>CM034149.1:946478402-947678402 GCA_019776745.2 Taxus chinensis | reverse complement strand
TACAATCTATTGCTTTATGACCAAAATGATTACAATAGAAGCAATAGCCATAGAAATAATTTCAAACCTAAATATGTGAGTATATCTTGGAGGATTTGGTCTTCTAAACTTGTTCTCATCTTTGCTTTCCTTGTAAGAAGTGTTGATCTTCATAAATCTCTTCTCCCTTTTCAACTCTTCATTCTTCATAGATTCCTTGAGTGTCTTTGCATAGGTCTTTGACTTCTCTACTCTTGTCCCTTTTGACGACTCTATACCTTTTGTGTTAGAGGTGTCTTGTCTTTTGGTATATCCAAGACCAGTCTTGTCGGATGTTGACTTCTGTTGGTTCAGAATTTCATCTAGTATCTCAGTACTTTTCTCGAATTTTAGATTACTTGTAACTTTAGCATTTGCCTTTTCCAAGTCCTTTCTCAAAGCAACGATCTCTGACTCACACTTTTCGTAATCTTCTTCCTTAATCCTTAGCTGATTTATTAATTCTTCTTCAACTCAATTTGCTTTTTCAATTTGGGTTTTTAGATCCACGATCATCTTTCCTGATTCTTCAAGAGATTGTGATATCTTAGCTTCAAAGTTACGATCTTCTTCTTCATACTTTAGGATCTGTAACTTTTGTTTCTGATTTTTCTTTTTAAGAGCTTTCAACTCTCCCAAGGCACAGATAAGTTCCTCTTCAAGATTCACTTCACCTTTTTCTTCCATGTCTTCATCTCTTTCTAAGTCATTTTTTATAGCCATGAATAATATTTCTTCATTATCGCTATCTGAGTCACTTATCCCACTTTCTTCGGATGATCTACTACTTCCTTTTGAATATAATCTTTTCTTTTACTTTCCAAATATTTTCTTTCCTTTATTTTGCTTGAATTCCCTTTTGAATTTAGGTTTTCTTTCCTCATCATTCATTTTTAGGCTCTCAAATTGTCTCTTATGAGTTTGAAGCTTAGCCCTTTTAACCTTATCATCACCTTCATAGATAGTTCGAAGTTTTTCCCATATCTCCTTTGCCGTGTCATATTGCATTACTTTAACAAACTCAGATTCTGACAGGCCACATAGGATAGCATTCATCACCTTGGCATTTTTTTCAAAAGCCTTCTTTCTGGTTTGATCTGTCGGTGGAACTGATAGGATTGTATATCCAACTGTTACTGATTGCCAAATATCAAACCCTAGTGCCATTAGATATGTTTTCATTCTTATGCTCCAAAATGCATAGTTTGTTCCACCAAACAATGGAGCCTTGTTTGAAGAAAAACCTTCTTGCACTTGATGAGTAGCCATATGTGCTTCTGAGATATACCTTCCAATTGTTAGATTGTTCTTGAAGGCAACCGCTCTGATACCAATTGTTAAACACAAGATAATACTGAGAGGGGGGGTGAATCAATATTATGATATTATTTTAAATTTAACACTTAATATCAGATCCGTAATCACAATTAATCAGTTTCACAGAGAATATATCAAAGCAATCAATGAATGCAAAACAAACCAACACACTGCAAATAGACATAGATTTACGTGGAAACCCTTTCGGGAGAAAACCATGGAGAAAATATTCTTTATTATATTTCTCAAATGTTTGTAGGCACCAACCTACGGGAGACACCAATCCCCAAATTAAAATTTTTGTAGGCACCAACCTACAGGAGCACCAACCAATTTTTTCTAAGCACCAACTCAGCAAGAGACACCTATCTCTTCAAATATGAAGGCACCAACCTTCCTCACAAAAAAAAAAAACTCTTTTCTATCTTTTATGTTGTTGTTGCTTCAACAAGTGATTGAACAAAACTGTTGCTCAGAATATCCTTTTTTATTTATTTCAGTCCCTTCACATAAATAAATCGCTGCAACTTTTCATCAAAAATACATCTGCCCTTCACTCCTTTTTATTTCATATTCTGCTCTTTCATTTCTCTCTTCACACAAAATATTCAATGTGTGCTTATTTTAAATCAAATGATTCTATCTCCTTATATATCCTTCTCACATCCTTTTTGAAAAGACACATCATTCTAACCAACACAACCTTTCCATTATTTAATTAACACAACTTAATTAAGTGCATTAGTCGGCTTAAAACCAAAAGTAATTAATGCAGCCCATAAAAATTATTAAATGCACATTAAACAATGCAATATACTCCATTAAATGCGTTGGCCCTTTCTTTAATAAAATTTTTGTCATCATTAAATCGCTTCTAGCCATCATTAAATCTTCTTTTTCACCATGAAACATGGCATATGAACGCCTTAAAATGCTGATATCTTTCTCATATGTACAGCTGTGTATATCTCGCTTATACCATGTAACAATACTTCTTTTCATGTAGTTAAACTTTCGTTTTCAGCCTTTCTATACTGTTGGTTATTTCCGTTACTTTCTACCATTTCCGTCAACATCTGTCAATAGTTCCGTCAACTTCCATTGTCAACATCCATCAATAGTTCTGTCAACTTCTGTTGTCAACATCCGTCAATATTTTTGTCAACTTCCATTACACATTTCCATTAACCAAATACATCAATGATTAAGCCTTTGACATCAATGACAATATTTCCAACATGCACACAATGAAGATTATCCTCAAGGGACTTAAGGATGTCTTGACTCTTTTGAATCCAATTCTTCACCTTGGGAGCCCTGATGCCATCAAATGCCAAATCTACAAAATACATAACATAATACCCATACAATGCTCGGAAAGGATTCATGCTAATTGACATGTGATAGGTGGTATTGTAACAATGCTCGCCCAAATGTGACCACGTGATCCAAGCCTTGTGATGCTCCGCAACATAATTGCACAAATAACCTTCCACCCATTTTTTCACAATCTCTGTATGTCCATTCGTCTAGGGGTGGTAACTAGTTCTCATGGTTAACTCTGTACCAAATAATCTAAATATATCATGCCAAAAAACGTGGAGAAACCTACTATCCCGATCACTGATAATATTCTTCATTAATGAATGGAGTCTGAACACCTCTCTAAAGAACAACTCCGCAACTTGAGGTGCCTTATACTCATAAGATATGGCAAATAAATTTGCATATTTGGTCAACCTATCAACTTCCACAAAGATGTAATCTTTGCCCTGCACTCTAGAAAGACCTATAATAAATTCCATGGATATGCTCTCTCACTTCTACTTAGGAATAGGTAATGGTTTCAATAATCTTGTTGGGAAAGTATGCTCTGAGTTGTTATGTTGACAAGTCGTACACTCTTTGAAATGACATAAGACATCATCTTTGAGACCCTTCCATGAGAATATTTCTCTGGTCTACCTGTAGGTTTTGAAATAACTTGGATGTCCTACAAGAGGCATGTCATGAATGGATTTCAATATTTTCTCCTTAAATTTTGACTTAGGAACCAAATAAATTATGTCCTTGCAGTAAATGATGTCATCTACCACTTTGTAATTGTCATCCTAAATCCTGTCATCCATAAGCTTGCGTGAAAAACATTTTTGGAATACTCAACCAAGAGGTGAGCCTTCCAATCAGTTGAAATCTTTGTCATGGATCATAAAGTGGGCTTATCAGAAAGGGCATTTGCTACAACACTCCTCTTACCCTTCACATACTCAATATCAAAATCATAAGCATGAATTTTTCTTACCCAATTTTGTTTCCTTGCATTCAGATCCTTCTGCTCCAAGAAATATTTCAAGTTGTTATGATCTGTTCTGACAACTAATTTTCCACCTACCAAATACTACTTGAATTTTTCCAACGCATGCATGATGACAAGCATCTCCTTATCATACGTGGAGTATAGTATCTCAACATCACGAGGATTCCGACTCTCATAAGAAATGTGGTGCCTATTGTGCATAAGCACAATGTCTATCCCCTCACCCAAAGCATCAAACTCCAAAACAAAGGGATGAGAGAAATTAGGTAATGCTAAAACAAGACAAGTGTTCATTGCCTCCTTGAGCTTATTGAATGTATGTTGGGACTCACCTGTATATTTGAAAGCTCATTTCTTAGTGATATTTGTAAGAGGTGCACCCAACTGAGAAAACCACTTACAAACCTCTTGTAGTCACTATAAAGGCCGAAGAATCCTCTCAAATTTGACAGAGTTTGGTGGTGGCGAATCTAGGATGGTCTGAATTTTCTTTTGATGGACCTTCACCCCATTATCACTGATCACATGTCCCAAGTAAAGTATATATGTCATGCCCGACTCACACTTGGAAGCTTTTGAAAACAAAGATTGTACCTCCATAATACCCAACACATCATCCGGATGCCTAAGGTGGTCCTCCCATGTCTTGTTGTATATCAATATATCATCAAAGAATACCAGCAAAAACTTTTGCAACTGTTTGTTGAAAATATGGTTCATGCAAGACTAAAAGGTAGCAGGAGCATTGGTTAAACCGAAAGGCATGAAAAAAAACTCATAACATCCATAATGACATCTGAAGGTTGTCTAGTGTATGTCCTACTCATGGACCTCTGATATGATGGTACCCATAACGAAGATCAATCTTTGAAAAATACACACCACAGTGCAACTCATTGATCCTAGGAATCATGTACCTTTTATTTATAGTCTTCTTGTTGAGTTCACGATAATCAATGCACATCTGCATGGTCCCATCCTTCTTCCTCACCAAAACAACTAAAGAAGCAAAGGGACTCGAGCTAGGTCTGATGTGACCCATATCTAACAACTCCTTAATTGTTTTCTCGATTTCCTCTTTGAATCTCTTTAGTTGTCGATAAGAAGTCATGATAATGGGCTTAGAGCCCTCCTCCAACTCTATCACATGCTCAAAAACCCTTGTCATGTGGTCTACATAGAGGAATCTCACTGAAAACACACTATGCTTATCCAATACGGATTGAATATCCACATGATACTAACCATTTCGATCAGAAGGGGTTTTAGAAGAGGTCAAACATTGGGCTGCCCAAATAACCTCTCCATGGTGGAATAGTGCCTCCATCCTCTTTGTAGTATATACTCCAAGTGCTCCATTCGACATTGTTCGAAGAACAAACCTTTTTTCCCTCATGTATGAATTTAAGATCCATATTTTGAAAGTCTTGTGAATATATCCCAAGGGAGTGCAACCACTGAATTCCAAGAACCATATAAGTCTTCCCAATTTCAACAAGATAGAAATCATTAGTCACCTGATGGCCACCCCAAAGTAATGCTCAACTACGAAATCGTCTTTTTGCAGCTCATAGTGAATCCATTAACATCCATAACATTAAACCCTGGAAAATCCTTTACCTGAAGACCTCTTTTCATCACTAGGCCTTCATCAATGAAATTGTTGGTTGCCCCACTATCAATCAAAACGGTCACACGTTATCCTTGTAAGACTCTTCTCACCCTAAAAGGGTGATGCCTAGGTGTACCCTGAAAGAGAAGCAATAATAGCTCCCACAAGTTCTCTTGTATTCTTCTCCTCATAGCGTTGCATTCACCTCCTCTTGATCACTTATTGGAGCTAGAATATGTTTTCACCTCCTCCTCAAAATAATAAGTGACCTTGATATAATGAATCTTTCCCTTCCCAAGGAATCTATGTCTAGGATCTCAAGGTTCCTTGCATGAGAAGCAAAGCTTCTTCCTCCTGAGTTCATTTTTTCCCTCTATGTCCCAATTTGTCTGCTTAGGTCAATCTTTATGAAAGTTTTTCTTATTGTATTTCTTAGAGGAAGAAATTGATTTGTTTTTTTTTGGGAGGTGATGAAAATTCCATGTTCCTATCTCTCTTTATGGCCTCTTGCAAAGTGGGTGCATCTAATGCTTTCATCCAACCTCGAAGTGGATCTTCTAAGCCCTCAATGAAGAGATAAGACAATCTATCCTCTAAAACATTGGGAACCATAACTGTAAGCCTCTTAAAATTAGATATGTAGGAATCTATTGGATCCTTCTGTCTGAGTTGGGATAACTCTCTAAAATATTGTTAAGGATTTGTCTTGTCAACTGTGTCAATCATCCTTTGAGTAAAATCTGCATACAAAGTAACAAGGCTATGACCCTGCGTAACCATCCCATGATACCACCAATCATGTGCATCACCCTCTAAGAGCAAAGTAGAAAACTGGATGGCCTCCCTCTCAAGCATGGGGTACAAACTGAGATAGTTGTCTAACTTTTGTATCCATGCATGTGCAGTGCATTTTCTCGAACTATCACTAGGGGAAAGAGACAATTTACCCAACTTCCGCTGTAACTCTTGGTTGTGCCCTCCATCTCCTCTAGGCATGTTCTTGTATTTAAAATGGAAAAAATATTGTAATGACATGGCATACTGAAACTCTTCACCCAAGGACTACCACTTGTGCATATACTATGCAAAACTCTCTCCTATAACATGTTGTCCACCACCATGAGGATCTAAGAAGTTAGGCATAAGAGGGATAATTATGGAAGCTTGAGTGGTTCTAGTGTGATTATGAGCATTTACATGGTTGCTTGAGTTTCTTGTTTCACCATTGTTCCACTGTTTCCACCATTATGGTTATTATTCTGATTGGCATTGTTATTTACCACATTATGTTGCATCAATTAGGTTAAAAGTTATACCATCTCTCGCTACCCTCTACCAATATCATTAAGAATATTCATAGTGCTAGGTCCTCATGATATCTATCACCAATGTTCACTTCTACCTACTCAAAACCTACAAAAGGATCAACCTTTACTGGAATTTTAGGTACTTTTGGTGGGTTACCCGACCTTCTTCAAAAATAATATCTGTTAGCACCTTCATCCAACTACATAAGACCAAAATACTAATATGCACAGTTAAATATCAACATATTAGTGTTGGGTACTAACATGCAATTGGAAAAATTGGCATTCAATCCTCCCGGATGGCAAGAATCACAACTCTGATACCACTATAAAATCCCTAACCCGAATTTTAACTCAAGTTCACATTTTTTCATGATTTTCATTATGCATACATTTCGTCAAACAATCGGCCTGCAATCTAGAATCAGAGTTCTAATACACTGTAGTGTCCCCTTCCAAGATAAACGAATAGTCTATTTGATTTTATGATTTCTGCACTTATGAACAACTGCAACTAACATATGCATCCATTCACATTTTCACAAATAGTTGGAAAGCATTGAACCAAAACTAATATCGTTGTCCTAAATGTTGATTATCTCTTATCCCTTTCAAATAGATTGTTGAGCATTGAGAATAAAATTTATTTTATTTCCTGGAGCTTTCAAAAAACTTATAACAGAAAATTTAAATGTATAGTTTGACATCAAAAGAAAACTTTATTTTTAAATATGAAAGTTTTTGGTTTGAAAATCTGTCGGTTAGACAGGTCGTGGGTAAACGGGCCAACAGTGTGCAGGGCACAGCCTCTTTTTGAGATAGCAAAGTGAAACTGGTTTATTGTTATTCTATCAAGCAGGAATTTGTGCAAATCTACACTATTCTAACTTCAGGGGGTTTGGGATCTCATCCCAGTAGAGGTAGTTCCAACTTCAAACAGAAAGGTAAGACAAAAGGAGCGAAGGAGAGTAGATCTGAAGGAAGAAAAGAAAAGAATTCCAAGACAAAAATGTCAGAGGGTTTATGCTTTGGGCTGGTAGTAAACAGATCCAAACTTACTTGCATAAACAAATAAATAAATATTGATGAACATATGACGATAATAAGAATGAATCCAACAGAATAGAAACATAGATCTAACTTAAGAAAGATCTGATGCAAATAACACATATATTGAGCACAAAGTCTGAACATATAAATTAATATCTCTTCTATTACAAGAAGGCACAAAGTCTTTCTCTCTTCACTCCTTTTTCATATAAAAAATATCCACCCGGAATACAACAAGTATTCTAGTATTTATAGAAGAAGAAGGAGAAAGAAGACAAAAAGAAATCAACCACTATTTACAAAATATCTTACAAGATATTTAAAAAATATCTAAAAATTCAAAAGTTAACTTTGGGCAAGTTTTTGGATGGCAACATCCCATGATGCAACATGGATGATGTCATCATAAATGCCAACATACTTTTAAAATATTTTTACAAAAATATCGAAGCGTACACAAGAAGAGAAACTACTCATCGTCATCTCTTTGTTTGAACAGAGTGTCTTACTTCTGATCGGGAGAGACGATGTGACACTGAGCTCGATATTCCATAAACTTGTTAATCATTGTTTGAAGTTGATTATGATCTAGACCCTTGAAATGGTCTCCAATAACTTCGCAAGTTTCTTTTACAGTTTTGAGCTTGTCAGGTAGCCCGACGTACTCTTCACATGCCTCAATCAAGAATCCAATGAAATGGCGGCAAGCTAGAAGGTTATTGATTGATTCTCGGTCAAAAGTGACCTCTGGTGCCAAACCTTGGGTTGCGATAGCCTTGAAGAGCTTGATTTTATCATCTGCCTCCCTCAAGGTGAATGCTTCACTGAGCATCTCTAGAGCCATCTTTGTAACCGTCTGCTCCATGTTGTATTTTACATCCAGGGCTTCGTCCTTGATTTTATCTATCCTCTCTAGGATATACTCCATTTGATCAACCCAATAATCTAAAGCTATGAGAGCTTTGTTATGTGCTCGCGGGTGATCGATGACACCGACCTTTAATAGGTTGTCAGCGGAGTAGTTGACCATTGCTTTAAATGTTTCATGTTGCAATCTAGCATCGTCCAACTCCTCGGAGAGGGATCCTACTACTGCTTGTAGCTCCTTATTTTCCTTATCTATACCCTGGTAGAGTCTTGTGAATTTTTTGATTATTTCCTCACTATCTCTGAGGATTTGCTCTATCTAGGAGGACATTGCTACGCCTTGTTCGCCAATCTTGGCGTATTCATTTATCTTGTCCTGACTGAGAACTTCGGTAGGCTCGGTGGTAGTCATATGAGGAGCATTGTCGATTCTCTGCAAAGCTTGGAGGAGATGCTTGTTTTGCTCCTTGAGTATTCTCTTCTCCTCTATTTCTTCTTGTAGCTTCTTACAGAGGGCATCTACAGCAGATAAGGCCTCTCCTTGCAGGCTCTTAGATGAGCTTCCCATCGTGACTTCGGTCACTGTAAAGTCTGTAGGAGACAAATATTTCTTCTCTTTGGAGGGATCCAGGTATGCAATCTCCATGACTCTCTCTCTTGAAACGCTCTTAGAGAAGCGAGTTATAGCTTTTTACTTCTTGGGTCCCTTCTTCGGAATGATAGAGAAGTCCATGGGTGCTATAGGAACCTTTCTCTTGAGTTGACCTAGATGGTTGGAGATCCAACTTGGACTTATGGGAGAGGGAGTAGAGGAAATAGAAGAAGAAATGGGGGTGAAAGGGGAAGCAACTGAAAATGCCACAGGGAAGAACGTTGAGACGCTTGGTGGTGGCATCGACAAGGAGTCCAACGCGTTGCTACTTGTAGGGCTTGGAGTTATTACAGGAGAAGAAAAGGTCATGGAGGCGGAAGGGATCTATAATGGGATGGAGGGAACACTATTCGAAATCCACGAGAGAGGAGAAGATGGAAGAGGTGGGAGATGGAAGGGAGGAAGGGAGAGAAGAAGAAACATCCATTAGGATAGATGTTTCGATGATAGGGGGAGGAGAAGGAGCGGAAGAGGGAATGGTGGGTTCCTCAGTGGTTGTAGCTGGGATAACATCCTGAGTGGATGTATCCGTTGAAACTTTGGTGGTCTCTTCTTCTTTTCCTGGAGACACCAGGTCGACCACTTGCTTCTCTGGAGCAGTAGGAGGGTTTTCAGGAGTTTCTTCTTTGCTTGATTCTCCCTCCTTGTTTTTCCCTTTTCCTTTCGGCACTTGGGCCGGCCTTGGAGGTGCTCTTCCTGAAGGAGAAGCAGTGAAATCTACCTCGAAGTAGGTGAGACCATTCTGTTTGCACCAATGCTCGGTGTGCTGCAATGTGTGCTTGACCCTTTCCTGAATGGTCTTTGGTGCCTTGGCTCTATCGATTTCTGCGAATGGCCAATCGTCCCCATCGTGTCAAGGTAAACCTGATCAATTTCTTAATCAGGCTCTTGGAATCCTTTTGGAATGATGGCCACGCCATAGTGTTTGATCTCTTCCTGAGCCAACCTGGAGTGATCCTTTCGCCTGAGATCTATTTCACGTGTCAGGTCGATATAGATGTTCTCAATCTCAGGAACATGGATAGGATCAATTTTTTCCTTTGGGAGGCAACCATGACAATCAAAGGTAGGCCTAGCTAGGAAGTTGTGCTTTAGATTTAGCAATTCAAGCTTGGCATACATTTCTCGTGCTTTGGCTAGTGTGGTGCAGGTGCATCAGCCCACTGTAAGGGGGAATGGAGTTCCTCCCTTCTTTCTCTTCATGCACCTCTCGTGGTATGTGATTAGTTGCCTTGATAACTCCAAGAGAATCAGCTTGGGCCCTGCATACCTTGGTAGCTTTGTTGGTTCACCTTCGAAATTCACCGCCATGAGATATGTGAATGTGGGAAACTACGTGAATAATGCTCCCCACTTCTTTGTGACAGTGATCACACTTGGGCTAGTTCGGCCATGTCTCATATTCGGCCTCAACAGGTAGATCACCTCATAGAAGAAGGCGTCGTTGATTTTTGAGAACTATGGGATGTTGTTCTCGAGCTTAAGCTCTGGGTAGTATTCATATATTTTGACCTGGGGCCATACCCCATTCCGAGTTAGGCCTGAGAAATCTCTCACTAATGTTGAAGTGTATACAACGTAGGAATTCATATAGAACTTCCCAATTGTCATGACCTGTTGAAGCTGCTAGAAGATGGTGTCGCTGATGATTTCTCCCTAGCCAAAATGCTGATTAGGTACATTCTTGCTCATGGTCTCTAAGTACCTCACCATCCATTTATAGAAATGATGGGCATCAAGAATCCCAAACACTCTGCTCAGGAAGGTGATTGTATCACTCAATTTCTCATTGAAGTCATTACAGTGGATGGTCTGAGGCCATTTGCTCACCGGCTTCTTGTTCTTCAGATATAGTTTGTTCATCATTTGCATGAATTTGTCCTCAGTATCGTCCCATGCCTTCTTACAGTCTTCTAGGCTTATGATGACGTACTACCTGTGATGAGGAATGCCCATGGTTATTTCAAAGTGACAAGCAGTTAGGTCGATGACCGTCTTTCCCTCTTTATCTTTGACACATCTTGTGTCCTTGTTATAGCATTAAGCCACCAACATGATGAACTCGTTATTCACATCACTTACTGGTAGCCCAGCTGTAAAGTGCAATCCACTGCCCACCAGTTTGTTCATCCAGGGGCCACTAGTTGCCTGGTTGGTTCTTGCCTAGAAGTCTTCCATATCAATGTGTCCAAGCTCGGAGTCTCGGATATCGAGATCACTCTTTGCATATGAGTCAGGCTCCCGACTTTTTGATATTTGTACTTCATCTCTTGTTCTGTCAACTTTGCTTTTCCTTTAGACTTGGTTGGCTTTTTGCTTGATGAAGACATGTGTGAGCTCAAGGATGGCTGTTGTTGTTCTCCAAGGAGAATCAAGGAGGTCCAACACAAAAGAGCCATGTCAACCGTCATGTTATCCATAATAAAAGCTTGCAGAAAGAAGAATGAGAAATTAAAAGGCTTAGGGCCCAAGGTGCAAGTTCATAGCATGTTGCAGAGGGTTAAAAAGGATGGGCACACTTTTGGGGATGTTGACATGAAAAAAGGTGCGCCTGTGTTGATAGGAGAAAAGTTGCACCAAAGGGTTATGAAGGGCACACTTTTGAAGAGTGTTGCACAAAAGGTTTTAGTGCTAAGGAGAAAGGCGCGGGGCGCGGTTTTGCAACACATAACATGCCATGTTGATGTCAAGTATCATGTGCCCGTGCCTTTGGAATATTGCTTTAGCTGGGCGTTGAAAATGATGGTGTTGCATGGATTTTAAGTGCACCCTTAGCGTAGTTTCAGAATATGTTGCAAAGTAATTTAATGTGCCAAAAGAAAATTGCTTGGTGCGGATTTGGAGTACACAACATCTAATGCTGATGTTGTGCAGGATGCGCCTGTGCCTTTACAAAATTTTGCTAAGTGTTATTATATTGGGCGTAGGTTAGAGATATGTTGCAAGTGGGGACAGTGCGCCAAGGCGCGATTGTGGGGGTTGCAACATGTAAAAACAGTGCGCCATAGTTTAAAGTGATTTCTTTGATTCATTTTCTCTTTACATGACTTTCTCTCTCTCTGGTTTTGTAAAATGACAGGCAGGAGAGGGAATTTTTGCAAGGCAGTAAGTAGATATATAAAGGATGGCTCCTTCTGAGGAAAAGTCTTCTTAGATTTGCAGATCTGGAAGGAGGGATAAGGCGGTTTCCAGCTGATTATGGATTGGTAGTTTATTCATTTTAGATTTAACCTTTTGGTTTATAACAACCCTAAAACCTAACAATAACCAAGAAACAAAACCACAAACAATAACAAGAGTGATAAAATCCACTTACCTGGTTTTATAAAGGATGAAGGACGATGTTGGGGTCCAAAAACTCGAAAAACAACATGTGGGCATGACAGGGATAGCTGACAGGCGCAGAGGAATACCTTTCAGAATTTTCAATTCGTGAAAATGATAGGTGTTAAGTGCCTATTTATAGAAATCCTGGCATTAATTATCTCACCAACTTTCTTTGGCACGGTTTTCCAAGTGTCAACACAGGTATAAATGCGCCTTGGCACGAGTTGGTTAGCGTCGACATAAAAGTTTCAGTGCCTTAAGCGCATTATCTATGGCATCAACATGAGAATTTCAGCGCCAAAGGGTAAAAAGGGGCACAATTTTCATGATGTCAACATGATATCTCTAACACCTTAGGGAATTTACTTGGCGCACATTTTATGTGTTGACATGCCGATTCTCGCACCTTAAGCACACATTTTAGGCGCAAGTTTGATGATGTTGACATGTTATTTTCTGTGCCAAAGGGGCGCTACTTTATTGATGTTGACATGACGTTTTGGGCACCAAATGATTTTCTAAGGGGCACACATTTTATAATGTCAACACAATATTTCTTGCACCCAGTTCAAAAAAGGTGAAAATGGCTAAGTTCTTAAAACTTGATTTCCGGAAGGGGGTTTTAGGCCATTTTGAACATTATCAGATCTCTTCAGGGGACCAAAATGGAATTTTGGTATGGTTACTTACAAAATTGCCCTTGTCAATTTTACAGGATAACAAAAGTACAGATCAAACAATTCAATCATATTCCGATATAACAATATCAAATAGAAAACTCCCTTACAAAAGGTAGACGTTGTTCAAGGGAAGAAACTGTTGTCAAAATTTCACCCCCCCAGGGTAAATTTCGATAACATGCATCAGAGTTTTGTAGTTCCAGGCAAGTAGATTGAAACAGGAAAAATCACGAAAAATGGCTAAGTCCTAGTCCTAGGAGCAGTCGGGACATTTGGGACATCTAGGCGCGGATCGGCCAAAAAGCCTCCAGGTGGCCCGTGAAGCAAAGGGACATCTGGGCCATAGGTACGCGCGGGACGCGAAATGCCCGAATCGGCCGAAAGAAGGAAAAAATTTTTTGCCCAAGTCTTCATCTGGGACAAACGGGACACAAGTACGCAATGTACGCGAACCGGCCGGATCGGCCGAAATGAGAACAAACAGTCCGAAAGCAAAAGGGACGGGCCAAAAGTACGCGAATCGGCCGGATCGGGCGAACCAAAATTTGTCCCACAAAGCACTGGGACATTTGGGATAAAGGGACGCGAACCGGCCGTGGTTCGGCCGAAACAGAGAAAGTTCGTACTGGGACATCTGGGCCGCAGGGACGCGGATAGCCGAAAAAGCCGAGAGCCAATCAGATTGCGCCACGTGTCATCGGCAAATGAGGGACGAGGAAGCCCATTTCGGGTGGATCGGAGGTTTTTGTCCCAAACAGTTTGGGACATTCGGGACATAAAGACGCGAAGGAGCACGAAAAGCCGGCAAACCCGCAGAACCAATCAAATCACGACACGTGTCACAAGGGAGATAGTCCAAAAGTCAAAGGGCGAGGTTTCGAGCACTGACCCGAACCAATGAAATAGCGCCACGTGTCCAAGTTTAAGGGGCCCACAAGGAAATTTCAAAAGGAAAGCCCGCGAAAGGTAGAGGAGAGAGAATTTCTCGTCCAATCAGCACGTGCCACGTGTCATCCAGGTGGCAGAGTGCGGGAAAGATTTCAAAACACGTTTTGGCCCGTTTTTGCCCTAAATCTTCAGATCGCCATAACTTTCGATCCAGAGCTCGGATTGGCACGTTCTTTATATCAATGGAAAGCTGGTAAAATTCTCTACACGATTCTGGGGTCAATCTTACATTTTGGTTCAGTTTGGAGAGAGAAAATCAAGAAACGCCTCTGGCACGAAATAACAAGCAGAAGTAATGCTTCAACAAACAACTTTAATGTAGCAGACAGTTCGCCGCTTCTGTTAGACAGCCCGTCGTTTTGCCAGGATCCGCCACTTCTGCCATAATGAGATGAATGGAATGCAACCTGGAGGTGGTTGGGGTAGATTTGGCTTTCCTCTCTCTCTTCCCTCTCTCATTCTTTCTATATATTGTAAAGAGGAGCTTCTTTTTAGAAGGTCGAACATTTTTCTGTTTTGCCTCTCCCTTCTTCTCCTCAGGCGAATTTGTGGAGTTCAAACCTCTCATTTGAACTGTAATACTATTCTGCCTCATGGCATTCTGTAGTGTATTGTATCAATCTTTGGAGCAAGTAATGCATGTCTGTGGATGATTCTCAGCCCTCTCTGTGTTCATTTTTGCATCCTCCTGGTCTTTCACTGCAGGTTTTGTCATCTGTGCATGATCTTATATCACATTCAAATGGTCTGTGTTCACTGGAAAAATAGGTGTTCTTCATTCCTCGGTGCATCACCTCTATTAGCTTAGATTTATTTTATGCATCTTCTTACCTTGTCTCCTTGGCAGATTAGATTAGGTTTTGAGAAAACCCTCTGCATATTTCGTGTGCATCTGAACAGAGGAATAGGAACCAGCCTTCTCTGGAGAATCCTTTCTCATTTTTTTTTCAAGTCCCACACTTGGAGAAAGGATTCAATGTTATGCAATCACACTGGATGCCAAAGTGATCAACCTAGAAACCTGATCTGCATCCAGGGGTGCTGTGATTTTGCATCAACAGTTTTGGCACGCCCGGTGGGACCTAGAGGTCTCATTTTTATTGCAGCAAAGTTGATATGCATCTGCTGCAATTTTCTTGCTTGAAAAGAGCTATTATTCGCATATCTGGCGACTCCAAAAGGAAGATCAACTGGTTTCAGCAGTGCAGGCCTGAGAGCTTATGAGAAGAATCACAAGGTCAAGAGTTGGAGAAGAAGAAGTGCTGTTTGAATACCTGCAATTATCTCCAAGAAGAAGGCAAAGAGGAAGAAGGATTCAAAGGTCTCCATCTCCACCAAACAGAACTCTCTCAACTCCTCCACCTGCTCGGCCTTTCATTCAGTATTCAAGAGTCCTTCGACCAATCAGAATGGCGCAACCACTAAATCCCTTTGTCAATTTCACTGGCAGCAGCCCACTTGCCCTCAATGCACAGAATCCAGTTCCAATTGCAGCGTTGAAGAACATTCCATTTTTCACTGGAGAAAATCATACCACTCCTGGTGATCATGTCAAAGACATTGCTAACGTCTGTGCAATCCATGAGATAAATGAAATGGATGTGGCTGTCAAATTGCTGGCATCATCATTCAAAGGGAAGGCATTGCAATGGTTCAGGAGCCTTACAGCTGGTTCTATCACAAATTGGAATCAGTTATGGCATAGTTCTCCATGAGCAGTTTGGGGGAAAAGGGAGACAATTTGTCTCTACTGGAACAATTAACAACTATCAAGAGAGCTCCCAATGAGCAGCTGACTGACTTCAACTTCAGATTTCAAAAGTCTTGGGATAGGATTCCAGTGGCAGTCAAGCCAACAGCAGAAGGTGCTTTTCTATACTATCTTAAAGCTTTGAATTCTGATATTTCTATGTTAATTCAATCAATGGGAGGCACAACCTTACCTGCTGCTTATAGCATTGCCATTAGAGCCGAAAACTGTCTTATTCAAGCTGGTAAATTGGCTCCTAGGCCTCCAATGCCATTATATCCAAGTTTAGAGAGCCCAAGTACTAGTCAAGCACCTGTCTTAGCTCCTTCTCCCACTCCTAGAAATCAGAGTTCAAATGAAGCTTCCACTTCATCTCCAAGTGCCCCAAATGAGCTTCAAGAGGTCATGAAGCAACTGCAAAATTTAGGTAATGAGCTGGTCACACTCAAGAGACAGCAAGCTCAAGGTTTTAGACCTTCGTATCAGCCTCAAGCTCAACCTAATAGGCAGCCATATCAGCCTCAAAGGCCACCCAATCCAGCTGCAAATCAGAATCAAGCAAGGCCTCCTGCCAATAGACCATTCCAGCCCTATAATCCAAATGCCATATCTTCCTCTAAGGCATTAGTACCAGCACAAAACAACATTGCCCAGGAGTATGATTGGTGTTTTCCATGTAATGAGCCTCATAATCAATCCATGTGCTTCAATGGTGCTTTGACTCAAGCTTTAATGGTAACAACTACTGGTGTGGAGGGTGAGAACAGTCAAGAAAACATCCAACAACAAGAAACATTCCAACAGCAATCAGCCCCAAATGACACCACATTGGTAAATTGGCAAGCAGAGGATTTTTGTGGCATGAACCAGGTAGTTTCTCAAGGTGTTGCAGCAAACACAAGGTCAAAAAGGAGAAATTTGGGTGAAGAGCAGCCATTAGCCCCAGCCAATCCACAACCTTCCATGGCTCCACAAATGATTGGCAAGCAAAGTCCCGCTTCAAATGCACAAGGACAGCCAAGAACAGCCCCTAGGCCAACTCAAATGCCAGCTGTTGCTGCCCACATACAAGGAGTAAATGTGCAAACCAAGGGGCAGCAGAGAGATCCTTCATCACCATTCAGTATCATTGATCAGATGAAGAAAACAAACATCAATATATCTATGTGGGAATCCCTAGCTATCCCAGGCCAAAGAGATCTGCTGCAAGCTGCCATGAAGGACTGGCCAACTTCGAATCAGCAGATACAAGACAAAGTGCTTACAAATGCTGCCCATCCTGAGGGAAATCATGGAGGACAACAAGGTAAGATGTTGAAACCCCCCTCCTTTCTATGTTTCATTAATCATTGGAAATCAGCTAGTGCATAATTGCATGATAGACTCCGGGGCAAGTAGCTCAGTAATGCCTAAACAGATAGCTGATCAGTTAGGGCTCCAGTATGAAATAACATCTAAGGGAGTAGTGCAGTTGGATGGGACAGCAATAGCAACAGTTGGAGTGATTAGAAATTTGAGTCTTACCTTGCACGCATGTCCAAATGTTGTTGTTTTACAAGATGTGTCAGTCATAGACCTTCCACCACTCTTTGCCCTATGTTTGTCAAGGGACTTCACTGCCAAGATTGGGGGATATTTGTCCGCTGATTGGTCACACATGCTATTCAGAACAAGATATGGAACTAAGGCCACAATCAGATCTGAACCTATTGCAAACTTCCATATTGAGCCCTACACTCCAAGTCAGATTAATGTCAATTGCTCAGCATTTGATCAAGAAGATCACCCTAGCACTGATGAAGCTGACACTAAGGTTGGAAGTATCCCAGATTTGACTCTTGATGAATGGGCAAACAAGGTGCATGCTTTTGATCCTTATCAAGGAATAGAAGAATCTGAGCTAGGAGTCTATTGTATACACGAAGAAAGTCAACCTATTCCTAGCATCACCAAGCCAAACCACAAGGATGACAATGAGGTATGGCAGCTGTTTTTTGATGGATCAAGGAGTAGACAAGGTGCAGGAGGTGGAGCCGTGCTTGTTTCACCTCAAGGAGTAAAGTACTATTCAGCTTTTAGATTTCAATTTGCATGCTCCAATAACACTGCTGAATATGAAGCCTTGGTGCAAGGGATGCATTGGGCAATCAAGAAAAAAATAAAGAACTTGCAAGTCTTTGGGGACAGTGAATTGATTGTAAATCAGGTCAAGGGACAGCATGCAGCCAAAAATGATCTACTCAGGTGCTACAAGAACAGGGTGTGGGACCTCATGGAAGATTTTGAGGGTTTCGGCATCAAAGCCATCCCTAGGAAAGAGAATCAAGCTGCTGACAGGCTTGCAGTAGTAGGGGCAGCCTTTGACATTGTAGAAAACATTCAACAAGACAAGGTATAGCCAAACATCCACATGATTGTCAGGCCTTCGGTGCCGGATAACGATGTCAGTTGGCAAGTATTTGAGAATGACCAGCAAATCATCCATTTCTTGCAAGAAGAAGCTGAGTTCTCAGCTAAGAATCAAGAAAAGTTGGAACAGCAATATGGTGACCAAGTGATACAGCTGAGAACTGACAAGCTGCCCAAGGGACTTATCACTTTGGAGTCCATTTTTAACCCCAATGATCAGTTTAGAAAGGAGAAAGCAAACATTCAGGTCAAGAGAGAAGATTCGGTATCCATCTTGGTAGAAGAGAACAAGCCATTGCAAATTGGAAAGATGACAACTGAGCAAGAAAGATGTGAGTTCATACAGCTATGTCAAGAATTCCCTGACGTGTTTGCTTGGAGCTATGAAGACTTGAAAGGTTTCAATCCCAACTTAGCTCAGCATACCATCGAATTGGATCCAAATACTAAGCCTGTCAGGCAGAAACAGAGTCCAGTCAATCCACACATGGAGCCTCTCATGAGGAAAGAATTGGACAAGATGATTGAGTCAAGAATCATATTACCAATCAAGCATTCTAGTTGGGTTGCCATCTTAGTTCCAGTCAAGAAGAAGAATGGAGAGATCAGGCTGTGTGTTGACTTCAGAGATTTGAATAGAGCCTCTCTCAAGGACCATTATCCACTCTCTTCCATGGAGCAAATATTACAGGTTGTAGCTGGTTCAGAAAGGTTTTCACTACTTGATGGTTACTCAGGCTTCAATTAGATTATGGTAAAGGAGGAAGACCAGTTCAAGAAAGCCTTCACAACCCAAATGGGGCACATATGCTTACAAGAAGATGCCAATTTGGACTGTTGAATGCCGGAGCAACATTCCAGCGAGCTATGGATATGGCATTCAAAGGCTTGATCAAACAAGATAGTGTTGATATACCTAGATGATATTACTGTCTTCTCAAAGAATGCAACAGACCATTTCTTTCACCTCAGGAAAGTGTTTCAGAGGTGTAGAAAGTTCAGAGTGTCTTTGAATCCTAAGAAGTGCATCTTTACTTGCACATGAAGGGAAGCTCCTTGGCCATATTGTCCTCCAAGGAAGGATTAGCAATTGATCTAGAGAGAGTTGAAGCCATTAGAGCACTACCATTGCCAAGCCACAAGAAAGCCCTTTAGAGTTTCCTAGGAAGGATAAACTTTTTTCAGAGGTTTGTCCCAGATTTTGTAGCCCTTGTCAAGCCCATCACCAAAATGTTAAGGAAAAGCATGGCTTTCAAGGTGGACGGCAGAAGGCAAGGAGAGTTTTGAAGCAATCAAAGAAGCCATCTCCCAAGCACCCACTCTCATCAACCCAGACTTTTCTAAGGATTTCATCCTCTATGCATTTGGAGGTGATGACACTATTTCTGCCATTCTGGCAACAGCAAAACAAAGATAATGATGAACAACCGATTACCTTCTTCAGCCAGAGCCTAGATGACTGCGAAGTGAGGTACTCTTTTATTGAAAAGCATGTGCTTGCAGTAATCAGAAGCTTGAAGAAAATTCAAGCATTTAGTCTCAAACAACAAGGTCCAGTTGCTAGTCCCACATGCTGGGGTTAACAACTTCCTCCTCAACAAGGATTTGAATGAGAAAAGGGTAGTATGGATCACCCGTGTCATGGAGTATGAAATTGAGATCAAGATCACCAAGCTAGCAAGAGGCAAAAGGCTTTGTGTGAGCAGCTCGCTTCTAAACAACCAGACAACCCAGAAGATGAAGAAGACGTTATCCTTCTATTACAAGATGATCAAAAATAGGAAAATGATGATGTGTCCACTCCCTGTTGGACTCAGAATATGATACATTTCCTACAGACCGGGCATGTGCCCTCTAGAAATGAGCAAACCAAAAATAAAGGTACTTCAGATTACAAGCAGTTCCATATGTGCTAGTTGATGGTGTTTTTGTTTAAAAAAGACATCAACGATGTTCTATTAAGATGCATTGGGAATAGGTCAGGTTGAGAGGATCTTACACTGAGTTCCATGACGGGGAGGGGCAGGAGGCCATTTCACCCCACAAGTAACATCTCTCAAAATCATGAAAGCTGGTTACTATTGGCCTACTGTATTCAATGATTGCTACTCATGGGTTAAGAAAATGCAAGAAATGTGCATTCTTCGTAGGGAAAGGAAGGTTAGCAAGCACTGCCCCTATCGTCCAATTTTAGTAGTATCATCCATTCATGCAATGGGGATTGGACTTCATTGGAGTCATCAATCCTAATTCGATTCAAGGCCACAAGTGGATTCTTACAGCGACAGACTATTTCACCAAGTGGACCGAAGCAATAGCACTCAAAGAGGCAAGTGAGTCTAACATACTAGACTTTTATGAAGAAATAGCAACCAGGTTCGGTGTGTCGGCCCACCATCATATCAGATAATGCATTAGCATTCATAGGTTCAACAATTACAGAATGGGCTGTCAAGAATGGAATCTATTTGAGAACCTCTTCAAATTATTACCCACAGGGTTAATGGACAGGCAGAGTCCACAAACAAGAATTTGCTAAAAAATTATCAGAAGGACTCTGGATGAAAATTCAAAGAACATGGCATACAAGGCTAAAATCAGCGTTATGGGCTGACAGGATAACACCAAAGAGGTCTACAGGTAATTTCTCCGTACAAGTTGGTCTATGGGAAGGAGGCAGTATTGCCTATATCATTAGAATTGCCAGCCTTGGAGCTCATAAAGTAGTTTGAGTTATCTGAGTTCGAACCAATGGAGGTCAGGTATGTAGAATTGATGGAATTAGAAGAAATCAGAGAACATGCAGTTCAGACGATTGAAAAGGATCAGGCCTTCGTAAAAAAGATGGTTTGATATGAGAGCAAGAGCAAGGACCTTCCAGGAAGGGGACCTAGTTCTGAAATTAGGATGCAGATCGGGCAAAAACCAGGAAGGCATTCCAAGTTTGATGCCATCTGGAGTGGTCCCTACATGGTTACGGGATGCAAAAATAGTAATGCCTTCCAATTGTCTGCATTGGGATGGAGAGGAACTTCTGATTCCGGTTTAACGGAAATCTATCTTAAACATTGCTACTAAAAAAGAAAAGGTTTGCCCTTATAAATATTAGTTTAGATTTTTTTTAATTCCTCTAAGTGCGTATGCACATTGTCCTGTGGTAGTTAGGTTTCTATTTCCCTAAGTGCTTTGGCGCAGGTTTTGTTGCTCTCAGGTTGTTTTCTACAGTATTAGAGTGTTGTTGGAGAAGAAGTTGCAGTATCAAGCTCGTTTCAGGTTATTGCTTATTAACTCCACGCCCAATGGATCGCTAAAAGGCCACTGATCTTCTACCTAGCAGGCAGGTGACCCCGCTGAGTCGTCAAAACTTGTTGTCAAAATTTGACACCCCCCCAGGGTAAATTTTGATAACATGCATAAGAGTTTTGCAGTTCCAGGTAAGTAGATTGAAATAAGAAAAAATCATGAAAAAATGGCTAAGTCCTAGTCCTAGGAGCAGTCGGGACATTTGGGACATCTAGGCGCGGATCAGCCGAAAATCCTCCAGGCGACCCGTGAAGCAAAGGGACATCTGGGGCATAGGTACGCGCGGGACGTGAAATGCCTGAATCGGCTGAAAGAAGGAAAAAATTTCCCAAGTCTTCATCGGGGACAAATGGGACACAAGTACGCGAAGTACGTGAACCGGCCGGATCAGCCAAAATGAGAACAAATAGTCCGGAAGCAAAAGGGACATCTGGGCGAACCGGAAGAATTTTTCCCACGAAGCACTGGGAAATTTTGGGACAAATGGACGTGAACCAGCTGGTTCAGCCAAAACAGAGAAAGTTTGTACTGGGACATCTGGGCCGTAGGCACGCGAGGGACGCGGATAGCCGAAAAAGCCGAGAGCCAATCAGATTGCGCCACGTGTCATCGGTAAATGAGGGACGAGGAAGCCCATTTCGGGCGGATCGGAGGTTTTGTCCCAAACAGTTTGGGACATCTGGGACATAAAGACGTGAAGGGCGCGAAAAGCCGGCAAACCCGCGGACCAATCAAATCACGACACGTGTCACAAGGGAGATAGTCCAAAAGTCAAAGGGCGAGGTTTCGAGCACTGACCCGAACCAATGAAATAACGCCACGTGTCCAAGTTTAAGGGGCCCACAAGGAAATTTCAAAAGGAAAGCCCGCGAAAGGCAGAGGAGAGAGAGTTTCTCAGCGAATCAGAACCTGCCACGTGTCATCCAGGTGGCAGAGCGCAGGAAGAAATTTAAAAATCCATTTTGGCCTGTTTTGTGCCCTAAATCGTCAGATCGACATATCTTTCGATCGAGAGCTCGGATTGGCACGTTCTTTATATCAACGGAAAGCTTGTGAGATTCTCTACACGATTCCGGGGTCAATCTTGCATTTTGGTTCAGTTTGGAGAGAGAAAATCAAGAAACGCCTCTGGCGTGAAATAACAAGCAGAAGTAATGCTTCAACAAACAACTTTAATGCAGCAAACAGTTCGCCGCTTCTGTTAGACAGCCCGCCATTTTGCCAGGATCCGCTGCTTCTGCCATAATGAGATGAATGGAATGCAACCTGGAGGTGGTTGGGATAGATTTGGCTTTCCTCTTTTTTTTCCCTCTCTCATTCTTTCTATATATTGTAAAGAGGATCTTCTTTTCAGAAGTCGAACATTTTTTTTTTGTTTTGCCTCTCCCTTCTTCTCCTCAGGTGAATTTGTGGAGTTCGAACCTCTCATTTGAAACTATAATACTATTCTGCCTCATGGCATTCTGTAGTGTATTGTATCAATCTTTGGAGCAAGTAATGCATGTCTATGGATGATTCTCAGCCCTCTCTGTGTTCATTTTTGCATCCTCCTGGTTTTTCACTGTAGGTTTTGTCATCTGTGCATGATCTTATATCACATTCAAATGGTCTGTGTTCACTGGAAAAATAGGTGTTCTTCATTCCTCGGTGCATCACCTCTATTAGCTTAGATTTATTTTATGCATCTTCTTACCTTGTCTCCTTGGCAGATTAGATTAGGTTTTGAGAAAACCCTCTGCATATTTCGTGTGCATCTGAACAGAGGAATAGGAACCAGCCTTCTCTGGAGAATCCTTTCTCATTTTTTCAAGTCCCACACTTGGGAGAAAGGATTCAATGTTATGCAATCACACTGGATGCCAAAGTGATCAACCTAGAAACCCGATCTGCATCCAGGGGTGCTGTGATTTTGCATCAACAGAAACCCTTCCTTAAACTGTCCCTATTAGATGTTCATCTGATGATCTTCATCCTCAAATGACAGAAACAAAACACCAGCTCCTTTTCACGAAGTAGGAAAATTATGAGATGAATGAATGATATCTCTCTCCGGCAAAAGAGCTCCGAAATTCAAATCCAATTAATGCACCTGTGAATCCTGTGCAAATCCACCGAGGTTGGATGAAATGGGGTTTTCGTCCAATCAACCAAGAACCGAAGGGTTTTTCCCTAGGTTTGTTGAACCACAGCTCCAACTCTCAAAACTTCAAGAGAAAAACAAGTCAAGAAGAATCGCTTTTTTGGCTCCCATCACTCTTATATCCCTCTTCAAGAGGAATTACTTTTATTTTCCTTTTTATTTATTTCATTTTCTCACTCACACAAAGTGACCCACTTTATAATTTCCCATTGACATAAAATAAAGCCACTTTGTTAAAATTCCAAGGTTCAACCTTTTAATTAATTAAATTTAAATGATCTTTGGGATCTTAGGACTCTTTAAAATTTAATTAATTAATTATTCCCTTATATCCCCTGACTTAGCCTACGAGAATTAAATAGGTTAGCGATATTCCACAAATAACTCATTCGGAAGAAGGGGACATTATAATGGAAAGAAAGTGTCGTGAGTGGCTAGAATTATGGTGCGAAGGTGCTTAAATATGGAAGGTGAGAATGGACTTGAAGTTGACATAATTGCTAATACCAGACTGTGATGAAAGGCGTAGCGCGCAGTGTAATGTGAGGGAGGCAACATAAAAGAAGAACTACTTGGCAAGTGGCGCAGAGGAAGAATGTGTGTGGCGTAGGAAATATGCGCACCAGAGGGTCTATAACCTGGGAAGTAGTAGCGCGCCAGAAGGTTACATAATGCCACACACGAGAGATGTCTTTCGAGTTAGAAAATACGAGAAAAAGCGCGGAAAAAGCAAAAATATGCATTAAAGATAAAAATTGGTGGTAGGTTAAGTGCAATTGATGCGGTCATAAATTGAAAAATCTATAAAAGGTGCTCGAACGAAGTCATTATTGCCTTGTTATTTAAGAGTTGGTATAAGAAAGATCTACTGCGAACTAGAAAGAACAAAGTGTGAACTAGAGCCGAGCAAATACACGAAGGAAAGAGGGAATGTGCAGGAAAACGTGGTAGCATAGAGTTCCTATTCAAAAGTGGAAGCTAAGCGTTTGAAGTGAGTGAAGGCACGCTTCAGATGATGGGTCAAACAAGCTAGGGTTCAAAGGAAGTGAAGAGAAAGAGTTAGGGAAAAAGCTTATTTGTAGGTTCGGCTAGGGCACAAGGTTGGAGTAGACGAAGACACAAAATTACATAAGGGTTTGGATCTTTGACACCACAGGGATGCATTGAGCAAGTAAATGGTTGATTTATAACACCTAGGGCATGCAATTCACATGATTAAAGGAAAGAATAGTTGTAGGAAGTAAGAGATTTAAAATGGCACCAAAGAAAGCACAAAAAAACGAAGAATATTGTAGAGGAATCACTTGAAGATTGGCTCTCTAAGATGTAGTATCCATTAGAGGTAGTGGTAGGGCAAGCATAGGCATCACAACTATAAAATGCAAGATTAGTGAATACAACCACCGATGCAAGAGCATGAGGCAGACATCAATAAGGATGTCTTCCGAGAGTTGAGTACAAGGATCATGGATAGACAAATAGTCCTTGATGATATAATGCACAAAATATTGAAAGGGGTGGGGGTACTTCAGTTGTATGAGTTGCCTTTATTTGGGAAGCCCACACACCTTTCTCAATGGTTGATGTCGCGCACAACACGAAGGTTATTTTTACTTTGCAGGTAGAAGGATGCGGCTAACTACCAATTTAATTGACAAGGTTATAGTGTTGTATGACATTGGGGAAGAGATAGAGTTTGACCTACGTGATGAGACAAAAATAGAGGTAACAACCACTAAGTTGCAATATCAAAGGGGAAGCAGAGCCTTCAACATTGACAAGATTGTTGGCCCTGACAAAAGAGTAGTTGCATTCTTGGTTAGCTGCAAATTGGGAGCCTTTGAGAGATGGACATAGGTGAACAAGAAATTTATGCATATCGCGCATAATATGGTGCACAAGACCAAGTACAACATTGCCTTGTACATAGATATAGGAATTATAGAGGAGGAAAAGGCTCAAACAGAGAAAGGAGATAAAATTACTTGGGATTCCATCCTTATGTTGATTGTATTTTGGGAAATTGGGGTGCCAGACGGACCAGAAGACAATATGTGGGAGAACCCCATTGAAGACAAGTCTCCAACAAAAAGGTTCACCAACAACACTTATGATGGCATAATTACAAACCCATACAAGGTGCACCTTAAGAAATGGTAGCACAAAGCATTCGAGAATGAATGACATGTACGAAGAGACTTTCCGGCACTATTAAACAAAAAAATAGAGTTTTCAGTGATGCAACACTCCAACCTTGCAAGATTCTTGCTGAAAAATGGGGAAATGGGGCCATGCTGCAAACTGTTGTTTGCATTCACAGTTAAGTATTTCAAGTATGTAGTAAACAAAATGAAGGATGCACAACACTTGAAATTTAACGCAAAAAGGGTTGATGCAGACTACCATACGCTGCGCAAGAGATATGTGTATGTATGAAAGGCAACATATGTGGAGACAATGAAGACAAATAACATGGATTTTAGCCCAATTATGACCTTTTGGTAGATGGATAAGAGGCATGAAGAGTTTACATCTGCCTACGACCAAAGATGAAGGATGAGAAAGAGGTCGATGTGCGCGACGTCGACATGTCACAACCACCAAAGAAGCACATAGTAAATATCCCTAAACATAGGCGCGAGGAAACTCCTCTAGAGGAGGAAGAAGACTTAACGAGGGGAAATTGCATCACAACAAAAGAAAGAAGATGAGAACAGAGCACCAGGAGGCAAGCACCTCACATGCATGTAAAGAAGCTCTAATTAAAGAAGAGTGCAAACCAATCCTAATGGAGGAAGAAGACCCCCACGTTGGTTATAATATAGACGAGAAAGATGAAGAGCATCTAGTACAAGAGGAACCACACATAGAGCAAGAGCATGAAGAAGTGCAGGAACATAGAGAAGACCCTGCATAAGAACAAAAAGGCCATGAGCAGGAAAGGGGTGCACATGATGTGTGATAAGAAGAGCATAATGACGATGAAGAACACGAATAAGAGCATGAAGAGAAATAAGCTAGCGACGAAGAACAAAGGCTTGTGGAAGGCCAAGGAATTGGAGGGGGGATGAGCCATAAAAAAATCAATATAGTGTAAGAGACCTCGAGGAAACCAGATGCAGGAGGGAGGAAGCGACAACAACCTTCATAGGCACCCCAAATGTCCTACCTTGATAATTCGAAAAAGTTGCTAAGGGTCAAATTTTAAAGTTCAGTACCAACAAAATACCTATTATGTTGGGAAATGTTTGATAAGGTTGAGGACCTTTCGTGCACAAGGAAGATGCTCTCTTGGAACATGCAAACTCATATGGATGAGCCTGAGGTTGAGGTGAGTAAAGAGTCACTTTTAGAAATGAAACTGAAGAAGGAACTAGGAAGGGTGTTCCATGTTATTGATGCAACCAAGCTCTCAGATGAACGAGTGAGTAACACTCTAAACAAGATGGTTGCTGAAGTTGGGAGAAGGAATATTGATAAATGGGCCACATTCAGAAGAATTCAGAAAGATATAGAGAGAAGCATAAGCTCACAAAATAATTTATCGATGACAAGAAGAGAACAAATGACACATACAATAAGGAAGCTAATATAGTTAATAATATTACGCGCACATGCTTAGACTTTGTGGAACATGCTAAGCCAGAATATGATACATAAATGAAGTATTTGGAGGATCTGGTACGCTTGTTGATAATCAAATTGAAAAGAGGGCCGGGTCCTATGGTAAAGGAACAGGTGAAAATAAATAAGGAGAAGGTGGAGAAGAAGATTGAAGAGTATGTTACTCTTAATATAGAAATAAAGGAGGCCGCACAAAAGGAAGATAAAATAAAGATAAGATAATTATATTAACGTCCAACGAATAACCACAAATGTACGTCAACGGGACTACACAGTACAATGCCAAAAAGAACCAGCAAGGAAACCTGAAAGGGTCATCCGAACAACAAGAAAAGAGAAGAGAAAAAAAAGGAGAAGCAAAGGCCACAATGGCTACAAGAGTGCAAATGGATGGAGCCGAAGAAGAGGGGGGCAGAAAATCCCCATCTTTGACATTGTCACCTAGCATCCAATTTCAACTGGAAGTAGCTAGTGATATGCCTATACCCTGTATATGAAATTATGGAAAGTTTGGAATGTCGGTGTCTGGGAGAAGGACGAGAGAGATGAGCCCTCTGTATCCTCCTGATTGACCATGATCCATGGGGGGGGCTAATCGAGTACAATAATGAAAGCCTCTGGACTGGAGGTCGAATCTCGGGTCCTGACGCATTTGGTATGGGAATCCATATTGGTGTCAAGGTTTCGCTTGTTGCCCCTCTTAGGTGGGAGCACCGTAAAGAAATATGTGATCTATTGAGTAGACAACCTATCTGGGAGGGGAGTAAAGGGTCTCATTCCGAAGCCTGAGATCCTCTTGTAGGTAGAGAATAAGACACCGCTGATTGCAATACCTGAAGAAAGCCACAAATGATGGATGCTCCCAGAATAGGCAATGGAATCTCCCTCTGATCTTATAGTAGATGGGGCCCTTGAAAATGAAGTGTTCCTCCGTTTCAACCTCCTGGAGTGAACAAAGATGAAAAATCCTCTCCGAGCGGTCCAACTGATGGTCCTTCACATGAAGTCACTCGGAGATGAAAAATCCTCTCCGAGCAGTCCCACTGGTGGGAACTTTGAACTGGCCTAAGGATATGCAGAGTGCCTGCAACTAGTGTTGGGAGATATACATAGGTCGACTAATAATCCCATCATCGATCTCAAGGACTGGATGAACTGCCTGTAAATGTCATTTCTGATATTTTTGTGCGGATCCTGCTTACTCGGTAGAAGATGGGCAGGCGCGTCCAGGGAGTATCTGTATGGTGGGAAGTGATCCATCTGAATACTGACATAACCAAGAAGACGTGAAACTCTGACGTACCAGCAACGGGAAAAACCACTGTAGTCAGAAAGAGAAATAGCCTCAGAGGAACGGTAGGCGAGGTAGAGATACTTATCTATGCTTGAAGAAGAATCTGAAAGACCCCGGATGCGATGCAAAAGCGAAACAAGGCCAAAAATAGTCTCCAGTCTAAAGGGGCGAGCCCCGAACTCAACCAAGAGGATATTGTGTGGAACTGTCTCTTTGCACGTGATGTTGCGTCTAAGCATGAGGATTTGGAATCGCTCAACAGGAGCCCAATCAAAATCATGTAGGGATGGCCCTCAAACCTCAGAGCCATAGAGAACTATGGGCCTCATAAGAGAATCCTGAAGATAATTTTTTTGATATCTACCAAGACTTTAAATCGATTTTGAATGCACACAGTGCGGATGATGAGGCATAATTAAAGAAACTGTAGGCCACCATGAAAATGCATAAGGCCGAGCACGATAAGCTAATGGAAGAGGTTGCAAAGAAGAGAGAAATGATGAAGTCCAAGCGCGATACAATTGAGGAAAGGCTCAAGGAAATTCAGCCTCTGGTGATGCGCATGATGGATAGTCTAGAGGGGCTTGCCTCAGACTTGGATGTGATGATTAAGGTGCTGCAGGAGAAGATTGGTGAGCTAACTTTGGAGAAGATTCCAGACATTGTAGAGACAACAAAAGACAAGGCCACTAAAGAGCTCAAGGGATGGAAGTAGCTGGAGAGCATGATAAATAGAGAATTCCCATAACTCTTACCCTCACCAGAGGCCTGAATTTTGGATGCGTGCGGAGGAAAATTACTTCATGATTTGATTCATATGGGTAGTTGCTCCTTACATCACAATTAACAACACAAAAAATTCAATGCAATCATGATAACAAGCTTTTTTTTTTCTTTTTTAAATAAAAAGGCAACTATATTAAGTTTACTTGGATAGAATCATACATATTACACTAAAACCTTGACATGCCATACAACTAGTTAATCCAATACAATCATAATAACAAGCATTTTTGTCTTTTTAAATTAAAAAGGAGACTATATTAGGTTTCCATCAACAAAAGCGTACATATTACACTAAAACCTTGACATACCATACGACTTTTGTAAGGATAATCATTAGTCAAGTATTAAAAATAATGAACACTAGAGTTGGTTGGGATGTGACATGGTTGTACATGTGTGGGAGTCACAACCACTGGACTAGATATGATGGTCTCTAAGGTCTCCTTGAAGCCATTAAGAAAATGGAAAGGTATATATTAATATGGAACAAAATCCTCAACAAAGAAAACAACACTATATACCCTGTGACTATTTTAGAACATTCACATTGGAAATAATCACAAAGCAACAAAACACACAAGCACTTCTCATTGGTGCTTGGAGTGGATATTAATGTATCAATCCAAGCTATTCCACTATTACAAAAAAAATAAAAAATGGCTTCTTGCTACCAACATCCATTTCTGACAACAAACACATTCAATTATGAAAATTGCTAACTCAAGCATTCATTAGAACCCAATCAATAGACTAGAAATCTTCACATGATCAATGTTCCTATTTAGAAACACAAAGTTCACACTGAAACAAGAAATAATTATTCTGCATGCATAAATGAGGAAAACTTTAAAATATATCCAATAGTTATTCAAGCACTTAGTCTTTTGACAACTTGTTGTACATGTGCAAAAATGCTTTGAATGCATTATTGGATGTTTAAAGAACAAAATGCTATATATATTATATATATGACTGGATAGATAATGAAACCTGCACGAAGGAAACACAATCAGATGCATATACCTAAGTCTAGCAGATCAAACTTAAAGAAAGTATGCCTAGGGATCTAAATCAGGAATTCACCAACTCTACGTAAGCTTGTCATTATGGAATGTTCTGATTGTTTACACATCCAGGATTTAAGTACCAAGTTACATCTCTTTTCATTTGTTCTATTTGGATACGAGATTCAACATTTATTTGTCTTCCCTTCAACTGCCACCAAATTTGCTCCAACCTTTATTTTGTGCACGCATAAACCAGTGAAATTGAAAATACCACAGGTTTTCTGTGAACTGAAAACAAAATTACCTGATGGCTTAAAATTCTTGAAATGGTCCTCAGTACGACTCCATTTTTATATCAAAAACCCCTTCCCACAACATTTGACTGTACATTAGCTAGGTCACCATTGAAACAAACTACATTCGGCAACCATGGCTGATTCAAATTCAAAATAAAAGCGGTTGGCCTCAAAACCAAATATCATTGCATTTCTAAAATGCTGCAAACATCTTGGCAAAGGCCGTGAAGAAGACATAGCTTTTGCCCTAGCCCAAAACCAGCTGACTTGTTTCCTGAACATGATTGAAGGGAGTCGTGCTCATATTCATTAACTACTTCGCACATCTGCCATCCCACAAGTAAAGAGAATGAAGTATTAAAGTGATCATCCTTTAAATAAACTTAAAAGTTAAAAAGCTACATGCACACATATGCATGTACATGTATATAGATACATAGATACATACATACATACATATATATATATATATAGAGAGAGAGAGAGAGAGAGCAAATTCAGAATCACATGGAAAAATTAAGTATGATTATTGAGAAAAATGACAAGACTATAGATGCGGTCAACACTATCATGATCACAGAAAATTCTAAGCACAGAATTGCCGAGACTATCCAATCACAGAAAATGCCAAGCACAGAATTGCTGACACTACACAAAACATGGCCCACTCTTCTCCACCAGGAAAAAGACAAAAAAACATATACAGAGACACCCACTGAAGCAAAGAAGAAGGAAGCTGCATGGACCAAAACCATTTTCCACCAACAAACATCCTCCAACAGAGTTTGGACCACTTGTTCTCCAATTGAGGAAAGTAACATGCTTAACCTTGCTCATGACACTTAATGAAACAATGTTGGCAGGATCATAATCTCTCTTGTTGTGTTGCATATCTTTGGTTAAATCTGATGGACACTTGTAATTGCTATTTTGATACTGTTTACTAGTGTTCTTCTCCTCCTCTATGAAATGATTTGGATGACCTACTTGTCTTTTCTTTTAAATACCCTTTTGTTGCGCGTGTGCGCGTGTGTGTGTGTGTGTGTGTGAGAGAGTGTGTGTGAGCGAGAGAGAGAGAGAGAGAGAGGACGGGGGGTTTATGGTCTACATATCATTCATTCACAGTTCATTTGAGTTCTAGCCAACTAAAATAATAGAATTGATTCATTCATTTGATTGAAATTTAGTCCCTACAAAAGAATAATTCCAATCTGAGAAATTAAATTTAAGATATATATGTATATTACAAAATGTTTACTCACCTCATTGTAAAGCCGTGTTAGTTCCGAGTGGTTTAATTTATTATCTGTTGCAAATGTCAAGATCTCTCCGGGTGCTGAAAAATAGATCTTTCAGTCAGCTCACAACAAAAAAATGAAACTGGATATCATAGAAATTTAAATAGTGCCTGACAAGTAAATAAGATGTTTTATGAGATTGCATTCATTTATTCTTCAGAAATGGGATTCAGATAGATGTCCAAAGTGCAATTATTTGAAAGGAAAATTATTATAGTATAAACTTATAAAGTAACACTGCTTCCACATTCTACATATTTTTGCAACCTTGCTTCTTCTCCATGCAGTCTCTGCAGTGAATTTCAATTACCACCATGTTTTCTTATCTAATTTTAAATTCATTAAACATAGTGAAAAGCCCCTGATCATTATATATTTTTCATCTATGAATTTGATAAAATCACAGGGTAGCTAGCGAAAAATTCAAAAAAACAAATGAACAAAAAAAACAAGACACCCACAATTTCAGGTCTACCTCCCTAGCTATAATCTTAATGAACCCATAGCCAACATCAGTATTCACTAAACCTTCCTCGAATTTCATAGAGACTATTCACCCTCCCCAACTTGCATGTTTTCCTAGAATTTATTGCCAATATGCAAGCAAAGAATCTTCTTGCTCATTCTACCTAGGACCACCCAGTATGAGCTTCATCATAAGGTGTTTAAAGTGCAAGTCATTGGTATCTCCCAATGTCAATGAATCGATGAAAGCCTTTGATGCTAGCCACTGCTGCAATACCTTGCTATCTCTCACCCTACAGTGTTTGAGGATAGATAAACCTTGGATAGAAAAAAAGACTTGTGAATCAGAAAATTGGCAGTAATCCATGGCCAAAGTACAAAGAAAAGGAAAAAAAATGCCATCACGAGATAATCAAAAATAAAATTGATATGCAGACATTTAGTAGGGCAGCCCTTACCCACATAAATTTTGTATCGTAGGACATGTACATCATTTGCATATCAAGATGAGGAGTACACTGTCAAGGTTTCTGATTAACTCTGTTTTTCACTTGTAACAACTATAGCATGAAGAACACAGTTACAGACACTTCTTGTTACACATGGCACTTTTGCAAGAAACAAGCTGATTGTCACATGATTGTTAGTGCAAGCTAGTTTCCTAAGTTAAACCAAGGCTTTGTCTTGCAATTCAGTGGGAAAGAGAGCAACACGAGATTTTGAAAACACCAAACATCTAGTGGAGACTATTTTAAACATAATCAAAGTGCATGTTAGCTACTTTGAAGGATACATTTCTTCCTTCCAGCATGTCTGACTTTCAAATCTCAAACACATGGAAAAATCATTTTTGGTATAAACTCCCTAGATATGTGGTCCATCTCAAGCAAACTTGGACACCTCTGCCAAAAAGTTTTCACAAACATAACTTTGACAGGGCATCCAAACTCAATCTTGGTTTGTCAAGAATTGGAGGAATTATTAGAGACTCAAAAAGATCTCCTATCCTCAGACCTCCACCATCATCAAGGAATCTGCCATAAAACTAATAATGCAGCTGAAATGAATGCAGTCTATAGAAGTTTGATATGGGCTAAGAATCAGAATATTTCTCATCTTATGATAAGGAGATTCTTTCAATGTCATAAGATATTTAATGGGGATCAGGCAACCTTACTCTACAAGCACCAGTGCTGTCCAAAAGAAACCCGAAATAGTTAGATGATGAAAAATTTAGTTTTGCATGTATGAGCAATTTGATTCACAGCATGGAAAAATCTACATTCTTCACAAAAGAAGAAATCAAAACTGTATTGCAGATCAGCTAGCAAAACAAGTGGTTGAACATCAACGCCCCTTCCAAAATTTTTACGTTTCAAGGAATTGCACAATTGCCTTTGCACATCTAGTATTGAATCGATTTAGAGAGAACTTGAAACACCAATGACCAATATTACAGCCAAAAGCCATGCAGAACATGCCCCTGCTAGTAAATGCAGACATCCCCTTTTATCGTCTCATTAATTCCTTTTTCTCTCTCATCCTCTCTCTAATTTATATACCACTTATATTAGTTATCACCACTTGTTTTTTAATTTCAAGAGATATCCCTCTCATTACTTCACCATTGCACCCCCTGATGCAAGTGCATACAGGTAAGCCAAGCTATCTTGCATCATAAAAAAAAACTCATTTAGTGATCAATAGGTAATAGGTGTTAAGGACAGTTTCAAAGGAATTTGAGGATCGGTTTGAGATGGATTTTCCTTCCCATTACAAAATCAATGATGACAAAAAAAATGGAGGGAGAAGAGGACTTGGCAGCATCTGAGTCAAAATTCATGTTTGTCTTGATAGTAGAACTGCAGTTTTAAAATGAAAAGAATTCATGATCACCTCATCGAAAGAAAGAAACCCATATTTACTCTTTGTAGGCCATTTTTAAAGGGGAAGACACATTGGAGGATAAGAGAGAGGTTACATACAACAAGGGATGGAGACAGAAATAGGTGGGAAGCCCAAGAGCATTAAAAAAAAACGGACATAGACAAAGAGGCATAGGCTACACGGCAAGAAAAAAAAAGATACTTGAATTCCAAGAATCAAAATCACTTTTTTTTGGTTGTGGGCCATTTTGGGAAGCCATATGCAGTTAGGAGCAGTTGGGAGGCTCTGAAAAACTTCCCAAGGGAGGGGGATATTAAAGAGGGCCCATTGAGGGGTTAAATACACCACCAAAGCCTGTGAAACCATATAAAAGACTGCAGCTTGAAAAAAAACGTGATTCATCCCATTGTGAGTCATTTTAGGGACTGTGAGAATGTGAGGAGCTGAGAAAGGATCCCAACAAGTGAAAAAAAAAAATTTCCTTTCATAAGAGTGTTTTTGAGAGTAAGGATGTACAAAGTAGGAAGTTGAGAGGGGAATGGTTGTATGATGGAAGTCGGATGAATATACAAAAGTAAATTGACAAGAAAACTTGAGTCCGAAAAAGCTACTGTAAGACAAGACTTGCAGACCATTGTGCCTATGAATATATGTAATGCCCCTTTCCTGGATCTAACTGAAAACAAATGAAAATTGCACAAATCCCAATAGATAGTAAACCGAAATTTACGACAGCCAACTGAAAATTAGGACAGCAAGGTACAACAGTCTGAATTTTTAAAAAATATATAAATCTCAACCTTCTAAATAGTAACAACAGTAAGGAACATACAATCTCTCTTCAAAAATGCATCATTCACACCATCCAAAACATGTAGGGAAACTTATAAATATTTTAGAACAATTATTGACCAATAAATATGTCTTCAAACCACAGTTAGAATTTATTTAATTGAATAAAATGACAACAAAGAGAACCCTTACAAAAGTGGTTGGAAATGAAAGATTCCAAGCCCAAAAATGAAGTCTAAATATAGATTCCGGCTGCTAAAAATATGAGGAATGAAATGATGGCTGAGTTAGCTGTCTACGTGCCCTAGAAACCCCCTAACTCCTCCACAAGGTGTGTCACTTCCCTAGGAGAGGGGCTGAAAATCACTGTAGAATCAAACCTTTCTGAAAATATGCAAAATCAATCTTCTTAAAGCTCTTTGGAAACTTCAGGATGGAGAATCCTCAAAGAATTGAACAGTTTTCTTTTTTCAATCAAACAAGGAAGGATTTCGTCCTCCTTGTTGGCCACACCAAAGGATTTTCACCCTTAAGTGAAAGTAGTTGAGAATTCAGCCCAAAAACCATGCAATGTTAATTTTAGACAAGATGATGATCCACAAATGAGCCAAGCGACCTCTCCTTATACCTTGTTGTGGCACCAAAATCAATTAGAATGTACCCGGATAGGACTGAACTCATAATGGATCCTCTCTTCTATTTTTCATTTGTCTTCCTTCTTAACCCAACTGACTTGACCTTATATAGAAAACTACTAAAGAAGAATGCAATGCTCACGAAAATAACTGAAAAAAATGACAATTACTCGCCTTGTGTGTTTCCTTCTTGCCCATGGGAAGTGGAATGGGCTTGAAGTCTTCCAAAAGGACTAGCACTAAGAAGGGGACAATATAAGATACTTGACCTATTGCAAAGCATTACGAAATTCAAGAATGCTATAATTGATACCATATAAGACACTGGCCCATATATAGAGCATACAATGTCGTAGCTAGTAAAGAATGGTGTAGCATCAGGTGATGGGAGGGAGAAAGGAGCATAATAATGTGCCCATAATTGAGCCTCCATTGTTAGGTGATCGAGTTATTAATCCTATGCTCCTAACGATGAATTTCGACCGACGGCAGGCAGTCATGCAAATGAAAATCCTTGGGAGGAACTAGACAAATACTATTATCGACGGTGGGTTTGGTGTGAATGTTCTTCTAGAGTGATGCGGGAGCATCATCTTGTGCATAGAGATTTTCTCTTGCATATCCATTTTTGGTTTGTATTAGCTACTAGTTGTGTGTAGAGTTCATTTAGAGGTCTATGTGTTGTAAATAGTCCATTTGGACTCATTTTGGCTTGTGAAGAGTGGTTTCCCTCCAAAAAAACCATAATTTGAATTTTCAAATGTCAAGTATAGGTGATAAGTTTAGGTTTTAGTCTAGGATCAATAAATGATGTAATTGAGTTTCATTAGGCCTATTCTACCTAGACTTGACTTACTCAATCTATCTGCACTTTAACCAATTATGGTTAGTCTTCTCATGAGTTAAAGAAGAGAGTTAGAACCCTAACTAACTCATCTTCTATATTCTTGTATTGAAGTATTCGGAGAGAGAGAGAGAGAGAGAGAGAGAGAGAGAGAGAGAGAGAGAGAGAGAAGGTGGTGGTAGGAGGAGAAAACTTTGTGATGGAGCCTCAAGGGCTCAAGAAGCATGAATTTTCAGTGTTATATTCAATAAAATAGCTTCATATCTTATGAAAACTATGAACAAAGGACCCTCTTGATGGTATGCTTGTGTATATATAAGGATGTATGACTATTTCCAACTTGTCATTGAGTGTATAAATGACTTTCAGATGTAAAAGTTCTGTGCAAGGTTAGAAAGGCATTCTAGTTTCAATTGTGTGTGTGTGATAAGGTAAGAAGCTCTGATTCTTAAATGTAAGAGTTATAAATGGTTGTTTATGTAGTGTAGCCAATCTTAAGGCTTACGAATTTGAAGATAATCTTAAACCACTATCTAATTTGATTGTGGGATGATGAAGGTTTAGCAATGTACGATACATTTTCATGTGCAATGTGTTTGTGTCAAGATTGGTAGTCAACAATATTTTGAGAGGATAAGAGATCTTATGAGTTGATGCTTAGGTTTGTAAGGAGAACATAATGTATTAATTATCATCGCGGTTTGAAGGAGTAATTCAACTTGTGAAACCCTCATTTTTGCAAGAAATAATGGAATCAAGACCAAAATTTGTCGTCACGGGTTTCTCAGGACTGTGTTAATGATCCATTAGGGATCCAAAATGACTCTACTTTATCAAATCAGCCGACACGAAGAAGAAAAAAAATGATACACGGAGGTTCTGTCTGTTTAGTGACAGGACCGCCACCCTGTGCAGGGCACACGGTCTTGGGACCGCCGGTCTACATTGGGTGGCGGTCCTGACTCTTGTAGACAGAAAATGAAATATGATGCGAACAGTCCCAGAATTCCAAAGGGTGTCCATGTCTCTTCTTCTGCATGACCTTTCCCATTCTCCAGTGCATGGGAGAACATGAGAAAGGCTATAAATGCATGTTATGGAAGAGAACAAAGGCATCAAAGCATGAAGCAAGGGAGTAAGAAGCTCTTAGTGTTGGAATTGTGACTTGTAGAAGCAAGGAGTAATTGAGGCAGAGCAAGCAAGTAACTGGGAGGAAGTGTGAGATATTATCTACTTCTCTTTCATACTTATTGTAATTTTTGTACTTATTATTGAATTGGCCAATAAAAGTGGGAAGAAAGAGCAATTGCCCTTCCTGACAAGTTTTTCCTCTGGAGGTTTTCCAGGATAAAATTGTTGGTGTATGAGTCTATATTCTTTCCCTTTCTGCAAATTGTTGATTCTAAGCACAAGTATAATTCATTCACTAGCTATCTCTGTTATTTTCTAATAGAAAGTAGAACAACAACGATTAATTGTGATTCTGTGGATAATTCCAATGTTGAAGAGTTTACAGATCATTTTGGTATCAGAGCTAACAATTATCCAGGACTGTGGTATTCGTTCTTGGATTTGTATGACAGTGACGAGATCTAAAGGCGAAGAGGCTTTACCTTACGATCCAAAAATTTCTACAAAGAAGTGGAAACAGAGAATTCAGGGACAAATGGAGGAAGAGAACTTGGTCCGTAGAATCAAGATGCTCATGTTTCGAGACCATGATGAGACCATGATGGATAGGATGTTTAGAAGGCAAGAAGAGCTTGCTGATTTACAGAAGACAACTTCTGTCAAACAAGACTCCATGGACAGACAGTGGTTCAGGGCTTAGCTGAAAAGTTTGGCATAGGAAGGAGCCACCATGAGGAAAGTTATGGGGAATAGCATGAAGAAGAGACTTCTAACACAAGATAAAAGGTAAAATCCGATCATACTCCTTTTAAAGTTGAAACAAAAGTTGAGATTAAAAGCTTTGAAGGACAAGTAGATGCAGAGTTGTTTAATAAATGGTTAAAATAATTAGAAGTCTGCTTTAGCGTCCATAATGTTACTGAGGCACAGAGGATCACCATTTGCACGTCTCAAGATGGAGAAACATGCTCTGGTTTGGTGGGAAACCCATCTAGCCACTTGTGAAAAAAAGAAGCATCCTATTGTGAAATCTTGGCAAGAATTTAAAGAATTACTTAGAGCTAACTTCTATCCTATTGGCCATAAGACTGACCAAATGATTAAATGGCAGTATTTTAGACAAGGCAGTGGTCAAAGTGTGCAGGACTATACTACAAGGAGTTTCGGAGGCAAGCCATGTTGCTTAACATGGACTTGGAGGATGAGGATATTCTGACCAAGTACTTGGGAGGACTTCACACTCACCTTCAAAGAAAAGTCATCTCCACAAAGCCCAAAGATCTCAACGAAGCATGCGTACAGGCATACTACATAGATGATGAAAAGAAGCAAGGAGAAGCAGAGCCAAGGGTAAAGCAGTCAACAAATCAGCAGAAGAAAGAGTTTGGGCAAACAAGTAACAAGGGTAAGTGGAAAGGGAAAGGTAAACAAGCTGCCACTACTTTGAATACTTGTAAAGATCCCAAGAATTTTTGCAAGAACTGTGATATCAATGGTCATACTGACGCTACATGTTGGAAGTTGCATCCGGAGTTACATCCGAAGAACTGAAACCAAGGACTCAAAGAAGTCCATGACAGCTGTGAAAACAGAAGGGGAGGTGGAAATCAAAGATGACTTTGATGTAGACGAGAGGCTTGGATGCATGGCCACCAACATGGACAACCAGGAAGAGGAGATGAGTAGACTATTCCAGATCAAAATCCAGATCAAGAGAACTGAGGTAAATGCTTTGGTTGATACCATTTCTCAGTCTAACTTGATTTCTGAAGCAGTTGTAAAGAAGCTTGGTCTTGAGACTTACGAGCATCCACACCCTTATCCTTTGGGTTGGGTGAAGAAGGGTGTTGAAATTTAGGTAACAAGAAGATGTAAGGTCAAGTTTGGGATAAATTCCCAATATATTGATGTTTTTGAAGCTGACGTTATTCCACTTGATGCTTTTGATGTTGTATTTGGGAGTCCTTACTTGTATGTTAGGGATGCTATATTTATGAGGGAAAACCGGTACAAATGGGTCAAGGATGGGATCAGCTACAACATCTCGGGCACACCAGCGTAAGACATGGGTTACTATGGTAAGTGCTAACCAAGAAAAATGACTTATTCAGGTAAATCATAATCAATTTTGTTTACTTTTATTAAAGGATAAACAAGATGGGGTAGAAGTTGCAGAGATTTCTAACCAAGGGAAAGCATGATTTGGATAGTATTATTCAGTCTTTTCAGGAAGTATTTCAGGCTCCTAGTCGGGTTACCACCAAAACGGGAAGTAGAGCATGAGATTCAGCTATTGCCAGAATCCCCTCTACCGAACATCGGGTTGTATAGGCAATCGTTGCTTAAGAGTACTGAAGTAAAGAAACAACTTTAGGAACTAATAGACCAAGGGGTGATACGTCCGAGCACCTCACCATGCGGTTCACCTATCATGATGGTGCCAAAGAAGGATGGTTCTTGGAGAATGTGCATCGACTACCGTGCTTTGAACAAGATCACCATAAAGAACAAATATCCACTTCCCCGCATAGATGATCTCTTGGACCAGCTTTAGCATGCCAAATTTTTCACGAAGTTGGATCTCAAGTCAGGTTATCACCAAGTCAGAATGAAGGAGGAGGATATATGGAAGACTGCCTTCAAGACAAAACAGGGTTTGTATGAATGGTTAGTACTTCCTTTTGGGTTATGCAATGCACCCGCTACATTTATGAGATTGATGAATGATGTATTGCGGGATTTCATAGATTCATGTGTCATTGTATATCTAGACGATATTTTGATTTTTAGTGCCACATGGGAAGAACATCTAACTCATTTGCAACAAGTCTTGCAAGTTCTCAGGGAGAAACAACTACTTTGTAATATGAAGAAATGTGAATTTGCCAAATAGTCACTTGTCTATCTTGGGCACGTGGTTGGAGGAGGAGAGCTACAAGTGGATCCAAAGGGTGGAAGCCATCACTAATTGGCCACACCAACAGGAGCCACAGAAACTAGGAGTTTTGTGGGAGCAGTACAATACATGCGGAAGTTCATTCCGGGCTTCTCCGCGATTGCAACACCTCTACACATAGTGGCTGCAAAGAGTAAGAGTTTTGACTGGGGTAAGGAACAAGACAAATCCTTTGAGTTATTGAAATACAAGATTAGTCATGCTCTAGTACTTGCTCTTCCTAATTTGCAGTAGCATTTTGAAGTAGAGACAGATGCCAGTGATTATGCCATGGGCGCAGTGTTGCTTCAAGGAGGTAAACCCATATGTTATCATTCTAAAACTTTCACTTCAGCAGTTAAAAGGATATTCAGTATATCATAAGGAAATGTATGCACTAGTTCAGGCAATTAAAAAATGGAAGCATTATTTGTTGGGTAAAGAAACTATTGTGCACACTGACCACAAACCTCTCCAGTATTTGCAAGCACAGTCTAAATTACAGCAGGCAAGGCACTACAAATGGATGGGGTTCCTTCAGCAGTTCCATCTGGTGATTAAATACAAGAAGGGTAGTACAAACTTGGTGGCAGACATGTTGTCTAGGCCACCCACATAGGAGAAGTTTTCCTGTTTGGCCACTATCTCTCAGATCGAGCCCTTCACGAAGGAAGCTTATGGAGAAGCATATGCCCAGGACAAAGACTTTGGGGTGACATTTCAGCAGTTACAGTCCCAAGGGGCTGAAAGGACATGATTGAAGATTGTTATCTTAAAGATGAGCTACTCTACCAGATGGGGGAAGCTTTTCGCTGCCAAAAGAAGAGCGAATTCTATTGATGAGGGAAGCACATACCTCAAAAGTAGCGGGACATTTCGGTGTTGGTAAGACCCTAGCCCACTTGCAAAGGTACGTGTATTGGCCCAATATGCAAGAAGAAGTATCAAAATTTATATGGGGATGTAAACTTTGTTGTACTAGCAAGCCTAAGACTAGGAAGGAAGGTTTGTATATGCCTTTTCCAGTACCTACTCGTCCATGGGAGGACATTTCTATGGATTTTGTAGGAGGATTACCTATGTCTAAACATGGCCATGACTATCTCTATGTTGTTGTTGATAGATTTAGTAAGATGTGTATTCTTATGGCATGTAAAAAGACAGTAAAAGCACATGAGGTGGTAGATCTTTTCTTTGCTAATGTATGGGTGCATTTTGGTTTGCCAAAGTCTATTGTTTCTGACAGGGATTCCAGGTTCTTGGGGAAGTTTTGGACTACTTTGTGGGACAAGATGGATACCAAGTTACATAGGAGCATAACTTTCCATCCACAACAGATGGACAAACAGAGGTGGTAAACAGGACTTTGGTACAGTTGATCAGAGGGTATAACAACAAATACCCAAGGACTTGGGATGAGTCCTTAGCCTACATTCAACATTCCTATAATCGAGCAGTACACACATCCACTATGAAGTCACTGTTTGAAGCATGCTTGGGATATCTACCTACAAATCTGCTGGACATAGCAGTTGGACAACAAGATGAGAAGGATACATGAGACACAAAGGTGACTAGAGAAAACAAATTCATTGAGAGGATCTGGAAAATCCATCTCAAATTCAAGGAATAGCTAGAGAAATCTCAGGCCAAGTACAAAGCTAGGCACGATCAACATAGAAGGGAACATAAGCTTCATGTTGGAGATAGAGTTTGGCTTTACTTGAGCAAGGAGAGACTACAAGGTCAAGCACGAAAGCTCAAGCCACTACGATATGGACCCTTCACCATATTGGAGAAGGTTGGAGAAAATGCCTTTTGACTTGATTTTCCGTCATTCATGAGGATGTACTCTGTAGTAAACTGTGAGAACTTGCACCTATATGAGCCATCCATGCTAGATGAAGAAGAAGAACTACAATTGCTACCTTCCATTGAGAATTGCATCTTGGACTCACAAGGCGAATTGGAGGAGGATGTAGTACTGCAGCAGAAGGTCGGAGAGACTAGGAGAGGTCCACAGGAGTCTTGGTAGATTGGACTGAAAGGAAAGACACCAAGGCAGGCCCGGTGGTACTCTAAAGGAGCAAGTGAGGGAATTATTTCCTCATCTACTCCCCCATTAAGCTTTTGTGGGACCAAAAGCCTCCTGACCAGGGGAGGTGTGATCCATAGGGATCCAAAATGACTCTACCTTATCAAATCAATTGACATGAAGAAGAAAAAATGATATATGGAGGTTCTATCTGTTTAGTGACAGGACCCCTGCCTTGTGCAAGGGGGCGGTTACAAAACCGCCGCCCCACCAGGGCAGCGGTCCTGGGACTGCCAGTCTGCATTGGGCGGTGGTCCTGGCTCTTGTGGACAAAAAATGAAATATGATGCGAATAGTCCCAAAATTCCAAAAGGTGTCCATGTCTCTTCTTCTACATGACCTTTCCCATTCTCCAGTGCACGGGAGAACATGGGAAAGGCTATAAATGCATGTTATGGAAGAGAACAAAGGCATCGAAGCATGAAGCAAGTGAGTAAGAAGCTCAGTAGTGTTGGAACTAACAATGATTTGTAGAAGCAAGGAGTAATTGAGGCAGAGCAAGCAAGTAACTGGGAGGAAGTGTGAGATATTATCTACTTCTCTTTCATACTTATTGTAATTTATGTACTTATTATTGAATTGGCCAATAAAAGTGGGAAGAAAGATGCAATCGCCCTTCCCAACTGGTTTTTTTCTCCTCTAGAGGTTTTCCAGGATAAAATTGTTGGTGTATGAGTCTATATTCTTTCCCTTTCTGCAAATTGTTGATTCTAAGCACAAGTATAATTCATTCACTAGCTATCTCTGTTATTTTCTAATAGAAAGTAGAACAGCAGCGATTAATTGTGATTCTATACATAATTCCAAAGTTGAATAGTTTACAGATCAGTTAAGAGAACCAAGTTTAAGATCCAGATAAGAAGATTTGAAGGACAAGGAATCAATGGAAAAGGAAGAGTTTAGTATGTTTCTCGTGCTCAAGAAATTTGAAGACCCTGTAGACTTAATTTTATCTTAAAATTTGGAAAAATCAGACACGAACTGTGCACAGTGAATAAGGTTATAAGAAAGCCAGTTAATTATCAAAGATTTGGTTTCATACTTGAACAACTTGGAAGAAACCTAAATACAAAGATTGGAAATGATTATTTAACCTGTACTAAGGATTTTTAGAGAAGAAGAACCTTTGAGAGAAGATAGTTATTCAAACTTGATGACTCTGCCCCTGACTGTGCATAGGAAAACAGAGAAGAGTATTTACTATTTTGTATGCGTAGTTTTCATTGAATGTGTGGATAGGTGGAATTAAACTGAGTTATGAGATTTTGAGGTATTGAATAATTTACCATGAAAGTTCTATTAGATGCAAACCCTAGACTTAAACTCAAAGAAGAAGAAGAGGAAAGGACAAGCTACAGTCCTTAAGGCAAGATTGATATAGTCATGTCTAAAAGAAGTTGGCAGAGTTTATGAAAGACGTTGAAAAGGAAAATGCTCTCTAATGAGGGTTAGAAATGTTTGGTTGTATGTGTGAAGGTATTGATAGAGTGGGAGAACCTTTGGAGTTACAATGCAAAGAGGTTTCTAATACTAACCTGTCTGAGTCCCGTGAACCCCAACCTTGTACAATCAGGACTAATATGGTGAAAACCAATTGTTCTTGCATACATATGAGAGGGAAGTAGTATAATGAGTTGAATGAGGTTTGAAAAAGGATATCTTTAAACATTGGAGGACAGTTTGAATCATTAAGATATTGAAACTTAGGGTTGTAAAGTCCATAAAAGCCAGGACAGTCATAAAGAAGACTTTCATAGTCCAAAAGGGAAGTAAAGAGTCAAATGGCAGATACTAAGTCAGTGAAGGACAAAGCATGTCATATTGAAGGAGAAATTTGTATGATTTAAGGTTATCAGAAAAGTGAAGACCTTGGAGAAAAGTGATTAGTAAGGAAGCTATGGGAGTATTGTGAACTTTTGTGTCTGTTGGCTAGATTTTGTACATAGCTGAAAACCTAGGAAGTCATGAGATAAATCTCCCTCATTTATAGGCAAGGCTCCCGTGTAAGATTTGTCAATTAAATATGCTAGTATCTATTTGTGGGTATTACTTTAACCATGCAGCTCATGAACCATAGCTGTATAGTTTTGCAACAAGTAAGTAGCTATTAAAAAAAGGAAATATCTGATGAAGAAGAAAATAATAAAAACACAAGAAAGAAAGAGGGAAGATGTGCAACCCAATCAATAGATTACAGAGTTGATTGCATGCACATAAACAAAACAGATAGATATTAACATACATAATTATAAACAAAGGGAACTTTCAGATCTAGGTCTAGAATAACACAGTTTATGAATAGATCTAAGACAGAAAGTAAGAAACAAAATGCACCGTCGACACAAAGTTCTCCGGAAATATGCTCCTTTCTATTCCTCTGCTTCAAATAGCTATCAGGGGTTTCAGCACAAAGTTTGGAACACAAGAATGTTGCTTACAAATTCTGATCATTAACCCGAAGGTTCTTCCTCTACTTATAACATGTAGAGGGGAAATTACAAATAGGAATCTTTTAGTGAACTGACACATGTGGAAGTTCTAAAGGAAACAACTGGCAATCTCCCTCTTGGAATTCCTCTTTGCATGACATGCATGATTTGCAACTGAAAATAAAACCTTCTATTTTGCATGTCTGCCACCTATTTCCAAGTAATTGACTTCTTCAAGTAATGACTTTTAAATCAATCACTTAGGTTTTATAATTTAATTGATCGCTCAATGACTTTCTCGAAAGAAATAAGAGTAAGAAGAAGAAAGAGGAAAGTTGCAGTCTTGTCCTTTTTCATATTTTGCATGCAGTTGATTCTCACCAAATTGGATCTGGAAGCAGCTGGATCTGAAAGAAAGTGACTGTGAGTTGTTTGCGGGTATTGCCTTTGATCTATCTTTCTTCTTATCCTTGAAGCTTTTGTAGTTCTTCTCCAATACATGCATCAATGCAATGTTTGTCGTAAATAACTCATCATTTTTATTTTTAATTGCATATGAGCAATTAAAAATTCTAGAAAGCACTCCGGGTGAATGCAAATTCAATGAAGGCTTCAAATGGAAGATTGGGAGCACATGGACAAGATCCTGGAAGAAATTCTCCATGCACTGACTTCTTCACGGGCTGCATCATAAATAAGAGGATGAATTTTTGCTAGAAGCCTTTGCAATTATGAGATCTGGATTTGGATTTCGGCCTATCATTGACTTCAACAAATCTGGAAGCTATGCATGATTCTGCAGAGCCTACCCTTTCATTCCACTTTGCCATGGCTGGAGCAATCTTTGTCTGAGCAACTCTTTTTCTTTTAATTATGCCGAAATTCTTTGCAATCAGTGCAAATCTGGCAATTTCTTCAGATTCGGAGGACATATTCAATGTACCTGACATTGATTTGCACTCTCTTTCACTTATATGGGCCCCTGTAATGAATACCTGCAATTAAATCAGACAAAGACAGATTCCAGAGCATGAACACTTGATTTTTATCACAAAAATTTGCATATTAATCCCGATGCCCTAAAATTTGAGGCTTTGCTTGCATGCATAGCAAGCATAAATATTTTTAACTTCACCTGGGCACTCATACCAACATGCAGATAATTAACCAAGCCTAAAAACAAGCTCCTCCAATCCTAGGCACCAAACCTTGAAGCTTCCCAGCAGTGGAAAATAAACGTCAATGCAAAAATCCTCCTTCCTTGGGCACCAAAACTGTCCGGGCTGCAATCATTTGTTAAAGAATTAATAACTCCATTAATATGGCAGCCCATGCTTATAAAACCTTCATCATTCTATAATTAATAATTGCCTTTCCTATTTCCGGCAATTAATTAATTAAAAATCATGCTTTTCTCTTTAAACTTGGGTGCCAAAATTTGCATGCTTTGGGGCTGCATTAAATAAATTAAATTTATTTAATTTTAGCTTTCTTCCTTTAGTATTCCTTGACTTCACACTATGCTTTGACCTCATACACCAAAAATAGGAATTAATTCCATCAATAAATACTTTAAAAAGTATTATTTCTCCTCTAGGTGGGTCGCACTTTTTTTTTGCATGATATAGGGCTACATTAAATAAATTAAATTTATTTAATTTTAGCTTTGTTCCTTCTAATATTCTTTATCCTTTCATCATGCGTTGACTTTTCCTCATGCTTGGGCACCAATTTTAGGAATAGAAACAATTAATTAATACTTTAAAAAGTATTATTCTTCCTCTAGGTGGGTCGCACTTTTTTCCATGGCTGATTTCTATTATTAAAAGTCACTTTTTGATGGGAATAATCACCCTGCATTGCAGCTCAAAAAATCCCATGGTCCACTTAAGCTGTTTGACTTTCATAATGGGATTTTTTACCCTACAAGGCAGATAAGAAATTCCCATCAATGCCTTAAGTGATTTTTTTTTATTTTATAATGGGAATTTTCACTCTGTAAGGCAGGTAAGAGATTCCCGCCTGCCTGCTGCCTCTAATTTTATCATCATGACTTAAGTGACTTTGCTTCCATGGGAAAAAGTACCCTGCTAGGCAGGTACAAAATTCCCACCTACCTGCTGCTACAAAAAATCCCATTGCAGCTTAAAACCTTCCTTTCGCAAAAATGCGACTTGCCCAGAAGAGGCCTTTTTTTGTGCATGACTTCATCTTTTTAGAGAGAACCAGACTTCATGTGGCAAATTCCTTCTAGCATGACGTCCATAGATGATTTCCAGATACTCCAGGCAAGAAAACAAACTGTATTGGCAAACGAATTGACCTAAGGGAATTTCACAGAGAAAAACACGCAAAAAACACAAAAACGAAAAACGTTGCCAAAAGTCAGACAAAGCCCAGGATTCATTCCTGGTGGAAACCTACTGGTATATGGGAATATTGACATGTAAAACCTCAACAGGGTTAAACCGGAGCACAATTTACCTCAAACGGGGCTTGAATAATTAAATAAAAATTTCCCATAGGAAAACCCCAGCGACAAAATATAATGAGTTTGGGCATCTGGGTATTTGTCGAAATTGACTTATATGACTCTCTGGGAATATCTTGACACAATACAGGCATTTTATGGCAATAAAAACACAAAACGACCCATTATTTTAAAATTACGATTTTTTTTAACATGGGGGTAGTCTCAGATTTCAGGGTGAAATCGGGGGGACACCAGTGTTGCAGTCCTAGTGAGGAAGTCTTGAAGATGCAAATTAGAATAGGTAAATGGAGGAGGTAAATGAATGAGGAGAAGACTGAGGTGTGAGAATAGTGAAGCAATTGTGATAGAGGAGAAAAATCAGAAGGTTCAAGAAAGGAGTGAAAAACAGAACAAGAACAATTTAGTATTTGAATAAGCCAAGAAGGCTAGAAGACCCAAATTTGTGAAACTAATAGAGATTGATGAAAGTAAGGGTGTGAGAATTTTGGGAACCTCTTAAACAAGTGTAAATAAGGTGTTTTAAGGAATTTGGAAGGATGCAAATGTGATTAAGTGACCAACCCTAGTTTTAAGCTTGAAACCCTAGGTTAGGGCTAATTGGACTAGTAAGCAAAAACTGAAAAGGAGGTATAAAATGAAATGGATAAAGAATTGAGGGATGAAACTTTGCAGGAAGAATATTGTGAAAAATGGGTCTTCAAAATGTTTAATAGTAGGGATTAACTCAGAGAAATGGTGATTTTATGCTCAAAATACAGTTTTAGGACGGCTCAAAGCATGAATGATAGTCTAGAAAGAGTTTGAATGAAGATGAAGTGATAGAATCTTTTCAAGCATGCAAACCTTGTTAATAGGTGAAATATAGCAAGTGTGAAGTGATCTTAAGATTTGAAATATTGTATATAGCTAATTTGATGAAGAAATACTAGTTGTATGCTTGAGAAAAAGTGAAAAATTTGATGGAATTTTGAATGTTAATTGTTCTAACCTGTGAAGGTTGTTGAATGTGAAGGTTCCTATATCACAGAGGAGACTTGGAAGAGTCTTGGGAAGCCCACTGTGTAAAGGATGACTTTCCAATTGGTGAGAGAAGATCAATATGGCATAAAGTACATGGGACAATGTATTTATTCGAACCCAACCCTTTATAGTAGATTTTGCAATCATCTCATTGAAAAAAAGGCCTCTGATGCGTTATTGGGTTAGGGTTGATTGGTAACAGCCAAATTTGACCATAACTAGAAAAATAATCCAAGCTTTATTGAAAACAAAGTTCAGAAGTATATCATGGAATTGCAGAATCAAGTAGTGAGTGAGAAACCAGCCTCATCAGATTTGACAGACTTGAACTTCGTAGAAGAACACTCAGTAGATGGAAATTGAGTTATGATGGAGCCGAACAATGAAGGAATCTTGGAATTGCAATGCTTTGAGGAAGATAAAAAATCTCTCAACAGTTTGTTCCATTAGAAATTGGAAGACTATGAAGTGTTCCATCTGGATTGTAATAGCGTTGAAGTTATGGAGATCAATAAAGAAAAAATCTTGCATAGGGATGACGTGAACAAAATTCAGCGATGCCAAGTCCTCCCAAATAGTCAACACTACAAACAACCTACCCACCCTAGTTTATTAAATACAGCATCGAGGATTCAAAGTTCAATGATATATTGCGGGTAGCATTTTGGAAGTGTAGTCAACATGAAGTTCACAAAACATCTTACAATAAGTGTCACCACAAGGTTTAAGGATAAAATAGAAGTTGAAGTACACCCTATTTTTCAATCATGGGTGGATACAAAGAGTCACAAACCATCAAACGATTGAGGTTATGCCAAGGCATTGAATGTACTGTTGTGACCAATTCCTGGGGTGCAAAATTTTGCATTGAGGGAACTTGTGTTAAAAGGAAAAGGGAAACACGACATGATAAAATTTCAAGGCCCAAGAGTTTCATTTCGGGGAATGGGAATATAATGTCCCCAAACGGACAAATTATGGCCCCAAACGGAACATCAATAATGCTGATCTAAAATAGCAAATTCTAGAGAATGTAATTAAAAATAATAATGTAGATCTGAATTATTTGGGAAAGTGCAACTTGCTCTAGGAGTGGTAAATCCACAAAACTGAAGTAATATCACTTAAATATTTACCAAAACAGATCAATTTTTTTTTATTTATGCAATAACCTCAGAAAAATACCAAATTTGGATCAAAAATTTCCGGAATTTGGCCAATGCATGCATGATGGCCAACATTTCTTTATCATAGATGGAGAACTTTTTCTCACGATCCTTTAATTTTTGTCTCTCATACACAATGGGATGCTTGTCTTGCATCAAAACAAACCCTATACCTTCACCGAAAGCATCACATTCAAGTACCAAAGGCATATGAAATCTGCAATAGAAAGTACGAGCAAGAACACATCACCTTTTTCAGCTTCTCAAAGGTTATTTGGGATGTTTGTGACCATTTGAAGGCTTCCTTTCGTGTTAAAGAAGTCGATGTAGTAGCAAGTTGGGAAAACCCCTTCACAAATCTCTTATAATAACAACACAATCCCAAAAATTCTCTTAATTGTGTGATGTTGGTTGGAGTTGGCCAATCCATGATGAATTGAATCTTTTGTTGATCCACATGAACCCCTTGTGCATTGATAACATGCCCTAAGTACAAAATTTCAGTCATCCCAAACTCACATTTTGATTTTTTTGCATAAAATGATTGTTGTTCTAAAAATTCCAACACCTTATCCAAGTGTTGGAGATGCTCCTCCCATGTTTTTCTATATACCAAAATATCATCCAAGAAAACTAGCACAAATTTCCTCAAATGCTTACCAAAAATGTGATTCATGCATGATTGGTTAACCCAAATGGCATGAGAAAAAAGTCAAAATGCCAAAAATGACATATAAAAGAGGTCTCATGCACATTCTCATCTCTTACCTTTATTTGGTGGTACTTGGATCTCAAATCAATCTTGGAGAAGAAAACTGCTCCATGTAATTGATCAATTAGCTCATCAATCCTCGGAATTGGGTACTTATTCTTGATCGTCCTTTTATTCAACACCTGGTAGTCCACACACATCCTTAGGGTGAAATAATTCTTCTTCACAAGCACCACAAAAGAAGCAAATGGGCCGAAACTACGCCTAATGAGCCCCAATTCTAGCAACTCTTTGATGGTTCTTTGAATTTCTTCCTTGTAAATTCTCGGGTGATGGTAAGGGGTGGTTATTACTGGTTTGGTACCCGGTTCTAACTCAATAACATCTTGGAATCCTCTATCCAATGGCAGCCCATGAGGTAATCATTGAAAACTTTGGCATGCTTGTTAAGTATGGGCTGAATATCACCGTGCAAATATTCTTGAATGGAAATAGCAGAATTAGATCTTACCAAGCAATGAACAGCCCATGCAACCTGCCCTCTTTTGAAGGCCCTTTCCATACTTTTGGCAGTCATAACTTGAGGAATTCCACCCTTCATACCTTGTTGAAAAACTGTTTTTTCTTCTACCTTAAATTTCAGCTCCATACTTTGCTGATTTTGCATAAATACACTTAAGGAATGTAGCCATTGAACACCCAACACCATATCAAATTCTCCAATGCTAATGACATAGAAATCATCCATTACTTGTTATCCATATTACGCCCCCAGGAAAAATATTGGATCGGCCATGACCCTGCACAGAAAGAATTAGAGAAAATACGTTTAAATCTTGCAAACTGGTTGCAGAGGGACTCTACAATGGAATGGCAAGGCCTGCGAAAGTTTAAACGACCCTGTGCGAGAAGAAAGAGAAGAAACGGTTCTGTCACACGAATCTGTGTCTTAAATCTATTTAACAGACTTGGGAAGACTCTAAAATAAAAAAGGGAAGGGTAGGGGTAGGAGGCCGAGCAGTGTCAGAAGAACTAGAGGATTCAGAAGAAGAAGCGGCGAAGATTTGAAGTCTTCGGGCTCAAAATAGTTCAGAAAGAGTCCAAAAATCAACTAAGTATGGAGGAGACAACGGAGAGAGCCACATGTCAGTGCGGCGCTTCTCCAAAGTTGAAACCCAAAAGGAGAGGCCCGAACAAGCATCGGGCTTCCGCGTGTCCCGTATGTAAAGGGGGATCCATTTTTCAAACTATTTTCGCGTCCATTTGTACAGACTCGATACAAACTTCGAAGGGGCATATCTTTCGACTCAAGGCTCGAAATATTGCAAATCTTACACCGTTGGAAACATCTCGACGTCCTCTACACCATGGAAAGATAAAAAAATCATTGTTTTGGGCCATTGTAGGTGAAAAACAAAGAAAACGTCTTTGGGCCTTTAATGCAGGATCTTCTTGCTCTTCAACTACCAAATCTGATTCGATTCGATCCGCTGGGGAACCAGAAGCGACATATTGTGGGCGGATTTGTAGAAGGCATTGATATTCAATGGTTGAACTTTCAAAGCGGGATTCGATGCGTATCTCATGGTGGTTGGAGCAGGATTCGATTTCTCCCTCTTCTCTCTCTCTTATTCTTTCTATATATTGTAACACTTCTCATTTTTGAGGAGAGACACTCTGGCCGTAGAGAAACTCTATCAAATTTGTTTCTCGACGCCATTTTTGAGCAGCGAACCTTCTCCTACGCCTGACAAATGTATTTGTGCCTCTATTCCAGAAATGTAATGGTCTATGCACCTTTTAGAGCAAAAAAAACGCGTTTTTGTGTTCTTCAACCTTTTGCATCATTTTGTTGTTTCTCCGTGCCTCTCCCTTCTAGATTTGTTTTTCTGTGCATCTATTTCACATTTGCAGGTACAAGATGTTGTGTTTCATGGAGTTTAATGGCGAATTTGAAGATCTGGGCCGTGTTACTTCTGTCTGACCTCCCTCATCTCCATTTTTTCTGTTTCTTTCTCCCTCAACAGAATATCTCGCTTCCTTTGCTGGTGCATCACTGCTTTAGTGTAGGCTCTGTTTTTTCCCTCTTTCTCTCTCCTTGGTTCCTTGGAACGGTTAGATTAGGTTAGATTTAGTTTGCCTGCACTGGAGTCGCTCGTGCCAGGTAGTTTAGGAATAGGAACCAGCCTTTAATCTGGAGAGCTTTCCCACTTTTGCAAGGTCCCACACCTTGGGGAAAGTTCAATGTTATGCAATCACACCAGATGATTCTGCTTTAGAAAAGTAGATTTTTAAAACTCATTTGGGGGTGCTGTGATTTCGCACTAACATTACCTTGTGCCCTCTCAAAGAGAGCATGAGCTGAGGTATTCTTCTTATGTATGGGAGTATAAATCCATCCACTACCAGGCATGCCCAACTAAAAGAAACAAGTTGGCATCTAAAAAAGCCGAGGATTTGGTATATGTGCATTCCAATTTGCGCCTCTTGTCACACAGGTTTGAGGACTATGCTAAAGGGCCTCACAAACTTTGGGATCTTCTTCTAGAAACCATAGACTTGGGTGCCTCCGTAACCACGCTTTCCCAATTTTCATTATTTGATGGCGAAGATGACATTCAAGGGAGTTCGCAAGGAGTAGAGAGTGGAGCTAATGAGAATGGAGCTAGCGCAAGTGGCACGCAAGAACTTGATTTTGAGGAAAATTTAGATGATATATTCTAGATTTGTTTATATTCATAATTCAAGTTGACTTGATATTCCTATATCATATGTATGGTAGCCACATGATCAATGAAATTTAAAATCTTACGTATATTGTATGTTTTGAAAAGTTGAACGTTGATCCTAGTATATTTTTCAAATTTCAAGTTTTGTTCGTATTCATGTTGCCATGATATCCGTATATCATATGTATGGCAGCCACATGATCAATGAAAATGCAAAGTCTTAAGTATATTGAATGTTTTGAACATTGATTCAAGTTTTGTATTACTATTTTAGTTTTTTATGGACTAAAAAATGAGTAAAATGAGTATATGTACATATATATATATATGTATATATTTTAATTTTTTAATATATATGTACGAACATATCTAAGATGTATCGTACCCAAGGGTTTTTTAAAATTAATGTATTCACGTATCGAACCCATACCCATACCCATATCCGTATCATGGCAACATAGTTTTCAACCACATTCTTTGGTTCCTTTTCAGATAAGATCTCCTTACCTTTGACTTGCATGCTAAATTCCTTTTGCTCCTTTGTAGATTTTTGAGGCTTAGACTTTGACCTTTTCATATTCTTTATTTCTATCCATGACTTTAGATCCTTCTGATATTCTTGCATAGCTTATAACATCTCTAACATGAATTCTCAAACTGTCCTCGTGATTCACAAGTTTGCAAGGACACAACTCTGATACTATTGTAATGTCCCCTTATGGGAAAATTATTGTAATCTAGAATTTTTCAGCAAATCCTTATAGATCTGATATTATTCAACAAACCCGAGATCTAATATTTTCAGCAAACCCTAGAATCTGATACCTTTCAATAAACCCTTATAGAGAAAAATATTAAATTCTAAAAATTCACAAAAAACCTTACCGCTGGAAATAAAATACCGGAGTTACCCTTAATTTTTGAATTTCTAAACATAATTTATGAGAGCAACCTAAAATTTTATTTTATTTTATTTGCATACAACAAGATACAATTTAGAGAATTTCTCCACACTGAAATCTTAACTGGATTTACAATTTATTTCTCAGAAATAGAAGTCAGATAGTTAACTAAAAACCACGCAAAAACCAACCCGAAAGATGCCCTAGATGTCAGATGGCGAACAATTGAAATTCCTAAGGGTGGCGTCCAAGCTAGAAAATGATGGCAATGATGATGCCAACACTAGAATGCCCCCCAAAATGTGATGACAACCTTCAAAAAGTGATGCCCTAGCTGAGATCTATAAATCTGATGATGCCCTAGCTGAAATATGTAAATTTGATGATGCCCTAGCTGATATGTAAATTTGATGATTCCTTAGTTGAAATCTATAAATCTTTGATTGGATGCAAAAATGCAACTCTTGGATGGAGTCACCACTTAAGATTGGAGGGTTTTTGTCCTCAAAAGAAGAAGTTGAAGCAACAACTCAAACTCTCAATGTAAAAATAGATAATGACAAAAAGATACTTCCAAATGACCCCCCAACACCTTTTTATAAGTTCACTTGACACTTTTCCTAAGGAAATGCCACTGAAGTAACTTCTGATCTTCTAATTTGATATTGATTTGTTTAATTTGGAAATTCACCTTTATTTTTTATTTATAATAGTAAAGCAATATTAAGTTGTTAACTTTTTTATTTTTACTTTATTTGAAAAAGGGTTCATAACTAGTTTCCCAAGTTAAAATCTTGTGTATACTGTAAGTGCGCCACTATTTCTTTTTGTAATATTTTAAGATTTTGTTAGCATTGCTTCTCTCATGCATATGCTTATTGGTATTTTTATCCTCATTATGCACATATGCAATTGCATTAGGACAAAACTTATGAATGGGTTGGAAACACAAAAAATATGAAGTCTAAGCATGCCCAAACGCTATGCCTATGTCTACTTGATTGGTCACTTAATAGAATATTTTTACAATGCAGAATGAAATTATTTGTTCACTTTTTCCCTCCCTTTTCCCAGAACATCAGATCATTCAATTTTGGAACGATTTCTGTTTAAGATCCCACAATGTTTAATGTGTACATTTCAATGATAAACATGAACTATTTATTTTTTCCAACAAGAGAATACAGAAAAGGATAGAGGTAGTCACCTATAGGTATTAAAAGAGATGACTGTCTGCAAAGTATAGATGAATCTGATGACATAGTTCCACTTCCTACATTTATATCTCTGCAACTTTTCTTCTCTTCCTGTAGTTTATAACTCATAAACCAAAGATAAAAGGGAGATAAATTAAAGTATTTTTTTCATAATATATACAGCATATTCATGTAATAAAAACTGCTGAAATAAATTACACAAAATCGTTAGATCCCAAATAACGAGACACAGATTGATATAGGTGACCAAAACATTGTGCTAGCAGAATCCAATAGCCAAAATTATGGCATGCATGATATTGGTCACATAAACATATAAAACCTGTTCAAACATATTTGGCATGAGACAATGTCTCCCAGCTATTCACATCATATATTAAACTTCACTGCCAAAATAATGTCAGTGAAATGAATATGCTCACACACAATGAAATAACCATCGAACAAAGATCAGCACTAAATGGTGAATTGTGATTGTATATATTAGACAGTTTGCAAAAAAGAAAACTATCAGCTAATTAGCAAACATATATGGAACTTGACAACAACAAATCAAAATTTACTAACATATGTAGATTTTAAGAACAAAATCTTAAAATGTATAAGTGCCTCTCGACTTTTTTATGCAAACATCAAAAAAATTCAAAATACGTTCCAGTCGACATCAAACTCGAATGGCTATTTGACCATGATAAACGGAATTTAGACAAAATAACGAGTTGATAATATTCATTACTTTTGACCAGAGCTTTGTTGAAATTCATACCACAATCCATAAAAACAACAATCATTTATCTAAATCCTTATCCTCAACTCCACTAAATTTCTTTAGTAATGTTGATTCCTTGCCTCTTGGGGAAAACTAAAAAAATTTAGCTTTTTCTTTCTTAGGAAGAGACAGTCCTTGTATCCCTGTTCTTTGATAGATGTAAATATTGTTCCCTGAAGTAACATTTAAAATGCAACTTTCCAAACTAAGATGATGCCAGCAATAACCCAAATTTATTAGCTCTAAGTTTTTTAGAGTGTAAATACTAGACAATAAACAATTATCAAAGTTGCATCATGTCACAAAATTAAAGAGCGAATTCATAAGAATCAAGAGACTATACAATTTGTGAACCAAGATTCTATGAATTCATTCACAGTTGACACCAATACTCAAAATTAGAGTGATGCTGGAAGTTCTATTCATAAAGAAATAGAAACATTTGACATATATAATAATGACGTGCCCTTTTCCAAAATGTGCCAATGATAGGTACTTTGAGAATTGGTCTTTTGTTGCTAGATTTCTTGTAATGTTCCCTTTTTTGAGTCAGTTCCAATTGAAGACTTCTTGCCATTTTTCTTTCCGTGGCCAAGAAGAAATTGAGCAACGTAAGTCCTCGAGTTTCATTTTCGTTTTCTTTCATTGTTATTAATGTTTTTCTTTTGTTGGAGAGCTTCCAACATGAAAATAAAAGATAAAGCAAGCTGTTATGAGGTTAGTCTAGGGGTAATTTACCCCATAGAGATTTGGCGCCACCAAAGGGGTATAAGAGGAGTCACATAGGCTCATTTGCACCATCAATTTTGGCCTATACATGTTTATACTTGGTTCTAGGGCTGATTGCTCTAAGTCCATTCCACTAAGGGGCGAGAATCTATTAGTGTGGCATCCAGGGAGGACGAAACCCTTCCTTGTGGCATATTGGAGAATGAAAACTCTCCGAGTTGGTGGTGTGAAGGCAATTCTTGAAGACCATCTTGCTGGTTTGCAACTAGGGCATCAAAGAGGAGTCATTTCAAATGTTTTTGGCATTGTTTGGAGCCCCTTTCCTAGGGAATGACTAGGATTAGAGAGCATTTGGGTGCCTTCTAGGGCACGAAGCTTCATTATTATTTGATATTCAGATTTATCATAATTTATAAGGCTGGTATATTCCCTATTTTGCCATTGTTGGCGTTTGGAGACTTCATTTTTGGTCATTTCTTTTGGTTGTACTTCTGTTGTCAATAAATAATTTTCTAGCAGAGTATTTTGTTGAGTTTCGTGGTGGAAATTTCTCTAAAATATTCTTAAAGTGTTTACCTATGTTGTGGATGGTTTCTATGATGATTTTTGGTTGAATTTTCACTCTCTGCAAACTGTTCTCTTAAAAATCAGATTGTTGTTCATTGTTGTTCGTAATTTCATTTGGCTGGTATAAAATTCTGAGTTTACATCACTTGAGGTTTGTGTGAATTCTTTGCTTGTGTGTTTCATCCCTAGAAAGGGACATTACAGTGATATCCGAGCTTTGGTCTTCCTACCCTGAGGGTTTCATGCAAGAAGGCAACAAGGGTTTCATTATCTATCAAAGGACAGAAAAGAAATTAGAGCAACCAAGAGAAGAAAGATGCCCCTACAAGTGGACACCAAGGGTACTTCAAGACCTATAAGATGGTAAAAGAAAGGTTTGCTTGGAAAGGTATGTAGAAAGATGTTCTTAAGCATGTTAGGGAGTGTGTTGTTTGCCAAAAGAATAAGAATGAACATACTTTTCCAGCTGGTATTTTGCAGCCCCTTTCCTATTCCTTCACAAAAATGGGAAAGTGTATCCATGGAGTTTGTCACCGGATTGCCAAATGTTCAAGGTAAGCCTTGATAATATGCAGTGGTGGATAGACTCACTAAATATGCACATTTTCATCCACTTCCCAATAAGTTTGATGGCCCTATGATTGCTGATTTGTTTTTTAAGGAAATTTTCAGATTACATGGATTGCCAAAAAACATTGTGAGTGATAGGGACCGCAGATTTATGAGTCTTTTTTGGCAATAATTATTCCGTCTAACTGGGACAGAAATCACACTGGGTACTAGTTATCATCCACAAACTGATGGGCAACTGAAATAGTGAATAAGTGGGCTGAGGGATACTTGAGATTCTATGTTTCAGGGCAGCAGTTTGCATGGATTAAATGGTTACATATAGCTGAGTTTTGTTACAATACTACACATCATATGTCCATTGGTATGACTCCTTTTAAGGCACTTTATGGTTATGATGCTAATTCTTTCATGGATGTGGTCTTGACAGATAGTAGAGTGCCTAGTGCACAAGATTTAGTGCAGCAAAGTGCTGATATCATGAAAGCATTGAAGGAGAACTTGCAACAAGCCCAAAGTAGGCAAAAGTTGTATGTGGATCAACATAGAAGTGAGAGATCTTTTGAGGTAGATGATTGGGCATTTCTTAGATTGCAGCCCTATAGGCAATCTACCCTCAAGCAAAGTGGTAAGGAAAAGTTGAAACCATGCTTCTATGGGCCTTACAAGATTATAAGGAAGGTGGGTAAGATGGTTTATGATTTAGAACTTCCAAAAAGTGGTAAGATCCATAATGTATTTCCTGTTTCTTGTATTAAAAAGGTTCTTGGGCAACATGTTGTTCCTTCTTTACAGTTGCCTCCTTTAGATGAAGAAGGTAAATTGATTTTAATTCCGGAGTCTATTATTGATACACGTGAAAGGAACTTGAGAAGATGTAGTATTAAAGAATATTTGGTAAAATGCAAGGACTTACCATATGAGGATGCCACATGGGAGAATGATTCAATTTTGGAGCATCCAAATTTGCAATTGCTTGAGGACAAACAATCTTGGAAAGAGAGGACGGTAATGTCTCCTTTTTTGGGCCTTAATTTAAAATAATTATGGAAAACCTTTAATCTAATCCCCTTGGATTAAAGGAATTAAATGGGGGAAAATTAACCCATCCCATGTGCTTTTTAAATTAATATTTAATTTAATTGGCACAAGTTGAATTACTCCATGTGCTTGGAATTTATATTTGATTCCTCTCTTGTGTTTTATTTAATAGTAATTGGAGGGAATTAATATTTTTATTGGAGTTTGACCTTTTTCAAGTAAAGAGGCTATTTTTAAAATGATCTCTCCTATCTAGAGAAATGTGCCAAAGGAGGGAATCTTTGAGATTTCAAATGCTAAAGCTATAAAAGAAGAAGTGGCATCCCCTTTTTGCCATGTTGATGATTTTATTAAAAAAATCTTCATGCTTGGAGAATGGATGTATGCCCATTTGTGATCACAAACATAGGTGTTCTTCAATACCACTATTGTTGTAGAGTGTGTGAGACCTTCTAAGCTTGCATTGTGTGGATATCATCTTATATAGTCATCCTATGTGTGGCACCATTAATTGAGAAGGATATTTACATATTCTTATTGAGTTTTGGAGAGTTTAAGAGTGTTTAATGATCTGCTGTTAATGCTGCGATAAATTCCAGTCCTAGCGACTTGTACAAGTGGATTATTTGGCATGTTTTGGTGATGTTTGAAGTAATTAATCAATCTAGTCTATTTTGGTATATTTATTCCATCTATGGCAACTTGATTTGGGCATTATTCTAACATGTTTCAAGGGTGAATCAACTAGTATTAATAATATGGTCTGTGTTGGCTTGTTTTTCTGAGCTTGAGTCATTATTCGGGGTGCATTGGAGGGGTTATAAAGTGCTGGAAATAATTTAATAAATTTATCCTAACCCTAGCGATTGGATTTATGATTTTGGGGGCTGTTTTGGAGGGTTTATAGTGGTTCAAAAATTCAGATTGATAGCTCTTTGGGAAGCTCTTGATTTATAGAAAATTCTGCAATTTATTTGAGGGCAAAATATGGAATATTGAGCAAGTTATGAATTTTCTAAGTTTCAGTTGTTTTGGTGCATTTTTATTTAATTTACTGCCGTAATTAATTTCAGATTTTGAAGTGGTTCATTTCTTGAATGGTTCTCCCATCTAACCCACCACCTTGGCTCACTCCAACCCCATTTGGGTTGTATTGAAGCTAACATTGGGTTATTTGAAGTCAAACTAGGAGGGTTTAGTCCTTCTAGCATTGATTGGATAAGTTTAATTTGCAGATTTGAATAATATCCCAAAAGGGGATATTACAGAAGACTCATTGCAAGATTTGATAGAATTAATCTAGAAGTTTAATTTCGCGAGCTTGCACAATTGAGACAAGGCACGGTAGAGGAATATGTGGTTGAGTTTCAAAGGCTTTCTACAATGATTACGAATGTCACGGAGAGGAGATTTGTTGTTCTATTCATTGAGGGTTTGACCGTATAATGTCCCTTTTCTCAACGTAAAAGACCAAGTTTGGATTTTTTGGCCATTCCTTGTTCGTGGCCGGAAAAGGAAAGCAAGGAGAAGAGCAACATTATAATATTAATAATTATTCTATTTTTTATAAAGTAATTGTAGAATATATGGGTAGGCCAAATTAAGAACAAAATAAATAATTATAAGGGCATGATGAATGGTCATATGGGAGCGGCCATGTCTTTTCAAAAGAATAAATAGGGGACTAAGGGCAGCCATTTGGATATATCTACTTTCATTTGAAAAATTAGATTTTGAGAGTAAACTCTCATTCCTCTCCACTTGGGACGAAATCCCCTTGTGAGGTCCAATTGTGAGGGACGAAAACCTCTCACTTTTGACTTAAAATAATTTATAATTGCAGATTATTATTATATTGAAAATCAAATTGTGTCAAATCTGATTTATGCCATTTATTATAAAAGTGCGACTTGTTCTAGTGAGATTTTTTGAATTGTTGGATGATATTAGCAATCATATAAAATTAATTTTTCAAGTCGACTTGCATTGTAAAGGCCAAATCTGCATTTGCTGCGAATTTTTATACATATTTTAATGGTCAAATCGAATTATTTATGACTGCTTGCGATTTTCAAATTATCAAAATATTTCCAGCAAAGTATTTAGCATTGCCTAAGTCGATTTGACTCTAGAAAATTAATAAAATAATATAGCTTTCATTGGGCAATATTTTACTAAAGTTTGTGAAGAATTTCCAACAATTTTCAAGGAGATTTTAGTCACTGCAATTTAAATTTGAATCTGCTCCAGAATTATGAAACCCTCAAAAAGGATTATTACAGTGGTATCATAGTTGGATCTTCAAGGACGAATAAGAGGAAGATGGCTGAATAAGCTGCTAAGATGAAAAAAGCTCATTGTCAGGCAAGAAAGATTAACATAAGCAAAGAAGCTTTTGGCACTATCACTCCAAAAGGTTGTTAAACCAAGAGCTCAACAAGATGAAGGAAGCTCAAGTGGAACGGGTAATGTCAGACAAACCAATCATTCCACTTGCGGATAGAGTTGGAAGCTTGCCTTCATCCCCAAGTAAGAAGCTATATCGGATATTGAGCCACGAGCAATAGAAAGAAGAGACATTACAACAAGGTTTGTTGGGTATATGGCCTTGTCAAAGGAAATCCGGGATGCTATGTCTTTTTTCGAATTCATGGGCTTAGATGAGAAAAGGACTAAAGCCTAAACATGCCACACCACACAAGGAAATTCAGAGTACCTTGGGCAAATTGTCCTTTTCCACATTTGATAGATCATCCAAAGGCACCGCAAGAGCTTGGATCCAAAAATTGAATACCTACTTGTCCCTAAAACCAATGCTGGAGGAAGAGGCCATCAAATTTGCCACTCTTCATCTTGAGGGCATTGCCCACGAGTAGTGGTTCCATGGTTTGGTAACACAAGGACAGTGAAATACACACTTGTGATGAGTTTTGCCAAAGACTCATAGATAGGTTTGATCGTGTGGATCCACAAGTTCACTTCTGTGAACTTGCTTAGCTGAAACAAGAGGGCTCAGTAGAAGAATATGTCGCTGATTTTAAGAGACTCTCAGTGATGATCACAAATGTATCCGAAATAAGACTTATTGTCCTTTTTGTTGAAGGATTGAAGGAACCCTTTAGGGGGTTAGTTCGTGCCTTTGATCCATCATCTTTGTAGGAAGCAATTAAGGACCTGAATTTAGAAGGAGCTGCCCCGAAATCAGCAACAGTCAGTAGAATTTCCAAGCCTGGAAGGAGAAGGGAACAAGCCCCTAAGCAGTCTTAGAACACCTCTTTGGATCAGTAGAAGAAACTGTTGTCAAAATTTCACCCCCCCCAGGGTAAAATTTCGATAACATGCATCAAGTTGCAGAAAAGCAAATAGGTTGATCCAGGAAAAATCATGAAAATCGGCTAAGTCCTAGTCCAAAGAGCAATCGGGACATTTGGGACAGAAATGCGCGGATCGGCCGAAAAGCCTCCAGGCAGCACAAGGAGCAATCGGGACATCTGGGACAAAAGTACGAGGCGGGCGCGAAAAGCCGATCCTGCCGAAAGAGAGAAAAAATTGGCTAACTGCTGAGAGGGACGCCTGTGGAACAAGCGGGCCAAAAAGGCTGCGAACCGGCCGAACCGGGCGGAAAAGGTCCAGACAGTCCGAAAGCAGTTGGGACAAAAGGGGACACGTGGGACGCGGAAAGGCGGTTCGGCCGAAGGAAAGGAAAATCAAACTGTTTCTGGGACAGTTGGAACAAAAAGACCCGAACCGGCCGGATCGGCCGAAATGGGCACAAATAGTCTAAAGCAAATAGGGACATCTGGGACAGAGGTACGCGGCGGACGCGGAAAGCCCGGATCGGCCGGAAAGAAGAACTTTCACAATAACAGTTTGGGACAAATGGGACAAATGGACGCAAACCGGGCCGGTTCGGCCGAAATCAGCACAAGGAGCACGAAGCATTTTGGGACATCCGGGACGAAAAGACGCGAAGGGCGCGAAAGAGGCCGGCAGATCCGTCAACCAACCAGATCATGACACGTGTCCTCACAAGAGAAAAGTCAGAAAGTCAAAGGGGCGAGTTTTCGAGCACCGATCCGAACCAATGGGATGGTGCCACGTGTCCCAGCTAGGACCCACAGGGAAATTCCAAAAGACAGACCGCCGAGAGGTGGAGGAGAGAGAATTGCTCAGTGAATCAGACCCTGCCACGTGTCATCCAGGTGGCAGAGCATGGGAAGAAATTCAAAAATCCGTTTTTCGCCTGTTCCGTGCCCTAAATCTTCAGATCGCCATAACTTTTGATCCAGAGCTCGGATTTGCACGTTCTTTATATCAATGGAAAGCTGGTAAAATTCTCTACACGTTTCCAAGGTCAATCTTGCATTTTGGTTCAGTTTGGAGGATGAAAATCAAGAAACACCTCTGGCGCGAAATAACAGACAGAAGTAATGCGTCAACGAACAACTTTAATGCAGCAGACAGTTCGCCGCTTCTGTTAGGCAGCCCGCCGTTTCGCCAAGATCCACCGCTTCTGCCATGATGAGATGAGTTAAGTGCATTCTGGAGGTGGTTGGGGCAGATTTCGAATTCCTCTCTCTTTTCTCTCTCATTCTTCCTATAAATTGTAAGGAGGGGCTTCTTTCTAGGGGGTTGGACATTTTTGTTTTGCAACCCCTCCCTTCTCTCCTGCTTGCAAGAGAATTCGTGGAGTTTTCAAGCCTCCCACATCGACTGTAATGCCATTGTGCCTCTTGGCCATTGCAATGTATTGAATCGATCCTTTGAGCAATATATATGTCTGTGATTGAATTTAAATCCTCTCATGTATTCATTGTTGTCATTTTGATCTCTCATTGCATTTCAGTTACCTGTGCATAGTGTGGTATCGCATCTATATGGTCTGTGTTTATTTTTTGCAAAGCTTATGTTCTTCATTCCTCGGTGCATCACCTCCTGTAGTCTAGGTTTTATTTATATGCATTTCTCTCTCCCTGTCTCCTTGGTAGTTAGGTTAGATTTTTGGGTGAACCTCTGCGTTTTATTGGTGCATCTGAACAGAGGAATAGGAACCAGCCTTTCTCTGGAGAATCCTTTCTTTTTTTTTTCAAGTCCCACACTTGGAGAAAGGATTCAATGTTATGCAATCACACTGGATGCCTAAGTGATCAACCTAGAAACTTGATCTGCATCCAGGGGTGCTGTGATTTTGCATCAACAGAAACCACTGCCTAAAATACCCCAGGTTCACACGGATCTGCACAAACCTAGCCTTGAAAAGGAGACAAGGAACGAGCCACGAAGGAAGAACTTGTGCTTTTCCTGCAAGAATCCATGGACCTTAGGACACCATTGCTTGCGAAAAGGCAAAGTTCATTACATTGAAGTGGTTTCAGCTTCTGAAGATGATAGTAATGTTGATGAGAGGCAAGAAAAAATAATAGAAGAAGAAGAGAATGAGAAATATGAAGGCACTCTCACTACCCTTTTTGGGGCACCAAGATATCACCCATTTCGGGTAAAGGGCAATTTTCAGGGCCAAAAGGTAGCAGTCCTTATCGATAGCGGAGCTACACATAACTTCATTGATGAGAATTTGGTGAAGAAATTGAAATTGAAAGATGAAAATTTCAAGGGCTTCAATGTGACAGTATGTTGGCTAGATTTTCTGCATAGCATCAAACTTAGGCAGTCATGAGATAAATCTCCCTCATTTAACCGGTGAGTCTCCCGTGTCAGATTTGTCAATAAAAAGGTGTTATTATCTATCAGGGGTTTTACTTTAACCACTTAGTTCATGAACCATAACTAAGAAGTTCTGCAGCAAGTAAGCAGTTGTTCAAGAAAGGAAGTATTTTATAGAGCAAGGAAGTAAAGGAAATACAAAGAAGAAATGGGGAAGATGTGCATCCCAATTAGTAGATAGCAGAGTTAATTGCATGCACATAGAAGAAACTTAATAGATATGAATACACAAAATTATAAATCAAGGAAGCTCTAGATCCAAATCTAAAATAACACAAAGTTTACTTAAGAGATCTAAGATTTAAAAGCAAGAAACACAGTACATCGTGACACAAAGTTCTCCGGAAACCTGCTCCTTTGTATTCCTTTGCTCCAAGTTGCTCTCAAGGGTTCAGCACAAAGTCTAGAACAGAGGATTGCTGCTTACAAATTTTGATCGATCCTTAACCCAAAGGTTCTTCTCCTACTTATAGAATGTAGGAGGGAAAGTACAAATGGGAAGTCTAACTGAAGTAAAGCATGAACAAGTAAAGATGACATTTGGCAATCATCCTCAACTAACTTCTTCTTAAGTGACACATGTACCACTTAACTAATAGAATAGTTCCACATGACTTCAAGTAATGGTTGCAAAACCAATAACTTAGAAGTTTTACAATTTCATCCGGGAACATAGAAAATAGAAGAAGAAAGAATAGAAGAAGTCATGCCAGCTGTAACATTTATGTCTTCTTCTTGTTCTGATATCGGATATACTTGTCGAACATGTAATTCAGCATCCTTCCATCTGTTTTAGCCACTGCTTCCTTCTCTGTCCTGAACTGCAGCAACCCTTCATTCAATACTTTGATGCACGTCTCCACATCTTCCAAGCTCAACCCAAACCTTGCAATGTCTTCCTGCAACACCACCAGTCTACTGATAGAATTCATCGTGAAAGGCTTGGTAGCTTTATCAATTCTCTTTTGTACCATCAGGAGAGACCCTTCCAGGGAATTAGGCACCTCGTTAGAAACGATCCGCACGTATGAAGTAAAACCTCCGACCACGTCTTCCTCAGTGAAAGAAATGATACTGTCTGGTAAGGATGATGTCCTACTCTCAAGTGCCTGCATCCTCTTCAACAAAACTCTGCATATTTCCAAACGGAAAGATACTGCAAATTCTAGTTGCTTCCCCTTTTCAACTGATCCATCCGGTACAATTTGCTCTGCAATCAATACATCTCCTGGCAGCTTGTTGATCTCGACCAAAATACTCAGGTTACTCTCTGTAACTGTATTCATGCCTTCTATGTTTGCCATCAGTTGTTTTAGTTGATTTGCTGCATCATTCATAACCTTTAGGCGGGCTGGCACTTCCCCAAGTTGTACAGAAGCTTGACGAATAATCAAATCCTTCCATTCGTTAATAGCCTTTACTTGATTGCTTGCATCCTCCATTTCCTGCATAAGATGATCACTCACCTGCTCTGAAATGGGCTGAATGGAAGGTTTAGCAACCTTGGCTATGATCTCACATAATTGAAATACTTGCTTCTGCAACTCTTCTTTCTCCGCCTTCTCACTGTCAAGCCTAAGGAATAAAGCATCCATCAATGTCTGTGTGTCCTGCTTCAATCCTTCAGTGGTGGCTTGATCGAGGGGTACTTTGGTTACTGTCACATCTTCCGCCGTGAGCTCCTCTTCTATCTTTCCTTCTTCCGGAATTGATATCTCAGCAAACTTCTCTCCCGAATCCTTGATGATCAACCTAGAAGTTGCTTTAGCAACTTTAGGCCTTCTATCTCTCCTGCTCAGATCCTGGAGTAGCTGCAAGTCGTGCTCCTCTAAGTTCATCTCCATTCTTGCTTCTGGAACCAACTGCGAAGCCAACCATTTCGAGAAATTACTTCTCGGAGAGTGAGAAGTTGCTGAGTGCACTACCATCTCCCGCTCTGCATCCTCTCCGTCAGAAAGTGCCACAGTGTTATGGCTGCCATCCTCTGAATCATCCAAGGATAAAGCTCTTTCGAACTCTGCCATCTGTAGCTTCAACGTATCCTCTAGCACAGGTGATGAATGAAGTGGCTGAGGAGAGAAGACGAATGTCGCCGGATTCAATGGAGGCATGGAGGTGTCCTGTTGCTGCAGTGCAATAGTTGGTGAAGTACTGAGTGATGGAGAAGCCGGAGTCAAAGCTACGGTCGTAGAAGTGATCTTCTCTTTTTCTTGAGATCTTCTGTGTACTTTCAACTTCTCGGACCTTCTGCTGCTTTCTCCTCCATGCTTTCGCTTGAGGGAATCCCGAGCGCCGAAGTTGCCCGTGATTTGATTCATCAATGCTTCATCAAGACAATATCCCTTCGTCAGCACCCAGTTTGAAGTATTCACCAACACAGCTTCAGATCTTTCTTCAAGTGTATGGCAGCCTCCCATGTTGTCCTGCAGTATAGCTTTATCTCCTCCCATTTGATGGTAAGTGTCAAGTACCACGTTCCCATCATCTTTAAGATCTGCAGGTATCCGCGCTAGTCCAAAGTCGAACACTTGCTTTGCTGATAGCCTGCTGAAATCTCTCTTTCTAACCTCGTACTCACTTTTGCATTTCATCCAGAAATCTTCTAATGAAGGCACATGTGCATACTCCTGGGAGATCATCTTCCTGGCTACTCCAAATGGATCGAAGTTCAGCCGCGCCGAGAAGAACTCTTGCTCATACTCAGATAACATTTGCGCCTCCATCCCTCGAGCTCTATGAATGCAATGCAGCTGTAATATCCCACAGTGATTGGGAAGTAACCCGTAGACTTGTGCCGCTTTGACTGAAGGTCATGTAACTTCACAAGTTGCCTGCTGAGCTCCATGGCGATCAATCTATCACTCGGATACCTGGGCATCTTTATTGGTTCTCAAGAAAAGCCCGTAACTCTGAGGTATGTGAAATCTGCAAATTGAATGAATAGACTGCCAATCTTGGACACAGCTTCCCACGCTTCCTTGCTTACCCTGTTGGCCTTCAAGTCTTTTTCTAGCCTGCAGATGAAATCGTAGAAGTCATCGTTGATTACTTTGAAGTCTTTTTCGCATGCAGGTGCAGTAAGCTACGGGTAGCACTCAAAAATGGGGTCCTTCGAAAGAACACCACATTTATCCAGCTTGGAAAAGATGCCTTGTGAAGCTGCAGCCTACACCAAATATGAAGTCATCTTGAAGCTGAAAGTATGCTTCACGTTCCGGAGTTGCTCACCGATGTTGTTGCTAATAATTTCCGACCAATTGATTATAGAATCAACCTTGTTGATTTCAATGGTCCTGATGAAAGCATACATCCATGTACGGAAAGTGTAAGCATTCGCTTCACCATTCATCCTACATAGAAATTTGACGACATCATCTGCCTCCTGCACCAAATTGGACCGTGGAAGAGTTCTCGGGAACTTTGAAGGAGATCTAGGCTTCTTCATGTATCGACTATTCATTATGCTCACGCAATCAACTCTATGCTTCTCCCATCTCCTGTCAGCATCCTGAATGCTAATGGAAGTCACCACCTTTCGCACTGGAATCTTCAAACAATAATTGATGAACTCTGCATCCAAACGAATTATTGTCTTTCCCGAAGCATCACGCACTGATCTAGATGAAGGATGATAAGATCTAACACACTCCATCACGAACTCTGGCAACTGGGCTGTACATGGAAAAGTTGTAGCTCGGATAATTCCACTGCTTTTAACCGCACGCATGAGTTAAGTCTTTCCCGCTCTGGATCTATCAATCAAATCGGAAAGAGGCTCCGGGCCTAGATCTATGTCTCCTATGTCTGCAAGTTTGGAAGCAATACATGACTCCATCGTGCTTTCTCTTTCATCTCTTTTCGCCATGGCTTTGTTTATCTTCGTCTGAATAATTCTTTTTCTTTTTACTTGGCCGGATTTCTTCAATACTGGTGCAGATCTAGACAATTCTTCAGATTCGGAGGATATTTGCAATGTGTTGGACATTGATAAAAACTCATTTTCTTTTGTAAAGCACCTGTAGTGAATTCCTGCAATTTATTCAGACAAAAATGGCCACCGGAGCATGAATAGTGAATTTAAATTGCAAAAATCTGCACTTTTCAAGCCTGCTGCCCCAAAAATTGGTGTTTAATTTGCATATAAAGAGAGCATGAATCCTTTCAATCAACACCTGAGCTCCTGTAACACTTGTGGAAACAATTATGCAAACAAAGGTCAACTTCCTCCAAAGCATGCGCCAAATCTGGAAGCTTTTAGCCTTGTTGTCACCTTGTCTGAGCAAAATCCTTCCTCTAATGGGGGCGCACTTTTCCTCTTGGCTGCAATTCTTTACCTGTGAATCAAATAATTCACCCATATGGCTGCCTATGCTTATATAACCTTCACAATTCTATAATTAATAATTGCCCTAACAATTAAAAGCAATTAATTAATTAAAAATAGCATGTTTAAGGACAACCATCCAATAAATTAAATTAATCCAATTTAATCCCTCACACATCACTTCACTTAAGCTTCACAGTGTGCTTTGACCATAGCCACTGAAAATAGAAATTAATTTAATGTTTTAATGCCTTAAAAAACATTAAATAATTCCCAAATGGGGCGCACTTTTTGAGAGGAAGAGGGCAGCCACTAAATAAATTAAATTTAATGCTTTTAAATCATTTTTTTTGTTCCAACTTTGACTTGTTGACTTCCTCCAAGCTTGGGTGCACTTTTTGAGAGAATAGATTAATTAAAATAATCATTTCAAGGCTGCCATTCTCTCACCAAAGGGGGCGCACTTTTTTGCACATGTAATTCTATTTTTAAGAATTTTTCACAATGGGATTCTTTACCCTGCAAGGCAGGCACCAAAATCCCATGATCCACTTAAGTGATTTGACTTTGACAATGGGATTATTTACCCTGCAAGGCAGGCACTAAAATCCCATGATTTCACTTAAGTCACTTTCCTTTTATTTTATCATGGGAATTCTTACCCTTCAAGGCAGGCAATAAATTCCCACCTGCCTGCTGCCTCTTATTTTCCCACTGCAGCTTAAATGATTTTTATAACACGGGAAAAAGTACCCTACCAGGAAGGTATAAAATTCCCACCCTGCCTGCGGCTTCTATTTTTCCCATTGCAGCTTAAATCTTTTGTTTTCCAAAAATGCGCCCATCCCCACAGGGGCTTTTCTGTGCACGACTTCGCTTTTTCCCAATGATCCAGACCTCCGATGGCGACTTCCTCCTGGCATAATGTGCGTATATGTTTTCCAACTGCTCCAGGCCAAAAATCGGGCTTACCCGGCAAAGGAATTGTTCCAGAGAAATTTCACAAAAAATGAAACGGGACACCACAAAAACACGAAAACTTGCCAAAAGTTACAAATAAAGCCCAAAACTTATTACAAGTTAAAACCCTTCTGGCACATAGGAATAAAACTATATTCGCTCATAATAGAGTTGAAACGGAGCGCAAATAGCCTCATACGGGGCTCGAAATAATTAAATACAAATTTCCCGCAGACAAATCCCGATGACAGAATAAAACAATTTTGGGCATCTGAGTATTTGGTGAAAAAGGCTAATATGGCTCTTTGGGATTATCTTGACGCAATATAAGAACTTTCAGGCAATAAAAACACAAAACGACCCATTATTTTAAAAGTACGAAAAAAAATTCGGATAGGGTAGTCGTAGATTTTAGGGTGAAATCTGGGTGACATCACAGTAGTAGATGGGTTTATATTTCGTTGCACTAGGAAGATACCACAGTTCTCACTTACTTTGGGAGAACATACGGTAAGGGAGATCAAATTCAAGGTGGATGGCAAAGAAGTAATCTTGCATGGAATGAAAGAAGGAATTCCGCAGATTATAACAGTGAAGAGTATGAAGAGAACCTTCAAGAAGGGGAAGATTACATGGGAAACACATTGTTTGGTAAGAGCTGATTGTACTTCCTCCATTCAGTCTACTTTTCATGGTGATATTTAGGCTATACTTGACAAGCATGATAAGGTTTTCAACAAGCTTCCTCATGGGCTGCCACCAGAAAGAGGTTTTCAGCATGTCATTGAGTTGGAACCCGGTTCCAAACCGGTTATAACAATTCCTTACCGCTATCCCTAGATTTACAAAGAAGAAATTGAAATGACCATCAAGACTTTATTGGATATGGGGTTTATTAGGCCTAGCTCCAACCCATATGCTTCTTCAGTAGTGTTGGCAAAAAAGAAAGATGGCACATTCGGAATGTGTGTTGACTACCAGTTCCTGAATATGAAGACCATTAAGAAACGCTATCCCATTCCTAGGATTTATGAGCTTATAGATGAATTACATGGTGCACTTTACTTCTCCAAAATAGATTTGAGGTCCGGGTACCATCAGATAAGAGTCAGAGAAGAAGATGTGCACAAGACTGCATTCAGATGTCACTTCGGGCATTTCAAATTTCTTGTCATGCCATTCGGATTGACTAATGCTCCAACCACATTTCAGTCTTGCATGAACCACATTTTTGGTAAGCAATTAAGGAAGTTTGTGCTTGTATTCTTTGATGGCATTTTGATTTATAGCAGATCTTGGGAAGAGCACCAACAACATTTGGACACAGTGCTGGAAATTTTGGAGCAGAAATCTTTATATGCCAAGAAGACCAAATGTGAGTTTGGTATGCATGAGATTCTATACTTGGGGCATGTGATCAATTCTCGAGGTGTCCATGTTGATCAAAATAAAATCCAAGCAATCCTAGATTGGCCTACACCGACCAATGTGACTCATCTGAAGGGATTCTTGGGGTTGTGCTCGTATTATCGGAAGTTTGTGAAGGGGTTTTCTCAGATTGTAGCTCCTTTGACTTCCTTAATGGTGTCCCCAGATTTCACCTTGAAATCTGGGACTACCCATTTGAATTTTTTTTTTCGTTCTTTTAAAATAATGGGTCGTTTTGTATTTTTATTGCCAGAAAATGTTTGTATTGCATCAAGATATTCCCAGTGAATCATAGGAGCCAATTTTGACAAATACCCAGATGCCGAAAATCGTTTTATCCCTTCGTCAGGTTTTGTCTACAGGAAAATTTTATTTAATTATTTAGAGCCCCGTTTGAAGTAAATTGTCTCCGGTTTAGCCCTGTTGAAGTTTTGCATGTCAATATTCACATATACCAGTAGGGTTTTCACCAGGAATGGATCGTGGGCTTTGTCTGTGACTTTTGACAATGTTTTTCATTTTTTTTTCTAATTTTTTCTCATATTTTTCTCTGTGAAATTCCCCTAGGTCAATTCCTTCGCCAGTACAGTTTGTTTTCTTGCCTGGAGTATCTGGAGATCATATACGGCCACCATGCCAGAAGGAATCAGCTTCTCTTTAAAAAGACGAAGTCATGCACAAAAGAGCCTCTTTTTGGCAAGTCGCATTTTTGGGAATGGATGGATTTAAATTGTTGTGAGATTTTTGGTAGCAACAGGCAGGTGGAAATTTTGTATTTGCTTTGTAGGGTACTTTTTCCCATGAAGGCAAAGTCACTTAAGTTACGATGGGAAAATTAGAAGCACCAAGCAGGCAGGAATTTCTTACCTGCCTTGCAGGGTGAAAATTCCCATTATAAAATAAAGAAAAATCACTTGAGGCATTGATGAGAATTTCTTACCTGCCTTGTAGGGTAAAAATTCGCATTATGGAAGTCAAACAGCTCAAGTGGATGAAGGTATTTTTGGAGCTGCCATGCAGGGTGAATAATCCCATCAAAGATGACTTTTAAATATAGAAATCAGCCTTATTCAAAAAGTGCGACCCCTTAGGGAATTAAATAATAACTTTAATGACATTTATTAATAGTCTTCCTTCCTAATTTTGGCACCCAAGGATGATGGAAAGTCGATGCATGATCAAAGGTCAAAGAAGACTGAAGGAAGAAGGCTATAAATAAATTAAATTAATTTATTTAATGCAGCCTTGAAGCATGCTAAAAAGTGCAACCCATGTGGTGAAGAAATAATGCTTTTTAAAGCATATATTAATAGTTTTTATTCCTAACTTTGGTGCCATGGGGAAATAGAAGGTCAATGCATGATGTGAAGTCAAAGAGAATTGAAGGAAGGAGGCTAAAAATAAATTAAATTTATTTATTTAAAGGCTGTCATGAGCATGCAAGTTTAGGTGCCCAAATTGAAAGAAAAAATATGTTTATTTATTAATTAATTGTCAGGAATAGGAGAGACAATTATTAATTATAGAATGTTGAAGGTTATATAAGCATGGGCTGCCATTGTGATGGAATAGTTAATTCTTTTATCAACGGATTGCAGCCCGGACAAATTTGATGCCCAAAGGAGGAGGATTTTTGCTCCAAAAAGTGTTTTTCATTGCCGGAAAGCTTCAAAGTTTGGCGCTTAGGATTGGAAGATCTTGTTTTATGCCTATTTATATCTGCATATTGGTACAGGTGTCCAGGTGAAGTTGAAAATATTTATGCTTGCTTTGCATGCAAGCAAAGCCTCAAATTTTAGGGTAGCGGGTTTTATATGTAGGTTTTTGTGATAAAAATCAAGTGTTCATGCTCTGGATTCCGTCTTTGTCTAAATTAATTGCAAGTATTCATTACAGGTGCTTATATAAGAGAAATGGAGCTTAAATCAATGTCAGATACATTGAATGTATCTTCCGAATCTGAATAAATCCCCATATCTGCACCAATTGTAAAGAATTTTGGCCAAATAAAAAGAAAAAGAGTTGTTCAGACAAAGATTCCTCCAACCATGGCAAAGTGGGATGAAAGGGTAGGCTCTACGGAATCATGCATAACTTCCATATTTTCTGAAGTCAATGATACAGACACAGGCCATGCACCTATCACCGATTTAATTGTTAGATCTGTACAAATCGATCCAATTGCAAATGCTTCTGGCAAAAATTCATCTTCTTGTTTATGACGCAACCCGTGTAGAAGTCAGTGCATGGAGAATTCCTTCCAAGATCTTGTGCATGTGCTCCCAATCTTCCAGTTGAAGACTCCATTGAATTTACCTGTACTTTCCTTCACCGAGAGTGCTTCCCAGAATTTTTAATTTCCCATATGTGGTGTCCCCAGATTTCACCCTGAAATCTGAGACTACCCCATGTAAATTTTTTTTGTACTTTTAAAATAATGGGTCGTTTTGTGTTTTTATTGCCAGAAAATGTTTGTATTGTGTCAAGATATTCCCAGAGAGTCATGTAAGTCAATTTTGCCAAATACCCAGATGCCCAAACTCGTTATATTTTGTCGCTGGGGTTTGTATGTGGGAAATTTTTATTTAATTATTTTAAGCCTCGTTTGAGGTAAATTGTTCTCTGGTTTTACCCTGTTGAGGTTTTACATGTCAATATTCCCATATACCAGTAGGGTTTCCACCAAGAATGAATCTTGGGCTTTATCTGTGACTTCTGGAAACGTTTTGCGTTTTTGTTATTTTTTTCGTTATTTTTCTCTGTGAAATTTCCCTAGGTCAATTCCTTTGCCGGTTCAGTCTGTTTTCTTGCCTAGAGTATCTGGAGATCATCTACGGGCGTTATGCCAGAAGGAATTTGCCACATGAAGTCTGGTTCTCTCTATAAAGATGAAGTCATGTACAAAAAAGTTTCTTCTGGATAGGTCGCATTTTTGGGAAAGGAAGGTTTTAAGCTACAATTGGATTTTTGGTAGCAGCAGGCAGGTGGGAATTTTGTACCTGCTTGGCAGAGTACTTTTTCCCATGGAAGCAAAGTCACTTAAGTCATGATGGGAAAATTAGATGCAGCAGGCAGACAAAAATTTCTTACCTGCCTTGCAGGGTGAAAATCCCCATTCTGAAATAAAAGAAAATCACTTAATGCATTGATGGGAATTTCTTACCTGCTTTGCAAGGTAAAAAATCCCATTATGAAAGTCAAACAGCTTAAGTGGATCATGGAATTTTTGGAGCTGCAGTGCAGGGTGAATAATCCCATTGGAAATTGACTTTTAAAAATAGAAATCAGCCATGTCAAAAAGCGCGACCCCTTTTGGAATAGAAGGATAGATTTGATTGCATTTATTAATTATTTCTATTCTTAATTTTGGCGCCCAAGCATGAGGAAAAGTCAACATAGGATGAGAGGATAAAGGAAATTGGAAATAGAATTCTAAAATTACATAAATTTAATTTATTTAATGCAACCCTCTATCATGCAAAAAAGTGCGACCCACCTAGAGGAGGAATAATACTTTTTAAAGTATTTATTGATAGAATTAATTTGGGGTACCATTGGTGTCAAACAGGGCTGCCCCCTTTCTCCTACCTTATTTGGGATCTATATCGATGAGCTTGAGGAGTTTCTCAGGGATCACATACAAGAAGGTGATGGGTGCCTTCTGCACCAGGTTCTAATTTACATCCTTCTCTTTGCAGATGACATAGTTCTCCTTGCTTCTTCCGCTGCGGGCCTCCAGAGGCAGTTGATGCCTTAGCCCTTTTTGGTGATCATCGACAGCTGACTGTGAATCTTGGGAAAACCAAAGTTATGGTTTTCAATTGTTTGAAGACTTCTGACCTCCACTTCTTCTTTAAGGGTGTGGAGATTGAGATCACTTGCTCTTATACCTACCTGGGGATTCTCTTCTCTGGACCTTGTTTTAGCCTTCGTCCTACTCTCCGACCCCGGGTTAATAAGGGATATGGTTCTTTGGCGATTCTTGAGAGACAGTGTTTCTGCCACCACTTTCAGGACATTCCTTCCAAGATGTCCCTCTCCAATTCCCTGGTTAGGCCCACTAGTTCTGTATGGTTCGGAAGTTTGGGGTCCCTCTCTTTTGGACTTAGATTGGGCCACTATCGAGCACATCCAGATTCTCATGCTTAAACGCATTATCAGGTGCAAAGAATCTGTTCCTCGCAACATTATCCTCGCTGAGTTTGGGGCTCTCCCTTTTCGGTTGGAGACCATCTTCAGCCTTGTGTTGTTGTTGCACTGTATTCGGGGGTATCTCTTGGTCTTTTGTTGACAAGAGATAGGTACATTTATCTTACCTATTGCTCCTCTTAAGGCTATTGCATCCTCAGATCACAATAGACGATCCCGCTGTTGGTATGCCTACGTTTCATGCCTCTTCGAGTCCATTGGCATCCAAATGGACCGTCTCCCACCCTTCAGCTATTCTCTGGATGCCCCTGCCCATCTGCTACCCAACCAACATGATCTTCATAGGATTATCATAGATGATATCTATAGACAGTTCATCCAGCACACATGGACCAACCCCCCGGGGGGGTTGCGTCCGAATATATCACTCTATGCAGCACACATGGACACACTTGCTCCGAATATATCACTCTATGCATTCACTGATGGGGGCTCATTTTTAGACCCATGTACATCTCCCGGCATTGGTTGCAGGCCCTTCATATCTCATTGGGTCAGTTTTGAGTGGGCTCACATCGACTCCGTATTGAGATTAATCATCACTTAGACCGTTCGGAGCGGACTTACCTGCTTTGCTCTCTCCAAGAGGTTGAAACCGAAGAACACTTCATTTTCAGATGTCCTATTTACTATGAGATTCGTGGGCGATTCCATTGCCTTTTCCGCGAGATTCCTTCCTTCACTACTTTCTTCAGATACTATGATCAAAGATGTCTTTCTGTCTACCTTCAGGAGGCCCTCAGGCTTCGGGACAGGCTCCTCCATCCTCCCCCCAGATGGATGTCTACTAGATATATCACTTCCTTCTTCTCGGTGCTCTCTCCCGGCGAGGGGTGCTAAGTGGCACTTGGTCACGTGTCTGGACCCCTTGTCCAGGTCTGTCAGATCTCGAGACTCCATTTCTTCCAGTCGAGGCTCCCTATCTCAGGCATGTCCCATGGGCCCTCCACATAGACAGCGATCCTCCAAGCTTACTAAGAGGCACCGCCTTCCTCTCGGATGTCAGCTCCCCAGGCAGTCCACAGTCTCAGCCTCTTGTCATCGGCGCACTGCAAGTCGCTCCCATCCGGCCTTGAGTGTTAGGTGATGTTGTTGGGGATGCTGCTCCTTCCGCTCCCTCCCCACACAGTCATCTCTCTCTTCTTCGTTCCCGGTCTCTCGGCCTCTATTGTCACCTTCTCTTCCTCTCCTTCTCTCTTTGTATTTCGGGCGACCCGTTTGGGTCCTCTTATTGGGTTTGTTTGCTATGTACTCTGCAGTCCCATTGACCTACTTTGTGGTCATGTGTTGGACATTAATAACATTATCTTATCTTATCTTATCTAAGGCTTCATCTTTCAAAAATAAAGTCAAAAGAACAAAGGCAGGAGTAAGGGCCAAGGAGGCAGAAATAACAGCCACAATGGGTAGAAGCAAAATGATAAGCAACATTTGTTTTGTAAACGGTGCAGCGGAAAAGGGAGCCATGAGACTCACAAATGTTAAACTTCATCGGAGAATATTGAAGCCTACCATCGACATAAAGAAGTGAAGAAAAGAAACAAACCATTAAGCCAGATTCAACTCATTTCACCAGTGAATATGTGTTTTCTAGTTGTGATGAAGCATATAATCTCTTAGTCGATACCACTTAGTTTGCATGCCCAGGTCCTAGATTTTGGAGCCACCCAACAGAAGACATTTAGAAAGGATTTCTTGCTTTCATGAAGAAAGGTGTAATCCAGTATACTGTCGGAGAAAAATCAAAGTTGTGGCACTCAGAAGGCAAATGGACAATAAGACTTGAGTGTCAAGGGCTTCCAAATTTCATTTTAAAAAATGTCCTATACCTTCCTTAGTTGAAAAGAAACTTGTTCTTGGTGCTCATTCGCCAACAAGGGCACTCCACTTTGTTGGACAATGGGGAGGTCACTATTAAAAGAAAGAGTGACAATGTAGTCGTATTGACTGGATTTGAGGAAGACAAATTGTTAAAACTCGAGGGAAATCTATCAAATTCATGAAATTTTTCTCATCTCGTTGAAGACAGAAGGTCTCCAAGTATGTTGTGACATGCGAGATTTAGGCACTCCAATCATGATTGCATTTGTGTGTTGCAAAAGAATGGTGTAGCATAATGCCCACCTTGCATGAAAATTTGAGAAGTGTGAATCCTGTATTCAAACACTCAAGATCCAGACCATGGCAAATGTTATGAATGAGAAATCTCAGAAGAATCATGCAGTTGACTTCCGACTTGTATTTTCTGACAATTGGATGACAGCTCTAGGTCATAGTACCTCATTTCCGTTGATTGACAGATCCAGAGATAACATGGATCTATCTCCTCATGCAAACAATCAAAAAACAGTGGAATCATTCGAAGCTCAAACTCACACTGGACACCTAAGACTGATAATGGTGGTGAGTACACTCGAAAGGTGTTTGAAACCTATCTCAAGCAAAACGGGATCAAACACCATCTCACACTTCTCACATTCCTCAACAAAATGGAGTAGTTGAAAAGATGAACCAAACCATGATGAATATGGTTTGTGCAATGTTATAGTTCAAGGGGGTGAATTTACACTTCTGTTTAGAAGCAACACAAACAATAGTTACCCCTGAAATAGATCACCATCAATAGCCTTTCAACTGAAGAAGCTCCATATGAAATCTGGTGTGGTCATATTCCTTCATGAGAATCATCTTCCGCGTTCCAATTTGGTATCCGCATGTTATGGCATTGATCCCAATTGCTATGCAGGATAAAGGTGAAGCTAAGTTGGACCACAACTTCCGCTCATGGATGTATGCATTCATCAGGGACCATTTTGAATCCTCCAAGGCATAAGCAGATTCTATTATGAATTGAGTCAGAAATTATGCATTAGAGATGTTGTCATTTGTGAGCAGCTCCGGAAGGATGAGACCAACATCAATCATCAATTGAGTCGACTGGAGAAGTATGCCAAGTTTGATGTCTACAAGGAGAGTAATTTGAATATTCCAAATAGTGAGGGGGGACATATAGTTTGGAGTCATTTGATTCCGTATTATCTCCTATAATAGGAGATTAAAACACCTTGTGAAGAAGAAAATGAAACTTCATTAGAAAATGGACAAGTGGCACAAGAATAGAGACAAGAAATTGAAGGAGCTTAAGATCATGAGATTGAGGCGCCAAAACAATAGAAAAAGATGCCTAAATGCAGCGCAAACTTTGAATGATGTCCGTCTAGGGTTGGACAGGCTTTTCGGCACAACGAAGTCAACTTGCAGCTGCACATATCCAAAAGAAAATGTCTTACAAGAAATTCACATCAAGAGAACTCACCTTGAATGCATGACCTCCAATTGAAACGAACTCAATGTCTATAGGCTTCTTCCCGAACAACATGGGCTATTCAAACAAGCTGCCAGAGGATGAGTCATGGAGAAAAGCCATGAGAGATTGAAGCATGATGCATTAGTGAAAAATGGGACTTGGAAGTTGGTTGATCCTCCACTTGTTTGTAAACCAATTGGTTGGAAGTGGGTCTTCTACAATAATATAATGCTGATGGTTTGCATAACAAACATAAAGCAAGGCTTGTCGCACAGGGTTATGCTCAAAAGGAAGGCATAGACTACAACGAAACCTTTGCACCAACAGTGAAGTGGACTACCATTTAGACTTTGTTAGCTTTGGCAGCACAAAATGGGTGGAAAGTTCATTAGATGGACGTGGAATTTACTTTTCTAAATGGTGATCTTCAAGAAACAATGTACATGATTCAACTTGAAGGTTTTACAGTTGACAACCACACGCATCAAGCCTGCAAACTAGAAAAATCGCTGTTCTGGGATCAAAACTTCAAACTGAGCATCTCCTGAAAATGAATATTGCAAGTGTTGAACCTTTGAAGAATGCAAATCACAGGGAACCTCAACACAATCAGATTCCATACAAAAGCTGGCAGTGTATGTGGATGAAAGCTGCATCTCCTAAACATGACTAGGCAAGAAACAGATGACAAATACACATTAAAAATCAAAGAAAAGTTGATGAAAGACTTTGAAATGATATATTTGGGTTATCTTTATTACTATTTGGGTATTGAAGTAATTCAAAAATCAAAATACATCTTCATCAATCAACATAACTATATTTGTGAAATTTTGAGGAAGTTCGAAACGTCAGATTGCAAGCCTCTTAGTATGCCCATGGAACTGTTGGCTAGATTTTATGCATAGCTGAAAACCTAGGTAGTCATGAGATAAATCTCCCTCATTTACCGGTGAGGCTCCCGTGTCAGATTTGCCAATAAAATATGCTAGTATCTATTTGGAGGTTTTACTTTAACTATGCAGCTCATGAACCATAGCTGTACAGTTCTGCAGCAAGTAAGCAACTGTTTAAGAAAAAAAATCTTTAAAGAAGAAGGGAATTATATAAACACAGGGAAGAAATGGGGAAGATGTGCATCCCAATCAATAGATAACAGAGTTGATTGCATGCACATAGAAGAAACCAATAGATATCAACACAGAATTATAAACAAAGGCATCTTTAAATCTAGATCTAAAATAACACAATGTTTATTAAAAGATCTAAAGATAAAAAGCTAGAAACAAAATACACTTTGACACAAAGTTCTCTGGAAATCTGTTCCTGTATATTCCTTTGCTTCAAGTGGCTCTCAAGGGTTTCAGCACAAAGTCTGGAACACAAGGATGTGCTGCTTACAAATTCTCCTCCCTTTTAACCCGTAGGTTCTTCCTCTACTTATAGCATGTAGAGGGGAAATTACAAGTAGGAAGCTTTGAGTGAACTGACACATGTGGAAGTCGGAAAGGAAATAACTGACAATCGCCCTCCTGGAATTCCTCTTTGCATGACATACATGATTTGCAACTGAAGATAGAACCTTCTATTTTGCACGTCTGCCACCTATCTCCAAGTAGTTGACTTCTTCAAGTAATGACTTTTAAACCAATCACTTAAGTTGTATAATTTAATTGATCGCTCAATTATTTTGTCGGAGGAAATAAGAAGAAAGAAGAAAGCTGCAGTCTTGTCCTTTTTCATGTGTGCATGCAGCTGATTCTTTTTCCTTTGATTCTCACCAAACTGAATCTAGAAGCAGTTGGATCTGGAAGCGGCTAGATCTGGAAGCGGTTGGATCTGGAAATTTTTCTTACGGGTGTTGCCTTCGCCTTGTCTTCCCTTTTATTCTTGAAGCTTTTGCAGTTCTTCTCCTATACATGCATCAGTGCAATGTCTGCCGTAAATAACTCATCATTTTTATTTTTAATTGCATATGAGCAATTAAAAATTCTGGAAAGCACTCCGGTGAATGCAACTTCAATGAAGGCTTCAACTGGAAGTTTGGGAGAATTTGCACAAGATCCTGGAAGAAATTTTCCACGCACTGACTTCTACACGGGTTGCATCAGAAACAAGAGGATGAATTTTTGTCGGAAGCTTTTGCAATTATGAGATCTGGATCTGGATCTGGGCCTGGATTTGTGTCTCCGATGTCAAAATCTGGAAGTAATGCATGATCCGTTGTGCTTTCTTTTTCATTCCGCTTTGCCATGGCTGGAGCAATCTTTTTTCTGAACAATTCTTTTCCTCTTTATTCGGCCGGAATTCTTCACAACCGGTGCAGATCTGGATAATTCTTCAGATTCGGAGGATATGTTCAATGTATTGGACATTGATTTAAGCTCCCTTTCTCTTATAAAAGCACCTGTGATGAATTCTTGCAATTAATTCAGACAAAGATGGCAACCGGAACATGAACAATGGATTTTAATATAAAAATCTGCATATATCAAGCCTGCTGCCCCAAAATTTGATGTTTTTATTTGCATGCAAAAGCAAGCATGAATTTTACCAATTTCACCTGAGCACCTGTATCACTTATGCAAACAATTATCCAGACACAAATCAACCTCCTTCAACCTGTGCGCCAAAATTGGAAGCTTTTAGCATTAATTACACCTTCTGAGCAAAATTCCTCTCCAAATGGGGCACACTTTTTGTCTGGGCTGCACTTCTCTGCTTTTGAATTAATTAATTCATCCTTATGGCAGCCCCTGCTTATATAATCCTCATAATTCTATAATTAATTAATGTCTTTCATATTCCTGGCAATTAATTAATTATTTAATAAGCTTTACTCTTCAAATGGGGCGCCTATTTTGTGCATGCTCATGGCTGCCATTAAATAAATTAAATTTATTTAATTTTAGACTTCTGCTTCCAGTTAACTCAAGCCTCACAGTATGCTTTGACCTTAGCCACTGAAAATAGGAATTAATTAATCATTTAATACTTAAAAAAGTATTATTTCTCTCCCAAATGGGGCGCACTTTTTGACATGAAGGGGCTGCATTAAATAAATAATATTTATTTAATTTTAGAACAGTCTATTTTCAACCACCTTTTGTCCACTTTAACCTTGTTGACTTTTCCACAAGCCTGGGCGCCAAAATTGGGTGAATAAATATTAACAAATATTTATTTAATGCATTATTATTCACCCAAGGTGGGTCGCACTTTTTGGAATAAGGAATTTCTATTTTTAAAAGTCAATTGTCAATGGGATTATTTACCCTGCAAGGCAGCTCTGAAAATCCCATGATTCACTTAAGTCGTTTGACTTTCATAATGGGATTATTTACCCTACAAGGCAGGCAATAAAATCCCATGATTCATGGCTTAAGTGATTTTTCTTTTATTCCACAATGAGAATTTTTACCCTGCAAGGCAGGTAAGAAATTCTTGCCTGCCTGCTGCCTCTAATTTTCCCATTGTGACTTAAGTGGCGTTGCTTCCATGGGAAAAAGTACCCTGTTAGGCAGGTACAAAATTCCCACCTGCCTGCTGCTTCCAAAAATCCCATGATCCACTTCAAACCCTTTTTTCCAAAAATGCGGCCAGCCCAGAAGAAGCTTTTGGTGTACGACTTCGTCTTTTCCAAGAGAACCAGACCTCCGATGGCGAATTCCTTCTGACACAACGTGCATATGTGATCTCCAGATACTCCAGGCCAAGAATTAGGCCAAACCGGCAAAGGAATTGATCCAGAGAAATTTCACAGAAAACGAAACGGGAAAACACAAAAAACACAAAACGTTGCCAGAAGTCACAAATAAAGCCCAGGATTCATTCCTGGTTAAAACCCTACTGGTATATGGGAATAATGATATGTACGATCACAACAGAGTTAAACCGGAGCACAAATTGCCTCAAACGGGGCTCAAAATAATTAAATACAAATTTCCCACAGGCAAACCCCAGCGACAGAATATAACAATTTTGGGCATCTGGGTATTTGGCGAAAATGGCTAATATGGCTCTTTAGGAATATCTTGATACATTACAAAAATTTTCTGGCAATAAAAACACAAAACGACCCACTATTTTAAAAGTATGATTTTTTTAAATAGATTCAGATACCTGAGCCGCTTTCTGTGGTTGAGATGAAGAACTCGCATGCTTATTCTAGGAGCTAAGGAAGAAGGCAAAATGGATGCCCCTTCTTTGTTCGTCTGCTAATGCTTTAGCTTGGCGAGTTTGTGATCTTGTAAGTACTGCATATGCATGACCATGATCGTCTTCCAGAAGCTCCTCATACTCATGTTCATATTTGTAGTTTAGGTAATTAATGTTGGAGTCGCCAACAGGACCTATAAAATCTTCATTCATCTGTCATTCATCTCTATGTTGTTTCTGGGGAGCAACTTCAATTGCTAATCTTTGGGAACCAACAATGCGGTTCCAGTTGTTGAAATTCCGAGTAGGGGCAGTGTTGTTGCTTTGAGCCATTTGAGCCATTTGTTTCTTTATCTTCAACATCTCATTTGCTAACTTTTGCAGCGATGAATTGGAAGTAGTAGCAGAGAATGAACTTTCAACTCTAGAAGTGTTGCTCTTTATCTTTCCAGCCATGATGAGGTCGTCTTCAATTTCAACCGCCATGTTTTAAGCTGCTAACAAGTCAGCAGGACGTGCTCTTCGCAGTTGATAGCTTACTTCAGGAAGTAAAACATTGATGAAGAATACCTTTTGATTCTCGTCATTCAGAGAAGCAGAAGCCGAAATTTTGTACAATAATCTTTGGAATTTTGCAATAAAATCCCGCATGTGTTCATGTGGTTCCTTCTTCAGCTGAGTCAGTTGGGTTATCAAGGTGCTGGAATCTTCGGCTGCCTTGAATCTTTTCAGGAATGCATCCCGCATAGTAGCCCAGTTGGTTATGGTGCCAGGAGCTAGCAAGTAGAACCATTCTCCAGCCAAATCATGCAGAGTCTCTATGAAGAGTCTAACAGATACATTTTCATGTTCGACTGCAAGCACTCCATAGGATATGAAAAACGCAGCCAAGTGGTCATCTGGATTCTGCTTGCCATCTCCAAAGAATTTCAGAAAATTCTTTCTCGTCCCTTTAGGTAGATCATGCATAGGAGTCAGATTCAGAGGTCTAAAGGCTGCACCCCATGGAACAGGTGCTGGAGGGGCAAGTGGGTTTCGGTTCAGCATGATGAATGGGGCACGTCCTCTCAAAGAGTAGACTTGATGAATAATTCCAGCTACCAGATTCTACTGAAGATGATCTGGATCTGGATAAGTTTGCACTTTTCTTCCTGGTGAAAGACTAGATCTGTGGCTTCTAACTTGAGGAGGATGATTGAAATTGAATTGCTCCTGCAATCTGAAGAAATGATCAGTCCGTCCTTGTGCCTTCACAGATCAACTGAATGGACGTTTAGCCAGGTTGAGAGTTGTATGGAAAACACTCTGATCTTCAAAAGATAAGCTTTGATTTGCAAAGATAGTTGTTCCTCAGTGGAGTCGCCAAAAACTGTTGGCTAGATTTTCTGCATAGCTCCAAACCTAGGCAGTCATGAGATAAATCTCCCTTATTTACCGGTGAGGCTCTCGTGTCAGATTTGTCAATAAAAATATGTTAGTATCTATATGGGGTTTTACTTTAACTATTCAGCTCATGAACCATAACTGTACAGTTCTACAGCAAGTAAGCAGCTGTTTTAAGAAAGGAAATATTTATAGAAGAAGGAAATAATTATAAACACAGGGAAGAAATGGGGAAGATGTGCAACCCAATCAATAGATAACAGAGTTAATTGCATGCACATAGAAGAAACCAATAGATATCAACACACAGAATTATAAGCAAAGGTAGCTCCAGATCTAGATCTAAAATAACACAGTTTATTAAAAGATCTAAGATAGAAAGCTTAGAAACAAAATACACCGTGACACAAAGTTCTCGGAAATCTGCTCCTGTATATTCCTTTGCTTCAAGTGGCTCTCAAGGGTTTCAGCACAAAGTCTGGAACACAAGAATGTTGCTTACAAATTCTGATCTTTTAACCCGTAGGTTCTTCCTCTACTTATAGCATTTAGAGGGGCAATTACAAGTAGAAGCTTTGAGTGAATTGACACATGTGGAAGTCGGAAAGGAAACAACTGACAATCTCCCTCCTGGAATTCCTCTTTGCATGACATGCATGATTTGCAACTGAAAATAGAACCTTCTATTTTGCACGTCTGCCACCTATCTCCAAGTAGTTGACTTCTTCAAGTAATGGCTTTTAAACCAATCACTTAAATTTTATAATTTAATTGATCGCTCAATTACTTTGTCGGAGGAAAGAATAAGGAAGAGGAAAATTACAGTCTTGTCCTTTTTTAACATTCTGCATGCAGCTGATTCTTTTGCCCTTGATTCTCATCAAGTTGGATCTGGAAGCGGCTGGATCTGGAAGCGGCTGGATTTGGAAGCGGCTTACTGGAATTTTTCCTTCACCTTGTCTTCCCTTTTATCCTTGAAGCTTTTGCAGTTCTTCTCCTATACATGCATCAGTGCAATGTCTGCCGTAAATAACTCATCATTTTTTATTTTTAATTGCATATGAGAAATTAAAAATTCTGGAAAGCACTCCGGGTGAATGCAACTTTAATGAAGGCTTCAACCAGAAGATTGAAAGCACATGCAGAAGATACTGGAAAGAATTTTCCACGCACTGACTTCTTCATGGGCTGCGTTTTGAAATAAGAGGATGAAGCCTTTGTGCCGGAAGCTTTTGCTATTATGAGATCTGGATCTAGATCTGTGTCTCCGGTGTTAGCAAATCTGGAAGTAATGCATGATGCCAGTGAACTTTCTTTTTCATTCGTTTTTGCCATGGATGTGTCTTCTTTGTCTGAACAATTCTTTTTCTTCTTATTCGGCCGGAATTCTTCAAAACTGGTGCAGATCTGGATAATTCTTTAGATTCGGAGGATATGTTCAATGTATTGGACATTGATTTAAGCTCCATTTCTCTTATAAAGCACCTGTAATGAATTCCTGCAAATAATTCAAACAAAGATAGCAACCGGAACATGAACACTTGATTTTAAGTATAAAAATCTGCATATATCAAGCCTGCTGCCCTAAAATTTGATGTTTTGTTTGTATACAAAACAAGCATGAACTTTACCAACTCCACCTAAGCACCTGTATCACTTATGTAAACAATTATCCAAACACAAATCAACCTCCTTCAACCTATGCGCCAAAATTGGAAGCTTTCAACATTAATTACACTTTCTTCTGAGCAAAAGTTCTCTCCAAATGGGGCGCACTTTTTGTCTGGGCTACACTTCTCTGCTTTTAAATTAATTAATTCATCCTTATGGCAGCCCCTACTTATATAATCCTCATAATTCTATAATTAATTAATGTCTTTCCTATTCCTGACAATTAATTAATTATTAAATAAGCTTTACTCTTCAAATGGGGCACCTATTTTGTGCATGCTCATGGCTGCTATTAAATAAATTAAATTTATTTAATTTTAGATTTCTGCTTCCAGTTAACTCAAGCCTCACAGTATGCTTTGACCTTAGCCACTGAAAATAGGAATTAATTAAATCAATTAATACTTTAAAAAGTATTATTTCTCTCCCAAATACGGCACACTTTTTGACATGAAGGGGCTGCATTAAATAAATAATATTTATTTAATTTTAGAATTTCTAATTCCAATTTCCTTTATCCACTTTTCCCTTGTTGACTTTTCCTCATGCTTGGGCACCAAAATTGGGTAAATAAATATTAATAAATATTTATTTAATGCATTATTATTCACTCAAGGTGGGTCGCGCTTTTTGGAATAAGGAATTACTATTTTTAAAAGTCAATTGGCAATGGGATTATTTACCTTGCAGGGCAGCTCTGAAAATCCCATGATTCACTTAATCTGTTTGACTTTCATAATGGGATTATTTACCCTGCAAGGCAGGTAATAAAACCCCATTCATGGCTTAAGTGATTTTTCTTTTATTTCACAATGGGAATTTTACCCTGTAAGGGAGGTAAGAAATTCCCGCCTGCCTGTTGCCTTTAATTTTTTCATTGTGACTTAAGTGACGTTGCTTCTATGGGAAAAAGTATCGTGCTAGGTAGGTACAAAATTACCACCTACCTGCTGCTTCCAAAAATCCCATGATCCACTTCAAACCCTCTTTTTCCAAAAATGCGGCCGGCCCAGAAGAAGCCTGTTGGTGCACGACTTCGTCTTTTCTAAGAGAACCAGACCTCCGATGGCAAATTCCTTCTGACACAACATGCATATGTGATCTCCAGATACTCCAGGCCAAGAATCAGGCCAAACCGGCAGAGGAATTGATCCAGAGAAATTTCATAGAAAACGAAACGGGAAAACACAAAACACAAAATGTTGCCAGAAGTCACAAATAAAGCCCAGGATTCATTCTTGGTTAAAACCCTACTGGTATATGGGAATAATAATATATACGATCACAACAGGGTTAAACCGGAGCACAAATTGCCTCAAACGGTGCTTAAAATAATTAAATACAAATTTCCCGTAGGCAAACCCCAGCGACAGAATAAAACAATTTTAGGCATCTGGGTATTTGGCAAAAATGGCTAATATGGCTCTTTGGGAATATCTTGACACATTACAGAAACTTTCTGCAATAAAAACACAAAACGACCCACTATTTTAAAAGTATGATTTTTTTTTAAATAGGTTAATCTCAGATTTCAGAGTGAAATCTGGGGACACTAAGCTTTGTCTTTGGACAATATAGAGGACGGTAGCCACAACACTGTAGCAGTTTCAGATGGAAAGGAGCCAAAGCATGAGATAGTGGTACATTCGACAACTTATTTTCCGAGAAGTAATTTCTCAGAATGGTTGGCTTCACAGTTGGTTCCGGAGGCTAGAGAGGAGATCAAATTGGAGGAGCATGACTTACAATTGCTCCTGAGTTTGGGTGGAAAAGACAGAAAACCTAGAGTTGCTAAGGTGACTTCAAGATTGATTATTGAGGAGTCAGGGCAGAATTTCGCTGAGATGTCAGTTCCTGTATAAGGGAAGAAGAAGAATGAGCTCACGGCAGCGGATATAACAGTGACCAAAGTATCCATAGGTCAAGCCACTACAGAAGGATTGAAACAAGACACGCAGACATTGATAGATGCTTTATTACTTAGGCTTAACAAAGAAAAGGCGGAGAAAGTTGAACTTTAGAAGCAGGTGTCTCAGTTGTGCGAGATTATTGCCAAAGTTGTCAAATCTTCCGCTCAGCCAATTTCAGCACATAAGTGGGTGAGTGATCATTTGATGTAAGAAGTGGAAGATGCAAGTAACTAGGTTAAAGCTATCAATGAATGGAAGAGCCTAATCATTCTCCAAGCTTCTGTACAACTCGGAGAGGCGCTAACCCATCTAAAGGTTATGAAGGATGCATCGGTTCAACTGAAGCAACTGGTGATGAGCACGATAGACATGAGCACATTAGCTGAAAGTAACCTGAGTACTTTGGTTAAAATAAATAAGCTGCCGAGGGTGGTGTTGATTATGGAACAAATTGTGCCCGATGGATCAGTTGAGAAGGGGAAGCAGCTTGGGTTTGCAGTATCTTTTCGGTTGGAGATCTTCAGAATCATGCTGAAAAGGATGTGGGCACTTGAGAGTATGGCATCATCTTTACCAGACAATGTCATTGCTTTCACCAATGAGGAAGTGGTCGTGAACGTTTCTTCATACACAAGAACCATTCCTAGCAACGTGCTTGATTCCCTGGAGGGATCTTTTCTGATGGTGCAAGAGAGAATTGATGGAGCTGTTAGGCCTTTCACGATGGATTCCATCAATAAGCTGGTAACGTTGCAGTCAAATATTGAGAAGTTTGGGCCTAGCTTGAAGGATGTGGAAGCGTGCATTAGGGTTTTGAACGAAGGCTTGTTGCAAATCAGGACGAAAAAAGAAGCTGTGGCTAAAAAAAATGGAAAATTAATGGATTACATGTTCGACAAGTATATTTAGTATATAAAAAAGATGTAGATGTTACAGCTGGCAAATCTTTCTTCTACTCTTTCTTCTTCTATTTTCCATGTTCCTAGATGTAATTGTAAAACTTTAAAGTTGTTGGTTTTAAAACCATTACTTTAAGTTATGTGGAACGATTCTATAAGTTAAGTGACAGATGTGTCTAAGTTTGACTATGGATCCGAATGCATGTCACTTGGAGAGGAATTAGAGGAAGATGATTGTCATATGTTATTTTTACTTCTTGTTTATGTTCTAGTTCAGTTAAGTTTCCCATTTGTAATTTCCCTTCCATATTCTATAAGTAGAGGAAGAACCTTCGGGTTAATGATCAGAATTTGTAAGTAGCATTCTTGTGTTCCAGACTTTGTGCTAAAATCCCTTATAGCTATTTGAAGCAAAGGAATAGAAAGGAGCAGATTTCCAGAGAACTTTGTGTCATGGTGCATTTTGTTTCTAGCTTTTTGTCTTAGATCTACTTATAAACTGTGTTATTTTAGATCTAGATCTGAAAGCTGCCTTTGCTTATAATTTTGTGTTAATATCTATTGGTTCTGTCTATGTGCATGCACTCAACTTTATAATCTATTGATTGGGTTGCACATCTTCCCTCTTTCTTTCCTGTGTTTATATTTTTTCCTTCTTCATTAGATATTTCCTTTCTTTAACAGCTACTTACTTGCTGCAAAATTATACAGCTATCGTTCATGAGTTGCATGGTTAAAGTAAAACCCCAAAAATAGATACTAGCATATTTAATTGACAAATCTTACATGGGAGCCTCACCGGTAAATGAGAGAGATTTATCTCATGATTGCCTAGGTTTTCAGCTATGCAGAAAATCTAGCCAACAATATGCAATTAAAAAAAAAAGGTGATGAGTTTTGCCTGAATTATTTACAGCAAACATTGCACTGATGCATGTACTGGAGAATAACTGCAAAAGTTTCAAGGATAAGAGGGAAGACAAGTCAAAGGAAACACCCGTAAGAAAAATCACAGTCAGCCGCTTCCAGATCCAGTTTGGTGAGAATCAAAGGCATAAGAATCAATTGAATGCAGAATATGGAAAAATGAATAAGATTGAAAGTTTTGCAGCTTTCTTCTAATCTTTTTTCCTCTTTCTTCTTCTTTTTCTTATTTCCTCTGATCAAAGTAATTGAGCGATCAAGTAAATTATAAAACTTAAGTGATCGGTTTAAAAGCCATTACTTGAAGAAGTCAATTACTTGGAAATAGGTGGCATACATGCAAAATAGAAGGTTCTATTTTCAGTTATAAATCATGCATGTCATGCAAAGAGGAATTCGAGGAGGGAGATTGCCAGTTGTTTCCTTTCCAACTTCCACATGTGCCAGTTCACTAAAGGCTTCCTATTTGTAATTTCCATTCTACATGTTATAATAGAGGAAGAACCTACAGGTTAAAAAATCAGAATTTGTAAGCAGCATTCTTGTGTTCCAGACTTTTTGCTGAAACCCCTGATAGCTATTTGAAGCAAAGGAATAGAAATGAGCATATTTCCGGAGAACTTTGTGTCAACGATGCATTTTGTTTCTAACTTTCTGTCTTAGATCTATTCATAAACTTTGGGTTATTCTAGATCTAGATCTGAAAGTTCCCTTTGCTTATAATTCTATATGTTAATATCTATCTGTTTTGTCTATGTGCATGCAATCAACTCTGTAATCTATTGATCGGGTTGCACATCTTCCCTCTTTCTTTCCTGTGTTTTTAGTATTTTCTTCTTCATCAGATATTTTCTTTCTTTAACAGCTGCTTACTTGCTGCAAAACTATACAGCTATGGTTCAGGAGTTGCATGGTTAAAGTAATACCCACAAATAGATACTAGCATATTTAATTGACAAATCTTACATGGGAGCCTCACCAGTAAATGAGGGAGATTTATCTCATGACTGCCTAAGTTTTTAGCTATGCAGAAAATCTAGCCAACAGTTTTTGGCGATTCTGCTGGCGTACAACTATCTTTGCAGATCAAAGCTTATCTTTATAGATCAGAGTGTTTTCCCATTCAACTCTCAACCTGGCTAAACGTCCTTCACCCGATCTGTGAAGGCACAAGGAAGGACTGATCATTTCTACAGATTATAGGAGCAATTCACTTTCAATCATCCTCCTCAAGTTAGAAGCCGCAGATCTAGTCTCTCACTAGGAAGAAGAGTACACATTCATCCAGATCTGGATCATCTTCAGCATAATCCGGCGACTGGAATTATCTATCAAGTCTACTTCCGGAGGAGACGTGTTCCATTCATCATGTTGAATCGGAACCAACCTGTCCCATGGGGTGCAGCCTTTAGACCTCTGAATCTGACTCCTATGCATAATCTACCTAAAGGGACAAGAAAGAATTTTCCAAAATTCTTTGGAGATGACAAGCAAAATCCAGATGACCACTTGGCTGCGTTTTTCCTATTCCTGTGGAGTGCTTGCAGTCGAACATGAAGATGTATCTGTTAGACTCTTCATAGAGACTCTCCATGACTTGGCTGGAGAATGGTTCTACCGGCTAGCTCCTGGCACCATAACCAACTGGGCCACTATGAGAGATGCATTCCTGAAAAGATTCAAACCAGCTGAAGATTTCAGTACCTTGATAACTTAACTCACTCAGTTGAAGAAGGAGCCACATGAGCACATGCAAGATTTTATTGCAAAATTCCAAAGATTACTGTACAAAATTCCAGCTTTTGCTTCTCTGAATGATGAGAATCAAAAAGTATTCTTCATCAATGCTTTACTTCCTGAAGTAAGCTATCAACTGCAAAGAGCACGTCCTACTGATTTGTTAGCAGCTCAAAACATGGCGGTTGAGATTGAAGACGACCTCATCATGGCTAGAAAGATAAAAAGCAGCACTTCTAGAGCTGAAAGTTCATCCTCTGCTACTACTTCCGATTCACTATTGCAAAAGTTAGCAAATGAAATGTCGCAGATGAAGAAACAAATGGCTCAAATGGCTCAAGGCAACAACACTGCCCCTGCTTGGAATTTCAACAACCGGAACCACATTGCTGGTTCCCAAACATTAGCGATTGAAGCTGCTCCCAGAAACAACGTGGAGATGAATGAAGAAGACCAGGAAGATGACACTGATCAGCTCCAAGAATGATGATTTTGTAGGTCCTGCTGGTGACTCCAACATTAATTACCTAAACTACAAATCTGAACATGACGATGAGAAACTTCATGAAGATGATCATGGTCATACATATGCAGTATTTACAAGATCACAAACTCGCCAAGCTGAGGCATTAACTGATGAACAAAGAAGGGGCATCCCTTTACCTTCTTCTTTAGCTCCCAGAAATAAGAATGTGAGTTCTTCATCTCAACCACAAAAGCAACTCAGGTATCTGAATCTATACCTTCCTTCGACATTATTGATCATGTCAAGAAAACTAGGATTCAAATGTCAGAAGCTGAATACTTGAGAGCCTTTCCTGAGCAGTTAAATAGGCTAGTCAAATATGTGCAATCACCAGGACAATCCAACACATTAAAAGGCCTTTTGCCTAAGCCCAAGGATACTCCTCCCCAGAACAACACTGCAGTTGTTAAACCCTCATTATCTTCTGAAAGAGTAGAACCTTTCTATTTTTCCTTATTGCTTAATGGTTTCAAGTTAAGCAATTGCATTTTAGATTCGGGTGCTTCTGACAATGTCATGCCAACTAAAGTTGTAGATGCTCTTGGGCTTACCTTGACGAAAGACCATAAAAATGTGTTATTCCATGGAGAGACAAGTCCCTTTAATCGGACAAATCAAAGATGCACAAGTTGTTCTGGCAGCTTTTCCTGACAAAAGATTAAAGATGACAATTCTAGTTGCAAATATTCCTGTATCTTACGGGATGTTGCTGAGCAGAAACTTCTGCAAAGAGATGGGAGGAGAAGTAAAGATGGATTGGTCCTGTGCCATATTCCTATCAAAGGGATTAATCATAAGCTATAGCCAGAAAAGAAGTCCAAGTACACGGTTACAAAATCTGAGGATCCTAGATCTTAGATTCTTTTTCAGGAATCTAACCATGGGGTCTATTTCTTGGAAATGGATAAAGATGTTCCAGAGTCAGAACTTTTAACCAGAGCCAGCAAAAGAAGAAGAAAAAGTTTGGACTTTGGAGTTTAAAGGCACCTGTTGCTCTTTTGGATCAGGAGCCGGCGTTCTACTAATATCTCAAGATCATGAGATATTCCCATACTCCCACAAGCTGATGTTCGAGAACACCAACAATACGGCAGAGTATGAAGCATTGCTCCTAGGAATGGAGCAAGCTAAAAAGAAAGAAGTAAAACTCCTCAAAGCCCAAGGAGATGCTGAACTTCTAGTAAAGCAAGTTCGAGGGCAAAATCAAGTCAAAAGAGATGAGTTGAAGCATTACAAAGATAAAGTGATTTTCTGCCACACTCGATTTTGCAGTTTTCTCTATCGACTTCATTCCAACAAATCAGAATTCCAAGGCAAATTCCTTGGCAGTCACAGCCACATTATTGAATCCGGATAGACCACCGTCCATATTCAGACAAGGAAACTATAAAGTGGAGATGGTGTACCGTCCTAAAGTCCTTGATAGTGTTGAACAATGGCAGACCTTCTATGACGAAAAACAAATATCTGCATGTCTGGAACAAGACAACTTTGGTAGGTTGTATGTTGAAGGGAGTAAATCACCACCACGACAAACAGTCACAGGTAAAACTGATCTGGGTTATGATGACTATATTGGAATAATCTAACCATAAGGTAACAAAATCCCCAGGGGTTTAGTTTAGAGTTACGCGGGGACGCGTCCTCCCTTGTTTTGACACGTCCGGGACGTCCCGGGGAGGCGGGGACGTGGGGGAAACGTTTCCCCCATGTTTCCCTTTTTTTTTTCTAGGAAACATCTTGGGGACGTCTGAAAACATTGGGAAACGTCTCGGGAACGGGGAAACGTAGGGGGGACGTGGGAAACGTGGGGGGGATGTCCAGACATCCCCCACGAATTCATTTCCTTTTTTGGCATTTTTTTGCTTTTTGGTGAAAAAATCACAACAGAAAAAAATTTGCCATTTTTGGAAAGGGTCCGGGAAGATGTAGTAGCAAAAACTTGCATGTGCCATAACTTTCATTCTGTGGCTCCGTTTCAGGTGTCGTTTTCTCTAAAAGTGCATATTTTATTGAGCTTTATGCATTGATGGCAATAATTTTCTTATTTTTATAAAATCAATTTTTACACCTTTTTGGACCAAGCAACTTCTTGCAAACTTCTAAAAGAATCATGAGTATTAAGGAATGTATTTGATGTTTATGAGTTCAAGTTTCACCTTATTTACAATCTCAAATGGTTTTATTTTAGCTTATTTATATAATTTAGTCACTATATCTTTATATTTTAAACTATTTATATATTTTTTAATTAGTCGTCCCCTCGCCGTCCCCAAAATTTAGAAATTTTTTGCCGTCCCGGAAACCCCGTCCCGCTGTCCCGCTGTCCCCCCCGTCTCAGGTAACTATGGTTTAGTTTCCTTAGTGGGAGACATTTCAACAAGCATGATCAGTACCTGAAGAAGAACAAAGAATATGGTGATAGTTCTTCCTCAGAAGTGCGGCAGATAAATCTGGGAACAAAGGAACTTGATGGAGACTTATCCACCACAGAGAGAAAAAAGGATGAGCCACCACCAGATGAAGTTGATAAGGAATTTCCCAAGGTATTTGACAAGGAGGCCAGAGAAAGGAAGTTCGAGATCTGAGAATGGGTACTCTGGGGGGACATGAGACATGAACCGAAGGGCATGCACGACGAATCTGATTCACTCTAAAAAGGGCCTTGCGTGATCAAGAGAGCTGCTAGAATGGATATTTTCTTCCTTTCCTACCAGGATGGAATTGAGTTACCACTGCCTTTCAAGGGGAAACACTTGAAGCCTTTCCGGAATTAAAAGAACATGGTAAAACCTCTATGTATATAAATAAAATTGTCTATTATTCTTTGTTTTTTTTTCCTTGTTTTTCTGTGTTGTGCTGTTTTTGTTTGCCTGACCCCGAACCCAATAGACAAGACACGAAACCAGAGATGCTGGGATCTCATCTTCACTCCTTTCATTTTGACATAGGCAACGATGTCCACAGATAGAGCCGACTGGTGTCCCCAAGATTTTGCCCTGAAATATGAGACTACCCATTTGAATTTTTTTTTTCGTTCTTTTAAAATAACAGGTCATTTTGTGTTTTTATTGCCAGAAGATACTTGTATTGCGTCAAGATATTCCCAATGAATCATAGGAGCCAATTTCGACAAATACTCAGATGCCGAAAATCGTTTTATTCCTTCGTCAAGTTTTGTCCGTGGGAAAATTTTATTTAATTATTTAGAGCCCCGTTTGAAGTAAATTGTGCTCCAGTTTAGCCCTGTTGAAGTTTTGCATGTCAATATTCACATATACCAGTAGGGTTTTCACCAGGAATGGATCCAGGGCTTTGTTTGTGACTTTTGGCAACGTTTTTCATTTTTTTATTTATTTATTTTTTCTCGTATTTTTCTCTGTGAAATTCCCCTAGGTCAATTCCTTTGTCAGTATAGTCTGTTTTCTTGCCTGGAATATCTAGAGATCATCTATGGCCGCCATGCCAGAAGGAATCAGCTTCTCTTTAAAAAGACGAAGTCATGCACAAAAGAGCCTCTTCTTGGCAAGTCGCATTTTTGGGAATGGATGGATTTAAAATGCAGTGGGATTTTTGGTAGTAGCAGGCAGGTGAGAATTTTGTACTTGCCTTGCAGGGTACTTTTTCCCATGAAGGCAAAGTCACTTAAGTTACGATGAGAAAATTAGAAGCAGCAGGTAGGCGGAAATTTCTTACCTGCCTTGCAGGGTGAAAATTCCCATTATAAGATAAAGAAAAATCACTTAAGGCATTGATGAGAATTTCTTAACTGCCTTGTAGGGTAAAAATTCTCATTATGGAAGTCAAACAGCTCAAGTGGATAAAGGGATTTTTGGAGCTGCCATGCAGGGTGAATAATCCCATCAAAGATGACTTTTAAATATAGAAATCAGCCTTATTCAAAAAGTGCGACCCCTTAGGGAATTAAATAATAACTTTAATGACATTTATTAATAGTCTTCCTTCCTAATTTTGGCACCCAAGGATGATGGAAAGTCGATGCATGATCAAAGGTCAAAGAAGACTGAAGGAAGAAGGCTATAAATAAATTAAATTAATTTATTTAATGCAATCTTGAAGCATGCTAAAAAGTGCGACCCATGTGGTGAAGAAATAATGCTTTTTAAAGTATATATTAATAGTTTTTATTCCTAACTTTGGTGCCATGGAGAAATAAAAGGTCAATGCATGATGTGAAATCAAAGAGAATTGAAGGAAGGAGGCTAAAAATAAATTAAATTAATTTATTTAAAGGCTGTAATGAGCATGCAAGTTTATGTGCCCAAATTGAAAGAAAAAACATGTTTATTTATTAATTAATTGTCAGGAATAGGAGAGGCAATTATTAATTATAGAATTTTGAAGGTTATATAAGCATGGGCTGCCATTGTGATGGAATAGTTAATTCTTTTATCAAAGGATTGACGCCCGGACAAATTTGACGCCCAAAGGAGGAGGATTTTTGCTTAAAAAAGTGTTTTTCATTGCCGGAAAGCTTCAAAGTTTGGCGCTTAGGATTGGAGGATCTTGTTTTATGCCTATGTATATCTGCATATTGTACAGGTGCCCAGGTGAAGTTGAAAATATTTATGCTTGCTTTGCATGCAAGCAAAGCCTCAAATTTTAGGGTAGCAAGTTTTATATGTAGATTTTTGTGATAAAAATCAAGTGTTCATGCTCTAGATTCCGTCTTTGTCTGAATTAATTGCAGGTATTCATTACAGGTGCTTATATAAGAGAAATGGAGCTTAAATCAATGTCAGATACATTGAATGTATCTTCCGAATCTGAAGAAATCCCCAGATCTGCACCAATTGTAAAGAATTTCGGCCAAATAAAAAGAAAAAGAGTTGTTCAGACAAAGATTGCTCTATGAAATCATGCACAACTTCTAGATTTGCTGAAGTCAATGATACAAACACAGGCCATGCACCTATCACCGATTTAATTGTCAGATCCGCACAAATCGATCCAATTGCAAAGGCTTCCGACAAAAAATCATCCTCTTGTTTCCTATGCAGCCCATGTAGAAGTTAGTGCATGGAGAATTCCTTCCAGGATCTCGTGCATGTGCTCCCAATCTTCCAGTTGAAGCCTCCATTGAATTTACCTGTACTTTCTTTCACCCGTAGTGCTTTCCAGAATTTTTAATTGCCCATATGCAATTAAAAATAAATAAAAGGTGATGAGTTTTGCTTGAATTATTTACAGAAAACATTGCACTGATGCATGTACTGGAGAATAACAACAAAAGATTCAATGATAAGAGGGAAGACAAGTCAAAGGCAACACCTCTAAGCAAGATCATAGTCAGCCGCTTCCAGATCCAGTTTGGTGAGAATCAAAGGCAAAAAAATCAACTGCATGCAGAATATGGAAAAAGGAACAAGATTGGAAGTGTTGCAGCTTTCTTCTAATCTCTTTTCCTTTCTTCTTCTTTCTCTTATTTCCTCCGACAAAGTAATTGAGCGATCAATTAAATTATAAAACTTAAGTGATGGGTTTAAAAGCCATTACTTGAAGAAGTCAATTAATTGGAAATAGGTGGCATACATGCAAAATAGAAGGTTCTATTTTCAGTTATAAATCATGCATGTCATGCAAAGAGGAATTTGAGGAGGTAGATTGCCAGTTGTTTCCTTTCTAACTTTCACATGTGCCAGTTCACTAAAGGATTCCTATTTGTAATTTCCCCTGTATATGCTATAAGTAGAGGAAGAATCTACGGGTAAAAAAATCAGAATTTATAAGCAGCATTCTTGTGTTCCAGACTTTGTACTGAAACCCCTGATAGCTATTTGAAGTAGAGGAATAGAAAGGAGCATATTTCCGGAGAACTTTGTGTCAACGGTGCATTTTGTTTCTAACTTTTTGTCTTAGATCTATTCATAAAATTTGCATTATTCTAGATCTAGATCTGAAAATTCCCTTTGCTTATAATTCTGTATGTTAATATCTATCGGTTCTATCTATGTGCATGCAATCAACTCTGTAATCTATTGATTGGGTTGCACATCTTCCCTCTTTCTTTCCTGTTTTCTGTTATTTTCTTCTTCATCAGATATTTCCTTTCTTTAACAGCTGCGTACTTGCTTCAAAACTATACAACTATGGTTCATGAGCTGCATGGTTAAAATAATACTCACAAATAGATATTAGCATATTTAACTGACAAATCTTACATGAGAGCCTCAATAGTAAATGAGGGAGATTTATCTCATGACTGACTAAGTTTTCAGCTATGCATAAAATCTAGCCAACACTTAACCAAGAAGGATGCTTTCAGCTGGTTCAAATCAGCCCAAAGAGCCTTTGAAGAACTTAAGAAGGTGATGTGTTATTTCCTAGTCCTTGTTGTTCCAGATATTTCTAGGCCCTTTGACCTTGCATGTGATGCTTTGAGTGAAGGTTTAGGGGCAGTTATAATGCAAAATCAACATCCCATTGCATCTGAGAGCAGAAAATTAAAGGAACATGAGAAGAAGCTTTCCATTTATGACAAAGAAATGCTTGCCATCATGCATGCCTTGACTAAGTTCAGACAGTATCTAATTCATGGGAAGTTTGTAGTCAAAACAGATCATAACAGTTTAAAATTCGTCCTTCATCAGAAAGAGTTGAATGATCGGCAACAAAGATGGGTGAGTAGACTTCAAGAAGTTGACTTTGATATTGAATATGTTAAAGGAAAGCAGAATGTGGTAGCGGATGCTTTATCTAGAAAGCCACCCTCCCCTGCAGATGATGAAGTCATCTAAAAGAATGACCCAAAGGCAGCTGATATGAAGAGCCTGCGATTGCTTGAGGGAAAGCAATCTTAGGGAGGGAGGACTGTAATGTCCCTTTTCCCAACGTAGAAGACCAAGTTTGGATTTTTTGGCCATTCCTTCTTCGTGGCAGGAAAAGGAAAGCAAGGAGAAGAGCAATATTATAATATTAATAATTTTATGTTTTTTATAATGTAATTGTAGAATATATGGGTCAGCCAAATTAAGAACAAAATAAATAATTATAAGGGCATAATGAATGGTCATAAGGGAGCGGCCATGTCTTTTTGAAAGTATAAATAGTGGACTAAGGGCAGCCATTTGGATATATCGACTTTCATTTGAAAAATCAGATTTTGAGAGTGAACTCTCATTCCTCTACACTTGGGATGAAATCCCCTTGTGAGGTCCATTGCGAGGGATGAAAACCTCTCACTTTTGACTTAAAACAATTTATAATTGCAGATTACTATTATATTGAAGATCAAATTGTGTCAAATCTGATTTATGTCATTTATTATAAAAGTGTGACTTGTTCTAGTGAGATTTATGAATTGTTGGATGATATTAGCATCATATAAAATTGATATTCCAAGTCGAATTGCATTTTAAATGCCAAATCTGCATTTGCATGGATTTTTATACATGTTTAATGGTCAAATCGAATTTGACTGCTGCAATTTCCAGATTATCAGAATATTTCCAGCAGAGTATTTTGCATTGCCTAAGTCGACTTGGCTCTTGAAAATTAATAAAATAATATCTATTTCATTGGGAAATATTTTACTAAAGTTTGTGAAGAATTTCCAACAATTTTTAGGGATATTTTAGTCTCCGCAATTTAAATTTTAATCTGCTCCAGAATTCTGAATATTTTGATAAAACCCTCAAAAAGGGTAATTACAGACCGAACCACTCAAGGGTTTGGTTAGAGCCTTGTATCCTTTGTCTCTTCAGGAGGCAATTAAGATATATTTAAACCCAAAAAAAACAACGATCAATCGACATTCCAAGGTAAATTCGAGTGGACAGCCTAACGGAACCTTGGGACAACCTAGAAATCCTCCCTTGGACCATCTAAGGAAGCCCTTCCAACGGATGGCCATTATTCACAAGGATTCTCCCAAAACCAAAAATGGAGGTGAGTCAAGAAATGAGTTAAGAAAGTCGAATTTGTGCTTCTCTTGCAAGGATCCATGGTCTTCTGGTCATTGTTTTTTAGGTAAGGGTATAATGCATTACATTGAGGTATTTTCAGATTGTGAAGATGATGAAAATTGCGTAGATGAGGCAAAACAAGATAGTATACCGAAAAAAGATCCGGAAAAATTGGAGGGAACTCTTGCTACCTTGTCCGGTGCACCTTGATATCATCCATTCCGGGTGAAGGGTGACCTACAAGGGAAAAGGGTCACGGTTTTGATTGATAGTGGAGCCACACATAATTTTGTTGATGAAAGTTTGGTGAGAAGATTGAAGTTGAAGCCTGAAATATTCAAGGGATTCAATATCATGGTAGCAGATGGATTTATAATCCCATGCATAAGAAGAATACCATAGCTCATGCTCTCTTTGGGAGGGCACAAGGTAATGGATGATTTCTATGTCATTAGCATTGGAGAATCCAATATGGTGTTGGGTGTTCAATGGCTACATTCTTTGGGTGAATTTATGCAAAATTACCAAAGTATGGAGCTGAAATTTAATGTAGAAGACAAAACATTATTGCTACAAGGTATGAAGGGTGGAATTCCTCAAGTTATGACCGGCAAAAGTATGGAAAGGGCCTTCAAAAGTGCGCAGGTTGCATGTGCTGTTCATTGCTTGGTAAGATCTAATTCTTCTTTTTCCATTCAAGAATATTTTCACGGTGATATTCAGCCCATACTTAACAAGCATGCCAAAGTTTTCAATGATTTACCTCATGGGCTGCCATCAGATAGAGGATTCCAACATGTTATTGAGTTAGAACCGGGAACCGAACCGGTAATAACTACCCCTTAACATCACCCGAGAATTTACAAGGAAGAAATTCAAAGAACCAACAAAGAGTTGTTAGAATTGGGGCTTATTAGGCTTAGTTTCGGCCCATTTGCTTCTTTTGTGGTGCTTGTGAAGAAGAAGGATTGCAACCTAAGGATGTGTGTGGAATACCGGGTGTTAAATAAAAGGACGATCAAGAATAAGTATCCAATTCCGAGGATTGATGAGCTAATTGATGAATTACATGGAGCAGTTTTCTTCTCCAAGATTGATTTGAGATCCGGGTACCACCAAATAAGGGTAAGAGATGAGGATGTGCACAATACCTCTTTTATATGTCATTTTCGGCATTTTGACTTTTTTTTCATGCCATTTGCATTAACCAATGCCCCGTCTACTTTCTAATCATGCATGAATCACATTTTTGGTAAGCATTTGAGGAAATTTGTGCTAGTTTTCTTTGATGATATTTTGGTATATAGAAAAACATGGGAGGAACATCTCCAACACTTGGATAAGGTGCTAGAATTTATAAAACAATCATTTTATGCAAAAAAATTAAAATGTGAGTTTGGGATGACTGAAATTTTGTACTTAGGGCATGTTATCAATGCACAAGGGGTTCATGTGGATCAACAAAAGATTCAAGCCATCATGGATTGGCCATCTCCAACCAACATCACAAAGTAATTTAGTAATCAATTAAATTGTAAAACTTAAGTGATTGGTTTAAAAGCCGTTACTTCAAGTTACTGGAAGAAGTCAATTAATTGGAAATAGGTGGCAGACATGCAAAATAGAAGGTTCTATTTTCAGTTATAAATTATGCATGTCATGCAAAACGGAATTCCAGGAGGAAGATTGCCAGCTGCTTCCCTTTTTCATAGCTTCAACATGTAACAATTCATTAAAAAAACTTCCTATTTGTAATTGCCTTCTATACACTATAAATAGAGGGAAGAACCCACGGGTTAAAGCATCAGAATTTGTAATCAACATTCTTGTGTTCCAGAATTTGAGCTGAAACCCTTGAAGGAGGAGCTTTCTGAAAGCCGAGGAATAGAGAGGAGGCAAATTTCACGGAGAATTTTGTGTCAATGGTGCATTTGTTTCTTATTTACCCTTTTAGATCTTTGCATAAACTTTGTGTTATCTTAGATCTGGATCTGAAACTTTCCTTTGCTTTGAATTCTACATTTCTAGATCTATTTGTTTCGTCTATGTGTGATGTGACCAACTCTGTCAACTATTGGTTAGGTTGCACATCTTCTTTCTTTTTTGCTCGCATTCGATTATTTCCCTTTTCTGCATATATTCATTTTCTTACAGTTGCTTACTTGCTGCAAAACTGCCTAGCTATGGTGCATGAGATACATGGTTCTAAGTAAAACCAACAAATAGATATAATTGAAAATATAATTGACAATATATTACACGAGAGCCTCATTGGTAAATGAGGGAGATTGGAACTCATGACTGCCTAATCTTTTGTCAGCTGCCTGCAGATACTACCCCTTGCCATTAGGTCCACTCAGCATACTTGTCTAAATTACTCGCGGGACCAATCCATTTAGTCTCGGCAGATTGGCGAAGAATGGACAAAGGTCAAGAGAAGGATAGGCATGTGGCTATATGGGCAGAATGAGAGCTGATGAAATATCCCTTTTCCGGATTTCATAATTGTATTCAATAGGCTTCTGGCAACCAAATTTTCACAAATAACAATCTTGATTTTTAATGACAGCAGTATATAGAAGTCATATGACATGCAAAGTACAGTTATGGCAACAAGGTATAAAATGCATAAAATAACCAATATCTTCCACTTGAAGCCTTCATTGCAATTAAACTAACATTTTCCTTCAACATCGCAAGTAACATGTCATCAGACATGCAATGACATTGCAATAACATATGCAAGTTTCCATTGATAAAATAGATGATCTCTCTTACTGGACTTGAAACTGGATTTAGCAAGCCTCTGAAACTCTGATATCTGGAGAAGAATTGCAAAAGCTTCAAGGATAGAAGGGAAGACAAGTCAAAGGCAATACCCGCAAGCAAATCACAGTCATGCATAGCTTTCAGATCCAGTTTGGTGAGAATCAAATGCAAAAGAGTCAACCGCATGCAAAATATGGAAGAAGAATAAGACTGGGAGGGTTGCATCTTTCTTCTAATTTTTTTTCCTCTTTCTTCTTCTTTCTGTAATTTCCTCCGACAAAGTAATTGAGCAATCAATTAAATAATAAAACTTAAGTGATTGGTTTAAAAGCCGTTACTTGAAAGAAGTCTATTACTTGGAATTAGGTGGCAGACATGCAAAATAGAAGGTTCTATTTTTCAGTTATAAATCATGCATGTCATGCAAAGAAGAATTCCAGGAGGAAGATTGTCCAGTTGTTTCCCTTTTCATAGCTTCCGCATGCGGGAATTCATTTAAAGCTTCTTATTTGTAATTGCCCTTTATACACTATAAATAGAGGAAGAACCTACGGGTTAAAAGATCAAAATTTGTAATCAACATTCAATTGTGTTCCAGACTTTGAGCCGAGGCTCTTGATAGCTTTCTGCAAGCTAGAGGAATAGAGAATAAATTTTCAGAGAACTTTGTGTCAACGGTGCATTCGTCTTGTATTTATTTCTAGATCTATTCATAAACTTTGTGTTATTCTAGATCTAGATCTGAAAGTTTCCTTTGCTTTGAATTCTGTATTTCTATGATCTATTTGTTTTAATCTATGTGCATGTGATCAACTCTGTAAACTATTGATTGGGTTGCACATCTTCTCTCCTTTCTTCTCGTTTCCTATTATTTTCCTCTTCTGCAAATTTTTCCTTTCTTTTACAGCTGCTTACTTGCTGCAAAATTGTGTAGTTATGGTTCATGAGCTACATAGTTAAAGTAATACCAACAGATAGATACTAGAAAATATAACTGACAAAATCTTACACGGGAGCCTCACCGGTAAATTAGGGAGATTTATCTCATGACTGCCTAGGTTTTCAGCTCTGCAGAAAATCTAGCCAACAGCTATGCTTGCACTTGCCAGTAAGTGCATTTGCTTGAATGTTTCTAGGGCCTTCTTCAACAAACTGTGGTCGTTGTAGCAGATCTTACAAGTGGTTTCAGCTATACACGGGCACATCTATATTTTTTAAACATATTATCATCAGGACAATGCAAACAAATCCACCCAACCACAACAATCTTATCTCGAATCAGTTCTACGTATGAAGCAAACTTTGGTCCTTTTTGTCTACCCGACGACCACAAGGGTGAATTCAAGGTGACACGTTGGAGGTAAAGTTTAAATATTTCCTTGAAGATAGCCAATGCTTCACAAACGAACTACTAAACAATTACAAGATTTACGCAACCATCACAGGTTTAAACGACGCATTAAATGTTATAGTTTAGAGCTTCCTCCAGATAGCCAACGCTACTACGCCATTAACAACATTTTAAAACCCTCCATTGAATCTGCAAGGCTATAGATTTATAAACAAAAATGAAGCTTACATGATTAGGGTATTTCCCAAGGGACTACAATTTTCCTGAGGAGCCTCCCCACACAATTCAAATGCATGGTCAACAACCCACGTACCTGGTTATTGCTTAAGGGACATTTTGCCTACATGTCTTGCCAACACCTCTACATGGTACGATATTTGGATAAAGACCCCTCTCATGCTTAGATGGACCCATGTCCACTACAAAGCTCATCCAGCTTGATGGCTTTACCCTGCTTGTTGCATGTAATTCCTTCATGTCCATGCCTTAACAGCACATTTAGTTGGAAAGCCTCTGGATTATTGGCGCAGATTTTATGGTCGGGGGGGGGAGAAACCCTAGAACAGGCAGTCAGTGAGATTTTCCTATTACCCTGCTCTTCATTTAACGGTCCTTCAAGTTTCTATCCTATCAGTTAAAAAGAGGAGAAACAAATTTGGTAAGCAGTGGAAATTTAAACTTTTCCCTAGAGGGGGGGGACTTACTTAATTATTTTTGCAGTATTTGAGTGTAATTTTATGCATGTCTAGCATATTATTGTATGGTATAATATCATATGCATGTCTATATATATATATAACCAAATATGTGTGTGTGTGTATTAATTTAGTTATTTTATTTCATGATTCATCATGAACTCCAGATTGTTAATAATCTCTTATAGGATTTATTTGATGAAGGACATAACAACTGCACAAATTCCCGAAACACTCATTTCAAACAGGCCCACACTTCTCATCGACCGGATGTAATGACTCGCTCGTAGGCATGACAATTTATCTGACTCACGATAAGGTGCCTTAGATAACCCTCGGTGAAGAAGACTCTACTATAGGTGGAACAAATGAGATTGCAGTTGAAGCACCGTAGGTTTACAGGTAATAGTTGAAATCCACCCTCTGTTTCAGATCCGAGCTTGCAGGGGCAGCTATAACAGAAATAACAAAGGATATTCAGTTGCAACAAAGGTAGGTTTGAAGGTAACTAGAATGCTCTTTGCTTCACAGGAAGTTGTTAGATCATTTAATGGGCTGCCAAAGAACATCATTACGGAAAAGGACAATAGACATATGAACTTGTTTTGGCAAAAGTTCTTTCATTTAATGGGTACAAGGTCCAGATTATTGGAGCATTCCAATGTATTTCTTCACCTTGGCATAATGGTCCTTGGGCATGAAAACTTGCAATTTCTTGAGGGAAAGCAATTTTGGGAGGAGAGGACCGTAACGTCCCTTCTCCAGGTTAGTCATTTCGAAGACCTTGGGCCTATTCCACTTTCCATGGGCTGAAAGGGAATGAGCACGGTAAGTTAGTGTCTTGTTTTAAAGTTGTTTTTGTGAGCTTAGCATTATTTTTAAGTATTTTTCTAAGGATAGTCAGGTCAGCGGGAAAAAGGTGAAAATCAATTGAAAAAATAAAGGAAAAAAGAACTATTATGTCCCCAAGGAGGTCGGTTCTATTTACGAGGATTCTATCTGGTTTTTGGTGCTTCAAAAACTTTAGCAAAAAATGAACTATTATGTCCCCAAGGAGGTCGGTTCTATTTACGAGGATTCTATTTGGTTTTTGGTGCTACCTCTAGCTATTATAAAGGTTTCGCTTGGCTTGGAAGATGTTTAGCTTTGGAATTTATTCTCATAGAGTTGGAGCACGCTTTGCTTTTTATCGCATCCATTGAGGACGGATACCATCCATGGAGGTCTATTGAGGAAAAAATCCCTCAATAACACTCATAATTGAGGACGGAAACTCTCACATCTTCATAGGTGATCTCATACAGAGGTTACACTTGTGCTACAGTCAGATTTACTGAGATTCAATGCAGATTTATCAGTGCTAGGGCATCATTCGCAGCTAGGGAAAATCAGATTTACATGGGGTTTGAGTGTGGGACAGCCACACGAGTTTGTGTTTGAGCTTGCAAGTGTTTCAGACCAGCTGTTTGGCCAATTTCAGACCCTTTCCTAGGATGGCAACCTGCCCTGAGGTGGAGTTTGGGGTGTTCTAGGGCACGACAACTTCAAATTCAATCATCATTTTGTTTCTTGTATTTTTAGCAGCTGGAATCTTCATTTGGACTTGCCCTGAGGTGGAGTTTGGGGTGTTCTAGGGCACGACAACTTCAAATTCAATCATCATTTTGTTTCTTGTATTTTTAGCAGCTGGAATCTTCATTTGGACTTGAGTTTGGGCTTGGAATTCTTCATTTCGAGCCATATTTGTAAAGGGTGTTTGTTGCTGTTGATAATTAATTTCCAGCTGATATTAAATTGATAAAAAAGATACATTCTCTGGTACATTTTCCTTGCAATTAATTTTCCGCTTTGAAGAATACTATTTTGAAGGGTTTCTATATTATTGCCAACACGTTTGTGGCTGATTTCTATCATAAAAAATAGGTTTGCAACTTGCTACTAGGGTTTGAGAATTTAATTTCAGTTTTGTTTCAGTTTACTATTTGGTTTTGTGCAAGTTCCTTTGGTGCAAAAGGGGCATTACACAAATGCTTTGAGTAAGAGAGTATTGTTATTGAAAGAATTGAGAGTTGAAGTCATGGGATTGACGCTATGAGAGAACAATACGCTGAAGACGAGGATTTCAATAAGGCATGGAAGGCATGTGCAAACCTTGTAATAAGGCATGGAAGGCATGTGCAAACCTTGTAACTATTGATAGAACAACATGGTTAGATTATTTTGTATAGGATGGATTATTATTTCATAAAGCACTATTATGTATATTGATAGGTTTAATGTGTGAGAATTGGTCAAGGAAAAACACAGTGGTGGATTAGTAGGACATTCTGGCCACAACAAGATATATCCACAATTAGCAAAAAGATACTTTTGGCTGCACATGAATTCAGATGTGTGTATGTTTGTTCATGAATGCAGAGTTTGTCAGTTGGCTAAGGGCAAAAATCAGATCATAAGTTGTATCAATCATAGCCAAATCTAGAGAGACCATAGGAGGATATAAATATGGGTTTTGTTTTAGGCTTCCCTAAGATGCAAAAAGGAAATGATTGAGTATTTTTGGTTGACATGTTTTCAAAAATGACACATTTTGTGGTGTGTAGAAAGACTAGTGACACAATTAACATTGCTAACTTGCTTTACACAGAGATTGTAAGGCTACATGGATTATCAAGAAGCATTGTATCAGACAAGGAAGTGAAGTTTGTAGGACATTTCTAGAGAACATCGTGGAAGCAGTTGAACACAAAGTTATAGTTTAGTTTCGTATATCATTTACAGATGGATGGACAAACAAAATTTCTCAACACGAGTTTAGGGATTTTGTTAAGATGTTTGGTTGAAGATAATCTAGGTATGTGGCATAATATTTTGACGCAAATTTGAGTTTGTGTATAATAATTCGATCAATATACACCGTTCCAGATTGTGTATGGTTCGAGTCTAAAGAGTCGTAGAGTTGTTCGGCATGAGAAACACAAAAACAAGTGTAGAGGTAAAGGATTTTGTGGAACATATCAAGGATGTGCATGAGAAAGTTTGCAAATAAGTAAAAATAAGTTCAACACAATATAAGCAACACGAAGCTATCAAGCAAAGGGAAGTGAAATTTCAAGTTAGGGACATGGTCTTGGTACATTTGCGGAAGGAAAGTGTAATGTTCCCAAATGGACATATTTCAACCCCAAGTGGATTACCTGCAATTCCCCTAGGGCTAAATTTGATTAATCCAAAAAGCCAAAAAAATCTCAATTGCTATCAAACTGAAATTCAGAATGAAATTAGGCCACAAACTAAATATTTTCCAAAAAAATCCTAGTTTATTGCCCTAGGCCAACGATTTAGCAAATATAGCTTTTTCTACCTCAAAATACCTCCAAAAATTATGAAAATTTGTTTGCAAGTAGATAATGAATAATCAAAATAGGATCTTCAATCAAATTCAAAAAATAGTAATTTTGGAACTTATTAGGGCAAAAAACACAGCAAAACTTGTAAATTCAATAACTTGTAAAATAGTCCAAATTTTGGGGCAAATAATAGCTCAAACTGAAGCTTGAAAAATAAGATTTCCAATGAACCCAAAATCAGAATTTTTCAATGGCATGAAGGCATCTAAAATGGATCTGCAATTCTGGAACAATGTTAGATAAACCCTAGCTTTATGTGAAAGCTGGAAATACAATTTCACCCCACTTAGGAAAGGCCCAAAAACACCTCAAAACTGATCAAACACTTCAGATCTGATCTCTCCTTGAATTTAGCTTGAAATCGGTCTTCAAGAACTTCCGGAAAACTACTGGAAAATCAACTAACTCTTGATATGCAATGGAAACCCCTGTGTGGAGAATCCTCTCAACGAGGAGAAGAGTTTTCGTCCTTCTACTAGGGTCTTTGAGGGTTTTTGTCCTCAAGAGTGAATCTCCAAGGGTTTTCGTCCTTAGAAGATTGAACATGTAGCTCAAAGCTCATCAAACAAATCTGATTTGAGAAAGTAAACAAGTGATGTCTCCCCAAGCAAGTTCACTTGCTTAAATAGAAGTATAGGGCCCAAATGGCCACTCTCACATCTAATCAGAATTTTCCCTTCATTTAATACTTTTCCCCACTTGCTTTTCTCCCCTAGGCAAGTCACATTTTCCCTTGAAATAACAACTTTTGCTAAATTCCTTTTGCCTTTTTCTATTTTTATCTTATCATTAAGTTTATAATATTTTATCGTAAGTGCTTTATAATATTTTCTTTTATTTTTTTTGCACTTTATATTAAACTATCATAACTTAAGTCCCCTTTGTGTTTATTCCTTAGCTGTTGGGGAGACAGAATGGGCTAAGGGTCTTCGACTGGAAAGGGGATATTACATATACATCCCTTTTCTTCAAACATGAAGAATTCAATTTATCAAATATTCAATATGCCCTAAACTAGAGCCTTACTAGTGCTCATATAGCCTTCCCAAATGGGGCGACCCACTTTGGGAGGTAGTTGAAATGTCCCTTTCTCCAAAATAACATGTCAAAGATACTTAGCCCAATTTTGTTTCCCAATGGCTAAAGAGTGATAAATAGGGAAACTATAGTCTAATAAATTACTATGAAGTGCATAAAAAGAAAATTTATAAAAAGTGTTTATATTTATTTATTATTGACTTGATAAAAATATAAGAGAAAAGATAAAGTGAAATTAGAAAAAGAAAAAAAGAGGTCACTTTATGTTTTGCCCCTAGGGGAGAAATACGATCCATGTTGGGGATTAAATAAATGCCAATAAAGAATTAAATGTGGGGAAGACATTTGATTGGTGGTTGTGGGTGGATACTAAGCCAAGTTTTCCTATAAAAGCAAGTCGAATTAGCTTGAAGAGATATCTCTTTTATTTTGTACAAATTATGATTTTTGTTTGAGCTTGAGAGCTTTGCAAAATAATTTCAAAGGACGAAAAACACTTGGAAATTCTTTCTTAAGGACGAAAACCCTCTTAAGATCTAGTAGGAGAACGAAAACTCTTCTTCTATGTTGTGAGGATTCTCCATTCGAGGGTTTCCAATGAAGAATTTATTTTTGCTTTCCCATGTTTTCCAGTAGTGTTTGAGGGATTTCCAAGAGGGGTGAATGGTTATTGATTTCGAACTAGGGTTTCATGTACACATTTCTAGATTTCCGAGCCTGTTTTGGGTGCCTTCCACCCATCGGAAATTTTGATTTTGGTATCATTGGAAAGCTTGTGATTTTATCTTCAATTTGAGCTATCATTTGTCAGAAATTGTGTTGGCTAGATTTTCTGCATAGTTAAAAACCTAGGCAGTCATGAGATAAATCTCCCTCATTTACCGGTGAGGCTCCCGTGTCAGATTTGTCAATAAAATATGCTAGTATCTATATGGGGGTTTTACTTTAACCATGCAGCTCATGAACCATAGCTGTATAGTTTTGTAGTAAGCAGTTGTTAAAGAAAGGAAAAATTTAAAGAAGGAAATAATAAAACACGGAAGAAATAGGGAAGATGTACAACCCAATCAATAGATAACAGAGTTGATTGTATGCACATAGACGGAACAAATAGATATCAACACAGAATTATAAACAAAGGCAGCTTTCAGATCCAAATCTAAAATAACACAGTTTATAAGTAGATCTAAGACGAGCTAGAAACAAAATGCACCGTGACACAAAGTTCTCTGGAAATTTGCTCCTTTGTATTCCTTTGCTTCAAATAGCTATTAGGGGTTTCAGCACAAAGTTTGGAACACAAGAATGCTGCTTACAAATTTTGAACATTAACCCGAAGGTTCTTCTTCTACTTATAGAATGTAGAAGGGAAAATACAAATGGGAAACTCAACTGAACTGGAACATAAACAAAAAGTAAAGATAACATCTGGCAATCATCCCCCTCTAATTCCTCTTCAAGTGACATGCATCTGAGTCCATATTCAAACTTATACGCATTTGTCACTTAACTAATAGAATCGTTCCACATAACTTAAAGTAATGGTTTCAAAACCAATAACTTTAAAGTTTTACAATTACATCCGAGAACGCGAAAAATAGAAAAAGAAAAAGTAGAAGAAGAAAGACATGCCAGATGTAACATCTACATCTTTTTGTTCTGATACTAAATATACTTGTCGAACATGTAATTCAGCATCTTCCCATCTGTCTTAGCCTCAACTTCCTTTTCTATCCTAAATTATAGCAAGCCTTCGTTCAATACCCTGATACATGCTTCCACATCCTCCAAGCTAGGCTCGAACTTCTCAATATCTGACTGCAGTGCCACCAGTTTGTTGATGGAATTCATCGTGAAAGGCTTAACAAATCTATCAATTCTCCCTTGCACTATCAGAAGAGATCCTTCCAGAGAATTAGGCACTTTGCTAGGAATGGTCCTTGTGTATGAAGTAACGTTCCCGACCACTTCCTCATTAGTGAAAGCAATGACATTCTTTGGTAAAAATGATGCCATACTCTCAAGTGCCTACATCCTTTTCAGCATAATTCTGCAGATCTCCAAACGGAAGGATACTGCAAACTCAAGCTACTTCCCCTTCTCAACTGATCCGTCGGGCACAATCTGTTCCGCGATCAACACCTCTCTTGGAAGCTTATTTATTTCGGCCAAAGTACTCAACTTACTCTCAGCAACTGTGTTCATATCTATCGTGCTTGTCACCAGTTGCTTCAGTTGATCTGATGCATCTTTCATAACCTTTAGGCGGGCTAGCACCTCTCCGAGTTGTACAGAAGCTTGTCAAATAATTAGACTTTTCCATTCGTCGATAGCTTTAACCTGGTTACTTGCATCTTCCATTTCCTGCATCAGATGATCACTCACCTGCTTTTTGTGCTGAAATTGGCTGAGAGGAAGATTTAGCAACCATGGCAATGATCTCGCACAACTGAGATACCTGCTTCTGAAGTTCAACTTTCTCCACCTTTTCTTTGTCAAGCCTAGCATCTATCAATGTCTGTGTGTCCTACTTCAATCCTTCTGTGGTGGCTTGACCTATGGGTACTCTGGTTACTGTTATATTTTCTGCCGTGAGCTCATCCTCCTCTTCTGCTGGAACTAACATCTCAACGAACTTCTGTCCTGATTCCTCAATGATCAACCTTGAAGTTACCTTAGCAACTTTAGGTTTTCTGTCTTTTCCACCTAGATTCAGGAGTAACTACAAGTCGTGTTCCTCCAAGTTGATTTCCTCTCTAGCCTCTGGAACCAACTGCGAAGTCAACCATTATGAGAAATTACTTCTCGGAAAATGAGAAGTTGCCGAGTGTACCACTATCTCGCGCTCTGATTCCTCTCCATCTGAAACTGCTATAGTGTTGTGGCTGCCATCCTTTGAGTCATCCAAAGACAAAGCTCTTTCAAATTCTGCCGTTTGCAGCTTCAATGTTTCTTCAGGAAGAGGTGCTGAATAGAGTGGCTGAGGAAAGAAGATGAATGTTGCCGTATTCAACGGAGGAATGGCAGTATCCTGCTGAGGTGCAATAGTCAGTGAAGTACTCGATGCTGGAGAAGCCAGAACTAACATCATAGCCGTAGAAGTGATCCTCTCCTTCGAATGAGACCTTCTATGCACTTTAATCTTCTTAGGCCTTCTGCTGCTTTCTCCTTCGTGCTTTCTCTTGAGGGAATCTCTTGTGCCGAAGTTGCCCGTGATTTGGTTAATCAATGCTTCATCGAGGCAATATCCATTCGTCAGCAACCAGTTTGAAGTATTGACCAGAATGGCGGCAGACCTTTCCTCGATCGTATGGTAGCAATCTACGCTCTCATGAAGTATAGCTCTATCTCCTCCCATTAGATGGTATGTGTCAAGTAACACAGGCCCATCATCTTTAAGATCCGCAGGTATCTGTGTTAATCCAAAGTCAAGCACTTGCCGTGCTGATAACCTACTGAAATCTTTCTTTTTAACCTCGTACTCACTTTTGCACTTCATGCAAAAATCTTCCAATGAAGGCACATGTGCGTACTCCTGGGAGATTGTCTTCCTTGCCACTCCAAATGCATCGAAGTTCAGCTGTGCTAGGAAGAACTCTTGTTCGTACTCAGAGAACATCTCCGCTTCAATTCCTCGGGCCTTATGAATGCTCTAGTAGCTATAATGGCCCACAGTGATCGGGAAGAAGCCTGTAGACTTGTGCCGTTTCGACTGTAGATCATGCATCTCCACGAGTTGTCTGCTCAGCTCCATGATGACCAATCTATCACTTGGGTATCTGGGCTACTTAACTGGTTCTCCCGAAAAGCTGGTGACCCTAAGGTATGTAAAATCCGCAAATTGGATGAAGATACTGCCAATCCTTGACATAGCTTCCCACGTTTCCTTGCTCACCCTGTTGGCCTTTAGATCGCCATCCAGCCTACAAATGAATCCGTAGAAAAATCCATCATTAACCACCTTGTAATCTTTCTTGCATGCAGGTACAGTAAGCTGTGTGTAGCACTCAAAAATAGGGTCCTTGGAAAGAACACATCTATCCAGCTTGGAGAAGACACCCTGTGAAGTTGCTGCATAAACCAAATACGAAGTCATTTTGAAGCTGTAAGTACGCCTCATGTTCCAGAGCTGCTCACCAATATTGTTGCTAATGATTTCCGACCAAATGATTATTGAATCTATTTTGTTGATTTCAATGGTCCTGATGAAAGCATACATCCTTGAGCGGAAGTTGTGAGCGTTTGCTTTGCCATTTACCTTGCATAACAATTTGGTAATATCATCCACCTTTTGTACCAAATTAGATCGCAGAAGAGTTCTTGGGAACTTGAAAGGAGATCTGGGCTTCTTCATGTATATGTTGTTCATTATACCCATGCAGTCAACTTTATGCTTTTCCTATCTGTTGCCGGCATCCTGTATGCTAATAGTAGTCACCACCTTTCGTGCTGGAATCTTCAGACAATAATTGATGAACTGTGTCCAGCTGAATTATTGTCTTCCCCGCAGCATCTCGGACTGATTTGGATAAAGGATGGTAAGACCTAACACACTCTATGACAAACTCTGGCAACTAGGCTGTGAATGGAAATGCTGCAGCTCACATGATTCCATTGCTTTTGACTGCATGCATGAGAGAAGTCTTTCTATCTTTGGATCTGTCAATCAATTTAGAAAGAGGTTTTGGACCTAGATTTGTATTTCCAATGTCAGCAAACTTAGAAGTGGTGCATGACTCTGTTGTGCTTTCTTTTCCATCCCTCTTTGCCATGGCCGTATTTTTCTTTGTCTGAGCAATTCTTTTTCTCTTTATTCGGTCGGAATTCTTCACAACCGGTGCAGATCTGTATATTTCTTTAGATTCGGAGGATATGTTCAATGTATTGGACATTGATTTAAGCTCCCTTTCTCTTATGAAAGCACCTATAATGAATTCCTGCAATTAATTCAGACAAAGATGGCAACCGGAACATGAACACTGAATTTTAATTATAAAAATCCGCATATATCAAGCCTGCTGCCTCAAAAATTTGATGTTTTGATTGCAAGCAAAGCAAGCATGAATTTTATCAACTTCACTTGAGCACCTGTATCACTATGCAGACAATTATTCAGACACAAATCAAGCTCCTTCAAACCTAGGCACCAAATTTTGAAACTTTTAGCAGTAAACACACCTTTTGAGCAAAATTCCTTTTCAAATGGGGCACCAAAATTGTCTAGGCTGCACTTCCTTGCTAAAGAATTAATTAATTCATCCTTATGGCAGCCCATGCTTATATAACCCTCATTATTCTATAATCAATTATTGCCCCTCCTATTCCTGGCAATTAATTAATTAATTAACAAGTTTTTCTCTTGAAATGGGGCGCCTATTTTGTGCATGCTCATGGCTGCCATTAAATAAAATAAATTTATTTAACTTTAGCTCTCTACTTCCAATTCACTTAAGCTTCATAGTGTGCTTTGACCTCATCCACTAAAAATAGGAATTAATTACATCAATTAATACTTAAAAAAGTATTATTCCTCTTCCATATGGGGCACACTTTTTGACATGAGGGGGCTGCATTAAATAAATAATATTTATTTAATTTTAGAATTCTAATTCTGATTTCCCTTTATCCACTTCCCTTTGTTGACTTTTCCTCATGCTTGGGCGCTAAATTTGGAAAGAATTAATTAATTAATGTATTTAAAGCTGCCATTCTATCCCAAAGGGGTCGCACTTTTTGACATAAGCCATTTCTATTATTAAAAGCTAATTTTCAATGGGATTATTCACCCTGCACCGCAGCTCCAAAAATACCATGATCCACTTAAGTTGTTTGACTTTCATAATATGTTTTTTTACGCTGCAAGGCAGGTAAGGAAATCCCATCAATGCCTTCAGTGATTTTTCTTTTATTTCACAATGGGAATTTTCACCCTGTAAGGCAAGTAAAAAATTCCCGCCTGCCTGCTGCCTGTAATTTTCCCATTGTGACTTAAGTGGTGTTGCTTCCATGGGGAAAAAGTGCCTTGCTAGGTAGGTACAAAATTTCCACCTTCCTGTTGCTACCAAAAATCCCATTGTAGCTTAAAACCTTATTTTCCAAAAATGTGGCGTGCCTAGAAGAAGCTTTTTTCGTGCATGACTTCGTCTTTTCAGAGAGAACCAGATCTCCTGTGACAAATTCCTTCTGGCATAATGTCTATAGGTGATCTCCAGATACTCCAGGAAAGAAATCAGATCAAACCGGCAAAGGAATTGACCCAGAGAAATTTCACAGAAAACAAAACGGGAAAACACCAAAAACACAAAACGTTGCCAGAAGTCACAGATAAAGCCCAGGATTCATTCCTAGTTAAAACCCTACTGGTATATGGGAATGTTGACATGTAAGAACACAACAGGGTTAAACCAGAGCACAATTTGCCTCAAACGGGGCTCAGAATAATTAAATACAAATTTCCCGCAGGCAAACCCCAACGACAAAATATAACGATTTTGGGCATCTGGGTATTTGGCGAAATTGGCTAATATGGCTCTTTGGGAATATCTTGACATAATACAGACACTTTCTGGCAACAAAAACGCAAAACGACCCATTATTTTAAAAGTACGAAATTTTTACATGGGGTAGTCTCAAATTTCAAGGTGAAATCTGGGGACACCAAATTGTTTCTTATTTTCCAAATTATGAATTTATGAAGTTTCAGCTATTTTTCTGCAATTAAAAATAAGATTTTTAGTTATTTGTTGGCTAGATTTTTTGTATAGCACAAAACCTAGGCAGTCATGAGATAAATCTCCCTCATTTAACCGGTGAGGCTCCCGCGTCGGATTTGTCAATTTAAATATGCTAATATCTAAATGGGGTTTTACTTTAACTACTCAGTTCATGAACCATAACTGAACAGTTCTGCAACAAGTAAACAACTGTTTAAAGAAAGGAAAAGTTATAGAGGAAGGTAATTACATAAACACCTAGAAGAAATGGGGAAGATGTGCATCCCAATCAGTAGATGGCAGAGCTGATTGCATGCACATAGAAGAATCCAATAGATATAAACACAGAATTCTAAAACAAAGGCAGCTCTAGATCCAGATTTAAAATAACACAGTTTATTAAGAGATCTAAGATTAAAAGCAAGAAACACAGTACACCGTGACACAAAGTTTTCTGGAAACCTACTCCTTTGTATTCCTTTGCTCCAAGTGGATCTCAGGGGTTCAGCAAAAATTCTAGAACACAAGATTGCTACTTACAAATTCTCCTCATCAACCAGGAGGTTCTTCTCCTACTTAAAGAATGTAGGAGGGAAAGTACAAATGGGAAATCTAACTGAACTGAAACATAAACAACAAGTAAAGATGACATTTGACAATCATCCTCCACTAACTTCTCCTTAAGTGACACATGTATCACTTAACTAATAGAATTGTTCCACATGATTTTAAGTAATGGTTGCAAAGCCAATAACTTAAAGTTTTAACAATTTCATCCGGGAACATAAAAAATAGAATAAGTCATGCCAGCTGTAATGTTTTTCTTCTTTTTGTTCTGATATCGGATATACTTGTCGAACATGTGATTCAGCAACTTCACATCTATTTTAGCCACTGCTTCCTTTTCTGTCCTAAACTGCAGCAATCCTTCATTCAACACTTTGATGCATGCCTCCACATCTTCCAAACTCGGCCCAAACCTCACAATATCTGCCTGCAGCGCCACTAGTCTACTAATAGAATTCATCGTGAAAGGCTTGGTAGCTTTATCAATTCTCTTTTGTACCATCATAAGAGACCCTTCCAAGGAATCAGGCACCTTGCTAGGAATGATCCGCACATATGAAGTAACATTCCCATTCACTTTCTCCTCAGTGAAAGAAATGATACTGTCTGGTAAGGATGATGTCCTACTCTCAAACACCTGCATCCTCTTCAACAAAACTCTGCAGATCTCCAAATGGAAAGATACTGCAAACTCCAGCTGCTTCCCCTTCTCAACTGATCCATCCGGTACAATCTGCTTTGCACCCAATACATCTCCCGACAGCTTGTTGATCTCAGCCAAAGTACTTAAGTTACTCTCAACAACTGTGTTCATGTCCACTATGCTCGTCACCAGTTGCTGCAGTTGACTTGCCGCATCATTCATAACCTTTAGGCAGGCTAGCACCTCTCCAAGTTGTACAGAAGCTTGACGAATAATCAGATTCTTCCATTCGTCAATAGCTTTTATTTGATTGCTTGCATCCTTCATTTCCTGTATAAGATGATCATTCACCTGCTTTGAAATGGACTGAATAGAAGGTTTAGCAACCTTGGCTATGATCTCGCACAATTGAGATACTTGCTTCTGAAGCTCGTCTTTCTCTGCCTTTTCTTTGTCAAGCCTAAGGAATAGAGCATCTATCAATGTCTACGTATCCTGCTTCAATCCTTCTGTAGTGGCTTGACCGAGGGGGTACTCTGGTCACTGTCACATCTTCTGCTGTGAGCTCATCCTCCTTCTTTCCTTCTATCGGAATTGATATCTCAGCAAACTTCTGCCCCGATTCCTCGATGATCAACCTAGAAGTTGCTTTAGCAACTTTAGGCCTTCTGTCTTTTCCGCCTAGGCTCTAGAGTAGCTGCAAGTTGTGTTCATCAAAGTTCATCTCCACTCTCGTTCTGGAACCAACTACGAAGCCAACCATTTCGAGAAGTTACTGTTATCCAAAATTCACCCCCAGGGTTAATTTGATAACATGCATCAGAATTCTCAAGTCCCAGGTAGATAATTGATTCAGAGCAAACATCATGTTTCTGGGGTTCCCTCAGATTTTTTCTAACTCCCCTGACCAAAGAAGGAAATAACAAGCTCTGAGAAAATGCGAAAAAAGTTACAGAAGACAAGCTCAGGCCAGAAAAAATCACGAAAAATGGCTAAGTCCTTGTCCTAGGACAATGTGGGACATTTGGGACGCCAAGGCGCGGATCGGCCGAAAAGCCTGCAGGCGGCCCAAGCAGCAAAGGGACAAGTGGGACAAGAGTGCGCGAAGGACCCGAACCGGCCGGTTCGCCCGAAACAGACAATTGTAGCACCGGGACAGTCAGACCAGAAGGACACGCGGGGCGCGAGAAGCCGACCCGGCCGAAGAGAGAAGAAAATCAACTAACTACTCGGGACATCAGGGACAAATGGACGTGAACCGCTCGGATCGGCCGAAATAGAGAACTTCAGTCCGAAACAATGTGGGACAAGTGGGACAAAAAGACGCGAATCGGCCGTATCGGGCGAACCGGAAGAATTTGTCCCACGAAGCACTGGGACATTTGGGACAAATGGACGCGAACCGGCCGGTTCGGCCGAAACAGAGAAAAGTTCGTACTGGGACATCCGGGACGAAGGGACATGCGGGACGCGGATCGCCGAAGGAGCCGAAAGCCAATCAAACAACGCCACGTGTCATTGGCAGATAAGAGACAAGGAAGCCCATTTCGGGCGGATCGGAGGTTTCTGTCCCAAACAGCACTGGGACATCAAGGTCAAAAGTCAAAGGGCGAGTTTTGAGGGGTCAGCCCGAACCAATGGGATAGTGCCACGTGTCCTAGCTAGGGCCCACAAGGAAATTTCAAAGGAAAGCCCGCGGAAAATGGAGGAGAGAGAATTATTCAGCGAATCAGAGCCTGCCACGTGTCGTCCAGGTGGCGAAGCGCAGGAAAATATTTCAAAATCCGTTTTGGTCTGTTCCGTGCCCTAAATCTTCAGATCGTCATATCTTTTGATCCAGAGCTCGGATTTGCACGTTCTTTATATCAACGGAAAGCTGTTGAAATTCTCTACATGATTCTGGGATCAATCTTCCATTTTGGTGTAGTCTAGAGAGAGAAAGTTAAGAAACGGCTCTGACGCATGGTAATGCCAGAAGTGACGCTTCAACAACCAGTTTTAATGCAGCAGACAGCCCACCGTTTTGCCAAGATCCGCCGCTTCTACCATAATGAGATGATTTAAAATGCGACCTAGAAGTGGTTGTGGTAGTTTCAAATTTCCTCTCTTCCCTCTCTCTTTCTTCCTATATATTGTACAGAGGGGCTTCTTTCAAAAAGGAGGACATAACAAGTTGTTCATCTTTTCTGCTCTGCCCTCCCTTCTTTCTTCTCTAGGGTTGGAAATGGAGTTCGAACCTCCTCCCTTGCTCTGTAATGGCATTTTTTGCCTTTTACTATTGAAATGATGTTCTGTGCAAACTTCTGAAGCAACAAAAACGTGTTTTGTGATGCATCTGTCCATCCTTGCTCGTTCTTCGCTTGTTTTCCTCCTGCCTCTCTTCATTGCAGGTATTTGTGCATGTTTGAATGTTCATTACAGGTTTGGAGCTGTGTTCATGGAGTTTTGGGACATTTTCTGTGTGAAATCTATCCTTGGGCCTGTGATGCATCTGTCCATCCTTCCCATTGCTCACCTCTCTTTGTCCCATGGCAGTTTTGATAGAGGTTCAACATTCTCCTTCTCTGGTGTATCACCGTTTTAGTGTAGGCTTTTGTTCTTTTCCTTTCTCTCTCTCTCTCTCTGTCTCCTTGGCATTGTTAGATTAGGATTAGATTAGCTTGCCTGCATTGGAATAGCTTGTGGCAAGTAGTTTAGCAGCAGGAACCAGCCTTCTCTGGAGATTCCTCTCTCAGTTGTCACAAGTCCCATGCTTGGAGAGAGGTTTCCATGTTGTGCAATCACACTAGATGCCTGAGTGATCAACCTAGAAGCCTGATTTGGCATCCAGGGGTGCTGTGATTTTGCACTACAGTTACTCTCAGAGAATGAGAAGTCGCTGAGTGCACTACCATCTCCCGCTCTGCATCCTCTCCATCAGAAAGTGCCACAATGTTATGGTTGCCATCCTCTGAAATCACCAAGGACAAAATCTTTCGACATCTGCCATCTGCAACTTCAATCAACGTCTCTTGTGGAAGATCGTGAATAACGGAGTGGCTGATGAGAAAAATGAATGTTTGTGCCGGGATCAGTAGAGGCAATGGAAGTAATCCTGCTACGTTGCAATAGTTTGGTGAAGTATTGGGTGCTGAGAAGCCCGAGCTAAACCAATGCCTTAGAAGTGATCTTCTCCTTTGTGATTGAGATCTCTGTCAGTATATCACACCTCCAACATGTTTTTACAAATCCTCCAAATCAGCATTTTGAACAAATTCAAGATCAGTATGCATACCCATATGAGCAGCAGTGCCAAAGTCAGTTTGGCTATGGAGCTTTCCAAGCAAGAGTATGCATGGTATGAAGACAATCAGATGCAAGATGCTGGTCTGTTGGAGAAAATCCAAAAGATGGAGGTAAAGATGGTGCAGTCCAGAGCAACAAGCTCAAATGAGAGCTTTCAGAATTGGTTGCAGGACTCCTTGTCCATGGGGAGGCCCTTTTCCAAGACACTTCAGCCCTCAGGAGAAGCTGGACTTCATGATGAAAACGCTGCCCCAACTTGCACAATGGATTGAAGAAATAGAGGTATATGAGAGGAGTTTCAACAACCTTGTCAATGGGTAAGCACACCATCTCTGGTTTCTTTTCCCTCTTTCCCAATCATTTTTATCTCATCAGTTGTCAAATTTTAAACTCTCCATCTGCTGTCCCAAATGTTGAATCCATTTCTCCACCCCCTAGTCTTCTTCCACCTCACTCAATTCTTCTTTCCTTTTTCCTTCCAAACAGTCATTTCTCCCCTCCACAAGAGCTAAAGAAAAAAAAACAAAGAGTTTCACCTCCTCCACCACAAAAAAAATTGCCAAATCAATTGAGTTACAACCCCCACCCTCCTCTTGCATTCCCAATTCCATGTGGGGAAGAAGAAATTGCAAAAAATCAGTCATCAAGGACAGCAAGAGGAAGAGCCAAAAAAAAAGAAATGAAGAAGAACTGCTTAGGTTTGGGCTGCCAAATTTGGGATGACAAAGATCCCCTTGATGGTTAAACCTACAGAAGAGGCTAAGGTTGGAAACAAATGGTGGTCAGGACTGATTTTGTTGCAGCAAGAAGAAGAAGAAGTCTTGCAGTCCCAACCAACTTGTCCTCTAGAGCAGCAGATTGAAGAGTTTGACTTGACAAAACTTCATGCTGGAGGAAGAGTTCTATCAAGAGCAAGATTGTCTTCAAACATTGGAGGAAGGAGAAGCTGCTCCAATCCAAAAGAAGAGGAGCACATTCTAGCTGTGGAGGAGAAAAGTGCAGATCCAAGGGCTTGAGCACAAAGCAGGCTACAGGAGAACCTTCAGTTCTTCTTTCTACTTCTTCACCTCTCTCAAGTTCTAGTACTGAAGAGGAGTTTGATCTCTCAAACTCAATGTTGGAGGGTGAAAGAAACCATGGTGGTCAAGTTACAGATCAAGAAGACACCATGGAGGAAGGAAGTTGAACATTTGCAGCAGGACAGCCATGAGGCAGTTTATCTGTCAGATTTGGAGGACTGTTTTGATGGAGAAGAGAGCCGGTTGAGTTTCCACCATTCTCTCTTTCATCATCCACATTCCAAACACACTTGAGTCTGCTGTCATGAAGGAGAACATTCATTTGCAGCAGCCTGCATCTTATAGCAGCTCTTTGGAACCAAGATTGGAAGATTTTAATCTTTCATGTTCTTCATTTGGGGGAAGAGAAAGGACAGAGGAATTTCACCATTTCTTCCACACCATCCATCCATTCAGGAGGGTCTACAAGAAGACTCCATTTTTGGAGTTGAAAATCAGAGCTATGGGCATATCAAACGGATACCTTGCCCAATCAGGTATTTGGCTTCATTGGAGCCAAAGGAGAAGTCACAACCAGTCATGCTTGCTTCTGAGCATGAGGATGAGCTACAAAGTACCAAGGATCAGCTGTCATACCTCTTCAATCCAAATGCAGAGCAACTAAAAGAGGTATTGAATTTTCCTTCAGCTGATACCTTGATGATTTGGGTGGAAGACCAGCTTTCTTGTTGATTTTCCACTCATCCTAACAGCCATGATCAGCTCCAAATCAATTGCATGGCTGCCACTTTTGAGAAAGGGAAGCTATTTCTCACAACCAATTGCAGGGTTTGTTTAGCTTGCCTTTGCTTCCAGTTAGAATAGAGTAGGTAGGTTTGCTTTCAGCAGAAGAAGTGCTTGTGCACACTCTGCATGTTCCATTTGGAGCATGTATGATTTTCAGTTCTGTACATAGTTTTTGTGTGCTGGTTTTGCTCTTGCACAGTTCATTTCAGTGGCATTTTGGTGAGAACAACTCCATGTCCGGTGGGTTTCAAGTGGCTCAGAGGGAGGAGTTTTCAAAGTTCAGATCAGTTGCAGGTTACAACTCATGACTCCATGCCCAATGGATGCTTCAGGCAACTGGTAACTTCATCTAGCAGGCAGATGACCCCGCTGAGTCGCCAAATTGTTATCCAAAATTCACCCCCCAGGGTAATTTTGATAACATGCATCAAATTCTTCAAGTCCCAGGCAAATAAATTGATTCAGGGCAAAAAAAATCATGTTTCTGGGGTCCCCTCAGAATTTTTCTAACTCTCCTGGTCCAGGTTGAAAAGAGAAAGTTCTGAGAAAAGGTGAAAAAAGTTGCAAAAAAAACAAGCTTGGGCAGAAAAAAATCATGAAAAATGGCTAAGTCCTAGTCCTCGCAACAGTCGGGGGACAGTGAGGGACATCTGGGGCGCGAATCGGCCGAAAGGCCTCCAGGCAGTCCACGCAAGCAAAGGGAACATCTGGGACAAAGGGGATCGTCGGGTACGCGCGGGACGCGGAAAGCCGGTTCGGCCGAAGGAGAAAAAAAAATCGACTAACTGGAAATGAGTTTGGAACAGTTGGGACATCTGGGCAAAAAGGACGCGAAGACGACGAAAGGACCCGAATCGGCCGAAAAGGAAAAGAACTTTCAGCACTGGGACAGTTGGGACAAAAGGACGTGGGACGCGGGGAGGATAGCCGAAGGAGCCGAAAGAGCCAATGCAATTATGCCACGTGTCATTCGTCCTCAAAGAAAATGAGGGACAAGGAAGCCCCAATTTTCGGGGATCAGGAAGTTTTTCCCAGACAGTTTGGGACATCCGGGACAAAAGGACGCGGGACATGGGGCCGGAAAAAGCAAAAATGGACCAATCACGGACCAACCAAATCATGACACGTGTCACAAGGGGGAAAGGCCAAAAATCAAAGGGCGAAATTTTTAAGGGTCAGCCCGAGCCAATCAAAGAGGACACGTGTCCAATGGAGCAAGGAAGTGTGGAGCTCGGGAGGAGGGGGAAAGAAATTTGGCAAAAGTTTTGGCCAAAAAGCTAAAAGTAAAGGTTGCCCCCGCCCCCTGTCACGAACAATGCATGCCACGTGTCCCAAGTGGCGGGGGGCGCGGAGGGGGGAAAAATGGAAAAATTTTCCAAAAAGTCATAAAAAGGTCCAAAATTTTCAAAGGAAAAACCCATGGAAAGGGAGGAGAGAGAGAATTACTCTCATCCAATCAGTGCTTGACACGTGTCATCCAGGTGGCAGAGCGCGGGAAAAAATTTTCAAAATCCATTTTTTTCTGTTTTTGCCCTAAATCTTCAGATCTCCATATCTTTTTGATCCAGAGCTCATTTGCACGTTCTTTATATCAATGGAAAGCTTATGAAATTCTCTACATGATTCCATGGGGTCAATCTTGAATTTTGGTGTAGTCTGGAGAGAGAAAAATTGAGAAAACATGCTCTGACGCGTGTGTCATGGCCAGAAGTGACATTTCATCACATTTCACAACAACCAAATTTAATGCAGAATGGGTCGCATTCTCCTCCAAATCATGGTCAAAGATGGCAGGGTATGGGTTTTTTAAGGTCCCCCATGCCATGATTTTCAATGCATTTGCAGTCAATGAGGAATGGGCTCCCACGTTTTTTACGTTTTTCTCTCTCTGGGCTCGACCCATGCAATGTAAAAGCCAGATTTGGCTCATTTTAAAAATATTATTACAAGTTGTTCATCTTTTCTGCTCTGCCCCTCCCTTCTTTTCTTCTCCAGGGTTGAAAATGGAGTTCGAACCTCCTCCCCCTTGCTCTGTAATGGCATTTTTTTTTTTTTACTATTGAAATGATGTTCTGTGCAAACTTCTGAAGCAAAAAAAAACGTGTTTTGTGATGCATCTGTCCATCCTTGCTCATTTTTTTGCTTGTTTTCTCTCTTCTTGCCTCTCTTCATTGCAGGTATTTGTGCATGTTTGAATGTTCATTGCAGGTTTGGAGCTGTGTTCATGGAGTTTTGGGACATTTTCTGTGTGAAATCTATCCTTGGGCCTGTGATGCATCTGTCCATCCTTCCCATTGCTCACCTCTCTTTGTTCCATGGCAGTTTTGATAGATGTTCAACATTCTCCTTCCTTCTCTGGTGTATCACCGTTTTAGTGTAGGCTTTTTTTTTTTTTTTTCCTTTTCTCTCTCTCTCTCTCTCTCTCCTTGGCATGGTTAGATTAGGATTAGATTAGCTTGCCTGCACTGGAATATTGTGGCAGGTAGTTTAGGAGGGGCCTAAATTGGGAAAGAATTCATTATTAATGTATTTAAAGCTGCCATTCTATCCAAAGGGGTCGCACTTTTGACATAAGCCATTTCTATTATTAAAAGCTAATTTTCATGGGATTATTCACCCTGCACCGAAGCTCCAAAAATACCATGATCCACTAAGTTGTTGACTTTCATAATATGTTTTTTTAACGCTGCAAGGCAGGTAAGGAAATCCCATCAATGCCTTCAGTGATTTTTCTTTTATTTCACATGGGAATTTTCACCCTGTAAGGCAAGTAAAAAATTCCCGCCTGCCTGCTGCCTGTAATTTTCCCATTGTGACTTAAGTGGTGTTGCTCCATGGGGAAAAAGTGCCTTGCTAGGTAGGTACAAAATTTCCACCTTCCTGTTGCTACCAAAATCCCTTGTAGCTTAAAACCTTATTTTCCAAAAATGTGGGCGTGCCAGAAGAACTTTTTTCGTGCATGACTTTCGTCTTTTCAGAGAGAACCAGATCTCCTGTGACAAATTCCTTCTGGCATAATGTCTATAGGTGATCTCCAGATACTCCAGGAAAGAAATCAGATCAAACCGGCAAAGGAATTGACCCAGAGAAATTTCACAGAAAACAAAACGGGAAAACACCAAAAACACAAACGTTGCCAGAAGTCACAGATAAAGCCCAGGATTCATTCCTAGTTAAAACCCTACTGGTATATGGGAATGTTGACATGTAAGAACACAACAGGGTTAAACCAGAGCACAATTTGCCTCAAACGGGGCTCAGAATAATTAAATACAAATTTCCGCAGGCAAACCCCAACGACAAAATATACGATTTTGGGCATCTGGGTATTTGGCGAAATTGGCTAATATGGCTCTTTGGGAATATCTTGACATAATACAGACACTTTCTGGCAACAAAAACGCAAAACGACCCATTATTTTAAAAGTACGAAATTTTTACATGGGGTAGTCTCAAATTTCAAGGTGAAATCTGGGGACACCAAATTGTTTCTTATTTTCCAAATTATGAATTATGAAGTTTCAGCTATTTTTCTGCAATTAAAAATAAGATTTTTAGTTATTTGTTGGCTAGATTTTTTGTATAGCACAAAACCTAGGCAGTCATGAGATAAATCTCCCTCATTTAACCGGTGAGGCTCCCGCGTCGGATTTGTCAATTTAAATATGCTAATATCTAAATGGGGTTTTACTTTAACTACTCAGTTCATGAACCATAACTGAACAGTTCTGCAACAAGTAAACAACTGTTTAAAGAAAGGAAAAGTTATAGAGGAAGGTAATTACATAAACACCTAGAAGAAATGGGGAAGATGTGCATCCCAATCAGTAGATGGCAGAGCTGATTGCATGCACATAGAAGAATCCAATAGATATAAACACAGAATTCTAAAACAAAGGCAGCTCTAGATCCAGATTTAAAATAACACAGTTTATTAAGAGATCTAAGATTAAAAGCAAGAAACACAGTACACCGTGACACAAAGTTTTCTGGAAACCTACTCCTTTGTATTCCTTTGCTCCAAGTGGATCTCAGGGGTTCAGCAAAAATTCTAGAACACAAGATTGCTACTTACAAATTCTCCTCATCAACCAGGAGGTTCTTCTCCTACTTAAAGAATGTAGGAGGGAAAGTACAAATGGGAAATCTAACTGAACTGAAACATAAACAACAAGTAAAGATGACATTTGACAATCATCCTCCACTAACTTCTCCTTAAGTGACACATGTATCACTTAACTAATAGAATTGTTCCACATGATTTTAAGTAATGGTTGCAAAGCCAATAACTTAAAGTTTTAACAATTTCATCCGGGAACATAAAAATAGAATAAGTCATGCCAGCTGTAATGTTTTTCTTCTTTTTGTTCTGATATCGGATATACTTGTCGAACATGTGATTCAGCAACTTCACATCTATTTTAGCCACTGCTTCCTTTTCTGTCCTAAACTGCAGCAATCCTTCATTCAACACTTTGATGCATGCCTCCACATCTTCCAAACTCGGCCCAAACCTCACAATATCTGCCTGCAGCGCCACTAGTCTACTAATAGAATTCATCGTGAAAGGCTTGGTAGCTTTATCAATTCTCTTTTGTACCATCATAAGAGACCCTTCCAAGGAATCAGGCACCTTGCTAGGAATGATCCGCACATATGAAGTAACATTCCCATTCACTTTCTCCTCAGTGAAAGAAATGATACTGTCTGGTAAGGATGATGTCCTACTCTCAAACACCTGCATCCTCTTCAACAAAACTCTGCAGATCTCCAAATGGAAAGATACTGCAAACTCCAGCTGCTTCCCCTTCTCAACTGATCCATCCGGTACAATCTGCTTTGCACCCAATACATCTCCCGACAGCTTGTTGATCTCAGCCAAAGTACTTAAGTTACTCTCAACAACTGTGTTCATGTCCACTATGCTCGTCACCAGTTGCTGCAGTTGACTTGCCGCATCATTCATAACCTTTAGGCAGGCTAGCACCTCTCAAGTTGTACAGAAGCTTGACGAATAATCAGATTCTTCCATTCGTCAATAGCTTTTATTTGATTGCTTGCATCCTTCATTTCCTGTATAAGATGATCATTCACCTGCTTTGAAATGGACTGAATAGAAGGTTTAGCAACCTTGGCTATGATCTCGCACAATTGAGATACTTGCTTCTGAAGCTCGTCTTTCTCTGCCTTTTCTTTGTCAAGCCTAAGGAATAGAGCATCTATCAATGTCTACGTATCCTGCTTCAATCCTTCTGTAGTGGCTTGACCGAGGGGTACTCTGGTCACTGTCACATCTTCTGCTGTGAGCTCATCCTCCTTCTTTCCTTCTATCGGAATTGATATCTCAGCAAACTTCTGCCCCGATTCCTCGATGATCAACCTAGAAGTTGCTTTAGCAACTTTAGGCCTTCTGTCTTTTCCGCCTAGGCTCTAGAGTAGCTGCAAGTTGTGTTCATCAAAGTTCATCTCCACTCTCGTTCTGGAACCAACTACGAAGCCAACCATTTCGAGAAGTTACTGTTATCCAAAATTCACCCCCAGGGTTAATTTGATAACATGCATCAGAATTCTCAAGTCCCAGGTAGATAATTGATTCAGAGCAAACATCATGTTTCTGGGGTTCCCTCAGATTTTTTCTAACTCCCCTGACCAAAGAAGGAAATAACAAGCTCTGAGAAAATGCGAAAAAAGTTACAGAAGACAAGCTCAGGCCAGAAAAAATCACGAAAAATGGCTAAGTCCTTGTCCTAGGACAATGTGGGACATTTGGGACGCCAAGGCGCGGATCGGCCGAAAAGCCTGCAGGCGGCCCAAGCAGCAAAGGGACAAGTGGGACAAGAGTGCGCGAAGGACCCGAACCGGCCGGTTCGCCCGAAACAGACAATTGTAGCACCGGGACAGTCAGACCAGAAGGACACGCGGGGCGCGAGAAGCCGACCCGGCCGAAGAGAGAAGAAAATCAACTAACTACTCGGGACATCAGGGACAAATGGACGTGAACCGCTCGGATCGGCCGAAATAGAGAACTTCAGTCCGAAACAATGTGGGACAAGTGGGACAAAAAGACGCGAATCGGCCGTATCGGGCGAACCGGAAGAATTTGTCCCACGAAGCACTGGGACATTTGGGACAAATGGACGCGAACCGGCCGGTTCGGCCGAAACAGAGAAAGTTCGTACTGGGACATCCGGGACGAAGGGACATGCGGGACGCGGATCGCCGAAGGAGCCGAAAGCCAATCAAACAACGCCACGTGTCATTGGCAGATAAGAGACAAGGAAGCCCATTTCGGGCGGATCGGAGGTTTCTGTCCCAAACAGCACTGGGACATCAAGGTCAAAAAGTCAAAGGGCGAGTTTTGAGGGGTCAGCCCGAACCAATGGGATAGTGCCACGTGTCCTAGCTAGGGCCCACAAGGAAATTTCAAAGGAAAGCCCGCGGAAAAGTGGAGGAGAGAGAATTATTCAGCGAATCAGAGCCTGCCACGTGTCGTCCAGGTGGCGAAGCGCAGGAAAATATTTCAAAAATCCGTTTTGGTCTGTTCCGTGCCCTAAATCTTCAGATCGTCATATCTTTTGATCCAGAGCTCGGATTTGCACGTTCTTTATATCAACGGAAAGCTGTTGAAATTCTCTACATGATTCTGGGATCAATCTTCCATTTTGGTGTAGTCTAGAGAGAGAAAGTTAAGAAACGGCTCTGACGCATGGTAATGCCAGAAGTGACGCTTCAACAACCAGTTTTAATGCAGCAGACAGCCCACCGTTTTGCCAAGATCCGCCGCTTCTACCATAATGAGATGATTTAAAATGCGACCTAGAAGTGGTTGTGGTAGTTTCAAATTTCCTCTCTTCCCTCTCTCTTTCTTCCTATATATTGTACAGAGGGGCTTCTTTCAAAAAGGAGGACATAACAAGTTGTTCATCTTTTCTGCTCTGCCCTCCCTTCTTTTCTTCTCTAGGGTTGGAAATGGAGTTCGAACCTCCTCCCTTGCTCTGTAATGGCATTTTTTGCCTTTTACTATTGAAATGATGTTCTGTGCAAACTTCTGAAGCAACAAAAACGTGTTTGTGATGCATCTGTCCATCCTTGCTCGTTCTTCGCTTGTTTTCCTCCTGCCTCTCTTCATTGCAGGTATTTGTGCATGTTTGAATGTTCATTACAGGTTTGGAGCGTGTTCATGGAGTTTTGGGACATTTTCTGTGTGAAATCTATCCTTGGGCCTGTGATGCATCTGTCCATCCTTCCCATTGCTCACCTCTCTTTGTCCCATGGCAGTTTTGATAGAGGTTCAACATTCTCCTTCTCTGGTGTATCACCGTTTTAGTGTAGGCTTTTGTTCTTTTCCTTTCTCTCTCTCTCTCTCTGTCTCCTTGGCATTGTTAGATTAGGATTAGATTAGCTTGCCTGCATTGGAATAGCTTGTGGCAAGTAGTTTAGCAGCAGGAACCAGCCTTCTCTGGAGATTCCTCTCTCAGTTTCACAAGTCCCATGCTTGGAGAGAGGTTTCCATGTTGTGCAATCACACTAGATGCCTGAGTGATCAACCTAGAAGCCTGATTTGCATCCAGGGGTGCTGTGATTTTGCACTAACAGTTACTTCTCAGAGAATGAGAAGTCGCTGAGTGCACTACCATCTCCCGCTCTGCATCCTCTCCATCAGAAAGTGCCACAATGTTATGGTTGCCATCCTCTGAATCATCCAAGGACAAAGCTCTTTCGAACTCTGCCATCTGCAACTTCAACGTCTCTTGTGGAATAGGTCTTGAACGGAGTGGCTGAGGAGAGAAGATGAATGTTGCCGGATTCAGTAGAGGCATGGAAGTATCCTGCTACGGTGCAATAGTTGGTGAAGTATTGGGTGCTGGAGAAGCCGGAGCTAAAGCCATGGCCGTAGAAGTGATCTTCTCCTTTGATTGAGATCTTCTGTGTACTTTCAACTTCTTGGACCTTCTGCTGCTTTCTCCTCCGTGCTTCTGCTTGAGGGAATCTCCTATGCCAAAGTTTCCCGTGACTTGATTCATCAATGCTTCATCAAGGCAATATACCTTTGTCAGCAACCAGTTTGAAGTATTCACCAAAACAGCTCCAGATCTTTCTTCAATTGTGTTGCAATCTCTTACATTATCCTGAAGTACGACTCTATCACCTCCCATTTGATGGTAAGTGTCAAGTACCACATTCCCATCATCTTTAAGATCCGCAGTAGTCCAAAGTCGAACACTTGCTTTGCTGATAATTTGCTGAAATCTCTCTTTCTAACCTCGTACTCACTTTTGCACTTCATCTAGAAATCTTCTAATGAAGACACATGTGCGTACTCCTGGGAGATCGTCTTCCTGGCTACTCCAAATGGATCAAAGTTCAGCCGCACAGGGAAGAACTCTTGCTCATACTCGGATAACATCTGCATCTCCATCCCTCGAGCTCTATGAATGCTCTGGCAGTTGTAATGTCCGACAGTGATTAGAAAGAAGCCCGTAGACTTGTGCCGTTTCGGAAGGTCGGATATCTAGGCATCTTTATTGGTTCTCCAGAAAAGCCTGTAACCTTGAGGTATATGAAATATGCAAATTGAATGAATAGACTGCCAATCCTGGATACGGCTTCCCACGTTTCTTTGCTTACCCTGTTGGCCTTCAGGTCTTTGTCTAGCCTGCAAATGAAATCGTAGAAGAATCCATCATTGACTACTTTGAAATCCTTCTCGCACGCAGGTACAGTAAGCTGTGGGTAGCACTCGAAAATGGGGTCCTTAGAAAGAATACCACATTTATCCAGCTTGGAAAAGACGCCTTGAGAAGCTGCAACATACACCAAGTAGGAAGTCATTTTGAAGCTGAAAGTACGCTTCACGTTCCAGAGTTGCTCACCAATGTTGTCGCTAATAATTTCCAACCAATTGATTATGGAATCAACCTTGTTGACTTCAATGGTCCTAATGAAAGCATACATCCATGTAGGGAAAGTGTAAGCATTTGCCTGGCCATTAATCCTGCATAGCAATTTGACAATATTATCGACCTCTTGCACCAAATTGGACCGCGGAAGAATTTCTGGGAACTTTTAAGGAGATCTAGGCTTCTTCATGTATTTGTTGTTCATTATGTTCACACAGTCAGCTCTATGCTTATCCCACTTGCTGCCGGCATCCTGAAGGCTAATGGAAGTCACCACCTTGCGCACCAGAATCTTCAAACAATAATTGATGAACTCTGTGTCCAATCGAATTATTGTTTTCCCCGTAGCATCTCGCATTGATCTGGATGAAGGATGATAAGATCTAGCGCACTCCATGACAAATTCTGGCAACTGGGCTGTGTATGGAAAGGCTACAGCTCGAATAATTCCACTGCTTTTAACCGCACGCATGAATGAAGTCTTTCCCGCTTTGGATCTATAAATCAATTCAGAAAGAGGTTCCGGACCTAGATCTGTGTCTCCTATGTTTGCAAGTTTGGAAGTGATGCATGACTCCGTTGTGCTTTCTTTTTCATCTCTCTTCGCCATGGCTTTGTCTATCTTTGTCTGAATAATTCTTTTTCTTCTTACTTGGCCGGATTTCTTCAAAACTGGTGCAGATCTGGATAATTCTTCAGATTCAGAGGATATATTCAATGTATTGGACATTGATTAGAGCTCATTTTCTTTTGTAAAGCACCTATAATGAATTCCTGCATTTAATTTAGACAAAGATGGCCACCGGAGCATGAATAGTGAATTTTAATTGTAAAAATCTGCACTTTTCAAGCCTGCTGCCCCAAAAATTGATGTTTAATTTGCACATAAAGAGAGCATGAATTTTTTCAACACCTGAGTACCTGTATCACTTATGCAAACAATTATGCAAACAGAAATCAACCTCCTTCAATGCATGCGCCAAAATTGGAAGTTTTTAACCTTGTTTTCACCTTTGTCTGAGCAAAAATCCTCTTCAAATGGGGTGTACTTTTCGTCTTGGCTGCAATTCTTTACCTGTGAATTAATTAATTCATCCTTATGGCAGCCCATGCTTATATAACCTTCATAATTCTATAATTAATAATTGCCCTTCCTATTCCTGACAATTAATTAATTAAAAATCATGCTTCTCTCTTTTAAAAATAATATGTTTAAGGACAGCCATCCAATAAATTAAATTAATCCAATTTAATCATTCCTTCTTCACTTCACTTAAGCTTCACAGTGTGCTTTGACCATAGCCACTGAAAATAGGAATTTATTTAATGATTTAATGCTTCAAAAAACATGAAATCTATCCTAAATGGGGCGCACTTTTTGACATGAAGGGGGCAGCCTTTAAATAAATTAAATTTAATCCATTTAATTCTATTTCTTTTATTCACTTTAGCTTTGTTGACTTTCTTCTATGCCTGGGGCCAAAATTAGAAGAAGAAACAATTAAAATAATCCACTTTAAAGCTGCCTTTATCTCTCCAAAGGGGTCGCACTTTTTGACATAATATAATTTTATTTTTAAGAATTTTTCACAATAGGATTCTTTACCCTGCAAGGCAGCCCCGGAAATCCCATGACCCACTTAAGTGATTTGACTTCGACAATGGGATTATTTACCCTGCAAGGCAAGGCAGGCAATAAAATCCCATGATTTCACTTAAGTTACTTTTCTTTTATTTCATCATGGAAATTTTTATCTTGCAAGGCAGACAATAAATTCCCACCTGCCTTCTGCCTCTAACTTTCCCACTGCATCTTAAGTGAATTTTATATCATGGAAAAAAGTACCCTGCTAGGCAGGTACAAAATTCCCACCTTGCCTGCTGCTTCTATTTTTCCCACTGCAGCTTAAATCCTTTGTTTTCCAAAAATGCGCCTAACCCCGCAGGGGCTTTTTAGTGCACGACTTCGCTTTTTCCCAGTGAACCAGACCTTTGATGGTGACTTCCTCCGGGCATAACGTGCGTTTATGTTCTCCAGCTGCTCCAGGCCAAGAATCGGGCTTACAAGGCAAAGGAATTGTTCCAGAGAAATTTCACAGAGAACGAAACGGGAAAACACAAAAACACAGAAAATTGCCAAAAGTTATAAACAAAGCCCAGAACTTATTCCTTGTTAAAATCCTTTTGGTACATGGGAATAATGATATGTTTGATCGTAACAAAGTTAAAACAGAGCACAAATAGCCTCAAATGGGACTTAAAATAATTAAATACAAATTTCCCGCAGACAAATCCTGATGACAAAATATAACAATTTTGGGCATCTGGGTATTTGGTGAAAAAGGCTAATATGGCTCTTTGAGAATATTCCGACACAATACAAGAACTTTCAAGCAATAAAAACACAAACCGACAGAGAAAATTGCCAAAAGTTACAAATAAAGCCCAGAACTTATTCCTTGTTAAAATCCTTTTGGTACATGGGAATAATGATATGTTCGATCATAACAGAGTTAAAACAGAGCACAAATAGCCTCAAACGGGGCTTAAAATAATTAAATACAAATTTTCTGCAGACAAATCCTGACGATAGAATATAACAATTTTGGGCATCTGGGTATTTGGCGAAAAAGGCTAATATGGCTCTTTGGGAATATCTTGACACAATACAAGAACTTTCAAGCAATAAAAACACAAAACGACCCATTATTTTAAAAGTACGAAATTTTTTCGAATAGGGTAGTCACAGATTTCATGATGAAATTTGGGGTACACCAATATTTTGTAAAAATATAAGTATTTTCATATTTGATAATTCAAGGGCTAGCTACAATTTTAATTTCGTAATTTTTTAAGGTATTTTGAGGCTATTTTACACCCATAGGAAAATCTCTTAGGGTTGGGAAAGGAATTTGGGTTGTTTGCATTGCTATCATAAAAACAATAATTTCCAACTTGCATTTTATTTGGGATTTGCGAAAAATCCATCCGGGGTTAGAATATGTCCATTTGGGGACATTACAAAGTGGCCCCTTTTATATTCATAATGTGGCGCCAAAACTCCATGGAGGAAATTCCCCATGACCAACCTCAATAAGATGTTTGCTTTATCTTTTAATTTGCCTTTAAGTTCCTCCAACCTAGCCGACTTGCTTCATAAGGAAACATACTAAAGGAAAATGTCTAGACTGTTTTGGTATGGATATGGGCACAGTACTCTGATTTGGAATTTTTTTATAAACTTCAGGTACGGTACACTGTTGGGTATGTTATATATATATATTCAAAGAAGCATGTGCATGCTTATTGAAATTTAATACTCATTCAATCATTCATAGAACATGAAAACAAATTTCTAATACTTTAGAGGATTGAGACTTGAGTTTGTATTGATTCATAATGTTCAAAATATAATAGTTAATAATATAATACATTCAAGTTCTCAACTTGCTTCACTTTTAGTTTCCTAGGCCTGAAAGCCTAAAACATATCATCTAGATGATCCTCAAAATCATCTTCATGGATGGCACTTATAGTACCACTCCTACTAGCTTCACTGTCGAACCCTTATGAAGGGCTCTCTGGAAGTTCGTCAGCTATGCCAAGTAGTGAAACATTGGACAAACAAGCAGCAAAAGCTTCAAAGTATGTGGTTTGAGGTTGGATGTCCCACAACTTGTTAGGACCACTAGTATACTCTTCCGTCTTATGGGTTAAGAGACCCAAGTTGAAATGTACATATACTAGATCCTCAACCTTCTTGGATGCCAACATGGTGCGTTTGGGTGAGTGGATGAAGCCATAAGTACTCTATTTTCACTCTGCAGAAGAATTACTAGCCACCTGTCACAAAACTAAAGTATTATTAATATAAAAAAATAGTGATCTCATTTTAAATTTTAATTCTTAATTGGTAATTAAAAATATCAAATAACAAGTTACAAACTTCATGCATGTGAGAGAAATTTGATCACAACAGGTCGTAGGTACTTGGCATCATGGCTATGTAAAATCCACCACATAATTGGATTCAAGGTGGCTTTGTCACAAAGCCTCTACCTCTCCCATGCTACCTCCTCTAGATACAAACATCCCCATCTCATTGTGGACTGCACTAGATATAGCTGGATAAAGAAAAAACCTCCTGAATGCTTCCCTTGTCCCATTTGCAACCTCTTGGTCATCATATGATCGTTGCCTACCATGTAACCCAACTATTTAACTACTGTAATATTTAAGATTTAAGGCATAAGCAAGGAGAAGCAATGGGCTAGTCATTTTGTTCCACCTTTTCATACCCACACTTTTAATTTCATTATAAAAATTTTCCTCGGGTGGCTTGTATGATATGTTTGATTTTCTCAAGCATAGAGTCAATGCCATCATATATTTCTCTAATGCAAGCACTATCTTTGTCTACAAATCTGATCATACTTAAAATAGGTTCTGTGAAACTCAACAAATATTCAATTTTTGCCCGTTAATCATCAAGGATCCATGTCTTTATCCTTTGGGCTCTCTGTATTTTCTTGCCTCCAGACGGTCCAAACATTGTCAATCACCATGTTGCTCAAAGCATGTTTCACCTTCACAAGTCATCTCAAGACGAGTGTGCGAGAGACAAACCTAGTCTCAACAACCTATTAAAAAGGAATGGAAACAATTCAATAACAACACAAATTGAAATTGATTTAAAATTAAATATTAAAATGAAAAAATTAATAACTTAAAAAAGTAAAACTTATAAGTTATGACTCATGAGTTCTCTTACCTTCAACAACTCTAACTTTGAGAATTTTCTGAATATGGCTTGAGACATGTGATGGTTGGTGAAAAATATCTGAATCCCGTTCGCCTCCATGTAGATTTTCTCGATCCATGTAATTTTCCCAATCTTCTACAACATCATATTCAGGGAGTGTATTGCACATGGTGTCCAAAATATGTGCTCATACCTACCCTCTACTATCAACCCTGTTGCCTTGCAATTTTTGGCATTGTCCGTGATAACTTGGACAACGTCCTGAGGGCCCACTACTCAATAACCTCAATGAGAATATTCACAATGAATTGGGAATCTTTTATCTCCCCCTCACAATCATAAACCTTCAGAAACATTGCCCCTTTAGGGCTTGCTGCAATAATGTTGATGAGAGGTCTGTTTCAAGAGTCTTTCCATCCATTTGAGATAATAGACACTCCTGAAGCCTTCCAGAAATCTCCAATTGGTTGTATAGATGTTTGAATGTGTTCCACTTCTTTTTCCAAAAGAGAAGTGTGGACCTTATTATAGTTGGGTCTTGTATACCCCTTTGGTGCCTCATTCATCCTCTCACCGTTAGGTGCCCATATGGTGACCTTAAGACATTGAATGGTAGCCCACATGCATATATACACTGAGCCACCAATTCATCTGCAATTTCTCTCTTCTCAATGTTAAATGCTTTTTTTAAAGGACATTTGGTTCTCTTTATTGATAGAGGAGAATCAATTGGAACAATTTCAGCATTACCCTCAATGAAAGGATGAAATGATGGTGATAGTGTTAGTGGTTTTCCCATAATCCTTTGCTGCAAAGAAATGGTTCTAGAGCGAGCTCTTGCTATTTCAAAGTTTGCATTCTCTTTCTTTTTTAGGTACACGGTTATTGTATTCTTGTCCACATTCTTACATGCTCTAATGCCCGTCCCCAATATCGTAGTTAGATGAGCTTTCGAATGGGTATATGAGGATTTAAATGTGGTGGCACAATGGGGGCACGTCCAAACATGGACACCACCATCGGCAATGAGCTCTAACACTTTCACATGACTTCATAAAGGAGAATGAAGATCCATTTTCACTATTGGGCCATTCAGAACATTTCATCCCTCGTTACTTGCTCCCCAATGCCTCACTGAAGTTGAATTAGATGCCATGACTGTATGTTTAATTTGTTTTAACCTACAATAAAAGATATTTTTTAAAACATTGCTAAATAATTTAATTGAAAATAATAAATACAAATTAGACAATTAATTTGTTAACCCATACACGTCAATCCCTGACTTTGATCACCAAGTTCGTCATAAATGGTGCGAGGTGAGAGCATATATAGAGGGTAGACGTTTAAATATTTAATGAATTCAATTTAAAACTTTAAAATTAAAAAACCGTAAACGAACACATTACTAATGAAAACAAATAGTTTAACCCTAGGGCCTACACGTCAATCTCTGGTTCTGATCACCAAGTTCGCCATAAATGGTGAGTTGAGAGAATACATAGAGGGTAAACATTTAAATTTATAACGAATTCAATTTAAAACTTTAAAATTAAAAAATGAATACATAACTACTTAAAAAAATTGAACAATTAGCCCTACGTGTCAATCTTTGATTCTGATCACCATGTTCGCAATAAATGTGTAATGTCCCCTTTTTCCTACACCAAAGGCCAAGAGTCAAATCGAGTCCAAGCCGTGGTCATACCTACGGGGCTGTGGATGCTGGGGCTTTTGAGAAGGGGGCGCATGGTACCATTATCCATGTTTGGCATTTGGGGTCACTTTGGACCTGGGCGACTTAAACGGGAAAAAGTAACTGTTATCCAAAATTCACCCACCAGGGTAATTTTGATAACATGCATCAGAATATTCAAGTCCCAGGCAAATTGATTGATTTAGAGCAAACATCATGTTTCTGGGGTTCCCTCTGATTTTTTCTAACTCCCCTGGCCAAAGAAGGAAAGAGCAAGCTCTGAGAAAATGTGAAAAAATTGCAGAAGGCAAGTAGGTTGATCCAGGAAAAAATTGTGAAAATCGGCTAAGTCCTAGTCCCCGGGACAGTCGGGACATTTGGGACGTCAAGGCGCGGATCGACTGAAAAGCCTCCAGGCGGCCCAAACAGCAAAGGGACATATGGGACAAGGGTACGCGAAGGACCCGAACCGGCCGGTTCGGCCGGAACGGGGAATTGTAGCACCGGAACAGTCGGACCAGAAGTACCGGAATTGTATAAAGCCAGATTTGGCTCATTTTAGATAGGGGATAACAAGTTGTTCATTCTTTCTGTTCTGCCCTCCCTTCTTTTCTTCTCTAGGGTTGAAAATGGAGCTCGAACCTCCTCCCTGCTCTGTAATGGCGTTTTTGCCTTTTACTAATGGAATGATGTTCTGTGCAAACTTCTGGAGCAATAAAACGTGTTTTGTGATGCATCTGTCCATCCTTGCTCGTTTTTGCTTGTTCTCTTCTTGCCTCTCTTCATTGCAGGTATTTGTGCATGTTTGAATGTTCATTGCAGGTCTGGAGCTGTGTTCATGGAGTTTTGAGACATTTTCTGTGTGAAATCTATCCTTGGGCCTGTGATGCATCTGTCCATCCTTCCCATTGCTCACCTCTCTTTGTCCCATGGCAGTTTTGATAGAGGTTCAACATTCTCCTTCTCTGGTGTATCACCGTTTTAGTGTAGGCTTTTGCTGTTTTTCCCTTCTCTCTCTCTCTCTGTCTCCTTGGCATGGTTAGATTAGGATTAGATCAGCTTGCCTGCACTGGAATAGCTTGTGGCAGGGAGTTTAGGAGCAGGAACCAGCCTTCTCTGGAGATTCCTTTCTCATTTTACAGGTCCCACACCTGGAGAAAGGATTCAATGTTGTGCAATCACACTGGATGCCTGAGTGATCAACCTAGAAGCCTGATCTGCATCCAAGGGGTGCTGTGATTTTGCACTAACAGTAACTTCAGTGACTTCTATTTTATTGACCCCTCCATGGAAAGCAATGCGTCTAGGGTCTATTGGGGCTCTTTTGCCGTGGAAAGTATATAAGGAGCGGGGAGAGTAAGGAAAGAAACTTTTGATATACATTTTATTGACCCCTTCTCGTGCAGCTGCTGCTGTTGCATTTCTACAGCTTGTGGAGTCAAATCCTATAGCGAACCCTAGCTTCGGTGGTGAGAGACCCATCCCTAGCTAGCAGGGCATTCTTCGATAGTGAGAGATCTACCCTAGTTTGTCATTTTGGAGCCATTTTCTGGGCTGTGTGCAGAGATCTCATATGAGGTTTCAGAGGATGGATTTTGGGGGTTTTCGGGGCATTTGAGGAAGAGAATCAGTGGGCTCTCGGATCAGATTCACAACCATTTGGGCAGGGCGCGACAACTTGTTGAAGGCGCCTCCATCATTTACCGACCCCTCTTCCAAGCGTGGCGACTTGGGTCTTGGGGGCCTTTGGGAAAGATAATCAGAGGGACTCCAGATCAGACTTCACGAGCAACCATTTGGGCTAGGCTTAGCATCATGTTGAAGGCGCCTCCATCATTTTCCGATCTCTTTCCAAGCGGAGGCGACTTGCAGCCTCTATTTTGGAGGGTTTTCCAGTGGGTCCCTTTCAGATCTGAGAGGTTGAAATGTCATTTTCTCTACCTGTTAATGTTATTCCCAAAGACTCTTAATTTTTGCTCTTGTATTTGGTGATTTACGAGATTTTAGAAGTTTACCAGCTGCCTAGGGCACGTCTGTAATTTTTCTGGCAGCAATATAATTTATGTCCAAAAATTCCAAACAATGTTTTTCTAGTGTCCTTATTATTATTATTGCAAGCTTCCTCTTCAAAATTTCATGCACTTTGAATGCAAATATTTTGTGAGATATCAGATTAAAAGTTCCATTCGCTGACCTCAGCTGGTCATTTTCTGTAAAAAATCAGTATTTTACTTTGCTGCAATTTTTCATATAATTTGTGCATTTTCAAGTGGTATCCTATTAAGGGATATTTCAGCAATGCTTTGATGCATTGCCCCCTTCACAAACTGAAGATGTTTAATTTGACAGGAATTCTCTGGATTAGTGCTCAGATTTTAATTTTTTATTGCCAATGTATCATCTGAAATCACGAATGATATTTGAATTCAAGGTTTTTTAATATTTAGTGTGAGCTAAGTGAGTGTACGTCACATCTGGCAGTTATAGGAACATTTACTCAGCTGACTGTTTTTGTCAATAATAGCCCTTAGAAGAGTGGCGGAAGAAAAAACTTGAAGAAGCTAAGAAACACGAGTGCATTGTTCTTATATATACGTATGCTGATATTCGTACCATGCAGTCTGAACGACACTGGTATGCAATCACTCCTCTGCTGCATTTTTGTATGATCTTAATCCAATGACATGTCCTTTGTTATTCCAGAGCTTATGACATGGTAGAATGGTTGCATCATTGTTCCATTGGTTTCTTTCCTTCGTTTAATACCCTTTCTGTCTGTTAGCACCAAATCAGTCTACACGCAGAGCTTACCAAGTTTACTAGATTCTGTACTGGGCCATCGTTTGAGCAGAATCCGTGGCCATTAACAATGTATTGAGCAAAGTTTGAAAGACATGCTACTCAAGGTTATTTGGTCGAATCAACACTTGTATAGCCTATAATTCTGCATTGGTGTAGAGTAATTATACAACACTTGTAGTGAAATTTGATCCTTGAATATCAGACTATTATTCACGTGCATGCACTAGATATCCTTGAAATTTGATCATTGTATGTTATTACCATATCAGTCTACACGCAGAGCTTACCAAGTCACTAGTCTTAGGTCCATGTTCAAATCCGTGCCATTAACAATGTATTGAGCAAAGTTTGAAAGACATGCTACTCAAGGTTATTTGGTCGAATCAACACTTGTATAGCCTATAATTCTGCATTGGTGTAGAGTAATTAAAGAATGGCCCTTGTAGTGAAATTTGAGTCCTTGAATATCAGTTTATTATTTTTTTGCATGGAATAGATATCTTGCAATGTTTTCCATTCTATGTTAATTCTAGAGTCTGTATGTAGTTTACTGATGAAGCATGTACACATTCCAGCTTGCCATATCCTGTTATAATGGGGTTCGGGAGCTCCAAATTCTCTCATCATCGCTTGGCTTCTTGCCTGAGTGAAAATCTAGATAGGATTTTGTAGTTCATATTATCCCATATGGCATCATATCTTCTGCCTTACTATGTTTATTAAATCTTCCTTGAAAATTACCAGGGAATAATATAGAGGGAAACTCCAAAAAATCTTCTACTACCTGTACTGCTTCCATGGAGTCCAGTGGAAAGCCCTTTAAGCCAGATGCTGCATATCTTCATCCTTATCTGCAGCAGCTACTGAAGAATGTTTGTTTCCAAGCCATAACTTGCACTATAATTTGCAGCAGTACAAACCATTTTTTTTTCATTTTAAGATGTCTCCTCTTCCTTGCGGGCTGACACTTGGAACTGAATGAATTGGAGTGGTAACTACTTGCTTCCCCTCGGAAAAATGACAAGCACATGGCCTTCGGTTTAGAGTTCTCTATGACTTGAGATTTATAGCTGCTTACATAGTGTGTATTGTCCTCATTTTTGAAGACCCTTAGCCTATCATTCCCCCGTGGGCTTTAGGGATGTTGAACATCTCGAATTTAACCTATGTGTAAATAATTAGCATTGTTTTGTTTCAAGCAGTGATTTTGCTTATCCATTTGCTCTAATCAGTACAGCAAGTATTTATTTAATTAGTTTGGAGAGCTCCTGGTGCAACGTGGTGCTAATATATTTAATTATATACAGTTTAACATGTTCTGCAGAAGATGGAAATTATACCTGGCAGGACACTTCCTACTGAATGCCAATTAGCTGAAGCTCATACAGACTATGATGGAATCGCAGTTTTTAGATGGGGCCTGACACACCTAGGGGAAAGAAAGTGCCGCAGACTGTTAATCAGGCTTGCCTCTGGACCTAGGCATTTTGAAGCTAAAGTGGGTCCTTGCTTATAAAAGGAGTGCAAGAATCATTGGGTTAGACTGTCCATCTGAATCAGGTTGCTATTCTCCAGATATATATGAACACAAGCATCAAGAATGTTGGGATGAATGCCCAGGTGGATGCTTTCTCTCTCTCTATCATCTTGTGTGGGACAGTCTGAATCTAGCTGGTTTTGATAGTATCTGTACTATTTTTTTCCTGCTCCATTTTTTGAGTTCTCTGAAAGTTGTCATGGAAAAAATACATCATTTGTTGCTTGAGTTATTACATCTTTAACGCCAAGTTAAGAACTGTAGGCTAGCACTTGATATTGACATACATTTGTATCAGGAAATTATTGAAGCTAATATACGTACCATACCAACTTGGGTTGGTGATACACTCGCATTATGAATAAAAGCCATAACTCATAGAACTGCAATGAGAAATGTGTCATTGATTATTTCAGAGTAAGGTGCAAAAGAGAACTTCTGGTGTAATTGGAGGTCTAGCCTATAAGAGCTGAAAGGATAGAATATAACCATATCTCCGACCTTAGAGGAAATGTTGAAATGCAGTGCCGATCTAGCACTAAAGCTTCTGGCTAGATTTAAAGGCCTGCTGCAAATGATCAGATTAAGTAGACTCTTTGGAAATGTCCTTCAGATATAGCTCCACCAAGTCACCGGCCGCTGGTACCCTGCTTGTCAGTGAAGCACCACATATTGAGTATTGAAGGAGTAAGTGCATCATATCCATATTTCAACTGTCATAAATGGTGTCATGTGAGTGGATGTATGGTAAGTTAATATTTATAACAATATTCTCCAAGATTGCAGGTTGACTTAATCCATTGCTTTTTGCTGACCTGTAGACATAGTTCTTCAAGTACCCTTCGGACCCACTTGATTTCACTAATCTGTCCATTGGACTGGGGTTTTGGATAGCCCTAAAAGTACTTGGAGGCGAGCTACGGTTTACCATCAAACATAATAGGCTCCTTGCAAAAGTTGAGCTGTAAGAAATCTGCTATCCCTATATTGTTCCTGACATATAGTCTTAGGTCAATTATCCAAAATGTAAGCTGGAATTGGACTTTCTCTAGAAAAACAAGTTTGGCACTTCTTGAAGCTCTGAACTCAGTTAGGGATGGCAAACGAAATGTGCATATTTCAGTTAACTGATCCAGTAGAACAAAAATGCAGTCCTTGCCTAACTTGTACCTTAGGAAGGCCTGTGATGAAATCCATAGTAGGATACTTTCCTATTTCTGGTTGGGAATGGGCAAAGGCTGTAGTTAAACCTGCTGGAAAAGTATGCTCCGCCTTATTCTAGTTGGCAAGTATGTCTTACTCTCTAATATGGATGAGTTACAGTCTTTAGCACGTTAAGATGCTCTTCCATTGTAAATCTCTCCCTTAGCTGTCATTGTATAGGTTTAGGAGAAACCTGGGTGACTAGTCCATAGACGTATCATACAAAGTCCTCATAACTGTTAAAGTCACTTCATCTTGGACTTTGATTAGTAGCAAAAGTGTTCTTAGCATATTCTGCCATGATAGCAGCCTTCCATATCAGTCAAGTCCATAGAAGATATGCGTTAGTAGAAAGTAGGTTTTTGGGAAAGATGCATCAGCTTTTTCAATATTCTTGTTTACCTCTTCACATAATCTATTCAAAATCATAAGCAAGAAGCTTACCCACCAACTGTATTGTTAGCCAATCATAGTCAAATCACTACGGCCAAGGAACGTACATTTGTTTAAGTGACTGTTGTGATTCATGGTCTTACCATGATTACTCACCACATACTAATTACTGCCTGAACTTGGCCAAAAGAGTCATGCGTGAATAATTTTATAGCATTTCCTTGTCATCAAATAGAAAATGCCTTTGTCTTGTTAAACTTGTCAATTTTCTGCCCTCAAGATGCTCTGGGTCAAAAGTCCCTTTTGCAGTTAGAGTCACAACTGCGTAAAATAAAAATCAAATTGCCGTACGTACAGCATTTTCGGTGTTACCCGACATCTACAGAAAATAAACTATGGGAGAAATGTGGGGATGGCAAGTTACAGGGCAAATAATTCCAATGTGGAAATTGTTGAGCTTCATATCCAAATTAGGCTAAGGTAACAACATAACACTAGAGGATGGAAGCACAGGAGGATGGAGGAAAAACAAAGTCCTCTTGCCAGCTGCAAGCGACGAGGCTACAAAATGAGGTTGTGGCATTTTGTTTCAGTGTGATTTTTATAGTTGCAGTGCACCTATCATTTTTCATATTCAGTTTACAATATGTTCCTGTTGTAATAAAGTGAGAAAATTCCTATGTACTTTCCTGATGTGAAAATATAGTGGAAAGATGAAAGCACAAGAAAAAACAACATCATGATATTTGAAGAGGATGAATATGGGTTTATACCTTGGATAGGGGTTGTAATGTCCCCTCCAAATACTGATTGAGAACTTGATGAAATAGAATAAAACTCAACTAAAAAACCCAACTGCTGGACTCACTACTACAGATCTAATTCATACTGAAAAATGTGATTTGTATAGAGAAGGAAAAATACCAAAGACCATACCATAAAAAGACGATTTCTTATTTGTGTTGGAAGATATAATTTTTATAAACATGCGGCAATGCAAACACCAGCAACTGAAGTTAAAATTCAGATTTATAATGATAAACAATGCCAAATCTGACCTGTACTTGCAGCAATGAAATGGGGGTTTTAAACTCTTGGAAAACTACTAGAAAATATTGCAGTAACTCTTAGAAAAAACCTTGTAACAGCTGCAAATAAAATTATAAATTTTCCAGCTACGAAATGATGAAAATATATCCAATCTGAGTCGCTCCAGCCTATAGAAAATATAATAAAAAGTGCAGATTTAAATCTGGATATTCATACCATGAAATAGGAAGAGTTTTTCGTTCTTCCAGGTGACTTTCATGAGGGTTTTCGTCCTCAGAAAATCGCTGCAGTATTGCTTCAGCTCTAAGCTCAATTTGCAAAGTAGAAAATGATAGAATGAATCCCTCCCCAAGTCGACTTGCTCCCATATGCAAGAGAAGTGACCCAAAAGACAACCTAAGGCATAACCAATCAGCAGCGGTTATTCTTTCAATGCACAATGCACCCAAAAACATTCCTACCCAAGTTGCATTTTCCTTTAGAGGAAATACAAAGTCATATTTTAATTTTTATCCTTTCTAAGACTCCCATGACCTCCCAATGCAAGTCGCCAAAACCCCTAGAGGAAATAAAAATTACATTTACCACTTCTAATACTTTATTAAGTCCTATAAATTATCATAACTGCTAGACATATTTTTATTTTTATATCGGGCACTTAATAATAATTTATATATAACTTAAGTCTACCTTGTTGATGTCCCCTTAACCGTCGGTAGACAAATAGGCCGAGGGTCTTCAAATTGTTATTCCGGAAAAAGGGACATTTCAGGTCCCATATTTGATGAATAGGAGTTCATATCGGATGAGCAGGGGGCTCATACCGAGGTTTTTGGTCACAGCTTTTCAAAACCATCAGTAAGCCAAGATCATGAGCACGCACAGGTGATAAGCTGCGAATGAAGTGTGATTATTTTTCTCCCATGTTCGCACTAAGGGGGTGGTGTTGGCTAGATTTTTTGCATAGCTGAAAAACCTTAGGAAGTCATGAGATAAATCTCCCTCATTTGCCGGTGAGGGCTCCCGTTGTAAAAGTTGTCAATAAAGTATGCTTAGTATCTATTTAGGGGTTTTACTTTAACCATGTAACTCATGAACCATAGTTGTATAGTTTTGCAGCAAGTAAGTAGTTGTTTAAAGAAATGAAATATCAAAAGAAGAAGGAGAAATAATAAAAAACACAGGAAAGAAAGAGGGAAGATGTGCAACCCAATCAATAGATTACAGAGTTGATTGCATGCACATAGACGGGACCAATAGATATTAACACGCAAAAATTTTAAGTAAAGGTAGCTTTCAGATCTAGATCTAGAATAACACAAAGTTTATAAGTAGGATCTAAAACAATAAGCTAGAAATAAAAATGCACCGTGACACAAAGTTCTCCAGAAATCTACTTCTTTCTATTCCTTTGCTTCAAATAGCTATCAAGGGCTTCAACACAAAATTTGGAACACAAGAATGTTGCTTACAAATTATGATCCTTAACCCGAAGGTTCTTCTGTCTACTTATAGAATGTAAAAGGGGAAAGTATAAATGGGAAACTCAATTGAACTGAAACATAAACAAAAGGTAAAGATAACATCTGGCAATCATCCCCCTTTAATTCCCTCTTTAAGTGACACAACTGTCACTTAACTAATAGAATTGTTCCACATAATTTAAAGTAATGGTTTGTTGGCTAGATTTTCTGCATAGCACAAAACCTAGGCAGTCATGAGATAAATCTCCCTCATTTACCGGTGAGGCTCCTGTGTCAGATTTGTCAATTTAAAGTATGCTAATATCTAAATGGGGTTTTACTTTACTACTCAGTTCATGAACCATAACTGAATAGTTCTGCAGCAAGTAAGCAACAGTTTAAAAGAAAGAAAATATTTATAGAAGAAAGGAATTATATAGACACACGAGAAGAGAAATAGGGAAGATGTGCATCTCAATCAATAGATAACAGAGTTGATTACATGCACATAAAAGAAACCAATAGATATGAACACAAAATTCTAAGCAAAAGTAGCTCTAGATCTAGATCTGAAATAACACAAAGTCTATTAAAAGATCTAAGATAAAAAGGCAAGAAACACAATATACTGTGACACAAAGTTCTCTGGAAATCTGCTCCTGTATATTCCTTTGCTTCAAGTGGCTCTCAAGGGTTTCAGCACAAAGTCTGGAACACAAGGTTGCTGCTTACAAATTATGATCATCAACCCAAAGGTTTTTCCTCTACTTATAGAATGTAGAGGGGACAATTACAAGTTGGAAGCTTTTAGTTGAACTGACACATGTGGAAGTCGGAAAAGAAACAACTGGCAATCTCCCTCCTGAAATTCCTCTTTGCATGACATGTATGGTTTGCAATTGAAGAGTAGAACCTTCTATTTTGCACGTCTGCCACTTATCTCCAAGTAGTTGACTTCTTCAAGTAATGGCTTTTAAACCAATCACTTAAGTTGTATAATTTAATTTATTGCTCAATTACTTTGTCGGAGGAAAAAAGAAGGAAGAGGAAAGCTGCAGTTTTGTCCTTTTTCATGTCTGCATGCAGCTGATTCTTTTGCCTTCGATTCTCATCAAACTGGATCTGGGGAGTAGCTGGAATTGAAAATGATTGGATCTGGAAACAACAAGCTGGATCTGGAAGCGAGCTGGATTTTGCCTTCTCCTTGTCTTCTCTTTTATCCTTGAAGCTTTTGCAGTTCTTCTCCAGTACATGCATTAGTGCAATGTTTGCCATAACTCTTTATTTTTAATTGTATATGAACAATTAAACTTTCTGGAAAGCACTCCGGGTGAATACAACTTCAATGAAGGCTTCAACTTGAAGATTGGGAGCACATGCACAAGATCCTGGAAGGAACTTTCCACGCACTGACTTCTTCACGGGCTACATTTGAAACAAGAGGATGAAGGCCTTTACAATTATGGATCTGAATCTGGATCTGGATCTAGCACACTCCATAATGAATTCTGGCAGCTGGGATGTGAATGGAAATGCTGCAGCTCGAATGATTCCACTACTTTTGACTGTATGCATGAGGGAAGTCTTTCCAGCTCTGGATCTGTCAATCAATTCGGAAAGAGGTTCCGGACCTAGATATGTGTTTCCAATGTCTGCAAATTTAGAAGTGATGCATGACTCTGTTGTTCTCTCTTTTTCATCTCTCTTTGCCATGGCTGTGTATATCTTTTGTCTGAACGATTCTTTTTCTTCTTCTACTCGGCGCCGGAATTCTTCAAAACTGGTGCAAATCTGGGTAATTCTTCAGATTCAGAGGATATATTCAATGTATTGGACATTGGATTAAAGCTCTTTTTCTTTTGTAAAGCACTCTATAATGAATTCCTGCAATTAATTCAGACAAAGATGGCAACCAGAACATGAACAGTGAATTTTAATCATAAAAAATCTGCACTATTCAAGCTTGCCGCCGCCAAAATTGATGTTTTATTTGCATGCAAAGTGAGCATGAATTTTTTCAACTTCACCTGAGGCACCTATATCACTTATGCAAACACAAATCAACCTCCTTCAATGCATGTGCCAAAATTGGAAGCTTTTAGCATTAAATCCACCTTCTTCTTTTGAGCAAAATCCTCTTCAAATATGGGGTTGGCACTTTTCCTCTGGGCTGCACTTTCACCTGTGAATTAATTAATTCACCCTTATGGCAGCCCATACTTATATAACCTTCATAATTCTATAATTAATAATTGCCCTTCCCTATTCCTGGCAATTAATTAATTAAAAATCATGCTCTTCTCTTTAACTGGTGTACTAAAAATTGCATGTTTAAGGACAACCATTCAATAAATTAAATTTTAATCAATTTAATCATCCACTCTTCACTTCACTTAAGCTTCACAGTGTGCTTTGACCATAGCCACTGAAAATAAGAATTAATTTAATGATTTAATACTTCAAAAAAACATTAAATATATCCCAAATGGGGTGCACTTTTTTAGCATGAAGGGGGGCAGCCTTTAAATAAATTAAATTTAATCAATTTAGACCATCTATTTCTATCTCTTTTATTCCCCTTTGCTTTGTTGACTTTCTTCCATGCTCTGGGCGCCAATTTTAGAAGAATTAATTAAAATAATCACTTTAAAGGCTGCCTTTACTTTTCCAAAGGGGGGCGCACTTTTTGGCCAAAGAGAATTCTATTTTTAAGAATTTATGGCAATGGGATTCTTTACCTTGCATGGCAGCCCCGAAAATCCCATGATTCACTTAAGTCACTTGTTTTTCATAATGGGATTATTCACCCTGCAAGACGGGCTATAAAATCTCATGATTCACTTAAGTGATATTTCTTTTATTCCACAGATGAGAATTTTTACCCTACATGGCAGGTAAGAAATTCCCTCCTACCTGCTGCCTCTAATTTTCCCACTGCAACTTAAGTGACTTTTCTATCATGGGAAAAAGTACCCTACTAGGTAGGTACAAAATTCCCACCTGTCTACTGCTTATAATTTTCCCATTATCCACTCTGATTCTTTGTTTTCCAAAAATGCGGCTAGCCCAGAAGAGGCTTTTTGGTGCGCGACTTCGTCTTTTTCCCAGTGAACCGGACCTCTGATGTCGACTTCCTTCTGGTATAACGTGCGTATATGATCCCCAGTTACTCCAGGCTAAGAATCAGGGCAAACTGGCAAAGGAATTGATCTAGAGAAATTTCACAGAAAACAAAACGGGGAAAACGCAAAAACACAAAAAGTTGCCAAAAGTCACAAATAAAGTGCATAACTCATTCCTAGTTAAAACGCTTCTGGTATATAGGAATAACGATATATTCGATCACAACATGGTTAAATTGGAGCGCAAATTGTTTCAAACAAGGCTCAAAATAATTAAATACAAATTTCCCACAGACAAATCCCGGTGACAGAATATAACAATTTTGGGCATCTGGGTATTTGGTGAAAATGGCTAATATGGCTCTTTGTGAATATCCTGACACAATACAAGAACTTTTAAGCAATAAAAACACAAAATGACCCATTATTTTAAAAGTACGAAAAATTTTCGGATAGGGTAGTCACAAATTTCAGGATGAAATCTGAGGACACCATGGTTTCAAAACCAATAACTTTAAAGTTTTACAATTTCATCCGAGAACGTTGAAAATAGAAGAAGAAAAAGTAGAAGAAAGACACCAGCTGTAACATCTATATCTTCTTTTTGTTCTGATATTGAATATATTTGTCGAACATGTAATTCAACATCTTCCCATCTGTCTTAGCCACAACTTCCTTTTCTGTCTTGAACTGCAGCAAGCCTTCATTCAATAACCTGATACATGCTTCCACCTCCTCCAAGCTAGGCCCGACCTTCTCAATATCTGATTGCAGGGCCACCAATTTGTTGATGGAATTCATCATGAAAGGCTTAACTCTATCAATTCTCCCTTGTACCATCAGAAGAGATCCTTCAAGGGAATTAGGCACTCTACTAGGAATGATCCATGTGTATGAAGTAATGTTCCTGACCATTTCCTCATGGGTGAAAGCAATGACATTGTCTAGTAAAGATGATGCCACACTCTCAAGTGTCTGCATCCTCTTTAGCATAATTCTACAGATCTCCAAACGGAAAGATAATGCAAATTCCAGTTGCTTCCCCTTCTCAACTGATTCGTCAGGCACAATCTGTTCCACAATCAACACTTCTCTCGGCAGCTTATTTATTTCGGCCAAAGTACTCAGGTTAGTCTCTACAACTGTGTTCATATCTATCGTGTTTGTCACCAGTTGCTTTAGCTGATCTGTTGCATTTTTCATAACCTGTAGGTGGGCTGGCACCTCTCTGAGTTGTACAAAAGCTTGACGAATAATCAGACTTTTCCATTCGTCGATAGCTTTTACCTGGTTACTTGCATCTTCCATTTCCTGCATCATATGATCACTCACCTGCTTCTGTGCTAAAATGGGCTGAGTGGAAGATTTAACAACCTTGGCAATGATCTCGCACAACTGAGATACATGCTTCTGAAGTTCAACTTTATCCACCTTTTCTTTGTCAAGCCCAAGGAATAGAGCATCTATCAATGTCTGCGTGTCCTGCTTCAATCCTTCTGTGGTGGCTTGACCTATGGGTACTCTGGTTACTATTTTGTCTTCTGCCGTGAGCTCGTCCTCCTTCCCTTCTGCTGGAACTGACATCTCAACAAACTTCTGTTCTGATTCCTCAATGATCAACCTTGAAGTTACCTTAGCAACTTTAGGTTTTATGTCTTTTCCGCTTAGACTCGGGAGCAGCTACAAGTCGTGTTCCTCCAAGTTGATTTCTTTTCTAGCCTCTGGAAACAACTGCGAAGTTAACCATTCTGAGAAATTACTTCTCGGGGAATGAGAAGTTGCTAAGTATACCACTATCTTGCGCTCTGATTCCTCCCCCTCTGAAACCGCTACAGTGTTGTGGTTGTCATCCTCTGAGTCATCCAAAGACAAAGCTCTTTCAAATTCGGCCATCTGCAGCTTCAACGTTTCTTCAGTGGCTGAGGAGAGAAGATGAATGTTGTTGGATTCAATGGAGGAATAGCAGTGTCCTACTGAGGTGCAACAGTCGGTGAAGTACTTGGTGCTGGAGAAGCCGGAACTAATATCATAGCCGTAGAAGTGATCTTCTCCTTCGAATGAGAGCTTTTGTGCACTTTCATCTTCTCAGGCCTTCTGCTACTTTCTCCTCTGTGCCTCCTCTTGAGGGAATCTCCTGTGCCGAAGTTGCCCGTGATTTGATTCATCAATGCTTCATCAAGGCAATATCCCTTCGTCAGCAACCAGTTTGAAGTATTGACCAAAACGGTGGTAGACCTTTCTTCAATCGTATGGCAACCCCCTACATTCCCCTGAAGTACAACTCTGTCTCCACCCATCTGATGGTATGTGTCAAGTAACATAGACCCATCATCTTTAAGATCCACAGGTATCCATGCTAATCCAAAGTCAAACACTTGCCACGCTGATAATATGCTGAAATCTTTCTTTCTAACCTCGTACTCGCTTTTGCACTTCATCCAGAAATCTTCCAATGAAGGCACGTGCGCGTACTCATGGGAGATTGTCTTCCTTACCACTCTAAATGGATTGTAGTTCAGCCGTGCCGGGAAGACCTCTTGCTCGTACTCAGAGAACATCTCCACTTCGACTCTTTGGGCTTTATGAATGCTCTGGCAGCTATAATGGCCCACAGTTATCGGGAAGAATCCTGTAGACTTGTGCCATTTCGACTGTAGGTCGTGCATCTCCACGAGTTGTCTGCTTAGCTCCATGGTGATCAATCTATCATTCGGATATCTAGGCAACTTAACTGGTTCTCCAGAAAATCCGGTGACCCTGAGGTATGTGAAATCCGCAAACTGAATGAAAAGACTGCTAATTCTGGACACAGCTTCCCACGCTTCCTTACTCACCCTATTGGCCTTTAAATCGCCGTCTAGCCTGCAAATGAATTTGTAGAAGAATCTATCGTTGACCACTTTGAAATCTTTCTTGCACGTAGATACAGTAAGCTATGGATAGCACTCGAAAATAGGGTCCTTGGAAAGAACACCACATCTATCCAGCTTGGAGAAGATGCCTTGTGAAGCTGCTACATATACCAAATAGGAAGTCATTTTGAAGCTAAAAGTACGCCTCACATTCCGGAGCTGCTCACCAATGTTGTCGCTAATTATTTCCGACCAATTGATTATTGAATCTGCTTTGTTGATTTCAATGGTTCTGATGAAAGCATACATCCATGTGCAGAAGGTGTGAGCGTTTGCTTCACCATTTATCCTACATAACAATTTGGCAATATCATCCACCTCTTGTACCAGGTTGGACTGTGGAAGAGTTTTGGGAACTTGGAAGGAGATCTGGGCTTCTTCATGTATCTGTTATTCATTATGCTCACGCAGTCAATTCTATGCTTCTCCCACCTACTACCGACATCCTGTATGCTAATAGAAGTCACCACCTTTCGTGCTGGAATCTTCAAACAATAATTGATGAACTGTGCGTCCAACCGGATTATTGTTTTCCCCTGTAACATCTAGGACTGATCTAGATGATGGATAGTAAGACCTAGCACACTCCATGAAAAACTCTGGCAACTGCATTGTAAATGGAAATGCTGCAGCTCGAATGATTCCACTGCTTTTGACTGCATGCATGAGAGAAGTCTTTCCTGCTCTGGATCTATCAATCAATTCGGAAAGAGGTTCCAGACCTAGGTCTGTGTCTCCAATGTCTGCAAATTTAGAAGTGATGCATGACTTTGTTGTGCTCTCTTTATCATCCCTCTTTGCCATGGCAGTATCTATCTTTTTCTGAACAATTCTTTCTCTTTATTCGAGCAGAATTCTTCACAACCAGTGCAGATCTGGAAAATTCTTCAAATTCGAAGGATATGTTCAATGTATTGGACATTGATTTAAGCTCCCTTTCTCTTATAAAAGCACTTGTAATGAATTCCTGTACCACTATGTAGACAATTATTCAGACACAAATCAAGCTTCTTCAAACCTAGGTGCCAAATTTTGAAGCTTCCAGCAGTAATTAAACTTTGTTCTGAGCAAAATTCCTCTCCAAATGGGGCACACTTTTTGTCTGGGTTGCACTTCTTTGCTATTGAATTAATTAATTCATCCTTATGGCAGCCATTGCTTATATAACCCTCATCATTCTATAATTAATTATTGCCCCTCCTATTCCTGACAATTAATTAATTAATTAATAAGATTTTCTCTTCAAACGGGGTGCCTATTTTGTGCATGCTCATGGCTGCCATTAAATAAATTAAATTTATTGAATTTTAGCTCTCTACTTCCAGTTAACTTAAGCCTCACAGTATGCTTTGACCTCATCCACTGAAAATAGGAATTAATTAAATCAATTAATACTTTAAAAAGTATTATTCTGCTTCGAAATGGGGCACATTTTTGTCATGAACGGGGGCTGCATTAAATAAATAATATTTATTTAATTTTAAAACTTCTAATTCTAATTTCCTTTATCCACTTTACCCTTGTTGACTTTTCCACATACCTGGGCGCCAAATTTGGAGAATAAATAAATTAATTTAATGCATTAAAGCTGCCCTTCCTTCCCATAAGAGGTCGCACTTTTTGGCATAATCAATTTCTATTTTTAAAAGCCAACTTTCAATGGGATTATTCACCCTGCACTGCAACTCCAAAAATCCCATGATCCACTTAAGCTGTTTGACTTTCATAATGGGATTATTTACCCTGCAAGGCAGGTAATAAAATCCCATCAATGCCTTAAGTGATTTTTCTTTTATTTCACAATGGGAATTTTTACCCTGCAAGGCAGGTAAGAAATTCCCGCCTGCCTACTACTTTTAATTTTCCCATTGTGACTTAAGTGGCGGTCGCTTCATGGGAAAAAGTACCCTGCTAGGCAGATACAAAAATCCCACCTGCTTGCTGCTAACAAAAATCTCATTGTAGCTTTAAAGTCTTCTTTTTCCAAAAATGCGGCCTGCCCAAAAAAAGTTTTTCCGTGCATGACTTTGTCTTTTCAGAGAGAACTGGACCTTCTGTGGCAAATATAACGTGCATGGATGATCTCCAGATACTCCAGGGAAGGAATCAGTTTAAACCGGCAAAGAAATTGACCCAGAGAAATTTCATAGAAAACGAAATGGGAAACACCAAAAACACAAAACGTTGCCAGAAGTCACAAATAATGCCCAGGATTCATTCCTGGTTAAAACCCTATTGGTATATGGGAATATTGACATGTATGATCACAACAGGGTTAAACCGGAGCACAATTTGCCTCAAACGGGGCTCAAAATAATTAAATACAAATTTCCCACAAGCAAACCCCGGCGACAGAATATAACAATTTCGGGCATCTGGGTATTTGTCGAAATTGGCTTATATGGCTCTTTGGGAATATCTTGACACTACATAAAATTTCTAGCAATTAAAACATGAAATGACCCATTATTTTAAAAGTACAAAAAATTTTACATAGGGTAGTCCCAGATTTCAGGGTGAAATCTGGGGACTCCAAGGGGGAACATGTTAGGAATATCTATTAGTGCTCCATTATAATTTGCGACAGTGATTTATTAAATCACGTTGATATTTGTTTGGTTTTTTAATATTTAGTGTATTAAGTTGTTACGTGAGTTGGTTTTAAACAACTCACTAACATTAGAATAGAAGGTTAGTAGTTGCACAACCTCCTTAATTATAGGAGTGCATTGTTTTTATATATATGTATTTGATATTCTTAATGAATTGAACGACGATTATTCCTCTGTTACATTTTTGTAAATCTGATCCAAACTTTTGATAATTAAATAGAACTTCAATATTAAACTTTAAATACAAAAAAATAATTAATATTTTAAAAAACGTAAAATAAATAAATATTAAAAACAAAATAGATCATGAATTATGATCAATAATCATGAATGATGTGTTTGAAACACATCATTCATGATCATTGATCACATACAAAACATTGCTAAAAAAGATTAAAAAAAATGTTTAAATGCATGAAAAATACCTAAAAAATAATCCTCGTTTGTAGACTTGTAGTTGATCCTTCACCTTTTCTCTCTCCTTTAAGCTCTCTCCCTCTTTCCCTTAAGCTCTCTTTCTCTCCTTCAAGCTCAAAATTATAAAATAGCAAACTATGAGTGTGTAAATAAACAAGAGGGGGTTGGGTGTATAAATAGATGTTTGAGGGGGGGTCTTTTTAGGGTTTTAAGTTAAAAATGTTTTGTTTTTTTATTTTTTTTAGTTCTATGTCAAAAAAGATATTTTTTATGAAGGGTACAATTCGGGCATGTACCCACAGTTCCTGGGTATGGAAATTTGTACCTGGACCCTTAGCCAGGACCTATAGGTACATGCGCACAGCGTACCCACAACGTTTCTGTACCCGTACCCATACTAGGTACATTTCAGGCCTAGTACAGGAGGGCCTAGAATGTTTCAGTGTAGTCTAGGAAAATGCAAATATTCAGAAAGGAAAGACTAAAACATCAATCAAAGCCTTCCCTTGTTCACCTATCTCTTGCCCACGAGAAGTGTAATGGGCAAGAAGTCTTCAAATGGATTAATTCAAAAAATGGGACATTACAAGATGTCATTGTTGTTTTTGAAGTGGAAGATAAATAAGACTTCAATGAAGAGGGGCAATAGAAGTATGAGTTTGTTTGGATTGAAGCTCCTTCATTTAACAGACACGGGATCTAAATTATAGGAGCACTAAAAACATTTTCCTCCACCTTGATATGATGATACTTGGGCATATGAGTTTTCATTTGCTTGAGGGTAAGAAAATTTGGAAAGGGGAGGACTGTAATGTCCCCTTTTTTCCACGCTAGTCAGCATGAAGGCCTTGGGCCCATTCCACCTTCCATGGGCTTCAAAGAAGAAAAGCAAGGTGGGGTGTGAACATTACCATAATTGGAAGTGATTGTATTTTCCTTATTTATTTGATTACTAATTATAAAATGAACTTATATGTTCTCCTTCATTAAGGTCAGTCTTTTTGAGAGCTACAATGGAGATAAAGAAATACTCTTTCCCTTATTATGAGGTTGGTCTTCTTAACTAAAGACTAAAAGTGCACTTCCCCCTTCATTAAGAGGTCATTCATGAAGATTGATCTTCTAATTCATCCTTGACACCAAAGAATGGTACTTAAGGAGGTTCAAATGGAGGAGCAGGGGGATTATTATCATTCATCATTTGACATTTACTTGGATTTGGAGTTAGTGTAGCTTCTCTTATTTCCAGTGTGGTGTCCCCAGATTTCATCTTGAAATCTGTGACTACCCTATCCGAAAAAATTTCGTACTTTTAAAATAATGGGTCGTTTTGTGTTTTTATTGCCAGAAAGTTCTTGTATTAAGTCAAGATATTCCCAAAGAGCCATATTAGCCATTTTCGCCAAATACCTAGATGCCCAAAATTGTTATATTCTGTCATCGGGATTTGTCTGCGGAAAATTTGTATTTAATTATTTTGAGCCCCGTTTGAGGCAATTTGCGCTCCGTTTTAACTCTGTTGTGATCGAACATATCATTATTCTTATATACCAAAAGGGTTTTAACTAGGAATAAGTTTTGGGCTTTATTTGTAACTTTTGGCAATTTTTCGTGTTTTTGTGTTTTCCCGTTTCGTTTTCTGTGAAATTTCTCTAGATCAATTCCTTTGCCGAGTTAGCCCGATTCTTGGCCTGGAGTATTCGGAGATCACATACGCACATTGTGCCAGAAGGAAGTCGCCATCGAAAATCCGGTTCACTGGGAAAAGGCGAAGTCGTGCACTAAAAAGCCCCTGCGAGGTTGGGCACATTTTTGGAAAACAAAGGATTTAAGTGGATCATGGGAAAAATAGAAGCAGCAGGCAGGTGGGATTTTATTGCCTGCCTTGCAGGGTACTTTTTCCCATGATGGAAAAATCACTTAAGTTGCAGTGGGAAAATTAGAGGCAGCAGGCAGGCGGGAATTTATTGTTTGCCTTGCAGGGTAAAAATTCCCATGGTGAAATAAAAGAAAAGTGACTTAAGTGAAATCATGGGATTTTATTGCCTGCCATGCAGGGTAAATAATCCCATTGTCAAAGTCAAATCACTTAAGTGGATCATGGGATTTCCGGGGCTGCCTTGCAGGGTAAAAATTCCCATTGCCATGTGTTTTTAAAAATAGAATTCTATTATGCTAAAAAGTGTGCCCCCTTTGGAGAGAGAAAGATAGTCTTTAATGTGATTAAATTAATTAATTTCTCTTCTAATTTTGGCACCTAGGTATGGAGAAAAGTCAACAAAAGCAAAGGGGAATAAATCAATTAGAAATAGATTGTCTAAAATTAAATAAATAAATTTATTTAAAGGCAGCCCCCTCTTGTGAAAAAGTGCGCCCCTTTTAGGTAGGATTAATGCTTTTTGAAGTATTAAATGATTAAATAAATTCCTATTTTCAGTGGCTAAGGTTAAGGCACATTGTGAAGCTTCAGTTGAGTGAAAAGTGGATGTTTAAATTGGATTAATTTAATTAATTGGATGGCTGTCCTTAAACATGCTATTTTAACACATCAGTTAAAGAGAAAAACATGATTTTTAATTAATTAATTGCCAGGAATAGAAGGGGCAATTATTAATTAAATAATTATGAGGGCTATATAAGCATGGGCTGCCATAAGGATGAATTAATTAATTCACAGGTGAAGAAGTGCAGCCCAGAGGAAAAGTGCGCCCCATTTGGAGAAGGATTTTGCTCAAAGAAAGGTGGATTTGATGCTAAAAGCTTCTAGTTTTGGTGCATGTTTTGAAGAAGGCTAATTTGTGTCTGCATAATTGTTTGTAGAAGTGATACAGGTGCTCAGGTGATGTTAGTAAAATTCATGCTTGCTTTGCATGCAAATAAAACGTCAAATTTTGGGGCAGCAGACTTGAATTATGCAGATTTTTTGTGATTAAAATTCACTGTGCATGCTCCAGTTGCCATCTTTGTCTGAATTAATTGCAGGAGTTAGATACAGGTGCATTTATAATGAAAAGGAACTTATATCAATGTCCAATACATTGAATATTTCCTCCGAATCTGCAGGATTATCCAAGTCTACACCAGTTTTGAAGAATTCCAGTCAAATAAGAAGAAAAAGAATTGTTCAGACAAAGATAGACAAAGCTATGGCGAAGAAAGATGAAAAAGAAAGCACAACGGAGTCATGCATCACTTCTAAATTTGCAGATATTGGAGACACGGATCTAGGCTCGGAACCTCTTACTGAATTGATAGACACATCCAGAGCAGAAAAGACTTCACCCATGCGTGCAGGAGAAACTTCACTCATGCGTGCAGGAGAAACTTCACTCATGTGTGCAGATTAAAAGTAGTGGAATTATTCGAGCTACAGTTTTTCCATCCACGGCCCAGTTGCCAGATTTTGTTATGTAGGTGCAAATCCATATCCAGATGCAGATGCGGATGCAAATCCATATGCAGATCCAGATCCAGATCTCATAGTTGCAAAAGCTTCTAGCACAAAGGCTTCATCCTCTTGTTTCGAATGCAACCCGTGAAGAAGTTAGTGCGTGGAAAATTCCTTCCAAGATCTTGTGCAAATGCTCCCATCTTCCAGTCGAAGCCTTCATTGAATTTTCATTCATCTGGAGTGCTTTCTAGAATTTTTAATTGCTTATGTGCAATTAAAAATAAGGATGATGAGTTATCTATGACAAACATTGCATTGATGCATGTACTGAAGAAGAACTGCAAAAGCTTCAAGGACAAAAGAGAAGACAAGGCGAAGGCAAAATTCCAGCCATTTCCAATTCCAGCTTGTTTTCAGATCCAGCTCGCTTCCAGATCCAGCTTGTCGTTTCCAGATCCAGCCGTTTCCAATTCCAGCTTGTTTCCAGATCCAGCTTGCTCCCAGATCCAGTTTGGTGAGAATCAAAGGCAAAAGAATCAGCTGCATGCAGACATGAAAAATGACAAGATTGCAGCTTTCCTCTTCCTTCTTCTTTCCTTCGACAAAGTAATTGAGTGATCAATTAAATTATACAACTTAAGTGATTGGTTTAAAAGCCATTACTTGAAGAAGTCAACTACTTGGAGATAGGTGGCACGTGCAAAATAGAAGGTTCTATTTTCAGTTGCAAATCATACATGTCATGCAAAGAAGAATTTCAGGAGAGAGATTGCCAGTTGTTTCCTTTCCGACTTCCACATGTGCCAGTTCAACTAAAAGCTTCCGACTTGTAATTGCCCCTCTACATTCTATAAGTAGAGGAAGAACCTTCGGGTTAAGGATTAGAATTGGTAAGTAGCAACCTTGTGTTTCAGACTTTGTGCTGAAACCCTTGAGAGCCACTTGAAGCAAAGGAATATACAGGAGCAAATTTCCAGAGAACTTTGTGTCACGATGTATTGTGTTTCTTGCTTTTTATCTTAGATATTAAAATAAACTGTGTTATTTCAGATCTAGATCTAGAGCTACCTTTGCTTATAATTATGTGTTTATATCTATTGGTTTCTTCTATGTGCATACAATCAACTCTGCTATCTATTGATTGGGATGCACATCTTCCCCATTTCTTCTTTGTGTTTATATAATTCCCCTTCCCCTTCTTCTATAAATATTTCCTTTCTTGTTCAGTTATGGTTCATGAACTGAGTAGTTAAAGTAAAACCCCATTTAGATATTAGCATACTTTAATTGAAAAATCTGACATGGGAGCCTCACCGGTAAATGAGGGAGATTTATCTCATGACTGCCTAGGTTTTGTGCTATGCGGAAAATCTAGCCAACACAGTGAAGGACAAAAACCCTTGGTTACCTATTGAGGACGAAAACCTTCAATAGAATCACACTTGGGGACGGAAACCCTCTCGTGTGCATTGGCAAAAATTCATTCGGGAGTCACAAATAGACTTCATTGTCATACTTCTAGAACAACAAGGTGTTTATCCGTGCATAGGGCACTTATACTCTAGCGAGGGCACTTTCAAGGGTGTTGGCACCCTTTACTCCACTTGATCTACCCACCTGGGAAGTTTGGAATCACTTTTGGAAGTGTTTCTGTGGTTGAAAAATTATGATTTCACTTTTATTTGATAGCTGGTCTCTTTGAGATCGTTTTGCGCATTTGTTTGTGTTGAAACTCCAAGTATTGATGGAGTTATGAATTTTCGAAGTTTCAGCTGTATTTGCACTTGATTAAAATTATAAAATATATATTTGCTCCAGATTTCATCTTGCCGGACTTATGAAGTGTTTGGAATATTTCTATATTGATTTTTAGTCTATATTACATGAGAATATTGTCTTGAAAAGCCCATAGAGTTTGCTGCCCTAGGAAATAGAAAATTAAGTTCATTGCTAGCATTAACTGGTGATATTGTTGGCTGCCATATGAATTCCTTTGTTGTCATAAATATTCAGATTTCTCTTTTTTGCTAATGCCATTTTTATTTTGTTCCTCTAAGGTTAAAGTGATTGACGGGTGGCTATAATAAAAATCAGAAGTTTTCATTTGGATTTGAGCAAAAACTCTTATTTTCAGTTTCAGCCCTAAAAAGGGACATTACATCTATGCAACAATTTAGAAATTTTACACTGAACTGTGCGGACACTTGACAATGTAGAAATGATATTTCAATCCATATGTACATCATGCACCTCCATGAAAATAAGATTTGAAGAAAAATGAAATCAATTTCATAAATGAAAAAAGATTTCTTAGTTACTTATCGGAAAAGAAGTCCTTGAAGGTTTCAGTTCCAAAAAGAACCAAAACTTAGATACTAACGGATAACAATGGGAATGAAGCAGATAATAACAATCAGATAATGAGATTAAAAAAATATTTTTTCACTTTTCTTCCTCAATAACATGAAAGGTAGAAGGCAGGAATAAAATTATCTGAAGAGAAACTTACAGTGCTCATACTTGATGCCTTGTGGTATTCTGCATTAAGAGCTTCTTCTAAGAGTGTCACTCTTCTTTTAAGGAATCTAGTTATTCTTTTTTGAAACTGCACATCTTTTAGCTTGCCAGGTTCTACAGAATTCAGACCATCATGATTTAGCTGCATTTTTCCCTCTAATCCATAAGTCGCTTCTTCTCTTTCTTCACAAGTAACATTAGAATTATGCCCTGCTACAGCAGGCTTCACCTGACCCTCCATAACAGGATTATAACCATCCACCGCTGAACAAGGATCCTTGGCATTCATGACAGTATACGCTCCAACATAATCAGTTACAGAACCCTTATTAGTACTAATTATTGGAAGCTGTAATTCCTTTCGGATGACTTCTCGCAATCCATATTCAAGATCCTCTAATATGGCTAGCCATTTTCCATAACCATGCCTTTACAATTTTTATCAAAAAGATAAAATTAGATCCATGTGATCAATTTAGTGTCACAGCAAACCAATTAAACATAGAAGCAAAAGTCAATTCTTACTTTAGTATACCCTGTAGCAACTTCAAGTCATGTCCCTCCTTCCAGAACCTATAGAATTTCAGACCAGGAAAACTGGATGTAATATCACTGGTGAACATTGGCACCATAGAAGTTTTGGCCAAAAACTCTACCTGCGTAAATTCAAAAGACCTTCCTCTCATGAGTATATTTATCATTAGTTTAGGTCCTCCAATATATTGATAGAATAAAAATTAAGTATTGTGATGATTGACAAGCCAAACATATTGTGAGAACAAAATTCATGAAGTGCGAGTATTGTACTTGGACATCCAAAAAAAAAAAAAGGCAACAGACCAGTTTCACTAACATGTGCACTTTCACCATTTAGATATGTAAGGAGAGGTACATTTTGAAACGCCACCCACTAAATGAAGTTGTTATGATGCCCTCTACAGCATCTTTCCCGGGGTTTGATCTTCTTTCAAATGGTAGAAATGCAGAATCCCATGAAACAGTATTCAGTGTGCCATAATTATTCTTTAAAATCCATCGTGCAGGAACATCCAAAACACAGCTATAACTAGGCCACCTTTACTAACTTAAGCACTTTCATCATCTAGATATATAAGGAAACTATGTTGTGAAATTGGCATGCACTAAACAAAGTTTTTATGATACCCTTATAGCATACTGACTGGGATTCAACTTTCTTTTAAAAGGCAGAATAATGCAGAATCCCATGAAACTACTCAGTATGTCATAATTGTTCTTTGAAAAACATTGTAAATCAATATAACAATTAAAACCCCTTCTTGGCAAGACTACCTATTGGAACAATCATAATTGTCCTTTCCCCATGGATAATGCAGAATGTACATTGTATTGAAAAGTGCAGATAAACACTCAAAATTGGAAGTCCCAAAATTTCTGCCTAACAAAGAAGCAAATAAAAGAAGAGCTTTACAAGGATAGGAATGATTTCAAATAAAGTTCAATAGGAAATCAAGGATGTGAAAACACATTTGTGAAAAAGGTAAGGGTGAGGTATGACCAGATTCATTGTAAAATAAAGTATAAATACAAAAAGACATGGATCTGCAATAAGGCAAAACATTTGCTGAAATTGTGGGCTATACTGTCTTTGGGTTCACCACATAGTTATGGGGATGAGAATGCCATTTTTCAAGAAAATAGGTGACGGGTACTTAGATATGGTAAAAACATATACATGGAATTTTACATATATTTGAATATATATGTAGATTTTAGAGAAAACAATATCACACAACTTAATATGAATTTTTTAAAGTAAAGATATTAGATGTCGACAAAAGACAAAAATAATTATATTGTGATGTTCCCTTTTTGAAATTAAAGCAAAATGAAGACCCTTGCCCTATTTTACTGTTTCCCACAGGCTAATGGGATGAAGAAAAGGGGAACATGGTAAGATTAAAACAAAGTAAGTCCAAAAAGTAACTTTATGTCGGGCACTTATGTTTTAATTTTAAAATAAGAGTATTTTTCTAATTTAAGTGGGCCAAAAAGGGAAGGATACAAAAGAAGATGGAGGGGTTCATTTGTGGACATCTATCATCTATTTATCATCTTGATTTTATAAAGTTGAGCACTTGTGCTTCTACTTTCAGCTATTGAGGATTAAAACCCTCTTAGCATTCATCACTTGAGGACGAAAACCCTCAATATTTTCTTTGTGGCTTCACTCAGGGGTCACATTTGAGCGTACTTTCAGATCATCACAACTACGACAGGATTTGCAGCAGATTTCAGACCAGCAGTTTAGGGCATTAACAGCGGATAGAGTTGGTTGGTTTCAATTTGCAACATCTCCTATTGGTCTCCGCTTGTCATCTGGAGTGTTTTTTTGTGAGAAAATTGTTGTATCTTATGCGGGTATTTTTCTTGTTTTATGGTGTGAAAATAAATTTCAGACTTTGGTTGAAAAATTATTTTTTATCATCTACCTGTACCAAGAGGATATCTAGATGATTTAGGCCTTCCGAGTATTTTTTGTATTGTGATTATTTGATAAATAAAGAAATATTTCAGATTGTTGTATTTTCTGTCTTACGGTGTTGGTGAAATAATTTTTCGCAGTTTGGCAGATTATTGGTTTTCACCAATGGTCACAAGGCTACACCTCTCCTTCTTGGGTATGGTAAAGCTCTCATTATTGAATGTAAACTAACTAAAACTGTTTGGTGGTTCTCAGTCCGGGGATCACACAGGAATACTCCACTAAACTTGTGGCAAAATGCTTGAACAGTGTACAAGGGAGGAATTTGCTTTGAGGAGATGTAAAGAGGTAGGAGAAATAGGGAGAGAAGGTTTATGTTGTAGTAGTAATAAACTAGCAGAATCTCACCAACGGTAACCATGCAATCAATAGTGCGACTAATAAATCAGAGACACAAAGTTCTATGAATTCATTAATCAAGAACACCAAGTTTCTTCTTGGTTTTACAAGATCACAATGCTTACAAATTGGAAAAGAGGAGTATGGAAGAACATAGGAAAGGAAAAGATATAGAAGAATGTAGCTTATTTCTTGTAGTATAAGTGAAATCTAATAACTAGTAACAATCAAAAATTGCCAACCCTTTGGAATGGAGAAGCCCATTCCAATTTATAGCTACAAATGTCTTTTCATCTCCCCCCACATGACTATTCACCTTTCCTCATCACATGTGACCTTTCATATTCCTAGGGCATAAAAGTGAGTCTTTCTCTCTATAATAATCCTTTCAAGTAAATAAAAAAATACCAGCCATATATTTATCAGAAATACTCAATTACATATCCAACTATGCCACGCTTGAAAGATAATGGCCATATCAGTATCTAGATACACTACACTATCAATATTCACATTCATTGCTCAAAAATCTCAATTTAAAATTATCCTAATATCTTCTTGGAGCTTGTTAGACCACCATAAGAGTGGTGGTCCATAACAAAGGATGTCTTTGTTGTCCAGGGCCCAATTCGCTAATCCATCTGCCACTTTGTTCTGTTGCCATGGAATATGTTTGAATTGAATTTGTGTAAAGCATTGCTGCAACTTGTGTACTTGTTCAACTTCCTTTGTAATCCGCCAATTGGGAGTGCCAACATTGTTAGATTGAGAAAGTATATTCATCATAATTCTGGAATCAGAATGCACCTTTATCTTTTGCCATCCTGTTTTAACAGCTTCTTGCATCCCTCTTTGAATTGCTCTGATTTTAGCCAAGTTATTTGTAGAAAGTTTAATGTCCCCATTTCTGAAGACCCTTAGCCTATACTTCCCCGTGGGCTTCGGAATGTTGCAAGGGGAACATTTTTATTAAATAATTAAATATTTTTGCCTGGAGCAATAATTATTTAATTATGAAGATTATTTAATTTAATTCCCAAAATATAAAAATTAAATGGAGAATTAATTAAATAAATAATTTAGGTGGCTTTTATTGATAATCACCCTTTGAAAAGGGGACGCCACACCTAGGGGAAAACAAAATTGCTTTTATTTAATTAATTTCCCTCTCCTAGGGATTTCGAATTTTGTGCCTCCTTTCTTATAAAAGGAGTGCTAGAATCATTATTATGATTATGTTATGATAAGATTTACTTGATACTCCATGCTTGGAGCCGGGATACATGCCCCATTAATGTTCTCTCTCTCTCTCTCTCTCTCTCTCTCTTGCGTGGGAGATTGTTGAGCTGATTTGACTATGCATTTAAGTATTTGCTTTTGGTTCCTTTGCAAATCGATTGTTGTGGGTATGTGCTTATATCCAGCTTGGAAGACTTATTTTATGGTGTGGTTCTGGAAGTATTCTCATGTGCTCTTGGAAATCGACTGGTATTGTGTGATTCCAACTTAATGTTGTGACTGTTTTTGAAGAATCTCTGATGTTTTGTGTGATCACCTCTGCCCAGTTGAAGCTAATTGAATTGATATACACAAATATTTGCATAGGATTTGGCTTCTTCCAATGGTTTAGGATTGGTGAATTCCTCATGTGCATTAGGAACAGCTGTAGCTGCCTGTTAGTTGCAATGTTTTATTAAAAACACCACTTATATAACCTCAGTAAGCTTATACTGATTTTTTACGCCTGGATTTGGTGGATTATTCTATATGCAATCTTAGTGGGATCAACCAGCCAGTTTGGAGTTGTGTTCCAATATACAGCGATTAGCTTGGGTAAATATTGAAGAATTTAATGCATTCCTGGAATATTCTAAAGTTCAGCGACTAGCTTTATTATGAATGTGGACTGGTTGGAAGTAGTATTTGGAGTAGATCGACCAGCATTTTGCATGTTTTCATTAAATATATTGCAGTGACTTCTTCATTAATGATTATGGACAGTTTGTTTGCTTCATTTGGTGAGGACTGTTATATGGAGTTCCTTCCAGCTTTAGCAACTAGCCTGGTGAGGTTTAGGGGGCTGAATTAAATACATTTCTCAGTATAAGTCGACTGGCTGAATGTGTGATTCTATCTTCTAATTACAGCGAATTGATTGGACTGATTTGGTATTAGATTCATGTGCTTAGAAGTCTGGATCTTATCTAATTTGACTGCAGTTCTCTCCTTGCCAGCGATCTCACCTAGAGATTCATATTTATTAATTAATAGATCTATCTCCTTTCCATGAACCAGCGATCTGGGTAAAGGTGCTGAGATACCATATTGGGTAACGATTCAATATAAATTGGGTCTCATATAGAGCTGTTTATATCTGAGGTTGGCGACTGGGTTTGTATGTATGAGTTAAGGATGAATTGAAGCTCAATGAACAACAACTTACCCTGTTTTGTCATTTTCTTTGTGACGGGTTCCTACTGTGCATGGTAACTCTATTTTGCATGACTTGAAGATCCGGGTAACAACACAACCATGTAAGGAGGCTAATATGATCTGTATGCATTCTTTATCACCTATCTTGCATCAGTCCAGGCATAAACATGTGATCAGATTGTATAAGTGTTTCAGTAACTTCCATAGATGCAGTAGTTTGTCTCTATTTGTATTTAGGAGAATACAGTGATCAGATTTTAATTGCAGCTGTATACATCCATGAAATTGTAGAATTTTTAGTGGATGAGTTAAGGCCATTAAACCCTTAACCTTGGGTTTATTGAGTCATTTACTCAACTGGTATAAGTAGTTCGCTGTTTTCAGTTGAGTGATGCATTGAAGAGTTGTTAGTTTGCATATTTTCCATTGATCCCAGGTTTGGGATATTACAGAAAGACCCAAATTTTCGGCAAAGAAGAAACAAATTTCTCCTTGTTCTGTACCCCCCCAACCCCTCCCATAGTTGCTTTCCCAAGATTACCCCTTGAAGCACCATCTGTTTTGAGTAGCCCATGATAATATGTGGGATCCCTTGCTGCAACCATATTTGCCTTTGTAATTTTAGCATGAAGTCGAGGCATAGTGGCCTCCTTCAGATCTAAGGCCAGCTGTATTTATATATGGTCCCATCGTGGAGTTGGCTGATCCGGAAGGGAAACCTTATGTTTGAGGCTTTCCTTCAAGCTGGTTTTTATTTGTTTCCATACATATATAGAGTCTCTACTGATTTGCCAGAAAATTCTATGATTTCTTTCTTTCCATATATTCCATAATAGAAGGGAAATGCCACTTCCACATTGTAGGGATCAATTTTTAACTAAAACACACCAAATGCAAATATGAAATTTAAATTGCAGCAGACTAAAAGAATAAAATCAGCAACCTGAACTAACACCAAATATGTCAAAAATCACCACCAAACATCACAAATCAACTCACCATAATTATATATATATATATATATATATATATATATATATATTATGGAATATTATAAGCCAAAAACACAAAGAAATGCCGAAGATTTTGCTACTGGAAATTAATTATAAACTGGAAATTGCAGCCACAAGAAATATATGAAATATGGGTTTAGAAACCCTCTAAATTCACCAAACATCAGATTTCGGCCTTTAAAAATATTACAAATCAGATTATGAAACCAAATTTCTCAAATTCTTTACCAATAGTTCCAACCCCTACCCTAGGTAGGTAGCTCCACCCTAAATAATTCAAATGCCAGATGGAAATTACAATTATCTCTTACAAATCAGCTCTTCACTTCAAGACCAAAAAATGATGAACTATTTTCGTCCTTCTATGAAGCCTCACAAGAGGGTTTTCGTCCTCAAGTGAATGAACAAGGAACAACAAGCTCACAATGCCCAAGTCGAAATAAATGCGCCAAGTCTAGATGCAAATGATGCCTCTTATCTCCTTTTATATATTCCTTTTTGGCATCAATGCTCAATTAGAAAAGGCCTATGTGTATAATGCAAGAAAACACTCTAGGTGAAGGAAAATACAAGTAAATTCAATGAAGGCTTCAACTGGAAGATTGGGAGCACATGCACCAGCTCCTAAAAGGAATTTTCCATGTAATGACTTCCACATGGGCTGCGTTATAAACTAGAGGATGAATTTTTTCTAGAAGCCCTTGCAATTATGAGAGCTGGATCTATTTCTTCCTATGATATATTCAATGTATCAAACATTGACTTCTAATTTCTTCACCAATATGGGCATGTTATCAGCCAATTTTGACTGTGTTAAAATTGTTTAAATTTTTTGTGAATTACTAGGTTTCATGATGATTCGTCTTCGTCACATGTTCTTATTTTCTTCCCGGTTATGTCGAGCTTCGTTTCACTCAAATCGGAATAAAATCCCTCTTGCTATGAATTTAAACGTAAAAATTATTATTTAATTAATATTAATTAAAAATCGTTCTTTAATTAATTAAATTGATTTTATTAATTGATGGAGATTTTTGATTAAATATTATTATAATAATAATTAAAACTTTATCGGCAAAGTTTGTTTAAATTTCCCAAAATGATCATTCGGCTTCCCACATGCCCGTTTTCCCACTTTCTTGTCAGAACCGCCCGGTTCCTCCACTGGTGGAAAGTAAGCCGCTATTTGCCAATTTAATAAATTGGCAAATGGCCAAGGATTTTCCCAAATCCCCTCCTGGAAAAATTTGATGGGAATTGCCAAATTCTTATGACATTCTCATTGGCAAAATTCATCCAATCTTCCCTTTTTCCCTTGACAATTAATGCCACTTCCCATGATTCAAGGAGTTTGTTTTTCTTTAAAGGGAAGAAGGAATTGGTCACTAACAATTCTCCTATTCTTTCTCCTTCTCCCGTGAGAATTAAAGAAACAATTTGTTATACTCATTTCATTCATGCATTTGAATAAAGAAGGGAGAAACATCATCCATCATTTTAGGGAAGAACTGGAGTTTATTCTTTCTATTTACACTCATACATTGGAGAAAGAAATCCAAACAAGCTGGAGTCTATTCAATAGTTTTCACGTAGCATACAAGGAAGGTGAATATTAATACAAAAGAAATTGTAGTTTCCACGCAGCAGTAGGAGGGAGAAATGGAGGTTCACGTGGCAGAAGGAGCATTCAACAGTTTCAACGCATCCTGCAGACCTTCACGCCTTCACTAGTTCCATGCCTTTTTCCTTAAGGCCACGTAGGGGAAGAACAGTCATACCAGGTCCAAGCTTGAAGCAGAGACAAACAGCCCAACTCCATCAAACACCTCTCACTGGGGAAGAAGACAAGGAAAGAGAAATCCACACACCGAAGGAGGAATATCCATCATCTGTCTAGGCGGTCTGAAGGAGAAGAACACCAGAAGCTTTCCATGCATGCAAAGGATGAGAATGCAAAAAGCAATTTTAAATCCCAGGCCAGAGCACTTTCCAAATAATGAGGAGCAGCCTCTAGTAATGCCTGAATGTTTCACACCAAATTTTATTGACCATCTTCATAGGAGTTTCAATGGTCCACAGCTAGCTGCAATTCAGTGGGCTGCTATGCATATAGCAGCGGTTGAAATCGAGTTGGGTCTGCTAGACGGCAAGAACCCTGGCCCTTCACTTTGGTGCAAGGTCCACTAGGGACAGGAAAGACACACATAGTCTGGGGAATGTTGAGTGTTATTCATCTTGTTCAATATCAGCACTATTATGGTGCACTGCTTAAGAAACTTGCTCCTGAAAACTACAGGCAATCTTCAAGAAAAACCAAAGTCCGGCACACCATAATGACGAGTTTTAGGACAGAGTTCTATGGGAATACCTTACACAACCTCTTCCAGAATCAGTATGGGGAGCTCGCACACAGGCTTGTACACCATCTATTTGTCTTGTGCATGCAAACAATAATGAGCGATCACTATGGAGAACTTGCATGCAACTAGCCCTGTGCACTATGCATTTGGATTGCACTCACCAACGATAATGAGTTGTCACCTTGCACGTCTTCTCCAGTCCACCTTCTATCCAATTGAATCAAATAGCAACCAGAAGAATTTCAATCAGACAGTAATGCGCCCATGAGTGATTACTTGTAAACCAGTTTCCTCATCCAATTGAGACCTGGCAAAAGAAATCTTTATTGGAAAACACATCTTTATTCCTCCCTGGTGGTTGCTACAAATAGAGGGATTGAATATTTTAAGAGGTAACTATGAATAGCCAAAAGGAGGTGGAGCCTAAGTATGATCGTGGTCCATTGGCATTAGGATCAATCGATGATGTTCTTCAGAGTATGGATTGCACACTGTTCCGTATGCTTCCTAAACTTTGCCCTAAACCACGAATGCTTGTTTGTGCTCCATCAAATGCTGCAACAGATGAATTGCTACAGCGTGTTCTGAATCGTGGACTCATTGATGGTGAAATGAAGGTCTGTCGCCCTGATGTTGCGAGGGTGGGTGTGGATTCTCAAAATCGTGTTGCACAAGCAGTATCAGTGAAGCGTAGAACTGAAATTCTCCTAGGAAAGTGCCGTGAGAAAGTAATTGGCTATATGCAGCAGCTACAGGGTAGAGAAGTAAACTTATCTCAGAAAATCAGTGGCCTCCAGAGAGAGCTAAGTGCGACAGCTGCCACAGGGCGATCCCAAGGAACCATTGGTGTTGATCCTGATGTTCTGGTTGCACGTGACCACAGTCGTGATCAGTTGTTGCAAAATCTTGCAGCTGTAGTAGAAGAACGAGATAAAGTTCTAGTTGAGTTGTCTCGCCTTTTCATTTTGGAAAGTCGCTTCCATGGAAGAAGCTCGATCAAATCTTGAGGCAAGTTTTGCAAATGAGGCTGAGATTGTGTTCACTACTGTTTCTAGTAGTGGCCGGAAGTTATTCCAACGCCTAGCCCATGGGTTTGATATGGTGGTTATAGATGAAGCTACAAGCTATTGAAGTAGGCGTGTTACCTCCACTTTCATTGGGTGCTGTAAGGTGTGTTCTTGTCGGGGATCCACAGCAACTGCCTGCAACAGTAATTAGCCAGGCAGCAGGCATGTTGCAGTATAGTAGAAACCTTTTTGAGCGCTTCCAACAAGCAGGTTGTCCAACTATGTTGTTATCTGCTCAGAATCGAATGCATCCTCAAATTCGGGATTTTCCTTCAAGATATTTCTATCAAAATCGATTAAGTGACAGTGAGAGTGTTACCGGGAGACCTGATTAAATTTATTACAAAGATTCTCTATTGAGACCTTACTTGTTTTAAGATGTAACTCATGGAAGAGAATCTCATAGAGGTGGGTCTGTTTCATATCAGAATATTCATGAAGCACAATTTGCTTTGCAATTATATGAACATCTTCAACGAGTCACTATGTTGGCAGGCATCTGAGAAACACAAGGATGCATGGCAACAATCTTTGGGAAGAGGAGATAGGATGGCACCAGAAGATCAACGAGGGATGATAATCAGGTGTCAATGTGACCCGACCGAACCATTGGCAAGTATGTTTGAAAAAATGAATTGTTTTTGTGACTTGTTATATTCTGCATTTTCATCGGCCTTCAAAAAGAATGCGTAATGCATATGGACGGATCTGGGGCCCTGATAAAGCTTACAGTTTAATTGCTAAAAGCTGCAACAAATGAAGGTCACAAATAGCAAACATAATGCAGCTGTAAGCTTATGCTTATTCTGAACTCAAATCCATGGCAGCTGCAGGAAACAAATATTCACTGCCGTGTGCAATGGCTTGGGAGAAAACATTCAAATCTTCATCTGACCAGAGACTAGTTGCTGAAATGGGGGCATTGAAATCAAGTGAAAGTGAATCAACTTTTGGATTGGTAGGAGGTTCAAGCGCAGCTAACAGTATTTTGGCTCTTGGAGATCTTCTCAATGGCGAAAGACCAGAAGCTGGATTCTGATAAACCAAGGTGGCGTAACGACTACGGTCTCGCGACAAATGAATAATTCACCATGGAAAGGTACTTGGAGCATGTGGTGGATTGTGAATGTGAATACGAACTGGCTCATACCAGGATATTGCTCAGATAGAGGGGTGGATGAATTGCTCAAGTTTCAAGCTCAGCACTCTTGTCATTTGGAGGATTGCAGAGCACAGTCAATGAGTTCATTCCCGTACGATTGGGATAGGCGGACTCTTGGCCCAATGGACAAGGCACTGATCCTAGGTGTCTTGATCTGGGTAGCACATTACTGACTAGGATGTCTACGTGTGCATACAAGTCATTTAAGTGGGGTCCACATGTACCCATTTGTTTTATTTATGTATTTTTCCTTAAATGACTTTTTAACTTAAGTGGTTTCTATTTTTAGTCACTTTTTAAAAGTTGGTTGAAAAAGTCAAAGTCACTTAAGTGCCCTATTTAATGTGCATTTAAAACCCTAACTACTTTGTAACCAACTTTTAGGTTATAAAAGGAAGTGAGGGGCTCATTTGTAGTGGTGACTTTGAGAGAGGAGAAGAAAATACTTTTGTGCAAGCTTTGTTTCAAGAAGAAACTTTGTGTTCTTTTGTGAAAGACATTTTGGAGTTAATGAAATACGAACTTTGTGTCTCATTCATTTTCTCTTCTAACATTGATGTTCTTATGTTCATTAGATGTTAGGTGTTTGAATCTTGAATGCATATATTATCTTTGATCTTATTGTCAACATTATTAATCAGCTGTTCTAGTTCACAGTGATCAAGCTCTGACTATCTACTTGCTCATGTGTGTTCCCTTTTGCATGTTCTTGTTTGGCTAACTCAAACTCTGAATTATTTGTGGTTGGTTATTCATCTTTCCTCTTCATGCAATATTAGGCTCTATTTTTACCTAAATCTTGCATGTTCTTTCAGTTCATTCCATTCCACTCCTTTCCTTCATTCTATTCCATTTCCCTTCATTTCACTCTTCTTTCCATTGATGTTCCAAAACACCCCCCACATACAATTTTGAATGTACAGATGTAAATACAGTTTTGGTTTTCAATAAAGGCAGCCTCACCTTCATTGAGGAGGGGACTTCGTTCCCCACACTGTTGCATGTCATTTGCATGCATGAAAATCCATATGCTAACAGGGCATAAATGAAGTATTCCTGCAAATAATTCAAACAAGTATGCAGTCCATAGCATAGCTATGAATATCTAATTTCTTCATCGAGATCTGATTATAAAGCCTGGTACCCTCTATTTTTAGACTTTGCTTGCATGCCAAGCAAACTAAAAAAATACTATTTTATTTCACCCGTGCACTCACATCAACATACAAATAGCAGAATAATAAAAAGGAAGTCTTTCCAACCCTAGGTGCCAAAACTGGATGCTTCCTGGCAATTAAAAGAAATCAGCTTTTAAGCATTTAGCTATGCTAGAATGGGTCACACTTTTTGGCTAGGAATTGTGTGAAAAATAAGAGGGCAAGGAAGTGAGAATTTTTATCCTTGTAAGCAGCTCCAAAATTCTCATTTTTGCACTTAAGTGATTTAACTTACATTGTGGGAAAAAACAACCTTCTAGGAAGCGTCCAAATTCCCACCTTCCAAGAAGCCTCAAAATTCCCATTAGCATGAAGAAATCACCTTTCCCAAAAGTGCAACTAGCATGAAAGAAAACTTCTTCCCAAAAGTGCGACTTGCATGGGTGAATAAAAACTCTTTGCTGGGAATTTTTACCCTTCCAAGCAGCCCCAAAATTCCCATTTGCACTTTAAATGATTTGACTTTCATAATAGGGAAAAACAACCTTCCAGGAAGCCTCCAAATTTCCACCTTCCTGGCACCTCTAGAATTCTCATTTGTACTTAAGTGATTTGAATTTTATGATGGGAAAAAACAACCTTCTAAGCAACCTCCAAATTCCCACCTTCCTAGCAGCTCCAAAATTACCACTTTCCACTTAAATGACTGTACTTCCATCATGGGAATTTTTTACCTTCCAGGCAGCCTTCAAATTCTCACCTTCCAGGCAACGCCAAAATTTCCACTTTCACTTAAATAATTTGACTCTCATCATGGGAATTTTTTACCTTCCAGGCAGCCTCCAAATTCCCACCTTCCAGGCAATGCCGAAATTTCCACTTTCACTTAAGTGATTTGAATTTCATGTTTTGTGTGGAAATTCAAGAGGAAGAGCAACTTTGAAAAATGCGACTTGTATTATGAAATTGCTCTTCCCAAAAAGTGCAACTTGCATGACTTCTTTTAAAGTTGTGTGAAAACTCATCAGCGACATTTTATTTCCATTTTTGGATTTTCGGTGAAGGAAAAAAGTATAGAATTAAATTTTCCATTTTTGGAAAGGATCTAGGAAGATGTAGCAGCAAACATTTGCAAGTGTCATAACTTTCACTCCGTGGCTCTGTTTTAGGTGTTGTTTTTTCTCTAAGTGTATATTTTCTCGAGCTCTACACATTGGTGGCAATATTTTTCTTATTTTTATAAAATTCATTATTGCACCTTTTTGGACCAAGCAACCTCTTACAATCTCCTGAAGGAATCTTGAGTTTTGATCTTCTTTAGACAGATTAATTAGCAATTAAAAACACTGGATAGATTTGCAAAACCCTAGGCCCAGGAAAAGTTCTAGCACGAAGAATGAATAGTCTACAAGGATTGCCAGATGGAAAATAGAGAAAGACAGAAATAAAAACAAAACCTGAAAGAAGTTGCAGGAAATTGCTCGAAAAATTTCTCCGATTAGTTGATCTGCGAAAATTTCCCCCCCCAGGTGAATGTTCTATGGTAATAATGATGGGGTGAAGTGCTTTATATAACCTAAATCCTCCAATTTTAGCTCAATCTATTTTTAAAATAACTTTATTTATTTAATAAAAGTAAATAAAATGTTTGCAAACAAGGTTTGGCAAAGGAATTGAGTGAGTTTCAGCATGTGGGTATTTGGCGAATGTGGCTTTTATGACTCTCTAGGGATGCCTTAGAGCAATGCAAACAACTGCAGGCAAAACAAACACAAAATGACCCGTTACTTGAAAATAATGATTTTTTTAAAAAGGGGCAATCCTAGATTTCAGGGTGAAATCTTGGGGACACCACTCACCAAACTGGATCTGGGAGTAGCTGACTATGATTTGCTTGCAGGTGTTGTCTCTGACCTGTCTTCTCCTTTTATCCTTGAAGCTTTTGCAGTTATTCTCCAGTACGTGTACTCGTAAAATGCTTGCCGTAAACAATTCAGAAAAAACTCATCACCTTTTATTTTTAATTGCACATGAGCAATTTTGACTTCTGGAAAGCACTCCGGGTGAAGGCAAATATAAGTAAATTCATTTAAGGCCTCAACTAAAAGATTGGGAGCACATGCACAAGCTTCTAAAAGGGATTTTGCATGCAATGACTTCCTCCCTATCTTTGGCGCCAGAACTTGCCAAAAATAAATAAAAGATATTACTTTTAAAGCATACAACTATGCCAAAGTGGGTCGCACTTTTTGGCTAGGAATTGTGGAAAAAACATGAGGGCAAGGAAGTGGAAATATTCATGCTTCCAGGAAGCCTCAAAATTCCCACTTTTCACTTAAGTGATTTAACTTGGTTTTGTGGAAAAAACATGAGGGCAAGGAAGTGGAAATATTCACCCTTCCGAGCAGCCCCAAAATTCCCACTTTTCACTTGAGTGATTTAACTTGCTTTTGTGGAAAAAAAATGAGGGCAAGGAAGTGGAAATATTCATCCTTCCAGGCAGCCCCAAAATTCCCACTTTTTACTTAAGTGATTTAACTTGCTTTTGTGGAAAAAACATGAGGGCAAGGAAGTGGAAATATTCACCCTTCCACGTAAATTCTCACTTTTCACTTAAGTGATTTAACTTGCTTTTGTGAAAAAAATATGAGGGCAAGGAATTGGAAATATTTACCCTTCCAGGCAGCCCCAAAATTCTCACTTTTCACTTAAGTGATTTATCTTGTTTTTGTGGAAAAAACATGAGGGCAAGGAAGTGGAAATATTCATCCTTCCAGGCAGCCCAAAAATTCCCACTTTCCACTTAAGTGAATAACTTCTATATTGTACATGGAAATTCAATTGAAAGGGAAGCTTTGAAAAATGCGACTTGCTTGTAATTGACTTCCCAAAGTTGGCACGGAAATCTAAGGTAGAAGGCTGCCTAGAATAATTGCGATTGGCACTAGGCATTGCTCTTGTGTTTAGCGTGGAAAATAGGAAGTGCCGGCAGCTTGCACTTTTACGTTTTGGTCTAAGAAGCATTTCTTTCCATTTTTGGATTTTTGGTCTAAGAAGCATAGAATAAAATTTTCCATTTTTAGAAAGGGTCCAGGAAGATGTAGCAGCAAAAACTTGCAAGTGCCATAAATTTCACTCCGTGACTCTATTTTAGGTGCCGTTTTCTCCAAAAGTGCATATTTTCTCGACCTCTACACATTGGTGGTAGTATTTTTCTTATTTTAATAAAATCCATTATTGTACCCTTGTGGACCTAACAACTTCTTGTAATCCCCTGAAGGAATCCTGAGCTCTGGTCACCTTTAGACAAATTAATTAGCAATTAAAAACACTGGATGGTTTTTCAAAACTCTAGGCCCGGGAAAAGGTCTGGCAGGAAGAATGAATAGGCTACGGGAATTGCCGGAGAACAAACCAAAACACATACAAAAAGAAATAAAACAAACAATAGACGCTGCGGGCAATTACTTGAAATTTTTTCTCCAATTAGCTGATTTGCAAAAATTCTTCCCACCAGGGGAATGTTCTGTGATAATAATGATGGGGTGAAGTGCTTTATATAACCTAAATCCTCCAATTTTAGCTCAATCTATTTTTAAAAGAACTTAATTTATTTAATAAATAAAACGCTTTTAGACAAAACCTGACGAAGGGATAGAGTGAGTTTTAGCATGTGGGTATTTGTCGAATTTGGATTTTATGACTCCCTAGGGATACCTTTGAGCAACGCAAGAAACCACATGCAAAACAAAACACAAAAATAGACCCGTTACTTTGAAAAGAATGATTTTTTTTTTAAAAGGGTGGTCACAAATTTCAGGGTGAAATCTAGAGGACACCAAGAACTAGATTCATGATCAAGAAAGGAAAGAGTACCAAAATCTGTTATGACCCCTTGTTGATTGTTGCCCCTTTGTTGGTCCCCTTGCTGATTACAACCAAATAAAGACTTTGTTTCTTTTACATCAACATCCCAACTAATAATGATCTTATTAGTGGAAGTATCAATCAATATATAGGCTTTAGATTGATCACTATAACTAGCAGAAAAATATCTCGAACATTTGAAATCTAGCTTACTCTTATTTGCAGGAACAAAAGTATAAGCAGCTGAACCAAAAACACGAAATGATGATACCTCTGGTTTGATGGTGGACCACACCTCTTCTAGTGTGATGTCATGCAAAGCTTTGCAAGGATTCCGATTAAGAATATATACGGTTGTGTTAACAACTTATTTCCAATACTTATAGGGCACTGCTTGACTGTGCATCATGCATCTAGCCATCTCCATGATGGTTTTTCTCCTCCGTTCTACCACCCCATTCTGCTGCAGGGTATAAAGGGCATTCAAATAACGTTGAATCCCTTCTTTATTGCAGAAATCTGCGAGCTGTTTAGAGGTAAACTCACCTCCATTATCAGATCTCAAAGTCTTGATCTGCCGGCAGGTTTGATTCTCCACCAAGGCCTTGAACTTGACAAAAGAATCAAAGCAATCAGACTTCTTCGAAAAATAGACCCACATCTTCCGAGAATGATCATCCACTAGCAAGAGAAAATACGTGCACCAAGGACTGTGGAAGTCTTCCACGATGGCTTACATAGATCTGCATGTACAAGATTCAAGAGCCCCTTTGCACGTCAAGCACCTTCAGAGGGAAAATGTTTCCGCTTTTGATTTCCTACAAAACAACCAACACACGTCTTGTTTCTCTTGAATAGGAGGTAAACCAATAACCATATTGGTTCTACGAAAATAGGCTAAATACTTAAGGTTAGGATGGTCATATCTTTCATGCCATAAAACACTGGTATTGCCTTCCACAACTAAGGCATTCAAGTTGACTGTGGCAGAATCAACAAGTCTATATAAACCACCATGCCCAATCCCTAGGGCAACAACCTTATTTTGCTTGATGTCAGACACAATACATTGTTTACCAGAAAATTTTACAAAGATATTGGGATTATTCATTAGTTGACTGATAGATAACAAGTTCTTATTCATGTTAGGCATATATCTAACATTTTTTCCAAGAAATTTGGTATTATTATATAGCATAATACGAACATCCCCAATACTTTCTACAGCATGTGATATTGCATCTTCTAAAAGTAACTGAATCAGAATAACAAGAATGAAAATTGAAATGCCAATCTTTTTGACATATGAAATGTCGTGATGCTCCAGAATCAAAGAACCAACATTGAGTAGGGATGCCATTACCCATGCAAGATGCTAGGAGAGCATATTCATCTTCTGATTCATGTTCAATTGTAGCCGTACATTCCTGCCCCTTCTGCTTCTTTAGGGCATTGAGTCGTTTCTGACAATCCTTCACACGACCAAGTTTGTGACAATAATAAAATTTCACTTGATTTTTAGGAGAGGAAAAGGATGTCTCAGCCTGTCGTTACCACTTTCCTTTAGACTGAGCAGCAAAAACACTCTCAGATTGTCCAGAACTGGACTCTTGAGCCTATGTCTATCTTCGTTCCTTTTGCAACATCTAGGAACTCACGTTGTTAAATGTAAGAGTTTGATTGTCCACCATTAAATGAAGTGCCTCCACAAATGACTCATACGAAGAAGGCAAGCTATTTAGAACCAAAGCCACCATATCATCATTGTCCACCTGTTTATTTATGGAAGATAACTGGTCTCGGAGGTCTTTCATCCGAAGTAGGTGCTCGGATAGCGATCCACCTTGTAGTTTCAAAGTGCACAATGTATTTTTCCGGTGCAAAACCCATCCTTTCTCTGACGTCTAATACTTATCCTTCAAACTGGCCGACAACGTGCTAGCCACAACAATAACGCTTCCTTATGACGTTTTTGATAATCCGAAAAATTTGTTGTCGGTCTACTTTTGCTACTCATGATTATCTTATCAAAATCACGAAATTCCACAAGTGTTAAAATCTTATGGCTCCATACATCGAAATTAGTGCTTGTTAATTTATGTGAATCTGGCAGAATTAGATTTGAAATATTTGCCATTTTATTATTCCAAAGAAAAAAATAATAATAAAAATGGAAATAATAAAATATTTTGCTGACTCCAATAAATTGAATAAATCACTTTATTCAAATACATGGCAGGGAAGTATACAAACAACAAATACGAGGCAGGGGAGGAAAATTATACAAAAAATAGTTTATAAAATCTTTTGCTCCCGACTTTACCTCTGCCTATTTTCTTCTTCATGATTTTGCTAGCCCACACGACTATTCCCTAAGGATTTGGATTTGCAACTGATTATTTTCCTCCAGAACTGGTTTCGTGTCTCCTTTCTGCCCTATGATTTCTGCCACGACGTTTTTCCAACGTATTTCCTTTAACAACGAACTGGGTTTTTGCGACTCTGCGCACGTTATGTTCACACGAGCAAGGCACATTTTCACCCGAGCATGGAACGTTTTCAGGCACTCAAACCGAGTTCATCTTCTGCCCCTGTGTCGACCGTACCATCGACCTCTCTCCTCTCATATTGCTTCCTTCAATGGCGACTAACATGGCTCTGATACCACTGTTAGTATTAGAAGCACAGAGAAAAATAGCAAGAAGATGCAACTGCAAACAATTGCACTGCATCGAATGACCTAGGCAGATTCATTTTATTAGAGTAGTTACATTTAGTTACAACTGGTTGTTGGTTACAACCTCTACAACTGCCTAGAACCATACCGGTTCATGCTATATATTCAACAGGCCCAAAAGAGTTGATTAAACAATCCAAGTTAGTGGATGCAATTAATACAAGTTTCTTTGACTTGGAAAACCTGAACACTAGCATTCTAAGCATGGCCAAGGACATCAAATAGATGAAGAAGCATGCTCACTATTGGGTCTGCAACAACAACTGATGGAAGGAAAGCAAGGAGGTTCCTACAATTGAAGACGTGGAGGATGCGGTGAATGGGGAAGACTGAACCTTTATCCCATTGGGATGCTGTTAAGATCTGTTAGTTCGTTGCAATATAGCTGTTCTGAAAACAAAAATGTAGTCTTGAATGGGCTACTCTGATAGTATGTGTATGTGTATGTGTATGTTAATGTCTATTGCGGTGTTTGTAAATGGCCTTATGGGCCCTTGTCTTGAATGCACTGCTCTTTTGAGTTGATATTAACAAATTTTAATTATTAAAAAAAAGTCTTTCTAGAATACAATAACAAAATACAATATTCTTAACTAATCATCGCTTGAGCAACGAAAACAAATCACAATATTATATTCAGCTAATATTTGAAGTTTAGGCTATGGAAAAATTAGGGGCAATTTTTTTTTAGTGACCAATGATTTCAAAAATCCCACATTTTTTGTCCAATCCCATTGTCAATTATTGGCAAAAAAATAATATGTAAGCATACCTTATCTTTTATTAAACTTAGTATTGCAAGGCGAACAAGAACCTCATGTATCTGTAAACCTTCTTTGGGTACACCATCTGCAACATAATGCTCAAAACACTATTGATATGTTTCATTCCCATAAAAGTTTAAGGCACATAAAAAATTTGTTGCAGTCAATTAAATCTTACCAGAAAATGTTGGCAAGCCACTTATGTCCTCAACAATGTGAATGAGGAAAAGAGTTCCGTAACTGTGGAAAAAAGTCACTAAACACTTTAAAAATAAGTTCTTCTAATATTTATTGCTAAGAAACTATAGTATTTTAAAAATTTCGCAATATATACTTCTTAATCTCTTGGGGGGTTTTCTTTTCCATTCGAGGTATAAACTCACTCCAGCTGAAATCTCCCAGTCCAAACCTACAAATAATGTATGAATTAGATATATGTGTGTGTGTGTGTGTGTGTACATCTCGTGGCTTCTCATTAGGCATGAAGATCATGACCATCCTCCCAAAAAAATTGCATTGAGGAAATGAGACAAGACAAAGAATTGACATCAAATAAAGAGTTCAATTATTCAATAATGTGCTGAAAACAGAAACTGGAGTGGTAAGAGTACATCATCAATATCTGCAAAAATGCCGCCCGTTGCTTTCGATTAAATCCGAGAATTCTCAATGACTTTCCCTCCCCTTCCAATAAAGCCAACTCCACTGTCCTCCCTGAACATTTACAACAGATCAGTCCAGGTGGCCACAATTAGAGATTTATCATAATTACTATAGAAAAATGGATAAACTATACAACCTTGAGCTTTTGAAGCATGCGGCCTTCTTCGAGGTGCATTTGGAAGTCCTCTTTTTAGGCTGGAATCATTAGTTTCCGCCCAATCAAATTCATTGTCTTTGATTTCATCCTCTGAAGGATTATCATCCAATCCAGATAAATCTTCTTCGTCAATAGAGATGATCTGAACCACAGGAGGAAAATTGAGCATCAATATTTACAAATATCCACGGGTGTGTGGTCTATCGGAAAGCAGCAAGGTGATTGGGCTTGTATTAACGTAGACACACGGGTTCAAACCCAACGTGGGCACAAATGTAAATAAATCTTGTATATATATGAGGTACCTAATTAAAATAAAAATATATATCCAAAGCATCATTACTTAAATTTCCTATAATAACTCATTTCTGACCATTGCCTGTGGTATTAATATAGACTGTAATGCAACTAAAAAACTAACAGATTCTCTACATGTCAGTGTGCCAACTTGCATTATGAGATTTGAAACCCTTAAAGAGAACTTTAAAGAAACTAAAATCGTTTTTATGTCCTGAAGTGAGAGAAGATGGTTAATAAAACTGAAATGGACATAAATATGTAAGCTAAAATGGTAATGGAGTACATAAAGAAACACCCTAACCTAATACTTATGCACAAAACATAAACATAATAGATCAGATCAATGTAATGATTTCATGCTTTTATGTTGCAACCTTACAAATTTTAGATGAACAAAACCCATCTTATTGGCCCCAACGAGTTAACAATGTTGTGGTATCCATAGGGACAAATGCTGGTGATGGGTCACATACAACATTGACTCCCCCTATGCCATCCTAGGAGTAGGTGTATAAATAAGGGGTTCTGCCTCCACCTACACTACTCCGTTCACTTCATTTTTCTCTTTATTCTATATTGAACAAGTTGCATTTGTGTGCCCTAAAAGGTACTCTCAATACAATTGAGTTTTATATTGATCTTTTTCTTGTGTCAAGTTTTCTTCTAACTATTATATACTTTGCACTTAACTCTCACTAATATCCAAACCTAGGGCTTAAAACACCCTAGGTTTTTTCATGGTAAATAAAACCCATGTTATGGGGACCATTGAATTACCAATACATTGTGGTATAACATTGAGATTCATTTCTGCAATGTAGGCCATGTGGCACTGAATCTCCCTATGTCATATTAGGAATAGTTGTATAAAGAAGGAGCTATGACTTCACCTACATCCATGCGTTCACATTCATTCATATTCTCTTCTATGAGTATACTCATGTTTGGGTTCCCTAAAAGGAACTCTCCATATGATTGCATTCTTGTGTTGATATATTGTTTGTATGGAGTTTTCTTTTTGTTGATCGTGGGACTTCGCACTTGATTCTCACATGGTACCACAGCCAAGGGCTTGAAATCTCCAAGTTGCTGATCTTTTATGTCCAATTGGCTTCCTTGCAAAAACCATTAAAGATTACTTTCTTGCACTTCTCCAAATTCTTTTGTTTTGACCCTCAAATCAAAAGCCAAAGTTTGAGGGTCTCCCCTAAGTGTTTGAGCAGTGCATGGGGGAGCCATTGTGGTCAAGCAATGTTGGCTACATTAGCTCAGTGACACAATCATACAAGGTGGCAATTTGGCAGTGTCATCTTGTGGTCATGCCATCTGCAAAATGGCATTGCAAAGTTGGTAGTAACAATCTCAGCAAAAACTGTCACCGAAGGTGTTCTAAGAGGTGATTGGAAGAGGCACCACCAAAGGAGAGATGGCCATGAAGGCAATTATTAACCCTCAAGCATTGTCAGTATCTCCAATAAGAGTCAACAAGGTTGGTGTAGGGTCTAGGTGTGTGCCTATCCCGCCCAACTAAGGTGATTGTGTTGCAAAGTCGAGGTTGTGGGTTTCAATCCCTAACCTATTGTGTTGTGTGCTATGTTGTATTGTTGAGTATCTTGTAGGTAACTCCTAACAACTTCCCTTTAAGACACACAACAAATGCGACATGCGACAATGTGGTGACGAGGCAATGACATGTGGCATGTCCTTATAGTCTAACATGGAAGAAATTTCAAAAACTCCATATTTGACATGTTTGAGTTCCATTAGAGGCCAATTTTTTTCATATTTTGGTGACGAGGCAAAGACACGTGGCAAGTCTTTACAATCTAACATGGCAAGAATTTCAAAAAATCCATATTCGACATATGTCTAAGTTCTATTCTGTAATATCCCTTTTTCGGAATAAAAGTAAAGAAATTAGCACAAACCCTCTAATATAATCAAATCTGTTTTAGGACCAGCAAACTGAAACTAAACCTAAATTTGGACAACAAGCAGATTTTTGGAACAGCAGTATGAAAAAATCACAATTTCACCAAAATATCATCCAACAATGCATCCACAATTTTTATGAACCTTTTAGAGATATTTTAGAATTGTTTTCAACCCCAAAAAGCAGTACAAGTCCAAAATAAATTATGAAAGGAGGGTTTAGAAACCCCAAACTTCACAAAAAATAGTAGATTTTGGCTTTATAAATAGAGGTCAATCTGAATATGAAATGAAATACAGATTCGTGTCCTTGAAGACACCAAACTTCACCCTAGGGTAAGTCACTCCACCTAGGAGTAACCAATCAATGCACATAAAAATATGGTTATGACTTCTCTCCTTTGCAATAATCTTTCAAGCCTACACAAGGAAGGAGGGTTTTCGTCCCCCAACCAACCACAAGAAGGGTTTCATCCTTCTTGGAATGCCACACACTTGAATTTCCGCCCAAGAGTGGAAGAACAATGAGCTATCAGCCCAATAGTCCAAGTAGAGTAAATGGGCCAAAGATGATGAGTGCAAATGAAGTCCATGATCTCCTTTTATAACCTCACCTTGGCGCCAAAGGCCACAGAGGCAAGGCCAACCCCAATAAGTCATTATAATATTTTATTATGCCTCTTTAAAGCATTAAACCTAACCGACCCCTTATAATGGGAATTTACAAAGATAAAGCATAAATATAAATTAAGAAAACTAAAATATGATCCACAATCTTCCCTTGTTCATCCATTGCTTGCCTTTGGAAAGAGGAAAGGAAATGAATTATTTATTTTGTATTAATTGGGAAAAAGGGGACATTACAATCCTCCCTACCAAAATGGCTTGTCCTCGAGCAATTGTAAGTACTCGGATCCCCAAACAAGTCTCAGGAACATGCTTCTTCTTTGATGTACCTGCAAATGAAGAAAACATATCAAAGAAAAAAAGAGTGCTTAACAACACTTTTAAATACCCCTTATCATGCCTTAGGGACATGATATCTAGCTCTCTTCTGTTTCTTGACATCACCTCATAATTTCCATTCAAATAATGGCTTCCCAACACTTAAGTAATGTTGTCCCAAAAACAACTGTAATCATGCATTTTTCTTTCAAAAATCAGAATGTTCAAGTCTGAAAATAACACATCATAATCTGATTTTGTTCCTCTCTTTCAGCTGAGATCATTTTCCCCCAACATTTAATGATGGAATGCTCTTCAAAAATGGAAACATACTGTCTGTTCATGGCTGTTAATGGCATCCCCAATTCTGATTTTTGCAATCTCAGTCTTATAATCATGGCATAACAACTACCAAACTGAAATCTCACGAAAAATGGTAACTCCATGAGTAATGTAGGGACTGAAAACTTGATTTATATATGCTGAAAAACTAGGAACAGCAGGGCCTACACTTGAAATCATCAGACATCTTGACCTTAAAATTTAATAAAATCAACCTTTATAGCACTCCTATGAATTCTGATTTCATCATAAGTGCTTCCCTTTCTCCATATTTCTTTTGGTTCATTCATGGAACCATGGGTTAGAAATTCATAGAAAAGAAAATCAGAATTCTTATGTTTCCTTAAACATGTCATGCTAGCATTTTCCTTCATCAATTTCCTTATTTTCCATAAGCAAGGAGAAGAATCAAAACCGAAAGCTTTACCTTTACCTTCTTGGAGCCTCAAGGGTTTACCCGGATTCCAAGGATGCAAGCAATCTATGTAACTCTTCATCATCCCACTTCTTCTCTCAATCATCCTATGCAAGGCAATCCCTATCTTGAAGTCCAAACTCATGACAAGGTGTTTGTAATGATCAGCCCAACAAGGTGATAAAGAAGGAAACAAAAGATCTGAAATGTGTGTATACCTTGGGCTGTCATAAAAAACCACTTCATTGCTTGGAAGATGTATAGTGAGCCCTTGGCAAAGAGCCTTCTCCCAACCTTGCCCCTCATTAGCATAGATATGATCACCCAAGCATGGCCATGATAAATAATGATGAAATAGGCTTTTGACATGATCAAATAAAATATCACATGGCTTACCATAGGCTGCTGATCTGAAATTTACAGCGGATTGAAAGAGGTCATGGACACCCAGAAATGCCCTTGTCTCATGTGTGCACCTCATAACATATTCCCTTGGAAGCTCCACTTCATCTTTCCTTTTGTGTTCAGATTTTTCTCCACTTATAACCCCATTTTTAGCTTGTTGATCCACATGCACAGCCGCTTGCCATGGTTTGCAAGGGAGCCTCAACAATGTCATATTGTTACCAAATGGCTTAAGACAACAAAACTGAATTGGAGTAGAAGAAAGCAATGATTTTAGAACACCTTCATACCTTTGGACATCCCTGATATGTTCAATTCCCTTTATCCCATGAGACTTGCTTGGCATCTTTCCATCATTCTCTTCATTCTCTTGCTGCTCATGCTTCTTTGCATCCTTTTGCTTATGTGTCCAAGATCCTTTAGTATCTTGCCACATGCAACCATTAGAAAGCAATGGAATGTCATTAACAACCAAAAGTTCTTTTACCTTCTTCTTTGCTTGGTTCTTGCTTGACAATTTCCCCATTCTCTTGAGCTTTCGTAGGGCTGTGATTTCCATCAAACGACCTCCCTTTGACTGCGGTTAGGAACAGACCAGCCACTTCATTTTGTCTTTTATGGGGAGTTTCCTTCCATCTCCTTGACCATGAAAGGCTTGTTGAAGTACCATCAATACAAATATCATTGTGACCCCTATTTCTTCCCTCAAACACAAACATATCAGATGGATTATAAACCAATTGGAAAGAGGAAGTAGTTACCTTAATATGCATACTGCTGGCCTTGGAAAGAAGGTTATCTCTTATCAATCCAATTTCAGTCCTTGAGCCTAAAGTGACCTTTGTTTTGAGGCATGCATGACTTGGAAATTGCTTGGAAGGGTGCACTACCTTCATACCTTGTTCATGTGTGTTTGAAAGGTCTTCATAGCTCTTACCAAGGTCTAATTATTCACCTTTGGGCTCTTTATTGTCTGTTGTCATAAACAGACCAGCAAGTGGACTGTTATCATTTCCACTTGGGAAGTGGGTTCCATCCATCCCTTTCGCTTCCTCTTCTTGTTCACAACCCCTTCTTTCACCTCTGAATTCATCACATGCAAAAATATCATCATCATTAATCAAACAATGATCCACAATTACCTCATGATGCGGAATATCCGGAATAAGAATGGGAGTAAGGCTGAATCTTTATCCTTTATGGTTCCCTTTCCTTCAAGATGCGGATCTTGAGTTGTATGCTCACTGTTCTCCTCCTTCCTTGGCTTGTGTTCCACAATTTCATCAAACCCTCGTGTCACTAAGGTGTTTTTAGGAACACTAGTCAAGAGATCAACCTTGGCAAGAGGGTTGGAGGTTTCTAATCCTTCAATTACCAGCTGCTGCAATATACCACCCACTTTCTTGTTCTTAGGGCAATAGGCATGCCCATCCTCTTCTAGCGAACTTGGGGTTTGGTCCCTTCTCCAACAAACTCCATAGCCACTCCTTTCTTTTCCAACAAGATGGGGCTCTCTTCCACTAGGGTAGGGATATTTTTCCCATGACCCTTGTGCATGCCTCGAGGCTTGGACCAAGTTTCAATGCCCACTCTTTCTGTTTCCAATTTTACGAACTCTGAAAAAGGTAGGGCATCACGAATCTCCTTCGAAAGAGCTTTATATACTCTTCATACCATGTACCGATGTTGCTTACCTTTGGGTGACGGAGAATGAATGATTTCCCTTGAAGAGATTCTTCCACCATTGGAGCCTTGCATGCTATGGATAAGCCGTGCCATTGTGTTGGCCAATCTTTCTTGCCCTGCAATCAACTTATCAAATTTGGCTTCTTGAGGATCTTGATTAGCCATATTGTTTTCTCCCCTTGGTTGATCTGCTTTTCCTCTTCTTTGGTAGTATAGCAAACCCTTGTTGCTTTCTTCCATTGAAACCCTAGGCCTTTGAGGATCCATGCTGATACCACTGATAATATCCCCTTTTGGGCTGAAAACTGAAAATTAAGGAAATTAGCACAAACCCTCAAGATAATCAAATCAGATTTTTAAACAACAATATGAAAATAAACCCAATTTTGGACAGCGAACTGGTTTTCCGAACAAATATGCAAAACTCACAATTTCATCAAAATATCATTCAAAATGCATGCACAATTTTTAAAATTTAGAGTATTTCAGAACTGTTTTCAACCACAAACAACGTGTTAATGCTCAGCTGAAAAATTAATTAAAACCAGCAGAAGTACAACTAAAAAAATAATAATTATGAAAAGAGGGTTTAGAAACCCCAAACTTCACAACAAATAATAGATTTTGTATTTATAAATAGAGGCCAATCTGAATATGAAATGAAATATAAGATTTGTGCACTTGAAGACACCAAACTTCACCCCAGGGTAAATCGCTCCACCTATGAGAGACCAATCAATGCATATAAAAATATGGTTATGGCTTCTTCCTCTCAAATCTGCAATAATCCTTCAAACCTACACAAGGAAGGAGGGTTTTTGTCCCTTAATGTAATGTCCCCTTTCTAGGACAAGTTAGAAAATGGAGAAGTACTTGTTATGATCAAGCAAAGAATGGATAAACCCTTTTGCTTCAACCTAAAATATCTCAATGTCATCTATTTCGAATTCAAATGGGATTGGAACTAACCAATATGGTGGGATAGATTGGAAGAAAAAAATTGCAATTTAAACACATTCAAATCAGATTTTTAACTGAAAAATAATTAATAATCACACCCCAACTGCTGCAATCTTCCAAAATTATTTCCCGCTTAACTGTCCAAAAAAAAACCTTCAAACTTTGGATTTTGGGCCACAAAAATATGAAGAATAATATGTAAAAATCAGATTTCGCACAACCAACACGAAACCCTAATTTTTTCCTAAAAAGTAGGTCACCCAGCACATTTAGGGCATTAAATCAACTCCAAAAATTACAAAACTACTTTCTCCTTATTCCTGCTAATGTCTACAACCAAATGCAATATTAAATTGATCCCAAACTGTAGATTTGAAATAAATATTAATTAATATCAACCAGATAGCTTGCAGCCAGCTAAAATCTTCTAAAATTCAGAACTCATTCAATACTCAGTGTTTTTCCATGAAACAAGATGCAAAATAAACTAGAAATTTAGGGCTTTCCACTTCATTAAGAATATGAATATTCTGATCAACAAAACCGCTCCAAAACAGCCCCAAAAAACTGATTTCAAATCGCTAGGGTTAGATAATATTATTTAAATTATTATCAGCCCTTTTTTAACCTCAAAACACTCCAAATAACTGCCCCAAACTAAGATAATAATGCTAACATATATCAGATTGAAAATCTAGCACATATGACACCAAAACATGATAAAATAAACCCCAATCCCAATCGCTATGGATAAATAAATTGCAGTTAAAAAATAGTCACAAAAGTACTTCAAACCCTTCACATACAATGCAGATTTACTCTCAAATGACTGCACTAATATGCTAAACCAAGTCGCCAATACTTAGAATGGAGAAACAATGCACTTATTCACTCAACAATGATTGCAAGAAGGCTTCAAAGCTAGGGCATACATCCTATTTCTCCAAGCATGGAGTAATTTCAAAATTTCAATCAACATAACCCCATTAGAGGAAATGCGACCTCCTTTTATAGAGTTAAGGGGTGCAATATTAAAAAAGACCGACCTTCCCCTTTTGGAGGGAAAACATAAACTCTCATTATAATAAAGTCTCTGATAAACTAAGACTATGTGCACTTTATTATTTTTAATTAAATAATAAAAACAACTATCCTATGTACACATTTAAACTAACTAAAGAGTCCCACTTGTAGGACTAGGCATGCCAAAGGGTTACAATGCAAATGAAAAAGATATTAGTAATGTCCCGTAAAATGGGACATTACACCCAACCAACCACAAGAAGGGTTTCCGTCCTTCTTGGAATGCTACACACTTGGATTTCCACCAAAGTGTGGAAGAACAATGAGCTATCGTCCCAAAAGTCTAAGTAGAGTAAATGCGCCAAAGATGTATGAGTGCAAATGAAGTCCATGATCTCCTTTTATAACCTCACCTTGGCACCAAAGGCCAAAAAGGCAAGGCCTACCCCTATAAGTCATTATAATCTTTTATTATGACTCTTTAAAAGCATTAAACCCAGTTCACTCCTTATAATGGGAATTTACAAAGATAACACATAATATAAATCAAGAAAACCAAAATATGATCCACGATCTTCGTTTGTTCATCCATTGCTCGCCTATGCGAGGGTGTGAAGGTCATGGCCCGAAGTCATTACAATAAAAAAGTAGTAAAATGCCTTGAAAATACCCTTAATATGAAATGAAAATACCCTTAATATGAAATGAAAATACCCAAAAATAGCAATGAACCCCACAACTGCTTATAATGATGCAATGTTACAACATTTTCCCCTTGTGAACAAAGTACGAAAAGTGGGAAACATTAAAAAATAGCATTTTCAGTACATTACAAAGAAAATATGATCAATCGCGGTTGAATTCTTCCATGCAATTCGCATAGAAGTTGTAAAAAACATTGACTTTTTGAGGCATAGTTTCAAAGATAAGTGACCCGTTGATTAAACTTCTTCCCAATAGAGGCCGGGATTGGACCTGTTATTGCGTCAAATTGAACTCCCCTAGTTTCCATTTTGGATAAACATTGTATCTTCATATCTAGACTCTGAAATCAAGAAATATACATTTCAGGTTGTGCCAAGCCCGCAAACTATTAGTCTCAAGCTTGAGCACTTATGCATAAGTAAAGCTGTAGCCCTAATCATAGCAGAGAATGCCCGATTAAGCCTATATACGATGTCTTCTAGGAGCTTGTTGGAACACCATCCACAGAGGCAAGCCTTAGCAAAGAAAATCGGCTTACGTATCCAAGGACTAGTTAGCCAAGGCATCTGCAACTCTATTCCTTTCATGCTGTCATGTGATTGAATTCCCCTTAATTGGATGTCTCGCTAGCGCTGCTTCCATACTTATCTTCCACAAGTATGCGTTACCAATTCGCTAGTTGGAAGAAGTACGCAAAACTACGCGCACGACAACTCTCCTAATGCTTTGAGAGCCTGCTTCAATTTGCGCTTTCATCTTGCCGCGTGCCAATTGCTTAAAGCATCTTGTCATGCCTTCTATATCCGCCCGCCCTTGCGTGCCTTCTTGGTAGTAATACTCAAATTCTTTGCAAAAAATAATCTGCTCATCCCCTTCATTTCTCCCCTTTCACGCTTCCCTCTAACGCGCTTTTCCTAGCCTTCCTCTATGAAGATCCTCCCGCGCGCCTAGTTTTCTAAAACTCAAAGTCGCGCCTTCCTCAATGCGCCTTCTCTGCATGATGTTCTTATTAATATGAAAACGGGTCCCCAAAGCATCCCTAGGTTCAAGACATAAAGGTGCTAGCGGATATGCTGCCATTCCGTCAGCTTGGCGTATGGGGCCAAAGGTAAAATCCTTTTGTAGGTTTTCAAACGAGCTTTCAACCCGCTATGTGATCCCAGAGTTCCTAGACAGAAGATGCAGTCGGCCGTTGAAAAGTCTTTGGAAAATTCAAGCGGAGGTATCCACGTGTCTTGACCACGCATACTCCAAAGGTAAAATCTAGGGGTAGTTTTCAATATGCAGTGCGTATAAGCCTTTGTCACGTGTCTAGGGTCAGATGTCTTTAGCCCCGCTAAGCAAACATGTTCAAGAGAGCCAAAATCATTCCAATACAATACAAACAGAGCCCATGGAAGCCGCCACATTGTCAATAACCCAGGGACACAAGGAACAGGAGACGCAAGGTAGGGGATTCTTCGAATCTCCTAAGCACAGCGCATCTGAAAGGCTGCCATGTGGACCCTTTCTTATAGGATCGTCCCATGTTAAGACTCTTCTGTGAATATTGCACGCCCAACGAAAAACTAAATCTTAGGCAACATACCCGGTTGCCATTAGTTCTTTGGGCAGGAAAATCAAATTTGGGCGATGAGAAGACTTATCTATGGATCGATGTCGCGATACCCTCTGGACGCCATGGATAGTTACATAAAAGGGTCTTGTCCCCATTCTTAACTTATCTGGCCAGGTGGGTGAGTAGGAAGAGGACGAGCCTTCAACACATTATGCAACATTAATATGAGAATCATGATTTGCTCCAACAACCGGCCATTCAGAATTTGATTTGATCTGCTGTTCTTTTCCACTTGGCACACCAAGCATGACAGGGAACTAGACATGACAGATTGTGGGCTACCATAACCACAAGGGGCATTGATCTTGCATAGTGGTTGAGCCTTATGAAGTCAGGAACTCAATGCATATCTGATGGTGGTTGAGAGTAGGAGTTCAAATTCTTCCCTCTTCTCGATCTCTTATTCTTAGCTATATATTGTACATGATTAGGGGCATATTCAAATGAGTTGGTCGTTTAATCCTCTGCCCCCCCCATCTCTCTTAAACTTCCTTAAGGTCGGAGAATGCGGAGTAGGAAGGGATCCTCCCCTGGCTCTGTCCATGGCGTTATTCTTCAGCCTACTTTGCCCACTGATGATGTACTGTGTAAAGATCATTAGGATAAACAATCAACCTTCAGTAGAGTTTCGTAGATAAGCATCTGTCCATCCTTGGCTTAGGGGATGATCTGAATCTCAAACTTACCTTCTCATCGTTGGCAGGGTATACTGTTTCATATTTAACTAAGGACCATGTTTCGTTGTAGGTCTTGGGAGCTGTGTCTCAATAGGAACTTCTGGAAAATAGAGTCCACTTGTGTGAAATCTATCTCTAGGACCGTGGTAACATTCTGTCATACCCTCTCCTCTGCTCGCCTAACTCTGAAACACATATTAGATCAACGTCGGGTTTCCTCCTGAAGAAATTCAACCACTAGTCCATTTTCTGTAGTGTTAATTCACCGCTTAGTGTAGGCTCTTTCACCCCCTGCTCAATCTCTTTGTCCCCTAAAGGAATGGTTAAATATATGTATAGGAAACACGTTCCTGCTTGCATTGGAGTAGCTATGTGGCAGGTAGATTAGAAAGCAAGAACCGGCTTTCTAGAACAATGAAAAAAGTCCAATACTCAGAGTTTTGTTGAGTCCCATCAGCTTGACCAGATGGCTACCGAAAAGTTGTGCAATCACTTTATGGAAATGCCCCATCTTCCACACCCGGCAGCTCATTCGGGGAATGCTGTAGATTCATGCAACTAACATTGGAGCCCAGATTTGCATGATATGTTATTTAGCCAACTGAATTCAATAACATGTGTTCAAACCAACAAATGTAATATCTGACAAGTCTAAAAATTAGTCAAGTTCCACCAACAATAATGACATAATACATCTGATAGGGGACCATCCTTGCAAGATATGAGGCTCTGGAAGGGTGCACGAATTTGGTACTGTTGTGTGTTGGCTAGATTTTCTGCAACAACTGAAGGAAACCTAGGCAGATACATGCAGATAACCATCTCCCTCCATTTACCGGTAGAAAAGCTCCCGTTGATCCAAGATTTTGTCAAAGTTATATATCCTAATCCACTCTCTCATTTGCTTGGTATTAATCCAGTCTAATAAACATATGTCGGGCTTCTCTGAATGTCCATAGAGTAGCATAGTTTCCTGCAGCAAGCACAGCAGCTCATAAAAGAATATGGAAAAATCAAGCAGAAAATAAAAATAACTCGGGAGAACAGGAATCTTATGAAGAGAGAGGATGTTGTCTTTCCGCAATCAACTAGTTGGTAATAGAGTTTGATCAAGACATGCACATAAGGCGCTATAGGCCGGAAACCCGAAATATCCTCCACTGAAATAACTTAAGGAATTCAAGAGCAAAAGAAACTTTTAGATCTAGATCTAGAATAAGCATAAAGTTTATGAATAGCCATCCTTACTTCCTAAACCACTTGTAGACGAATGTCACCTTTAATAATGATCACAAAAGTTCTTCGGAAAAACTCAATCTCTATTCCTCTGCTTGCAGAAATCAGGGGTTTTTCAGCTCAAAGTCTGGAACACAAGAATGCTGATTACAAATTCTCATTCTTTAACCTGTAGGTTGAGTCCTCTATTTCATTAGTGCATAAAGGGCAATTACAAATTGAAAGCTTTAATATGAATTCCTAAGTTATGCGTGAAGTCTATGATCAAGAGGTTGAAATAGTCGAACAATCTTCCTCCTGGAAAATCCTCTGTTGCATGACATGCATGATTGCATAACTTGAATCAAATAAAACCTTCTATTTTGCATGTCTGCCACCTTTTTCCAAGTAATTGGACTTATTCAAATAATGGGCCCTCTAAACCAATGGGCATTTAAGTTTTATCCACCATTGTTGAACATGACTTGCTCAATATACTTTGTCGGACGAAGCCACATAAGCTAAAATCTAGGAAAGGAAATAAGCATAGAGAATTTGCAGTTGGCTAGATTTTTTGCATAGCATCAAAACCTAGGCAGTCATGAGATAAATCTCCCTCATTTAACCGGTGAGGCTCCCGTGTCAGATTTGTCAATATAAATGTGTTATTATCTATCAGGGGGTTTTACTTTAACCACTCAGTTCATGAACCATAACTAAGACAGTTTTGCAGCAAGTAAGCAGCTGTTTAAAGAAAGGAAAAGTTATAGAAGAAAGTAAGTAAAGGAAATACAGAGAAGAAATGGGGAAGATGTGCATCCCAATTAGTAGAAGGCAGAGCTAATTGCATGCACATAGAAGAAACTTAATAGATATGAACACACAAGAATTATAAAGCAAGGACAGCTTTAGATCCAGATCTAAAATAACACAAAGTTTATCAAGAGATCTAAGATTCAAAGCAAGAAACAAAGTACACCGTGACACAAAGTTCTTCGGAAACCTGCTCCTTTATATTCTTCCGCTTCAAGTTGTTTTCAGGGGTTCAACACAAAGTCTAAAACACAAGATTGCTGCTTACAAATTTTGATTGATCATTAACCCGGAGGTTCTTCTCCTACTTATAGAATGTAGGAGGGAAAGTACAAATAGGAAGACTCAAACTGAACTAAAGTATGACACAACAACTAAAGATGACATTTGACAATCATCCTCAACTAACTTCTTCTTAAGTGACACATGTATCACTTAACTAATAGAATGGTTCCACATGACTTCAAGTAATGGTTGCAAAAACCAATAACTTAGAAGTTTTACAATTTCATCTGGGAACATAGAAAATAGAAGAAGAAACAATAGAAGAAGTCATGCTAGCTGTAACGTTTATGTCATCTTCTTGTTCTGATATCAGATATACTTGTCGAACATATAATTCAGCATCCTTCCATCTTTTTTAGCCACTGCTTCCTTCTCTGTCTTGAACTGTAGCAAACCTTCATTCAACACTTTGCTGCACGCTTCCACTTCTTCCAAGCTCGGCTCAAACCTCGCAATGTGTGCCTGCAGCACCACCAGTCTATTGATAGAATTCATCGTGAAAGGCTTGGTAGCTTTATCAATTCTCTTTTGCACCATCAAAAGAGAACCTTCCAGGGAATCATGCACCTCGTTAGAAACAATCCGCACGTATGAAGTAACATTCTCCGTCCACTCTTTCCTCAGTGAAAGAAATGATACTGTCTGGTAAGGATCTGATGTTCTACTCTCAAGCGTTTGCATCCTTTTCAGCAAAACTCTGCAGATCTCCAAACGGAAAGATACTACAAACTCTAGTTGCTTCCCCTTCTCGACTGATCCATCCTGTACAATTTGTTCTGCAACCAATACATCTCCCGGCAGCTTGTAGATCTCTGGCCAAAAGTACTCAGGTTACTCTCTGCAACTGTATTCATGCCCTACGATGCTTGTCCATTAGTTGCTTTAGTTGATTTGCTGCATCGTTCATAACCTTTAGGCGGGCTGGCACTTCCCCAAGTTGTACACGGAAGCTTGACGAATAATCAGATCGTTCCATTCGTCAATAGCCTTTACTTGATTGCTTGCATCTTCCATTTCCTGCAAAAGATGATCACTCACTTGCTCTGAAATGGACTAAATGGAAGGTTTAGCAACCTTGGCTATGATCTCGCATAATTGAGATATTTGCTTTTGCAGCTCTTCTTTCTCTGCCTTTTCACTGTCAAGCCTAAGGAACAAAACATCCATCAATGTCTGCGTGTCTTGCTTCAATCCTTTAGTGGTAGGCTTGACCGAGTGGTATTTTGGTCACCGTCACATCTTCTGCCGTGAGCTCCTCTTCCTATCTTTCCTTCCGCCGGAATTGATATCTCAACAAACTTCTCTCCCTGAATCCTTGATGATCAACCTAGAAGTTGCTTTAGCAACTTTAGGCCTTATGTCTCTTCTGCTCAGATCCTGAAGTAGCAGCAAGTCGTGCTCTTCGAAGTTCATCTCTACTCTTGCTTCCGGAACCAATTGCAAAGCTAACCATCCCGAGAAGTTACTTCTCGGAGGAGTAAGAAGTCGCTGAGTGCACTACCATCTCCCGCTCTGCCTCCTCTCCATTAGAAAGAACGACGGTGATTGGGAAGAAGCCCGTAGACTTGTGCCGCTTTGACTAAAGGTCGTGTAACTCCACAAGTTGCTTGCTCAGCTCCATGTCGATCAATCTATCATTCGGATACCTGAGCATCTTTATTGGTTCTCCAAAAAAGCCCGTAACTCTGAGGTATGTGAAATCTGCAAACTGAATGAATAAACTGTCAATCTTAGACACAGCTTCCCACGCTTCCTTGCTTACCCTGTTGGCCTTCAAGTCTTTGTCTAGCCTACAAATGAAATCGTAGAAGAATTCATCATTGACCACTTTGGAATCTTTCTCGTACGTAGGTATAGTAAGCTGTGGGTAGCACTCAAAAATGGGGTCCTTAGAAAGAACACCACATCTATCCATCTTGGAAAAGATGCCTTGTGAAGCTGCAGCATACACCAAGTAGGAAGTCATTTTGAAGCTGAAAGTACGCTTCACATTCCGGAGTTGCTCACCAATGTTGTCGCTAATAATTTCCGACCAATTGATTATGGAATCAACCTAGTTGACTTCAATGGTCCTGATGAAAGCATACATCCATGTACGGAAAGTGTAAGCATTCGCCTCGCCATTCATCCTGCATAACAACTTGACAATATCATCGACCTCCTACACCAAATTGGACCGCGGAAGAGTTCTTGGGAACTTTGAAGGAGATCTAGGCTTCTTCATGTATCTGCTATTCATTATGCTCACGCAATCAACTCTATGCTTCTCCCATCTGTTGCCAGCATCCTGAATGCTAATGGAAGTCACCACCTTTCATACTGGGATCTTCAAACAATAATTGATGAACTCTGCGTCCAGCCGAATTATTGTTTTCCCCGTAGCATCTCGCACTGATCTGGATGAAGGATGGTAAGATCTAGCGCACTCCATAATAAACTCTGGCAACTGGGCTATGCATGGAAAGGCTACAGCTCGGATAATTCCACTGCTTTTAACCGCACGCATGAGTGAAGTCTTTCCCGCTCTGGATCTATCAATCAATTCAGAAAGAGGTTCCAGACCTAGATCTGTGTCTCCTATGTCTGCAAGTTTGGAAGCGATGCATGACTCCATCGTGCTTTGTTTTTCATCTCTCTTCGCCATGGCTTTGTCTTTGTCTGAATAATTCTTTTTCTTCTTACTTGGCCGGATTTCTTCAAAAATGGCGCAGATCTGGACAATTCTTCAAATTTGGAGGATATATGCAATGTATTTGACATTGATTAAAGGTCTTTTTCTTTTGTAAAGCCCCTGTAATGAATTCCTGCAATTAATTCAGACAAAAATGGCCACCGGAGCATGAATAGTGAATTTTAATTAGAAAAATCTTCACTTTTCAAGCATGCTGCCCCAAAAAATTGATGTTTAATTTGCACATAAAGAGAGCATGAATCCTTTCAACAACACCTAAGCACCCGTAACACCTATGCAAACAATTATGCAGACAAAGATCAACCTCCATCAAAGCATGCGCCAAATTTGGAAGCTTTTAGCCTTGTTTTTCCTTTTGTCTGAGCAAAATCCTTCTTCAAATGGGACACACTTTTCCTCTTGGCTGCAATTATTTTACCTGTGAATTAAATAATTCACCCTTATGGCTGTCCATGCTTATATAACCCTCACAATTCTATAATTAATAATTGCACTTCCTATTCCTGGCAATTAATTAATTGAAAATCATGTTTTTCTCTTTAAAAATAGCATGCTTAAGAACAACCATCCAATAAATTAAATTAATCCGATTTAATCATTCACACTTCACTTCACTTAAGCTTCACAGTGTGCCTTGACCATAGCCACTGAAAATAGAATTTAATTTAATGATTTAATGCTTTAAAAATCATTAAATCTATCCTAAATGGGGTGCACTTTTTGACATGAAGGGGGCAGCCTTTAAATAAATTAAATTTAATCAATTTAATTCACTTAATTCTATTTCTTTTATTCCCCTTTGACTTGTTGACTTTCTTCCATGCTTGGGCGCCTATTTTAGAAGGAGAAATAATTAATTAAATCCACTTAAAGGCTGCCATCATCTCACCAAAGGGGCACACTTTTTTGCATAATATAATTCTATTTTTAAGAAATTTTCACAATGGGATTCTTTACCCTGCAAGGCAGCCCCGGAAATCCCATGATCCACTTAAGTGATTTGATTTTGACAATGGGATTATTTACCCTGCAAGGCAGGCAATAAAATCCCATGATTTCACTTAAGTCGAACTTTCCTTTTATTTTATCATGGGAATTTTTACCCTGCAAGGCAGGCAATAAATTCCCGCCTGCCTGCAACCTCTAAACTTTCCCACTGCAACTTAAGTGAATTTTATATCACATGGAAAAAGTACCCTGCTAGGCAGATACAAAATTCCCACCTTGCCTGCTGCTTGTATTTTTTCCATTGCAGTTTAAATTCTTTCTTTTCCAAAAATGCTTCCAACCCCGCAAGGGGTTTTTCCGTGCACGACTTCGCTTTTTCCCAGTGATCCAGACCTCTGATGGCGACTTCCTCCGGGCATAACATGCGTATATGTTTTCCAACTGCTCCAGGCCAAAAATAAGGGCTTACCCGGCAAAGGAATTGTTCTAAAGAAATTTCATAGAAAACGAAACGGGACAACACAAAAACACGAAAAATTGTCAGAAGTCACAAATAAAGCCCAAAACTTATTCCAAGTTAAAACCCTTCTGGTACATAGGAATAATGACATGTTTGATCATAACAGAGTTAAAACGGAGCATTGCAAATAGCCTCATACGGGGCTCAAAATAATTAAATACAAATTTCCCGCAGACAAATTCCGACGACAGAATATAACAATTTTTGGGCATCTGGGTATTTGGTGAAAAAGGATAATATGACTCTTTGGGAATATCTTGACGCAATACAAGAACTTTCAGGCAATAAAAATACAAAACGACCCATTATTTTAAAAGTATGAAAAATTTTCAGATAGGGTAGTCGCAGATTTCAGGATGAAATCTGGGCGACACCAGAAGTTATACCAATTTCTTGAAGCATACTGACCAATAATATGAACCACTTTTATTGATGATCAGGAAACTTAAGATCAAGAACCCCTTAACCACCATTCATGTAAGATCAAAAAACAATCCCTAATCTTTCAATGATACAATCTTGACCCTGCCTTTTATTAGACCATGTCATCATACCATTAACACATAGGCACCTCCACCAAATGATGAGTCTAAATGAATTGAGTCATGACAATCGAACTCAGAATCAATATGGGGATTACCACCCTGTTTTTCTTGGATATTCAAGATAGTATTAAAAGCTCCTCGCCTAAAATAACAAGCAACTAAGGTAAAGATTGGATAATAGAAGTCATACCCTGCCATTGTTGTCTTTTACGTCTTTCATATGCCAAAGGAGCATAAACACTAAAAAATAAGAACTTCTGGTCTTCCATTTTAGAATATGCATGGAAGATATACATAGACCCTTAATCGCATAGGAATTTAAGACAGTAATAATTCTTGGGTCCCAAAGAGAGAATGTACCTTCTGTTGCTCATTGAGAGCTTATATAAATGGTGTTTAGCTTTATTCCAAATGGTTTCAGCTAGCACAGACATAAGATCAATGGAGGATTATGGTCTCCTAGAAGGTACAAACCATCGTGAGAAGATCAGTATTAATCATTTTTCCAATGTTATTGAACTTTTGAAGGAGATGCCTTCAAGCCCGTTATGGTTGCCAAGTGATCACTTTCTGAAATTATCCCCTCTTCTAAAGTAACCATGGCACCTGAAGGCCAAAGAGAAACATCAAGCGTGACATAAGTTAGCTATTATTATTATAAGGTGTTACTAACAAAATAAAAATAAAAATAAAACCATACAAGCACTTATAATAATATTAGTAACTTAATATTATGTCATGACAAGTCATAAAGGGGAGCTAACTACATGTTTTAATGTTCCTAAAGGAAAAATGCGACTTGGATCACCATGTATGGGGGGACTTGAACTATTAAAAAGACCTTTTATAATTTTTATAAACCCCCATGTAAAAATGCGACTTGGTTGAGGAAGTCTTTCTAGGGACAAATGATGTTAAAAAATGTAACATGGTGATTGGATGGTTTGGGAGGTGTTCTTTGGGTCACATCTTTCCCTTAAGAGTGCAAATCGACTTGTCTTAGGGTTTCATTCTACTCTTCACATTTTCTAATTTATGCATGAGAGCTTGGAGCTTGCTGCTGCAATTTTCTGGGACGAAAACCCTCAGAAAACCTGGTTTTGGGAGAACGAAAACTCTTCCAAAAATCACTATTTTGCTGGAGAATATTCAAGAAATAAAAATCAGGTTTTCGGAGCCATTATTCTACAGCTGGAGCGACCCATTTTGGGTTTTTTTGAAACTTTTGAGGAACTAAAAAATATTATATTTTCAATCAGATTGTGTAAGGAGCATTTCCAGAAATTTTATTCAGTGTTTTTGGAGTATTTTGATGGGGTTTCAAACCCTTATTCTACTGCTGCAATTTCCAGGTCAGATCTGAAATATTTTATGAATGTAAACGATTTCTGGAACTCCCATTTTGGTATTAATTCATGCCACTTGCTTTCTATAAATCTCTCTCTTTCGGAAATACAAAAAGAAGTTATTGTTGTTTGTGTTGTGGTATTTATTATCTACTTGTGCAAATCGCATTTCCTGGATTATATTATTATTGCAGCATATTTTGTCACTAGGGTTCTGTTATCCAAATAACTCTCCTAGTTATTTTGGATAACTTGTATCTTCATTCTGACTCTGATGCTTCACATTTCAGGTCGTGTGCCCATAGGCTTGCTCATTTGGCACTTTGCATAGACTGTAGTCCTTCCACACGCTCCCTGCGCAAATGCAATTCTTCCACGCGAAATTCTTTTCTTTCTGCTGCCGCGTGCCCTCCCTCAGTTGAATATTCGCGCCCTGCTTCCAACTTGACTTTCGCAAGTCATTTGTTCTTTATTGCTGCACGCGCATCCGCGCGCATTTGCATTCCCTCTGCTTTCCTCTCGCGCACCTTGCTTCCTTATCGCCTTCTTTCCGGCGCCCTTTGCGCCTTCTAATTCTTCCTCTACATTCTGCAATCCTTCCATTTTCCCCTTTAGCGCCTTCCCCCCGCGCCTTCCTCTCAGCGCCCTTCTGCAAACGCCTTAAAATTGGTCGTCCCTGCTCTTCCTCTTGCGCGCCCGCGTAACCCTATATTGCCAGACGCCCTTTTCAGATGAACGCATGCGCATAAGTTTAAATGCCTTCTGTAGGTATACCTTCCTCCTTGCATTTTGCCTACATGCGCGCCTTCCCTATGTTTCTCTTCCGCGCCTTGCGCTCGACCCCCGAACTTCAAAAGGCCATAACTTTTCATCCAGAGCTCCGATCTTCAACAAAATTGGACTTTTCAGAACATGCACGACATCCTCTGACAAAAACTGGATTTCTTAATTTTCACGAGGGTAGATGTATGATAATTAAAGAAACATATCCAGCTCCAGTCAATTAAATACCCAGTCCCGTCAAATGACAGAAATTCCTGAGCAATTCCAAAACAGCTGCCTTCAGAGTGCCATATATTTTGCATTTCTCAACGAAATCTAGACAAAATTGGTACCGTTGGAATCGTGGCTCCAAAATTGACGCACTGAAATCAAGAAATTCAGGATTTGATGGTGAATTGATGGTGATTTCAAAGGAAAACGCGCCCAGTTCAGAAGAGTGTTCTATTTGGTAGTTGGGGTGCATTAAATGAAGCATGGGCTGACATTTCTCACTGCTGCAAGTGATGGGACAGCTGGTGAACCTTTATGCAAGCAACAGAACACTCATTTCACTGTCATTTACTACCTCTTGCAAGTGGTGAGAAGACAGATTTCAGGATTTTCATTTTCCCTCTCTTGTCCTCTCAGAATTCTATAAATTGGAGTGTTGGGCTCATTGTAAGGGGGAGATAGTTTTGAGTAGCAAAGCTCCATCAAAATTTGTTTTGGAAGCCAATTTACTATAGGCCCTTGTAGTGGACTCCTTGCATGGTGATCCAAGCCCGTTTTTGTAAAGGTTGAACTATGTGATTTAAAATGCAGCATTAGATGCAAGTTTGTGGAAATCTTCCCTCGCTAATTTGGTTTGCATTCTCTTCTGCAATTTCATTCTCATTACATGTATACTGTCTATTCTATTTGTTGCAAGGATTCATTATTATTGTGCATTATGAACTATGGTTGTGAGTGCATTTGCCAGATTGTGGAGGACTGTTATCACCCCTTCTAATATGCAATTTGCTCCTATTTTTCATAATTGGAAAGCTATCCTAATTCCCTCCTTTTCTGGTAATCACCGCATTTAGCGTACCCTTATTTTCATGCAATCTCTCTCAACTGGTCCCATTTGGAAAGTTAGTATTAGGAAAGATAGTTCTGCTTGCATTAGAGTTAGATTGTGGCAGGTGAGTTTAGGAGTAAGAACCAACTTATCTCTGGAGTTCTATCTCATTTAGCAAGTCCCACAACTTGGAGATAGTACCCATGTTATCCATATCACACACAAGTGAGCTCAAGCACGCACACTTGAGCAAACCAAAGGGTGTTGTGATTCGGAGATAACAAGTTCCATTTTCAGCTGGGTTATAGGCACTTTCCATTGGGTCCAGTTGGGGACATTACAGTAGTATCAAAGCAAGTTTTCCTCCCAGCCTGTTGTGGTGAAATTCAGATTTTAGATTTCAGTTTTATATGGATAGGGACGACGATCTTTTTAGGAACCAATATCAGAGGAGAACACCAAGAAGAGGAGGAATGGATGAGGAAGAAAGGGCACCTCCTAATGATGGGCTAAGCTACATAAATGAGATTTTCACTAGGGGAAACAGAGAGATATAGGGCAGATTATTGGACTCCCAAAGAGATCTTAGGGACTCCATAGTTGGAGCCATTGCAGATTTGGGAATGGCTCTACAAGCAACAAACTTTAACAAACAAAACCCTCAAGGGGGTCAAGGCAACCAAGGTGAGGGCAGCTCTTCCACACTTCATGTTGAAAGGGATTCTCAAAAAAAATCCTCTAAATACTTTCGTGCAAGTTTCCTTCAGAGAGAAGAGCCACAAGAAGAGAGGGAGCAGCCACAGGTTCATGGATTTGCGAAGGAAATTAATTTATATGGAGATGAGTATGCATCTTTGAACCCTCATACAAGAGACCTTTCATTTAGAGATTTTTGCCAACTAAGGAAGAATGAAGGACCAAGAAGGAGGGTGAACCAACAGTCGGAAACTATAAGGGGCATCCAACACCATTTGGGGAAGATCACTCTTCCTACGTATAATGGGACTGACAAATGCTCTGCAAGGGCATGGCTGCAAAAACTGGATACTTCCTTTCATTGAACCCCATGTATGAAGAGGAAGCTCTCAGGGTTGTCACTCTTCACTTGGATGGTGTAGCCCACGAATGGTGGTATCATGGAATTGTGACCTAGGGGCATGGCTCCATCACTACACTTGAGGAGTTTACTCAAAGGTTTGTTGAAAGGTTTGATAGAAAAGACCCAGAAGTACACTTCCGTGAACTAGCACAGCGGAAACAAGAGTCTACCGTTGAGCAATATGTGGCTGATTTTCAGAAGTTGGCAGTCATGGTGACCTATGTTAGCAAGCAGAGACTTATTATGCTATTCATGGAAGGATTAACAGAACCTCTTAAGGGATTGGTGAAGGCATTTGAACCTTCTTCAGGATGCTAAAAAGATCTCTAAATCTGGAATCTACGGCTATTATGGGGTAAAAACCAGCCCCTTGGACAATCAAAACCAAGCTATATGGGGCAGCCAAGGCACACTTTTCAAGGGCAGTCAAGAACAGCCCCGATTAATCAAGAAAAAAAGCCATTCCACAATATACAAGCAACCAAAGAGAGCCTCCTCAGAGCAAGAAAGGTGAGAATTCAAGGAATGAGTTGAGAAGGAAGAATCTTTGTTTCCATTACAAGGACCCATGGGCTCTAGGACACTGTTGTTTAGGCAAAGGTCAAGTGCACTACATTGAAGTTATTTCTGATGGAGAGGAAGAAGAAATAGAAAACGAAGAAAGTCACGAAGATGAAGAACAAGAGGGCAAAGAAAAAGACAACCAGTTGGATAGTACTCTTGCTACTCTATCCAGGGCACCAAGGTATCACCCTTTTCGAGTTCGAGGGGAACTAAAAGGTAAAAGAGTCACCGTTTTAATTGATAGCGGTGCCACACATAACTTTATTGATGCTGATTTAGTTGCGAAAATGGGGCTGCCATCAGAAGACTTCAAGGGATTTAATGTTACAGTAGCAGATGGTTTCACAATCCCTTGCACTAAGAAAATATCTCAGCTGAAAATCACACTTGGCAAGCACATGGTGACGGATGACTTCTATGTGGTCGGTATAGGTGAAACGGATGTGGTGTAGGGGGTACAAAGGTGGCATTCACTTGGGGAATTTACTCAAAATTATCAGACAATGGAGCTGAAATTCAGATCAGCAAGAAGAGAAATAGCGCTACGTGGCATGGCAAATGGTGCTCCTACGGTAGTGACCGCTAAGAGGATGGAAAGAGTTTTCCATAGAGGGCAGATTTTGTGGGCAGCAAAGTGTTTTATTACATCTGCAGATCAGATTTTGGAGCAGCAGCAATGCCATAAGGATATTCAAGCAATTCATGACAAGCATGCCAAGGTATTTAATGATCTCCCTCATGGGTTACCTCCAGATAGAGGTTTTGAGCACATTATTGAGTTAGAACCAGGTACTAAGGCCATTATCACCACTCTTTACCGCCATCCTAGAGCATACAAAGAGGAGATTGAAAAAGCTATTAAGGAGTTGTTGGAAATGGGGCACATAAGACCAAGCTCAAGCCCCTTTGCATCTTCAATAGTACTTGTGAAAAAGAAAGATGGGACAATGAGGATGTGTATTGATTACCGCCTATTGAACAAGAAAACCATCAAGAATAGGTACCCTATACCTAGGATTAATGAGTTAATTGATGAGCTACATGGGGCTATCTATTTTCCAAGATTGAATTGAGATCCGGGTACCATCAAATTCGGGGTAAGGAGGATGTCTACAAAATTTCATTTAGATGTCATTTTGGTCACTTCAAATTTCTTGTGATGCCTTTTGGATTGACAAATGCTCCAGCTACATTTCAATCTTGCATGAACAATGTTTTTAGGGAGCACTTGAGGAAGTTCGTATTAGTCTTTTTTGATGACATTTTGGTATATAGTAAATCATGGGATGATCACCTTCAACACTTGGACATCGTGTTGGGTATTTTGGGGCAGCAGTCACTCTTTGCAAAGGAATCAAAATGTGAACTTGGAGTAACGGAAATTCTCTACTTGGGACACGTCATTAATGCTCAAGGTGTCCATGTGGATCAACAGAAGATTGTGGCTATCATGGATTGGCCTCCACCCACCACTATGACACATTTGAGAGGATTCCTGGGATTATGTAGCTATTACAGGAGATTTGTTAAGGGTTTCTTTCAACTTGCAGCCCCTTTGACGGATTTGACGAAGAAGGGGGCTTTCAGCTGGTCTAGGACAGCCCAAGAGGCCTTTTGATAATTTAAAAAAGAGATGAGTACAAACCCCGTGCTCACTATTCCAGATTTCACTATTCCTTTTGTGGTGGAATATGACGCATCCGGGGAAGGAATTGTGGTTGTTTTAATGCAAAACAAACATCCCATCGCTTTTGAGAGCAAGAAATTAAAAGAGATTGAGAAGAAATACTCCATCTATGACAAGGAAATGCTAGCCATCATGCATGCTTTGGTCAAGTTTCGGCAATACCTTGTTTGTGGCAAATTCATAGTGAAGATGGATCACAATAGCTTAAGGTATTTTCTCAGCCAATCTGATTTGAGTGATAGGCAACAAAAATGGGTGAGCAAAATTCAGTCTTTTGACTTTGAAATTGAATTTGTTAAAGGCAAAAATAATATAGTAGCGGATGCTCTATCTAGGAAGCCGTATTGTTGCTCTATGACAAAAATTGCAGTGGATTGGAGGGTTGTTATAACAGCTGAATATGCAAAAAATCAGCTTGCTAGCAAGATTCTTGAAGGTGAGATTGAAGATGAAAAATACAAGGTTGTGGATAGTTTAATTTTGTACAAGGACAAGGTCTCTTTGGTGCCGGAATCCAAAGTTAAGCACAAGATATTGGAAGCAATGCATGATTCACCTTTGGCAAGACATCCAGGTTATTTTAAAACATACAAACAAATTAGAGAAAAATTTGTTTGGAAAGGTCTCAAAGGGGAGGTTCTGTTATCCCGTAAAATTGACAAGGGCAATTTTACCGATAACCATACGGAAAATTTTGTTCCGATCCCTCGTTAGGGATCCCCCGCGTTCGAAACGTTTTAAAATCCCTTCCCGGGAAATCTAGTTTTCGAACTTAGTCTTTTGAGCCTTTTTTGGCTGGGAGCATGGATTTGCCTTGTAACACTAGCTTTTGATGCGCCCCCCTTAAAAGCCTTTGGTGCATGGTTTCCATGTTAACACATCTTTCGGTGCGCCAAAGGATGTTGAGTCTCTTTTGCGTGCGCCAAGGCGCATGCGCTTGTGTTGATACAACTTTTGTTGCACCACTTTTTGGTGCGCCCATGGGCGCACATAATCTTACTGCAACACAATATGCGCCAAAGGGCACACATTTGGTGCTTTTTGGTGTGCCAAAGGCGCGTTTAATGTCCTGCTGGCAAATGTTCTCATGCGCCAAAGTGCGCACGCTTTCTCCTGTCGACAACAAATCTCATGCGCCTTTGAAAAAGTGGTTGGCGCATTGATGGCAGGTTTATTCTATATATATAGGTGTTTTTGCGCGCCCAATGTCATTTTCACTTTTGTCGAGCACGTGATCGTTCTGAGCTTGTCAGCCCCTGCCCATCGTTTTCTTCGCCTTGTGGACCCATTGCACACTTTTGCTATTTATCAGGTAAGAGGTTCTTCTCCCCCTTGTGCGTTTGGTGTTTTCGGTTCTTGGTATTTTTGTGGTCTGGTTTTTATGCTTGCTGGTCTGGTCTTTAAAATATATGTTTTAAGTTGGCTGCCCTCCCCCTATGCTATCCTCCCTCTTTCCAGATCTGCTGGAGAAGGACATTTTCTTGAAACAGTGGTTGTAGCCCTCCTGATCTAAACTGTTTCGTTTACCCAGCTGAGCCTTTCAAATAAGAAGTCAGGGATAAAAGAAACTACATCATAAAGAAACCCCCTTTGTAAAGAAGGTTTAGTTCACTGTCTTTTCCCCTTGGCGCATCTGACGCGACCTGCAACAATAAGAACATGTTGCGCCCCCAATGGCGCATCTGACCCACCCTGTTACATGAGCTTAATCCGTGCAAATGGACGCTTTCGGCCTGCTGCATCATGAGCTCATGCGCCCTCAAGGCGCTGGCGCATTTCCCGTGCTCGACAAGTTACAACAACATCATGTTGTGTAAACCCTTCATGCGCCGCAGCCATATCCTACACAAGTATGAAGCAATAAAGGCGCAGGCGAATCCTCGATTCAATAACATTTGTGTTGTGCAAACCCTCTGTGCCACGCACCATATTTTCCTTTGGCGCACGAATCGTCCCTTGTTACACGCTTTTCCCATGTAACACACTCAATTTTCATGCGCCCTTCTACTAAAATGCAATCTGCAACATCCATGCGCCATGCGCCTTTGGCACCAGTTTAACTTTTGCAACAGCCCTTTCCCTGTGCGCCCTGCCTATTTAGGCCTGTAAGTTGCAATTTTCATGCGCCCTGCGCCCTGAGCCTTAAAATCTCTAACTCTTTCTTCTGCTAGACGTTCCAATGAAGATCAAATGGCTAATTCAACCTTTTCGGATTGGGTCTCGCTTCTTCTTCATGCAGATCAGCGGATAAACTTAGAAGAACATATGTCTACATCCAGCAAGAGGCCCACCAAATCAAAAGGAAAGGCGAAGCTTACAGAGGAAGAGATGAAGTACAAATATCAAAGGGTCAGGATGCCCGAATCACAGGCTGAATGCAGCATGGATGTCAGAGACTCAAATTGGGTCACATTGACATGGAAGAATTCTGGGTTAGAACTCAGAAGGTTACAAGGAGTCCTGTGGATGGACAAAATTAATAGGCAGTGCCCTGCACTTCGCCGGAGGAATCCCCGTCAGCACAGTCAACAATGAATTCATGATGGTGGTTGCCCAGTCTTATAACAAGGACACAAGATGTGTGTTGAAAACAGCAAGGGCGAGGTAGTCATAAACCTCACTGCCCGTCATTTTGAGATGATACTTGGCATCCCTCACCACCGGCACTTTGTGGCCGTCAGCCAAGAAGAGTGCATCAAGGCCTGGGAAGATAATGAAGACCAATGCATGTAACTGATGAACGAAGTCTACTTGAAGAACAAGAAGGTGATAACCCGGTGGCCCCAGATTATCCACCGCAGTGATTTCTCAGAAGAGCTCAGTGATACTATTACTTTCCTGAGCAGAGTCTTCGGGCTTTCTGACGCCCACTACTTCCATAAATGGATGCTGAGGGTACTTGGAGACAATGAATAAAAATTTTCCTGATCAGCACTTTTGCTGGGGAGAAATAATAAGCAGCACCATCTCCGAGCAGCTACAACAATTTGACACAACGGGAGTGTTCCATATGAACTCCTACGTAGTCTACGCTGCAGCGTCAGAGAGGGATTATCCAAGGCTAAACCGAAGTGGAATTTGGCCTCAGGTCAAAATATATGAATATTATCCAGAACTGAGGCTGGAGAACAGCATCCCTCAATTCGCCAAAATTAATGATGCTTTCTTCGATCACATCATTTGCCTGTTGAGGCCAAATCTAACTCATGGTCGCACGACCAAAAACATTGTGTCAACTGTGGAGAAATGGGGGGCCCTGTTCACCCAGTTTCCCACATTTACCTATCTGAGGGCGGTCAACTTCTTGGGCGAGCCAACCAGGCTACCGAGGTATGCTGGACCTAAGCTGATTCTACTAGAGTTATCAAGGCAGCTGGTCACATACCATGAGAAATGCCTCAAAAGAAAGAAGGGCGGAACTCCTTTCCCCCTCACAGTGGGCCGGTACACATGCTCCTCCCATCACAAGGTGAAGGAAATGTTCACAGAGCTGGAGTTGCTCAATTTGAAACATGACTTCCCAGCCAGGCCTACCTTTGACCCAAGGAGCTGCCTGCCAAGGGCTAAGCTTGATCCGATCCATGTCCCTCAAATTGAGGATATTTACATTGACGTCATCCACGAGGTGGAACTCAGAAGAAAGGATCATTCTCGCTTAGCATTGGAGGAAATTATCCAATACGGAGTGGCCATTGTCCCCAAAGGCTTCCAAACTACGGAAGATGAAGTAGACAAGGTATATAATGACACAGAAGGGGATGATTGGCCCTTCCCGGCCATTGACAGAAGCAAAGCTCCTCAAACAATTGAGGAGAGGGTCAAGGAGACTATGCGCAGAACAGAGCACTGGTGCCGCATGAACGGGCTGATCTACCTCGGGGTAGATTTCACAACCTCCCCATTGGGCAATGCACCTCCAAGGTCCAAGAAGCAGCTAAAAGGCAAAGGTGTAGAAGGTGAACCTAGCACCATTCAGGAAGAAGCCCCTAGAAGTCCTCCTTCCACAGCGCCAGAACAGGTAATAACTCTGGATTCGCCAGAGAAAGAAGCAGCGGAGGATAGTCCCATACGCCCATCCACTCAGGATGTCGGCATTGCTACAACCATAGAGGTCCCTTCTATCCCTTCTTCTTCTCTTTCTTCCCCTCCTCGAGTGACTCAAACGACCACCCCTTTGGTCGTGTCCTCTGCCCCTTCTTCTACTCTTTCCCCTGCCTCTTCGTCTATCTTCTCCTCCCTCGCTGATTTATCTTCTTCCATTTCTTCCCTCATTTCCGGGCTCCCTTCCCTTCCTTTGTCTTCTGCAGCTGCGGTTTCCCTTCCTCCTGTGGACACTTCTTTGGCTATGCTTTCAATGCCACCGCCACGTGTCTCCACGTTTTTCCCCTCTTCTACTGTTGCTCCCTCCTCCTCTGTCTCTGGTCCTTCTTCTATGGGACCAGCCTGGATCTCTCAGCAGCTGAGCCAGCAAAAGAGGAAAGTTCCCATCGCTCCGATGGACTTTTCAGTAATTCCAGCCAAAGGGGCAAAGAAGCTGAAGCCTGTTGCACGCTTCTCTAAAAGTACTGCAGGTGAGAGGATCATGGAAATTGCATACCCCGATCCCCTCAAAGAGAAAAAGGATCTGTCTCCGGCAGATTTTACTGTGACCCAAGTCACAATGGGGACATCTTCTGAAAGTCTCCAGGGGGAAGCTCTTTCCGCGGTCGACGCCCTTTATCAAAAGCTTCAGGAAACAAAAGAAGAGAAAAGGCTACTGAAGGAGCAGAACAAATATCTGCTTCAAGCCTTACAGAAGATGGGTAGTGCACCTCCCACGACTACCACCGAGACTTCTGAGCTTCTCAGCCAGGAGAAAATCAATGAATATTCAAAGATCGGCGAGCAGGGTATGGCCGTTTCTGCTTGGAGGAGCCAGATCCTCAAGGACAGTGAAAGAGTGATCACTGAATATGTCAATTCATATCTAAACATCAAAAAGGTGAACAAGGAACTCCAAGTATTAGCGGGTCCCATATCAGAAGAGCTAGATCATGCTAGACTCCAACATGAGACCTTTCAACAAATGTTCGACTGTTCAGTCGAAGATCTGGTCAAGTTCGGTGTTTTCGGCCATCCAAGGGCCCTCAACAAAACCATGTCCACTTTGGACTATCGGATAGATCAGCTGGAATTTGTTCTGGAAAAGATAGACAAGGTGAAGGAAGAGGCCCTGGATGCGATGCATCAAATGGAGCGAATTGTTCTTAACATGTCTCCAGGGCTGCTCACTCCTTCCTTTACCATGAGATCAGCTGATGAAACTATCCAGATCTTCAAGGAGATCGCTTCTCAAGGAACGGGGCCAGAGGTCACATTTGACACTGAATCTATCAACAACCTGCTGGCCTGTAGGGACTTCATCGGGTTCCTCATCGAGGCGGAGAAAGATTATTCTAAACTCCCAGAAAAGCTCATAAGCGAGCGGGAGACTTGCGAAGCAATCAGCGAAGGGCACAAGGATCCATCACAGGATCAATTTGGGCCCATGATTAACAAGTTTTTGGAATACCGCGCTCAGTTCCACATATCATCTCCTGAGCAGCATCAGAAGCAGGCAACCCCCTTTCGGCCGCAGGATGAGGATGACGAGTAGCTGCTTCTTCTTCTTCTTCTTCTTCTTCCTCTCTCTATTCTCCGACTTTGTTGTTGAAATGTCTAAAGTGTGTTGGCACAAATGATGACATCATCCATGTTGCATCATGGGATGATGTCATCCATCAAGTTGTCAAAAGTCAACATGACTTTTAGATATTTTGTAAATATCTTTGTAAATATTTGTTGGCTCCTTTTTGCTTTTCTTCTCCTCTCTTCTATAAATACTGGAATACTTGTTGTATTCAGGGTGAACATTTTTTAGATGAAAATAGAAGTGAGGAGAGAAAGACTTTGAGCTTTCTTGTAACAGAAGAAAACAGTAATACAAATATTAAGACTTTGTGCTCAATAGTTGTGTTATGCATTAGATCTTCCTTACATTAGATCTGTATGTGTTTAATCTGTTGGATTCATATCTACTTTTCTGTCATTTGCTCATCAGTATTGCTTTGTTTATTTATGCAAGTAGGTTTGGCTCTGTTTACTACCAACCCAAAAACATAAATCTTCTGACCTTTCTGCTTTGGAATTCATTTCTTTTCTTCCTTCGGATCTGTTCTTTCTCTTTTCCCTCTTTCATTCCTTTCTTTTCACAGCCTGAAACACTCTACTAGGATGAGATCCCAAACCCCCGAAGGCAGAATCTGTGAGACTTGCATAGATTCCTGCTGGTAGAATAGCAATAAACCAGTTTCGCTTTGCTGACTCAAAGAGGGGCTAAGCCCTGCACACTGTTGGCTCATCTATCCATAGATCTGTCCAGGCGACAGATTTTTGGACCAACAGTTTTTGGCGACTCCGCTGGGGAACAATAGATCTGTCAGATCTATGATGGTAGTAAGATAAAAAATCAGAAAAAATCAGCAGATTGCTTCCTGTTTGCAAATCTGAACTTTTTGTAAAAATCCAAAAATTTTGCAAAAGTGCTCAAATTAAAAAAATTTCTTCTGAGAGTCATAGATCTGGTCCAGTTATAGATCTTTAGTTCGCTGAGTTTTTGAAAAATATGGAATTTTGCCATAGATCTGAGTTTTGACTGTTTGCAAGAAGTTTGAAACCCTCTAAAATCAAAGTTAAAATCAGATCAGAAAATCAGCCTACTAATCTTCCCTGCCATCTTATCCTCATTATAATTTGTCATTTAACCGCAATCGGTTTCTGAAGAGGATAATTTTAAATATTTAGAAAAGTATTTGCTGCTGGTTTTTGTCAGAAAAACCAGAAAATCAGCCAGTACAACCAAAAAGAAAGTTTAAATCTGCGCCATAACATTACAGATCTGGAAGGTACACTGGCGAAGTGAACCTTTTACGCGTAGCAGGAGAGCCCGTGGAGAAGCTGATCCTACTTTCGATCTGCTTCAGAGGCACAATTTCAGCGTAACACCGACACGTTTTTCAGCGCTAAGCTCGGCTAGCCAGTCATCCAGGAGTGTCTCACCTTCACGAAGAAAAAGTCTTTTGCAAGGAGCATCCACATCCCTTTGTAGTGCCTTGCTACTCAGTGGAACTACACTTCCAGCTCGTGTTCTCTTTCCGGCTTTTCAGATGGCGGTACCATGGGGAAACGCGATGGGTCCTTTGGCTTTACCACATCCAGTTCACGCTCTCCCTCACGGAAATCGAAAGAATTTTCCCAAATTTGATGGGAGCGGAAATCAAAGCACGGATTCCCACATATCTGCATTCATCATGTCATGCAGTATTTTGGATGTAACCCATGAAGATGTGTCGGTTCGCCTTTTTCTGGAAACCCTACAAGGACCTGCAGCTGAATGGTTTCAGCATTTGCCGGCCGGATCTATCACCAGTTGGGCCACCTTACGGGATGCTTTTGGAAGATAGGTATAAGCCTTCAGAGGATGCATTTGCATTATTATCATGAATCACTCACCTGAAGAAGGAGGCGAATGAGACCATGCGCAATTTTATCACCCGGTTCAATGCACTAATCAACCGTGTCCCGGTTGCCATGCTTCCAACGCCGGAAAATCAAAAGTGTTTCTTCGTAAACGCCATGAGCTCAAAAGTTAGTTTCTTGCTCCTTCAAGAGCGAGTTGCCACCTTGATTCTCGCTCAAGCCGCTGCCATTCGCATAGAAGATAATCTGATAATATCTGGTGAATTAAAAAAGGAATCAGCAAAGCCTAAATCTTTGGGCCCTTCGCCCACCACTTCGTCTGATCCAGCATTCCAAAAGATGGCAAACGATTTGCTCGCATTAAAGAAGCAGTTGGCCCAGGCCTCTCCCAGTTCCTCATACCGGGATATCCCGCGGAGGAATTTTGTTCCTAACAATGTTTCACAAAGACCGCGCTTACCTACAGCTGCTCCGCGGTTGGCACTTGAGGCCCCTCCGATCAATGCTCTGGCCGAGATTGAAGAAGAAGAGCAGTACTATGAAGAACCTTCGTCTCAGGGTGAAGATGATCAAGATGTCGGTGAACCGACTGGCGACTCTACTATCGGGTATATGGAATTTGATGAGGAAGAATCTGATGAAGAAGAGGGTACCCAGGGATACGCAAGCGGGCAGTCATATGCTGTTTTTACTCGCTCACAAGGAAAAGAAGCGGAAGTTGCTGCCCATGTCCAGCAGGAGAAGGCCGTGTCAAACGCACCTCCGATCATTGCTAAAAGAGGTAATCCTCTTCCTACTCAACTCCCTGGCAAATCTTTTACAAAGAGATCTTTTCCCCCTATCTCTCCTCCAAATCAATCCTCTCACATTCCTACTAAGACCACCAATCCTATTCCATCATCGCGAGGTGAGGGACTCATTCCTTTACCAACGCAACCCTTGGCCGCATTTGATATTATAGATCATGCAAAAAAGACCAAGATCCAAATGTCTGAAGCTGAGTATCTTCAGTCAAACCCCGAACAGCTTGTAAGATTGACTAAGTATATCCAAAGTCAAGCTGTTATACCTAATCAGGCTTCCCCAAAAGGAATCCTTTCCACTCCCCCTGAATCCCATATAAATGTTGCTTCAACATCTGCGTCAGGCAAGATAGAACCTTTCTATCTCTCTCTATTGATCAATGGACACAAGCTGAGTAATTGCATAATTGATTCCGGGGCTTCTGATAACGTCATGCCGGCAAAAGTCACCCATGCTTTGGGCCTTACTCTTACCAAGCCTTTCGGCAGGTGTTATTCTTTGGAAACTAAGCAAGTTCCGTTGGTTGGCCAAATCAAGGACGCGCAATTTGCATTTGCGGCTTTCCCGGATAAAAGAGTAAAAATGACAGTCCTCGTTGCTGACATTCCGGCAGCCTATGGAATTTTGCTGGGAAGGAGTTTTTGCAGCGAAGTTGGTGGAGAAATTCATATGGACTGGTCCAAAGCTAGAATTCCAGTCAAAGGCGTAATGCAGACTTTGGAGCCTGAATCACAAAAGAAATACTTGGTTACCAGCTCTGAAGACCCCAAAGCTCAAATCCTTTTTGAATCATCAGGGATGGGGAATTACTTCTTATCTACTGAGACGGATAAAACAGGGGCTGTTCTCGTTCAGGAAGGAGATCTTAATAAGATCTGGACATTGCAATTCGATGGGAGCTGTGCAACTAGTGGATGTGGCGCTGGGGTCGTGTTGATATCTCCTGAGGAAGAAGTCATTCCTCTCTCTTTCAAATTGCAGTTTTTCAACACTAACAATACTGCTGAGTATGAATCTCTCTTACTCGGTATGCAAGCCGCAAAAGAAAGAGGAATAAAAAATCTAAAAGTACAAGGTGATGCTGAGCTAGTTGTAAATCAGGTCAAAAGGATTTACCAAGTAAAGAATGAAAGGCTCAGGCATTACCGTAATGCAGTATGGGACAGCATCGAAGAATTTGATGCCTTTTCAATAGGGGCGAATTCCAAGAGCCCAAAATGACATGGCTGATTCATTGGCTGTTTCAGCATCTCTCATGCTCCCACATCCAGGTTTGAAAATGAACAAGTACACCATTGAGGTGGTTTTCCACCCGAGTGTACCAGACAATTCTCAGCATTGGCAGGTGTTCAACGATGATAATCAACTCATTGCCTTTCTGGAGAAGGCAGAAAATTTTAAAGAATTGTATTTCGAAGGATCCACCTCTACATGCCGTGAATCAATCAACGGTCAAAACCACGAATCAAAGGAGAACGATGGCATATGTCAGCTCAAGGGAAATAAAATTCCAAAGGGCCTGGTTTCTCTGGAACGCCTGTTTGACAGGCATGACCGTTTTGTAAGAAAGAAGAGGCGGGATGATCCTGGCTCATCCCCAGAAACCGAACCGGTCAATTTAGGTTCGATAGGCACATCCGCAATTTGTGAACATCGGGAAATGTTGCACGCCAGAAGAAAAGCGAAAATTTGTCAAGTTGCTGAAAAAAATATATGGATGTATTGGCATGGTCTTATGCCGATTTAAAGTCCTTCAAGCCAAAGGACGTTCAGCACGATATTCCGTTGAAAGACGATGCCAAAGCCTTCCGCCAGAAGCAGAGGCACTATAATCCCAAGATTTCGGGCACCATCCAGGCTGAAATTCAGAAGATGCTAGACGCAAGAATCATCTTCCCTATCCATCACAGTACTTGGGTAGCAAATATTGTGCCAGTGCGCAAGAAAAATGGTGAAATACGCATCTGCGTAGACTTTCGAAATTTGAATCAAGCTTCGCTGAAAGACAACTACCCTCTTCCGATAATGGATCAAGTTCTGCAAGCAGTAACTGGATCAGAGATGCTGTCCATGCTTGACGGTTTTTCAGGTTACAATCAGATTGAAGTTTCACCTGAAGATCAGTTTAAAACAGCATTCACTACTCCCTGGGGTACATTTGCCTACAGCAGGATGCCTTTCGGCCTAACTAATGCTGGTGCCACTTTTCAGCGGGCCATGGACTTTGCATTCAAAGGTATGATGGGAAAAGTCATCGTGGTTTACCTAGATGACTTGACCGTGTTCTCTAAACAACGAAGCGATCATTGTGATCACTTGGAGCAAGTGTTGGCCAGGTGCCGAGAACATGGGATTTCCCTAAACCCAAAAAAGTCTGTTTTTGGAGTCACGGAAGGGAAGTTGCTAGGCCATGTGGTCAGCAAAGAAGGAACAAAGATAGATACTGAAAGAGTTAAGGCTATTCAAAGCCTTACTCTGCCTACAAGCAAGACTGGTGTTCATTCTTTCTTTGGAAAGGTGAACTTTCTCAGGCGTTTTGTTCCTGACTTTGCCGAGAAGACCCGTCACATATTGAACATGATGAAGGGGTCACCAACTTTCAGATGGAGTGAGGAGGGGAAAAGGTCATTTGAAGAAATAAAAGCTTCCGTTGCTCATGCACCAGTCCTGGTATGTCCCGACTTCTCCAAGGACTTCATCATGTATAGTTATGCATCTGAGCATACTGTGTCTGCAATCTTAATGCAAAAGAATTCAGAAGACATTGAATCCCCGATTGCATTCATGAGTTCTCCCCTCAAGCCTCACGAACTAAAGATGACTCAGCTGGAAAAGCATGCCTTTGCCATTGTCAAAGCAGTGAAGAATTTCAGGTATTACATTCTAAACTCGCATACGGTGGTACTGGTCCCGGACACGGCGGTGAAATCAATTCTAACTCAGCAGGAGTTAGGAAGCTTGCGAGGAAATTGGATCGCAAAGGTCCAGGAGTATGACCTGGATATTAAACCAACCAAGCTGGTAAGAGGCAAGGGCCTGTGTCAGCTAATGGCTGAAAACAAAGATTCAGAAAACCCTGATGACAGGGGTGACTACACAGAAGAAGCACAGGACCGGCAGGAAGAGCCTGATTCCCTGCCTCTGGTTCTATTTGTTGCAACTAGTGATGAGTGGTACTCTGAAATCGCTTTCTTCCTTACCTACGGCGAATGCCCGATGCACCTAACTGCAAAGGAGAAGCGCACTATAAAGCTCAGGGCGGCTAAATACGTCATCTGGGATGACGGCTTATATAAGCGCGGGATAGATGGCATCTTCCTGCGATGTGTCGACAAGCCCCAGCAAGTAAAACTACTGGAAAGTTTTCACAATTCAGCTTGTGGAGGAATTTTTCTTCCTCCGTGATGGCACACAAGATCATTCGGGCCAGGTACTATTGGCCGACGCTCTTTCAAGATACAGCCACCTGGGTGGCAAAGTGTGAACCCTGTCAGCAATTCGTCGGCAAGCCCAAGTTGGCTGCCTTTCCCCTAAGGCCGGTCATTATCAATGAACCATTCAGGCAATGGGGAATTGATTTTATTGGTGCACTCAATCCTCAATCGAGTGCCAGACATAGCTATGTCCTTACAGCAATGGATTACTTTACCAAGTGGGTGGAAGCCATACCTGTCAAGCATGCCACTTCTGAGGTGGTTTGCAATTTCATTAAAGAGAATATCATTGTCAGGTTCGGCGTTCCAAACAAAATCGTTGCTGATAATGCTTCTAACTTCTCCTCTCGAGAAGTTATTAGTTTTTGCTATGAATATGGGATAACTTTGGCTCATGCCTCAGATTATTACCCTCAGGGAAATGGTCAAGCGGAATCCAGCAACAAGAACTTGGTGGCCATCATACGAAAACTGGTGGAATCAAATCAGCGAATGTGGCACAAGTCTTTGTACGACGCTTTGTGGGCGGACCGCATTACTCCCAAGAGATCGCTCGGCATGTCACCTTTTCAAGTGTTATATGGCACTGATGCCGAACTTCCCATTTCCGCGGAACTTCCTGCTCTGCTCTGCTTGGCACGAGCGATTGAAGATGAAACTTTCCAAAATTCTCTAGAAAAGAGAATCATGTATTTGGCAGAACTTGAAGAAAAGAGAGTGAGAGGTGGTCGATAGGATCACTGAACATCAGAATCAAGTTAAGAGGCTTTTCGATAAGAAGGCCAAGCAAAGAGATTTTCAAGTGGGAGATCTCGTCCTTTTGTGGGACAAGCAAAGAGAACCAAAGGGCATGCATGGAAAGTTTGATTCCCTATGGAGAGGGCCCTTCAAAATCAAGCAACTCAATGGAGAGAATAGTTTCTATCTCTCGTATCTGGATGGAACTGAAACTCCCGCTTCCCTATAGCGGGCAGCATCTGAAGATCTTCAGGAAGTAGAGCTTGCTCTCTTCTTTGTACAATTTGCTTTAAGTTGTGTGTTTGCTTTCGTCGTGTGTTTGCTTTCGGTTTGTCGTGTGTTTCTTTTGTTCTCCCTCCTGTCCCCCTTGTTTTTGACTCTGTTACCCAATGGATAGGCACAAGTGATCTGGGATTCTCTACCCCTGAGTTTGCTCAGGGATAGTCCCCAGAAAGAGCCAGCTGTTATCCCGTAAAATTGACAAGGGCAATTTTACCGATAACCATACGGAAAATTTTGTTTCGATCCCTCGTTAGGGATCCCTCGCGTTCGAAACGTTGTAAAATCCCTTCCCGGGAAATCTAGTTTTCGAACTTAGTCTTTTGAGCCTTTTTTGGCTGGGCGCATGAAATATCCTTGTAACACTAGCTTTTGATGCGCCCCCTTAAAAGCCTTTGGCACATGGTTTTCCATGTTAACACATCTTTCGGTGCGCCAAAGGATGTTGAGTCTCTTTTGCGTGCGCCAAGGCGCATGCGCTTGTGTTGATACAACTTGTGTTGCCACCACTCTTTTGGTGCGCCAAAGGGCGCACATAATCCCGTGTCGACAATAGATTTGGTGCGCCAAGGGCGCGCTTTATCTCATGTTGGCAGATGCTTTGATGCGCCAAAGGGCGCATCCCTTCCCGTGTCGACAACAAATCTCATGCGCCTTTGAAAAAGTGGTTGGCGCATTTATGACCAGTTTTCTATATATATATATATGGTTTGCGCGCCCAAATGTCATTTTCACTTTTGTTGAGCACGTGATCGTTCTGAACTTGTCAGCCTCTGCTCCATCGTTTTCATCGTCCTGTGGACCCGTTGCAACTTTTGCTATTTATCAGGTAAGAGGTTCTTCTCCCCCTTGTGCGTTTGGTGTTTTCGGTTCTTGGTATTTTTGTGGTCTGGTTTTTATGCTTGCTGGTTGGTCTTTAAAATATATGTTTTAAGTTGGCTGCCCTCCCCCTATGCTATCCTCCCTCTTTCCAGATCTGCTGGAGAAGGACGTTTTCTTGAAACAGTGGTTGTAGCCCTCCTGATCTAAACCGTTTCGTTTACCCAGCTGAGCCTTTCAAATAAGAAGTCAGGGATAAAAGAACCTACATCATAAAGAAACCCCCTTTGTAAAGAAGGTTTGTTCACTGTCTTTTCCCTTTGGCGCATCTGCGTCCTGAACACTAAGAACAGTTGCGCCCCCATTGGCGCAGTAATGTGACAAAACCCGCGCCAATGGCGCACCCAGCTTCCATGTTACACAAGCTTTATCTGCGCAAATCTGAAGCTATAAAGGCGCTGGCGCATCCCCGATTACAACAACATCATGTTGTGTAAACCCTTCATGCGCCGCGCCATATCCCTTTGGCGCACGAAAAGTCAATGTTACACGATCCATCCACGCGCCAAAGGGCGCACCGAATCCCAATGTAACACACAATTTTCATGCGCCCTTCTTTAAAATGCAATCTGCAACATCCATGCGCCATGCGCCTTTGGCGCCAGTTTAACCTTTGCAACACCCTCTTCCTGTGCGCCTTATCTATTTAGCCCTGCAAGTTGCAATTTTCATGCGCCCTGCGCCCTGAGCCTTAAAATCTCTAACTCTTTCTTCTGCTAGCTTTCCAATGGAAGATCAAATGGCTAATTCAACCTTTTTGGATTGGGTCTCGCTTCTTCTTCATGCAGATCAGCAACTGAGTTCGAAAGAACACATGTCTACATCCAGCAAGAGACCCACCAAACCAAGAGGAAAGGCTAAGCTTACAGAGGAGGAGATGAAGTACAAATATCAAAGGGTCAGGATGCCCGAATCACAGGCTGAATGCAGTATGGATGTCAGAGACTCAGAGTTGGGTCACATTGACATGGAAGAATTCTGGGTTAGGACTCAGAAGGTTACAAGAAGTCCATGGATGGACAAGTTAATAGGCAGTGCCCTGCATTTCGCCGGAGGAATCCCCGTCAGTGCCGTCAACAATGAATTCATGATGGTGATTGCACAGTCTTACAACAAGGACACAAGATGTGTCGAAAACAGCAAGGGCGAGGTAATCATAAACCTCACTGCCCGTCATTTTGAGATGATACTTGGCATCCCTCACCACCGGCACTTTGTGGCCGTCAGCCAAGAAGAGTGCATCAAGGCCTGGGAAGACAATGAAGACCAATGCATGCAACTGATGAACGAAGTCTACTTGAAGAACAAGAAGGTGGTAACCCGGTGGCCCCAAATCATCCACCGCAGTGATTTCTCAGAAGAGCTCAGCGATACTATTACTTTCCTGAGCAGAGTCTTCGGGCTTTCTGACGCCCACTACTTCCATAAATGGATGCTGAGGTACTTGGAGACAATGAATAAAAATGTGCCTGAGCAGCGCTTTTGCTGGGGAGAAATAATAAGCAGCACCATCTCCGAGCAGCTACAACAATTCGCCACAACGGGAGTGTTCCATATGAACTCCTACGTAGTCTACGCTGCAGCGTCGGAAAGGGATTATCCAGGGCTAAACCGAAGTGGAATTTGGCCTCAGGTCAAAATATATGAATATTATCCAGAACTGAGGCTGGAGAATAGCATCCCTCAATTCGCCAAAATTAATGATGCTTTCTTCTATCACATCATTTGCCTGTTGAGGCCAAATCTAACTCATGGTCGCACAACCAAGAACATTGTGTCAACTGTGGAGAAATGGGGGGCCCTGTTCACCCAGTTTCCCACATTTACCTATCTGAGGGCGGTCAACTTCTTGGGCGAGCCAACCAGGCTGCCGAGGTACGCTGGACCTAAGCTGATTCTACTAGAGTTATCAAGGCAGCTGGTCACATACCATGAGAAATGCCTCAAAAGAAAGAAGGGCGGAACTCCTTTCCCCCTCACAGTGGGCCGGTACACATGCTCCTCCCATCACAAGGTGAAGGAAATGTTCGCAGAGCTGGAGTTGCTCAATTTGAAACATGACTTCCCAGCCAGGCCTACCTTTGACCCAAGGAGCTGCCTGCCAAGGGCTAAGCTTGATCCGATCCATGTTCCTCAGATCGAGGATATTTACATTGACGTCATCCACGAGGTGGAACTCAGAAGAAAGGATCATTCTCGCTTAGCATTGGAGGAAATTATCCAATACGGAGTGGCCATTGTCCCCAAAGGCTTCCAAACTACGGAAGATGAAGTAGACAAGGTGTATAATGACACGGAAGGGGATGATTGGCCCTTCCCGGCCATTGACAGAAGCAAGGCTCCTCAAACAATTGAAGAGAGGGTCAAGGAGACTATGCGCAGAACAGAGCACTGGTGCCGCATGAACGGGCTGATCTACCTCGGGGTAGATTTCACAACCTCCCCATTAGGCAATGCACCTCCAAGGTCCAAGAAGCAGCTAAAAGGCAAAGGTGTAGAAGGTGAACCTAGCACCATTCAGGAAGAAGCCCCTGGAAGTCCTCCTTCCACAGCGCCAGAACAGGTAATAACTCTGGATTCGCCAGAGAAAGAAGCAGCAGAGGATAGTCCCATACGCCCATCCACTCAGGATGTCGGCATTGCTACAACCACAGAGGTCCCTTCTGTCCCTTCTTCTTCTCTTTCTTCCCCTCCTCGAGTGACTCAAACGACCACCCCTTTGGTCGTGTCCTCCGCCCCTTCTTCTACTCTTTCCCCTGCCTCTTCGTCTATCTTCTCCTCCCTCGCTGATTTTCTTCTTCCATTTCTTCCCTCATTTCCGGGCTCCCTTCCCTTCCTTTGTCTTCTGCAGCTGTGGTTTCCCTTCCTCCCGTGGACACTTCTTCGGCTATTCTTTCAATGCCACCGCCGCGTGTCTCCACGTTTTTCCCCTCTTCTACTGCAGCTGTCCCTCCTCCTCTGTCTCTGGTCCTTCTTCCATAGGACCAGCATGGATCTCTCAGCAGCTGAGCCAGCAAAAGAGGAAAGTTCCCATCGCTCCGATGGACTTTTCAGTAATTCCAGCCAAAGGGGCAAAGAAGCTGAAGCCTGTTGCACGCTTCTCTAAAAGTGCTGCAGGTGAGAGGATCATGGAAATTGCATACCCCGATCCCCTCAAAGAGAAAAAGGATCTGTCTCCGGCAGATTTTACTGTGACCCAAGTCACAATGGGGACATCTTCTGAAAGTCTCCAGGGGGAAGCTCTTTCCGCGGTCGACGCCCTTTGTCAAAAGCTTCAGGAAACAAAAGAAGAGAAAAGGCTACTGAAGGAGCAGAACAAATATCTGCTTCAAGCCTTACAGAAGATGGGTAGTGCACCTCCCACGACTGCCACCGAGACTTCTGAGCTTCTCAGCCAGGAGAAAATCAATGAATATTCAAAGATCGGCGAGCAGGGTATGGCCGTTTCTGCTTGGAGGAGCCAGATCCTCAAGGACAGTGAAAGAGTGATCGCCGAATATGTCAATTCATATCTAAACATCAAAAAGGCGAACAAGGAACTCCAAGTATTAGCGGGTCCCATATCAGAAGAGCTAGATCATGCTAGACTCCAACATGAGACCTTTCAACAAATGTTCGACTGTTCAGTCGAAGATCTGGTCAAGTTCGGAGTTTTCGGCCATCCAAGGGCCCTCAACAAAACCATGTCCACTCTGGACTATCGGATAGATCAGCTGGAATTTGTTCTGGAAAAGATAGACAAGGTGAAGGAAGAGGCCCTGGATGCGATGCATCAAATGGAGCGAATTGTTCTTAACATGTCTCCAGGGCTGCTCACTCCTTCCTTTACCATGAGATCAGCTGATGAAACTATCCGGATCTTCAAGGAGATCGCTTCTCAAGGAACGGGGCCAGAGGTCACATTTGACACTGAATCTATCAACAACCTGCTGGCCTGTAGGGACTTCATCGGGTTCCTCATCGAGGCGGAGAAAGATTATTCTAAACTCCCAGAAAAGCTCATAAGCGAGCGGGAGACTTGCGAAGCAATCAGCGAACGGCACAAGGATCCATCACAGGATCAATTTGGGCCCATGATTAACAAGTTTTTGGAATACCGCGCTCAGTTCCACATATCATCTCCTGAGCAGCATCAGAAGCAGGCAACCCCCTTTCGGCCGCAGGATGACGATGACGAGTAGCTGCTCTTCTTCTTCTTCTTCTCTCTTCCTCTCTCTATTCTCCGACTTTCTTGTTGAAATGTCTAAAGTGTGTTGGCACAAATGATGACATCATCCATGTTGCATCATGGGATGATGTCATCCATCAAGTTGTCAAAAGTCAACATGACTTTTAGATATTTTGTAAATATCTTTGTAAATATTTGTTGGCTCCTTTTTGCTTTTCTTCTCCTCTCTTCTATAAATACTGGAATACTTGTTGTATTCAGTGTGAACATTTTTTAGATGAAAATAGAAGTGAGGAGAGAAAGACTTTGAGCTTTCTTGTAACAGAAGAAAACAGTAATACAAATATTAAGACTTTGTGCTCAATAGCTGTGTTATGCATTAGATCTTCCTTACGTTAGATCTGTATGTGTTTAATCTGTTGGATTCATATCTACTTTTCTGTCATTTGCTCATCAGTATTGCTTTGTTTATTTATGCAAGTAGGTTTGGCTCTGTTTACTACCAACCCAAAAACATAAATCTTCTGACCTTTCTGCTTTGGAATTCATTTCTTTTCTTCCTTCGGATCTGTTCTTTCTCTTTTCCCTCTTTCATTCCTTTCTTTTCGCAGCCTGAAACACTCTACTGGGATGAGATCCCAAACCCCCGAAGGCAGAATCTGTGAGACTTGCATAGATTCCTGCTGGTAGAATAGCAATAAACCAGTTTCGCTTTGCTGACTCAAAGAGGGGCTAAGCCCTGCACACTGTTGGCTCGTCTATCCATAGATCTGTCCAGGCGACATGTTTCCATGGACTTCATTGTGAGACTCATGCGGGTTCAAGGTAAAAGTGTTCTTTATGTTATAGTGGATAGATTAACCAAGTATGCGCATTTCTTTCCACTACCAACTAAATTTGATGTTCCCCTTGTGGCTGGAATTTTCTTTTGATAAGTCCTCAAACTACATGGGCTACCTAAGAATATTGTGAGTGACAGGGATATGCTGGCTAGATTTTTTGCATAGCTAAAAACCTAGGCAGTCATGAGATAAATCTCCCTCATTTACCGGTGAGGCTCCTGTGTAAGATGTTTATCAATTTGGTACGTATGAAACTTAATAACTATTTGCGGGGTTTTACTTTAATCACAAAGATCATGAACCATAGCTAAGCAATTCTGCAGCAAGTAAGCAATTATTTATGAAGTATTTGTAAAAGGGGAAAATAATAAAATTTGGGAAAGAAGAAAGGAAGATACTTAATTCGACCAATAGTTTACAGAGTTGGTTTCATACACAGATTAAATAAACTAGTAGATCTCACAATATTTAGAAGTAAAGGAAAAGAAAAAGTTTCTAATTTAAATCTCAGATAACACAGTTTATCTAAAGATCCACACAAAAGTAAAAAGCGAATGCATGGTGGACACCATGTTCTCTGGAAATATGTCTTTATTCAATTCCCTAGCTTTCACAGAAATGACATCAAGGGCTACAACACAAAGTTTGGAACTCAAAAATGTTGATTAACAAATTGTGATCTTCTTAACCGTTAGGCTCTTCGTCTATTTATAGTGTATAGAGAGCAATTACAAATAGGAAACTTTCATTAAATTGCCACACGTGGAACCTATGAAAAGCGGAAGCAACTGAAAGTATTCTCCCCTATACTTTCTCTTTGCATGACATGCATGCCTTGTAACTGAAAATAGAACCTTCTATTTTGCATGTCTGCCACCTATTTCCAAGTAATTGACTTCTTCCAGTAAGTTGAAGTAACGGATTTTATAGCCAATTACCTAAGTTTTACAATTTTAATTGATTGTTCAATTGCTTTGTCGGATAAAATAAAAGAAAGAAGAAGAAAGAGAAGAAATTAGAAGAACGCTGCAATGCTCTCTGTTTTGTCCTTCCTCCATACTCTGCATGTTGATCCAATATGCATTGTACTTCTGCTTCACCTATTTTAGCAATGAATGATCTGGATGATATCTCTGCCTTGAATTTGAGATGTTTTTTTCTCCCATACGTTGTTGAATCCTTTCCTTTGATTCTCATCAAACTGGATCTGGAAGCAGCTGATTGAGATTTGCTTACAGATGCTACCTCTGACCTGTCTTCCCTCTTACCTTGAAGCTTTTGCAGTTCTTCTCCAGTACATGCACTAGCGCAATGTTTGCCGTAAACAATTCAGACAAAACTCATCATATTTTATTTTTAATTCAATATGAGCAATTTTAAATTCTTGAAAGCACTTCGGGTGAAGGCAAATACAAGTAAATTCAATGAAAGCTTCAACTGGAAGATTGGGAGCACATGCACAAGCTCCTGAAAAGAATTTTCCATGCAATGACTTCCACATGGGCTGTGTTAGAAACAAGAAGATGAATTTTTGTCAGAAGCCTTTGCAACTAGGAGAGCTGGATCTATTTCTTCCTCTGATTCTAAAAATATATTCAATGTATCAGACACTGACTTCTGCTTTCTTCACCAATATGGGCATAAATGAAGTATACCTGCAAATAATTCAGTCAAGGCAGTCCCTAGCATGAATATCTAATTTCTTCACCGAGATCTGATTATAAAGCCTACTGCCCTCTATTTTTAGACTTTTCTTGCATGCCAAGCCAGCTAAAAATATTATTTTATTCACTTGTGCACTCACATTAACATGTAGATAACTAGAATAATAAAAAGGAAGTCTTTCCAACCCTAGATGCCAAAATTGGATGCTTCTCAGAATTTTTTTTAAAAAGTCAGTTTTTAGGCATTTAGCTATGCCAGAATGGGTTGCACTTTTTGGCTAGGGATTGTGGAAAAAATATGAGGGCAAGGAAGTGGAAAAATTCACCCTTCCAGGAAGCCCCAACATTCTCACTTTTCACTTAAATGACTTGACTTCCATCATGAGAATTTTTCACCTTCCAGGCAGCGCCAAAATTCTCACCTTCCAGGCAGCGCCAAAATTCCCACTTGCATGGAGAAATTACTTTTCCCAAAAGTGCAAATAGCATGAAATAAAGCTTTCTTTCCAAAAGTGTGACTTGCATGGGTGAATAAAACATCTTTGGTGGAAATTTTTACCCTTTTAGGCAACCCCAAAATTCTCATTTGTACTTTAAGTGATTTATCTTTAATAATGGAAAAAAACAACTTCCAGGAAGGCTCCAAATTCCCACCTTCCTGCTGACACCAAAATTCCCATTTGCACTTAAGTTATTTATCTTTAATAATGGGACCAAACAACCTTACATATGAAGGCTCCATTTTTCGTCACTTGCATACTAAGGACCAAAATTCCCATCTGCTTAAGTGATTTGACTATATTAATGCTTTAAAAACAACCTTGCATGCAGACTCCGATTTAATCACATTAGCTTATTAGCATTTATAAATGCCCATATGGCACTATATATATATACCATCCTATCCATATATATATATTTGTGGCTTGCATTATTTCCTCTCTATACAAAATTTACTATGATGACACATGTGCATTATTTTATCACTCACCTGCTCATGTGCTAAAATGGGCTGAGAGGAAGGTTTGATAACCTTAGCAATGATCGCGCACAACTGGAACACCTGCTTCTGAAGCTTGGATCTCTCAGCCTTCTCTTTGTCAAGCTTAAGGAATAAAGCGTTCATTAGCGTCTGTGTATCCTACTTTAATCCTTTTGTTGTAATTTGACCTATTGGCACTTTGGTCACTGCTATATCAGCTGCCGTGAGCTCTCCCTTGTGCTTTCCTTCTGCTGGAACAGATAACTCAGCGAACTTTTGTCCCAATTCCTCAATAATCAACCTAGAAGTCATTTTGGCAACTTTAAGTTTTCTATCTCTTCCTCCCAAACTCAGGAGCAGCTCAAAGTCGTGCTCTTCCAGGTTGATCTCCTCTCTGGCTTCTAGTATCGTCTACAAAGCTAACCATGATGAAAAGTTGCTTCTTGGGGAATGAGAAGCTGCCGAGTGCACCGCCATCTCATGCTCTGATTCCACTCTATCAGAATTTGCCACCGTGTTATGACTGCTACCCTCTGAACTGTCCAAAGATAATGCCTTTTCAAAGTCTGTCATCTGTTCTTTCAAGTTCTGCGCATGGACAGGTGAAGACCTGAGTGGTCGAGGAGAAAATACAAATGACGTTGGATTCAAAGGAGGAACAATAAGATCTCTCTAAGGTTCCGGGGCTGCTAAAGTGCTACGAGTAGATGTTGGAGAAGCTGGAACTGGCACGATAGTTGTAGATTTGGCCTTCTCCTGTATGTGAGACTTCTTGTGAACTTTAAGTTTTTCCGGCCTTCTGCTGCTTTCACCTTCGTGCTTTCTTTTGCTAGAGTCTCCCGTGGTAAAGTTGCATGTGATCTGATTCATCAAAGCTTCATCCAGGCATACCCCTTTGTCAGCAACCAGTTCGAAGTGTTAACCATAACTACGGAAGATCTTTCTTCAATCGTTTGGCAGCCACCAATGTTTTCTTGAAGAGCAGCTCTATCTCCTTTCATTTGATGATACGAGTCAAGTATCACATGCCCATCATCTGCGAGATCTGCAAGTATCCATGTCAAACCATAATCAGACACTTATTGCGCCGATAACCTACTGAAGTCTTTTTTTCTGACTTCATACTCGTTCCTACACTTCATCCAGAAGTCCTCCAACGAAGGCACATGTGAGTATTCCTGGGAGATTGTCTTCTTCGCTACTCCATATGGGTCAAAGTTTAGTCGTGCTGGGAAGAACTCAGGATCATACTCAAAAAACATTTCAACTTCAACTCCTCTAGCTTTGTGGATGCTCTGGCAGCTATAGTAACCCACTGTGACTGGAAAGAAACCTGTAGACTTGTGTCGCTTTGATCGTAAGTCATGCATCTCCACGAGCTGTCTGCACAACTCCATGATGACCCACTTGTCCGTTTGGATACCTCGGCAACTTTACTGGTTCTCCTGAAAAGCCAGTCACCCTGAGATAGGTGAAGTCTGCAAAGTGGATGAAAATGCAGCCATGCTGAGATACAGCTTCCCAAGCTTCTTTGCTTACCCTGTTGGTCTTCAGATCACTATTTAGTTTGCAGATGAATTCATAGAAGAACCCATCGTTGACCACTTTGTAATCTTTGTGGCACTCAAGAACTGTCAACTGTGGATAGCAATCAAAGATAGGATCTTTCGTCAGTACGCCCTATCTATCCAGCTTGGAAAATATACCCTGCGAGGCTGCTGCATATACCAGGTATGAAGTCATTTTGAAGCTGTAAGTCCACCTCACACTCCGAAGTTGCTCACCGATGCTGTCACTGATGATCTCTGCCCAATTGATTATCGAATCATCTCTGTTGATCTCGATAGTCCTAACGAAAGCATACATCCATGAGCGAAAGTTGTGAGTATTGGCTTCTCCACTTATCCTACAAAGCAATTTAGTGATATCATCCACCTCCTGCACCAAGTTGGATCACGGAAGAGTCCTCGGGAACTTTGATGGGGACCTGGGCTTCTTCATATATCGACTGTTCATTATGCCCACGCAATCTGCTTTGTGTTTCTCCCATCTGTTACCTGCATCCAGCATGTTAATTGTAATCACCACCATTCGTGTCGGAATCTTCAGACAATAATTAATAAACTGTGCATCCAACCTAATAATTGTCTTTCCCGCAGCATCCCGAATTGTTCTGGAAAGAGGATGATATGATCTTGCACACTCCATGACAAATTCGGGCAACTGAGTTGTGACTGGGAATGCTGATGCTGGAATAATTCCACTGCTTTCATTGCCCTCATGAGAAATGTCTTTCCAGCCCTGGATCTGTCAATTATTTCGGAGATGGGTTACAGACCTATGTCTGTGTCATTGATATCAGCAAATCTGGAAGCTATGCATGATTCAGCTGATCCCCCTCTATCATCATGCTTCATCATGGCTGGAGCAATTTTTGTCTGAGAAATCTTTGTCTGTGTTCTTTTTCTTTTGATCCTGCCAGAATTCTTTATGACTGGATCAATTCGTGCAGATCTAGCAATTTCTTCAGATTCAGAAGATATATTCAATGTACCTAACATTGATTTGAACTTCCTTTCGCCTGTATGAACACCTGTAATGAATACCTACAATTATTTAAGACAAAGATGAAGTCCAGAGCATGAATACTTGATTTTTGTCACCAAAACTCTGCATATGAAGCCCACTGCCCTAAAATTTGAGGCTTTGCTTGCATGCAAAGCAAGCAAAAATATTTTTAAATTCACCTGGGCACTTATAGCAACATGTAGATAATTATCATAGCATAAATCAAGCTATTCCAACCCTAGGCGCCAAACCTTGAAGCTTCCCGGCAATGAAAAACAGCTCCAGATGCAAAAATCCTCCTTTCTTTGGCGCCAAAACTATCCAGGCTGCAATCCTTAGCAAAAAGAATTAATTGTTTCTTCATTATGGCAGCCCATACTAATATAACCCTCAGCATTCTATTTCTAATAATTGTCCATCCTATTCTTGGCAATTAATTAATAAACAAACATGTTTATTCACCCAAATTGGGCGCCCAATTTTGCATGCTGTTGGCTGCCATTAAATAAATTTATTTTATTTATTTTTAGCATGCATCCTTCAGTTGTCTTTGGCTTGACCTTTTCCTTTGACTTTCCATTCATCCATGGCACCAAAATTAGGCAGAAAAACTATTAATAAATGCCATTAAAAGCATTGTTTAATGCCCAAATGGGTCACATTTTTTGGCAAGGCTGATTTCTAAATATAAGAAGTCAACTTTGATGGGATTATTTACCCTACACTGCAGCTCCAAAAATCCCTTCTTTCACTTAAGCTTTTTGACTTCCATAATGGGGATTTTTACCCTACAAGGCAGGTAAGAAATTCCCGCCTACCTGTTACTGCCAAAATTCCCATTATTTAATTAAAATATCTCCCAAAAAGTGTGACTTGCATTAAAATTAGCCCCCTTTGATAAAGTGCGACTTGCATGGGTGAATGAATCTCTTTGGTGGGAAAAGTTAGCCTGCCAGGCAAGCAGAAAATTCTCATCGATGCTTTAAGTGATTTTTCTTTATTTTATAATGGGAATTTTCACCCTGCAAGGCAGGTAAGAAATTCTCGCCTGCTTGTCGCCTCTAATTTTCCCATCGCAGCTTAAGTGACTTTGACTTCATGGGAAAAAGTACCCTGCAAGGCAATTAAGAAACTCTCGTCTGCCTGTAGCTACCAAAAATCCCATTGTAGCTTACACTCATTAATTCCAAAAAATGCGACTTGCCTGGGAGAGGCTTTTTGTGCATGACTTCATCTTTTTTGGTCAGAAGCTTGCATTTTGAGGCTGATTCTTTTTGGTGTTGTGTCGGTAGATGATCTCCAGATGCTTCAGGCAATTAAACAGACTATACTGGCGAAGGAATTGACCTAGGGGAATTTCACAAAGAAACCGAGGAGAAAATCGGAGAAAAACGCAAAAGAAATAAATAAAAGCAAAAAACGTTGCCAGAAGTTGCAGATAATGCCCTGAATTCATTCCTGGTAAAAACCCTAATGAGATGAGTGAATACTGGCATGCAAAACTTCAACAGGATTCAATCAGGAGCACAATTTACTTCAAACGGGGAATTATTTATTCAATAAATAATTAAATAAAAATTTCCCGCAGACAAAACTTGGCGGAGGAACAAAATGAGTTTGGGCATCTGGGTATTTGTCGAAATTGGCTCATATGATTCACTGAGAATATCCTAACATAATACAGATATCTTCTGGCAATAAAAACACAAAAAGACCCGCTATTTTAAAAGAACGAAATTTTTTCAAATGGGTAGTCCCAGATTTCAGGGTGAAATCTGGGGACACCAGCATGTGATGACCAAAAGTCTTGCATCCGCCTCCTCATGTCTCAACAAGTTAGATCTAGCCAAGTGTGTCACCAAAGGAGCTACAACTGAAAACATAGAGCTATAATCAGATTGCTCTATCAAACATAAACAACTTACTATCTCTTCAAGAGTGTGAAGCAATACACTCTTTTCAAATGAAAGCTTCTTGAGCCTTTTCCCAATCTTATAAAGCTTGGTCCTCAAACCTCCGTCACTGGTAAGCTCCCTGATTTATTTTGTAAACAAACCCACAAGGATGGAAGTAAGTTGTTCCGATTTACCTCAAACAAATTGCAATAAGTCTAAAAAAATTTCCCCAATCTCAATATGCCAAAACAGAAATTTTTCTAAATCTAAAAATGGGAGACTTACTATAAATAGTAAGTTCATCACTATCCCTAGCTGAATTTAGAAAAATTGCATAACTTGCTCAAAACACCCCAGAATTGCATGAAACTTTGGGGAAGGATAGATAATATTATGGAGACAACTTTTCCAGAAGGAGTTTTCTGAAAATAATTGAAATCTAATTTTTAAAACCTGAAATACTGCAGAAAAAATATAGCAACTTCAAAAATCTGTATCTTTGGCTAGGGAAGTCCAAAAGAGCTGAAATTTTGGATCTTGGGCCACAAAAATATGAGGAACAATATCCCAAAACCAAATTTTGCATAACCAACACCAAACCCTAATTTTTCCCCAAAAAATAGGTCGACCAGCACATTTAGGGCACCAATTCAACTCCAAAATTTATGAAATTAATTTCTCCTTATTCCTCCTTGTTTTTGCCACATAAACCCCCACAAGAGTAGAGGAAAGAAGCTTTGATATCACTGTAATATCCCCTTTTGGGATATTATCCAAATATGCAATTTAATTTATTAAATCGACTCTAGAAGGACTAAACCCTCCTAGTTCAACCTCAAATAATCCAATGTTAGCTTCAATACAACCCAAATAGGGTTTAAGTGAGCCAAGGTGGTGGATTAGATTGGAAAAACCAGTTAGGAAATTAATTATTTCAAATCTGAAATTAATTACAGCAATAATTAATTAATAAATGCACTAGACTGCTGCAAACTTCAAAAATTAATAACTCTTTCACCATACAATATTTTTCTATCAAACCAATGCCAAAAGATTCTTCATATTTTTTAGTTTTCCAACAAGTTATAGATCATAATTTTTGGATAAGTAGAAGGCATGTAAATCAACCCACGAAATCTGAAACTGTGTAGATAAAACCCTGGCACAACAGTTGAAACTTGAAAAAGTCATAACTTGCTCAATACTTCATCTTTTTCCGTGAAATAAAGTGCAAACTAATCTATAATTCAAGAGCCTTCCAAAGATATTAAAATCTGAATTTTTAGACCACTGAAAACCCTCCAAAACAGCCCCCAAAATCCTAAACCCAGTCGCTAGGGTTAGAATAATTGCGGCATAAAAATCAGATCATAAAGCATTCAATAATCACCACTAACTTTCAAATATTCCCCTCAAAATGCATAAAGGATACTTTAATACAAAGGAAAAGATACTTCAATACAAAGGAACAATGAATGGAACAAGAGAGTCTTCAATATCTTCAACAATGGCTTCCAAATGAAAGAGAGCAAAATGCAAGAACTGGGGCATACATCCCAATACTCTGAGCATGGAGTGAAATCAAATGATCATCCAACATAACCGTCTAAGGAAAAGCGACCTCCCTTTTTATAGAACTAAGGGGTGCAATATCCAATAAAGACCTGACCTTTCCCTTTTGGAGGGAAAACATAAACTCTCATTAAATTATTTAATACTAAGACTATGTGCACTTTATTTATTTATTTTAATTAAATTAATAAAAGAAATTGTTGGCTAGATTTTCTGCATAGCTGAAAACCTAGGCAGTCATGAGATAAATCTCCCTCATTTACCGGTGAGGCTCCCGTGTCAGATTTGTCAATAAAATATGCTAGTATCTATATGGGGGTTTTACTTTAACCATGCAACTCATGAACCATAGCTGTATAGTTTTGTAGCAAGTAAGCAGCTGTTAAAGAAAGGAAATATTTAAAGAAGAAGGAAATAATAAAACACAGGGAAGAAATAGGGAAGATGTGCAACTCAATCAATAGATAACAGAGTTGATTGCATGCACATAAACGGAACCAATAGATATCAACACACAGAATTATAAACAAAGGCAGCCTTCAGATCCAGATCTAAAATAACACAAAATTTATAAGTAGATCTAAGACAAAAGCTAGAAACAAAATGCACCGTGACACAAAGTTCTCCAGAAATCTGCTCCTTTGTATTCCTTTGCTTCAAATAGCTATCAGGGGTTTCAGCACAAAGTCTAGAACACAAGAATGTTGCTTACAAATTATGATCATTAACCCGAAGGTTCTTCTCCTACTTATAGAATGTAAAAGGGAAAGTACAAATGGGAAACTCAACTGGACTGAAACATAAATAAAAAATAAATATAACATCTGGCAATCATCCCACTCTAATTCCTCTTCAAGTGACATGCACTCGGGTCCATATTCAAACCTATACACATCTGTCACTTAACTAATAGAATCGTTCCACATAACTTAAAGTAATGGTTTCAAAACCAATAACTTTAAAGTTTTACAATTACATCCGGGAACGTGGAAAATAGAAGAAAGAGTAGATGAAGAAAGAGTAGATGAAGAAAGACATGCCAGCTGTAACATTTACATCTTCTTTTTGTTTTGATACTGAATATACTTGTCAAACATGTAATTCAACATCTTCCCATCTGTCTTAGCCACAGCTTCTTTTTCTGTCCTGAATTGCAGCAAGCCTTCGTTCAATACCCTGATACATGTTTCCACATCCTCTAAGCTAGGCCCAAACTTCTCAATATCTGACTACAGTGCCACCAGTTTGCTGATGGAATTCATCGTGAAAGGCTTAACAGCTCCATCAATTCTCCCTTGCACCATCAGAAGAGATCCTTCCAGAGAATTAGGCACTTTGCTAGGAATGGTCCTTGTGTATGAAGTAACATTCCCGACCACTTCCTCATTAGTGAAAGCAATGACATTGTCTAGTAAAGATGATGCCATACTCTCAAGCGCCTGAATCCTTTTCAGCATAATCCTGCAGATCTCCAAACGGAAAGATATTGCAAACTCAAGCTGTTTCCCCTTCTCAACTGATCCGTTGGGCACAATCCGTTCCGCAATCAACACTTCTCTCGGTAGCTTATTTATTTCGGCCAAAGTACTCAGGTTACTCTCAGCAACTGTGTTCATATCTATCGTGCTTGTTACCAGTTGTTTTAGCTGATTTGATGCATCTTTCATAACCTTTAGGCGGGTTGGCACCTCTCCAAGTTGTACAGAAGCTTGACAAATGATTAGACTTTTCCATTTGTCGATAGCTTTAACCTGGTTACTTGCATCTTCCACTTCCTGCATCAGATGATCACTCACTTGTTTTGTGCTGAAATTGGCTGAGTGGAAGATTTAGCAACCTTGGCAATGATCTCGCACAACTGAGATACCTGCTTCTAAAGTTCAACTTTCTCTGCCTTTTCTTTGTCAAGCCTAACGAAAAGAGCATCTATCAATGTCTATCCTTTTGTGGTGGCTTATGTCCTGCTTCAATCCTTCTATGGTGGCTTGACCTATGGGTACTCTGGTTACTGTTATATTTTCTGTCGTGAGCTTATCCTCCTTCCCTTCTGCCGGAACTGACATCTCAGCGAAATTCTGTCCTGATTCCTCAATGATCAACCTTGAAGTTACCTTAGCAACTTTATGTCATCTTTCTTTTCCGCCTAGATTCAGGAGCAGCTGCAAGTCGTGTTCCTCCAAGTTGATTTCCTCTCTAGCCTCTGGAACCAACTTCGAAGTCAACCATTCTAAGAAATTACTTCTCGGAGAATGAGAAGTTGCCGAGTGTACCACTATCTCGCGCTCTGATTCCTCTCCATCTAAAACCACTACAGTGTTGTGGCTGCATCCTCTGAGTCATCCAAAGACAAAGCTCTTTCAAATTCTGCCATTGCAACTTCAACGTTTCTTCAGGAAGAGGTGCTGAACGAAGTGGCTGAGGAGAGAAGATGAATGTTGCCGGATTCAACGGAAGAATGGCAGTATCTTGCTGAGGTGCAACAGTCTGTGAAGTACTTGATGCTGGAGAAGTCGGAACTAACATCATAGCCGTAGAAGTGATCTTCTCCTTCGAATGAGACCTTCTGTGCACTTTAATCTTTTCAGGCCTTCTGCTGCTCTCTCCTTCGTGCTTCCTTTTGAGGGAATCTCCTGTGCCGAAGTTGCCCGTGACCTGATTCATCAATGCTTCATTAAGGCAATATCCCCTTCGTCAGCAACCAGTTTGAAGTATTGACCCAGAATGGCGGCAGACCTTTCCTCGATCGTATGGCAGCCACCTACGCTCTCCTAAAGTACAACTCTATTTCCTCCCATCCGATGGTATGCGTCAAATAACACAGGCCCATCATGTTTAAAATCCGCAGGTATCCATGCTAATCCAAAGTGAAACACTTGCCGCACTAATAACCTGCTGAAATCTTTCTTTCTAACTTTGTACTCGCTTCTGCACTTCATCCAGAAATCTTCCAATGAAGGCACATGCACATACTCCTGGGAGATTGTTTTCCTTGCCACTCCAAATGGATCGTAGTTCAGCCGTGCTGGGAAGAACTCTTGCTTGTACTCAGAGAACATCTCTACTTCAATTCCTCGGGCTTTATGAATACTCTAGCAGCTGTAATAGCCCACTGTGATCGGGCAGAAGCCTGATAGACTTGTGTCGTTTCGTCTGTCGGTCATGCATCTCCACGAGTTGTCTGTCACAACTTCCATGATGACCAATCTATCACTCAGATATCTAGGAAACTTGACTGGTTCTCCTGAAAAGCCAGTGACCCTGAGGTATGTAAAGTCTGCAAATTGGATGAAGATACTGCCAATCTGGGACACAGCTTCCCAAGCTTCCTTGATTACCCTGTTGGCCTTTAGATCGCCATCCAGCCTGCAAATGAATCCGTAAAAGAATCCATCGTTGACCACCTTGTAATCTTTATTGCATGTGGGCACAGTAAGCTATGGATAGCACTCAAAAATAGGATCCTTGGAAAGCACACCATGTCTCTCTAACTTAGAGAAGACACCCTATGAAGCTGCTGCATATACCAAATACGAAGTCATTTTGAAGCTGTAAGTACGCATCACATTCCGGAGCTGCTCACCAATGTTGTCACTAATGATTTCGGACCAGTTAATTATTGAATCTGCTTTGTTGATTTCAATGGTCCTGATGAAAGCATACATCCATGTTCGGAAGTTGTGAGCATTAGCTTCGCCATTTATCCTGCATAACAACTTGGCAATATCATCCACCTCTTGTACTAGATTGGATCGTGGAAGAGTTCTTGGGAACTTGAATGAAGATCTGGGCTTCTTCATGTATCTACTGTTCATTATGGCCTACACAGTCAACTTTATGCTTTTCCCATCTGTTGCCGGCATCTTGTATACTAATAGTAGTCACCACCTGTCGTGCTGGAATCTTCAGACAATAATTGATGAATTGTACATCCAACTGGATTATTGACTTCCCTGTAGCATCTCAAACTGATCTGGATAATGGATGGTAAGGACCTAGCACACTCCATGACGAATTCTGGGCAACTGGGCTGTGAATGGAAATGTTGCAAGCTCGAATGATTTCACTGCTTTTGACCGCACGCATGAGAGAAGTCTTTCCAACTCTAGATCTGTCAATCAATTCAGAAAGAGGCTTCTGGACCTAGATCTGTATCTTCGATGTCAGTAAACCTGGAAGTAATGCATGAGCTCTGCTGAGCTTTCTTTTTCATCCCACTTTGCCATAGCCGTATTTGTATTTGTCTGAACAATTCTTTTTCTCTTTATTCGGCCGATAATTCTTTACAACCGGTGCAGATCTGGAGATTTATTCAGATTCAAAGGATATGTTCAATGTCTTGGACATTGATTTAAGCTCCCTTTCTCTTATAAAAAAATCGTATAATGAATTCCTGCTATTAATTCAGACAAAGATGGCAACCGGAACATGAACACTTGATTTTAATTATAAAAATCTGTATATATCAAGCCTGCTGCCCTAAAATTTGATGTTTTGGTTTACATGCAAAGCAAGCATGAATTTTGTCAACTTCACCTAAGCACATGTAGCACTATGCAGACAATTAATCAAACTTAATTCAAGCTCCTTCAAACCTAGGCGCCAAACTTTGAAACTTTCTGGTAGTGAAAACACCTTCTGTGCAAAATTTCTCCTTAATTGAAGCGCCAAAATTGTCTGGGCTGCACTTCCTTGCTAAAGAATTAATTAATCCATCATTATGGCAGCCCCTTCTTATATAACCTTCACCATTCCATAATTAATAATTGCCTCTCCTATTCTTGGCAATTAATTAATTAATTAATCATGTTTTTCTCTTCAAAATTGGGCGCCTATTTTGTGCATGCTCATGGCTACCATTAAATAAATTAAATTTATTTAATTATAGTTTTCTACTTCCAGTCCACATTGACTTCAGAGTGTGCTTTGACCTTATGACCAAATAATAGGAATTAATTCCATTAATTAATACTTTAAAAAGTATTATTTCTCCTCAATATGGGTCGCACTTTTTTGCATGAGAGGGGGCTACATTAAATAAATTAAATTTATTTAATTTTAGAATTCTATTCCAAATCTTCCCTTATCCTTTTATCATGTGTTTGACTTTTCCTCATGCTTGGGCACCAAAATTGGGTGAATAAACATTAATAAATGATTGCAATTAAAGTTGTCATTATTATTCACCCAAGGTGGGTCGCACTTTTTTGTCATAGGGTGAATTCTATTTTTAAAAGTCAATTTTCTAATGGGATTATTCACCCTGCACCGCAACTCCATAAATATCCCATGATTCACTTAAGCTAGTTTGAATTTCATAATGGAATTTTTTTACCCTGCGAGGCAAAATAAGAAATTCCCATCAATGCCTCAAGTGATTTACTTTTATTTCACAATGGGAATTTTCACCCTGCAAGGCAAGTAAGAAATTCTCGCCTGCCTGCTGCCTCTAATAATCCCATCATGACTTAGTGGCTTTTCCCCCTATGGGAAAAAGTACCCTGCTAGGCAGGTACAAAATTCCCACCTACCAGCTGCTACTAAAAATCCCATTGTAGCTTAAAACTTTTCTTTGCCAAAAATGCGACCTGCCCAGAAAAGGCCTTTTTTGTGCGTGACTTCATCTTTTCAGAGAGAACCAGACCTCCTGTGACAAATTTCTTCTAGGCGTGATGTCCGTAGGTGATCTGCAGATACTCCAAGCAAGAAATCAGACTGAACAGGCAAAGGAATTGACCTAGGGAAATTTCACAGAAAACAAAACAAGAAAAATACCAAAAATGCAAAACGTTGCCAGAAATCGCAGACAAAGCCCAGGATTCATTCCTGGTGGAAACCCTAATGGTATATGGGAATATTGACATGTAAAACCACAATAGGGTGAAATCGGAGAACAATTTACTTCAAACAGGGTTTAGAATAATTAAATAAAAATTTCCCACAGGCAAACCTCAGCAACAGAATACAACGAGCTCGGGCATCTGGGTATTTGTCGAAATTGGCTTATATGACTCTATGCGAATATCTTGACACAATACAGACGTTTACTGGCAATAAAAACACAAAACGACCCATTATTTTAAAAGTACGAAATTTTTTACATAGGGTAGTCCCAAATTTCAGGGTGAAATCTGGGGACATCAAATTGAGTTACCACTGCCTTTTAACGGGCAACATTTGAAGCTGTTCATAAATTGAGATATAGGGTAAAATCTATTTGTATATAAATAAAACTTTGTTGTTTTCTTTCCTTTTCTTTTCTTTTTGTTTTGTTTTGTTTTGTTTGTCTGACCCCGAACCCAATGGACAATATACGAAACCAAATAAGCCGGGATCTCATCTTTACTCTTTTCATTTTGACAAAGGCAAAAATGTCCACAGACGGAGCCAACTGGTGTCTCCAGATTTCACCCAGAAATCTGAGACTACCCCCATGTTTAAACATTTTCGATCTTTTAAAATAACAGGCCTTTTTGTGTTTTTATTGCCAGAAGATCTCTATTAAGGTAATATATTCCTAGTGAATCATATGAGCCAATTTCGACAAATACCTAGATGCTAAAATTCATTTTATCCCTCTGCCAAGTTTTGTCTGCAGGAAATTTTTATTTAATTATTTATTAAATAAATAAAACCTTGTTTGAAGTAAATTGTGCTCCAGTTGAATCATGTTGAAGTTTTGCATGTCAGTATCGACACATCTCAATAGGATTTTCACGAGGAATGAATTCAGAGCACTGTCTGCAACTTCTGGCAACATTTTTTGTTTTTATTTATTTCTTTTGAGTTTTTTCTCCGGTTTTCTCCATGGTCTGTCTGTTAAATTCCCCTGGATCCATTCTTTGCTTTGTATAATCTGTTTACTTGCCAGGAACATCTGGGGATCATTTTTGGCCTCAGCACCAGAAGGAATCAGTCTCAGAAGGCAAAGTTTTGACCAAAAAATATGAAGTCGAGCACAAAAAGCCTCTCCTAGGCAAGTCGCACTTTTTGGAAAAAAATTGATCTAAGCTGCAATGAGAATTTTGGTAGTGGCAAGCAGGCAAGAATTTCTTACCTGCCTTGTAGGGTACATTTTCCCATGAAGTCAAAGTCACTTAAGCTGCAATGGGAATATTAGAGGTGGTAGGCAGGTGAGAATTTCTTACCTGCCTTGCAAGATAAAAATTCCCATTATAAAAGAAAAATCACTTAAAGCACCAGCGGGAATTTCTTACCTGCCTTGCAGGGCAAAAATTCCCATGATGAAAGTTAAATCACTTAAGTGGAAGAGGGGATTTTTGGAGCTGCAGTGCAGTGTGGAAATTCCCATCAAGTTGACTTCCTATTTTTAGCATCTACCCCTGCCAAAAATTGTGACTCACTTTGGCATTGAACAATGCATTTAATGTTATTTATTAATGGCTTTTTCATCTAGTTTTGGTGCCATGTATGGAAGGAAAGTCAAAGAAAAAGGACAAACTAAAGAGAAGTCAAGGATGCATGCTAAAAATAAATAAAATAAATTATTTAAAAATCCAACAACATGCATAATTGGGCGCCCAAATTGGATGAATAGACATGGCTATTAATTAATTAAATTGCCAGAAATAGAAAGAGACAATTATTAAAAATAGCATGTTGGAGGTTATATAAGCATGGGGTGCCATAAAGGAGAAGCACTTATTTATTTTTGATGAAGATTGTAGCCCGGACAAGTTTTGGCGCCAAATGGAGGATGTTGCATTAATAAATATTTTCCACTACCGGGAAGCTTCTAGTTTTAGCGCCTAGGGTTGGAATAGCCTAATTTTTGTCATTCTAGGTGTCTGCATGTTGGTATATGTGCCCAGATGAATTAAATAATATTTTGTTTGCTTTGCATGTAAGCAAAACCTCAAATTTTAGGGCAGCAGGCTTTATATGCAGATTTTGGTGATGAAAATTAAGTATTCATGCCACAAACTCCATCTTTATCTAAATAAATTGCAAGTATTCATCACAGGTGCTCAAATCAAAGACAGGTACATTGATTATATCTTCTAAATCTGAGGAAGTTGCCAGATCTGCACAAATTGATCCAATTGCAGGGGATTCCGATAGAATTAAAAGAAAAAGAGCTCAGACAAATATTGTTTTAGCCATGATGAAGCATGATGAAAGAAAAAGATCAGCAGAATCATGCATAGCTTCTAGATTTGCTGAAATCAATGATACAGACATAGGCGCTGAACCTATCACCGATTTAATTGACAGATCCAAATCTCATGATTGCAAAGGCTTCCGACAAAAATTCATCCTCTTGTTTCTAACGCAGCCCATGTAAAAGTCAGTGAATGAAAAATTCCTTCCAGGATCTTGTGCATGTGCTCCCAATCTTCTAGTTGAAGCCTTCATTGAATTTACTTGTATTTGCATTCACCCAAAGCGCTTTCCAGAATTTAAAATTGCTCATATACAATTGAAATAAAAATGATGAGTTTTGTCTGAATTATTTACGACAAACATTGCACTGGTCTTTATTGCAAAAAAACGGAGGTTGGTTCTATATTGAAACCATGTTGAGATCCTTTTTATCATCCTCGTCTTCTGGCCACACTTGGGATCTGCGGTTGTTGGAGCCTCTAAACTCGACGAATTACCATGCCTAGAAACCGAAGATGCAGGAGCTATTATAGTCTCGTGGATTATGGCGCGTATTTGATGACACCTTTCCCGCATTCACCACGGAGAAGGATAAATACATGTATGCATGCAAGCAAGACGAAGCTCTCGGATTGATCACTCTAGATGTAGCGGATAACCTCCAGTTTCACATTTCCACGGCCATAGCTCCAAAAGAGGTATAAAAAAAATTTGAATATTTGTTTGGCAAGATAAACAAGTTCAAATTAATTCAACTAGATCATGAATGTAACTCTTTATCGCCTTCAAATTTCCCTTCCATAGAAGAATTTCTGTCAAAATTTAAAGAGATTCACAGTCAGTTGAAAACAAGTGGTAGAACTAAAAAGGATGACGAATGCATATACAAGATCCTAACTAAAGGATCCATTTTCTGTATTTACGTCAACTTTCTTTTCTACTATGGATGCACTAGGCACACAGTTTACTATGCCTTCATTTGAGCAATTTTGCGAACGTCTCTCACGAGAACAAACAAAATTAATCTCTTTAGATGCTATGCCTACATCGAATCATGCTCTTATGGCCAATTCTCCTAAGAAAAATTGGAAAAACAAACCCAAGAAAAGTTATGATAAGCTTGTGCCTTCTCACAATATGGTTTCTAAACCTTCATTTTCTTCTGTTGATACTTCTAAACCACAGAATAATGGCAAAAATAAGAGACCATTTCAGAAGCATTTGTTTGATCCTTGTTCCGTTTGTGGGGGGGTAAATCACCCTGAATCCAAATGTTTTTTGAAGTTGGAAGCATTGGAAAAGGCTTTAAAACAACAGAAGATCATTGTTCCATCACCTTCATCTGCTTCCAATGCTAGCAAGGGTAAGGCTCTCTCTACTAGAGCTTCTTCTCCTTTACAAGACCGGTGGATTCTTGACTCAGGGGCTTCTCATCATATTACATATTGCAGGGATTTGTTGACTTCTATTTCTGCTTACAGCACTTCATAGATTTCGGTGGGCAATTCTACTTCAGTAGATGTATTGGGTTCTGGTACTGTAAATATGCCAAATGGGCATCTAAATGATGTTCTTTATGTTCCTCACATGTCTAACAATTTGCTTTCCATATATTAAATCTGTAATTCTAGTGATGGTAGAACTGTTGAATTCTCACCAGATAAGGTTGTAATCAGGGAACTTCATGATCATGATGATATTGTAGCTACAGGAAATGTGGATTTATGTTCACATTTGTATGTATTTGAGAGTTTTGATAACTGTGCAAGATCTTCACTAATTGCTCATGCTAATTCTCTGAGCAAATTGTGGCACGAGAGGTTTGGTCACCTCAATTACAGATATTTGTAGCAGCTCTCTTCACAGAATATGGTCACAGGACTTCCGAAGGTAAAATCACATGATGGTGTCTGCCCCGGTTGTATGTTGGGTAAGAAACACTTAGATCCTTTTCCAAAAGGACAAGCAAAAAGAGCTCAGGCTCGTCTTGAATTGGTACATAGTGATCTTACTTCTTTCCCTCGTACATCATTTTCTGGTGCTAAGTATGTACTCGCATTCATAGATGATTTTACTACGAAAACTTGGGTGTACTTTCTAAAATACAAAAGTGATGTCCTATAACATTTCAAAGTTTTAAAAGCTATTGTAGAGAAACAATCTGGACATTGTATTAAAATACTCCGAATGGATAATGGGGGGAATATGAAAGTAATGCATTTACTGCTTTTTGTGCTAATCATGGAATTGTGCACCAGTATATTGTTCCTCACACCCCTTAGAAAAATGGAGTTGCTGAACAAAAAAACCGAACACTCAAGGAAATGGCAAATTGCATGGTTCAGTTCAAGAACATGGCACCTTAGTTCTGGGCGAAAGCAGTCAACTATGCAAACCATATTCAAAACAGAATGCCACATAAAGCAGTGCAAGGGGTTACTCCTGAGGAAGCATGGTCAGGTGAAAAACCTGACGTATCAAAATTTTGGGTTTTCAGATGCGAGGCTTGGGCCTTTGTTCCTGACGACACTCGGAAAATCATGGAGAAGAAAAGCAAAGAAATTATCTTTGTTGGTCATTGTGAGCATGTGAAGGCATATCACCTCTTCGATCCCGCTACCAAAGATGTTGTGTTTCGGCAAGATGTTTGAGTTGATGAGACCGAGGTTCCTTTGGATCATACCGTAGTTCTTCCTTCTCCATTATTTCTTCCTGCTCCTACCGCTAATGACGATTTTGATGGGCCCCCTGATATTGCTCCTGCTCTTGCCGCTCCTGCCCCTGCCCCTTCTCTTGCTCCTAAATGGCCGAGATGTACATTGGCTACAGCAGGTGATTTGGCGGGTGATTCACGAGATCTACGATGGACTAGAGCTGAGACTTTTGGTGTTGTCGATCATCGGCTCTATTCCGGTATGGCTCTTATGAGCCAAGCTATTTCTAATGATCCTGTTCTTTTTTCACAGGCATCTGGACAACCAGAATGGGATTCAGCAATGTAGGATGAGTATTCTTCGCTTGTGAAGAATAATACTTGGGAGTTGGTTTCTCTTCCTAGAAGAAAGCTTGTACGATGCAAATGGGTCTATAAGACCAAATATGCAGTTGATGGATCGGTTGAAAAATACAAGGCACGTCTTGTCGCCAAGGGGTATTCTCAAGTTGAAGGAGTAGATTACTCTTAGTGTCCCCAGATTTCACCCTGAAATCTGGGACTACCCTATTTAAAAAATTTCGTACTTTTAAAATAATGGGTCGTTTTGTGTTTTAATTGCCAGAAAGTATTTGTTTTACGTCAAGATAATCCCAGAGGGTCATATTAGTCATTTTCGCCAAATACCGAGATGCCCAAAATTGTTATATTCTATCACTGGGGTTTGCCTGCGAGAAATTTGTATTTAATTATTTTGAGCCTCGTTTGAGGTAATTTGTGCTCCGGTTTAACCTTGTTGTCGTACATGTCAATATTCCCATATACCAGTAGGGTTTTAACCAAGAATGGATCCTGGGCTTTATTTGTAACTTCTGGCAACATTTTGTGTTTTTAATGTTTTTCTGTTTCGTTTTCTATGAAATTTCTCTAGATCAATTCCTTTGCCGGTTTGGCATGATTCTTGGCCTGGAGTATCTGGAGATCACATATGCACGTTGTGCCAAAAGGAATTCGACATCGGAGGTTTGGTTCTCTTGGAAAAGACAAAGTCGTGCACAAAAAAATTTCTTCTGGGCTGGCCGCATTATTGGAAAAAGGGGATTTGAAGTGGATCGTGGGATTTTTGGAAGCAGCAGGCAGGTGGGAATTTTGTACCTGCCTAGCAGGGTATTTTTTCCCATGGAAGCAACGCCACTTAAGTCACAATGGGAAAATTAGAGGCAGTAGGCAAGCGGGAATTTCTTCCTGCCTTGCAGCTTGCAGGGTAAAAATTCCCATTGTGAAATAAAACAGAAATCACTTAAGGCATTGATGGGATTTTATTACCTGCCTTACAAGGTAAATAATTCCATTATGAAAGTCAAACAACTTAAGTGAATCACGGGATTTTCAGAGCTGCCTTGCAGGGTAAATAATCCCATTGCCAATTGACTTTTAAAAATAGAAATTCCTTATTCCAAAAAGTGCGACCCACCTTGGGTGAATAATAATGCATTAAATAAATATTTGTTAATATTTATTCACCCAATTTTGGCGCCCAGGCTTGTGGAAAAGTCAACAAAGGGAAGTGGACAAAAGGAAGTTGGAAATAGACAGTTCTAAAATTAAATAAATATTATTTATTTAATGCAGCCCCTTCATGTAAAAAAGTGCGCCCCATTTGGGAGAGAAATAATATTTTTTTAAGTATTGAATGATTAAATTAATTTCTATTTTCAGTGGCTAAGGTCAAAGCATACTGTGAGGCTTGAGTTAACTGGAAGCAAAAGTCTAAAATTAATTTAATTTAATTTATTTAATGGCAGCCATAAGCATGCATAAAATAGGCGCCCCATTTGAAGAGTAAAGCTTATTAATTAATTAATTAATTGTCAGGAATAGGAAAGACATTAATTAATTATAGAGTCATGAGGATTATATAAGCAGGGGCTGCCATAAGGATGAATTAATTAATTCACAAGCAGAGAAGTGTAGCCCAGACAAAAATTGCGCCCCATTTGGAGGATTTTTGCTCAAAAGAAAGTAAAATTAATACTAAAAGCTTCTAGAATTGGCGCACAGGTTGAAGAAGGTTGATTTGTGTCTGGATAATTGTTTGCATAAGTGATACAGGTGCTCAAGAATTCATTACAGGTGCTTTATAAGCGAAAAGGAGCTTGAATCAATGTCTAATTGATGAATATATCCCACGAATTTGAAGAATTATCTAGATCTGCACCAGTTTTGAAAAATTCTGGCAAGATAAGGAGAAAAATAATTGTTCAGATAAAGATTGCTCCAGCCGCTTCCAGATCCAGCTTGGTGAGAATCAAAGGCAAAAGAATCAGCTACATGTAGAATATGAAAAAGGACAAGACTGCAGCTTTCCTCTTTCTTCTTCTTTCTCTTATTTCCTCCAACAAAATAATTGAGCGATCAATTAAATTATAAGACTTAAGTGATTGGTTTAAAAGCTATTATTTGAAGAAGTCAACTACTTGGAAATAGGTGGCAGACATGCAAAATAGAAGGTTCTATCTTCAGTTGCAACTCATGCATGTCATGCAAAGAGAAATTCTAGGAGGGAGATTGTCAGTTGTTTCCTTTCCCACTTTCACATGTGCCAGTTCAACTAAAAACTTCCGACTTGTAATTGTCCCTCTACATTCTTTAAGTAGAGGAAGAACCATTGGGTAAAGGATCAAAATTTGTAAGCAGCATTCTTGTGTTCCAGACTTTGTACTGAAACCCTTGAGAGCCACTTGAAGCAAAGGAATATACAGGAGCAGATTTCCGGAGAACTGTGTCACGGTATATTTTTTTTCTAGCTTTCTATCTTTAGATCTTTGAATAAACTGTGTTATTTTAGATCTAGATCTAGAGCTGCCCTTGCTTATAATTCTGTGTTGATATCTATTGGTTTCATCTATGTGCATGCAATCAACTCTATTATCTATTGATTGGGATGCACATCTTCCCTATTTCTTCTCTGTGTTTATATAATTCCCTTCGTCTATAAATATTTCCTTTTTTAAACAACTGCTTACTTGCTGCAAAACTATACAGCTATGGTTCATGAGATGAACAGTTAAAGTAAAACTCCATATAGATACTAGCATATTTTAATTGACAAATCTGACACAGGAGCGTCAATGGTAAATGAGGGAGATTTATCTCATGACTACCTAGGTTTTATGCTATGCAAAAAATCTAGCCAACTCTGAAACTTTTTCTCCTGTCACAAAGATGGATTCTGTTCGCCTTGTTCTCTCTCTTGCTACTTCTCATTGTTGGTCATTACATTAGATGGACATGAAGAGTGCATTTTTGCATGGTGATCTCAATGAGGAGATTTATATAGAGCAACCTCAGGGGTTCGTGCATGACTCATCATTGGTTTGTATACTTCGGCGTTCACTCTATGGTCTCAAACAAGCCCCTTGGGCTTGGTATGAGAGGATGGATGCTTTCCTATTGTCTATTGGCTTTCATCGTTGTAAGACTGATCATACAGTTTATGTCCTGAAGACTGATAATGAATTGTTGCTATTGGCATTGTATGTTGATGATCTCCTCATTACTAGTAGTTCAAATTCTCTAACACTGGACATTAAATGCAAATTGAAAGCAAAATTTGATATGATAGATATGGGATTGTTGCACTACTTTCTTGGCCTACAGGTTCACCAATCTGCTGAGGGCATCTCTATTTGTCAGAAAAAGTATGCTACAGATCTGCTTCAGAGATTTCATATGGCTGATTGCAAGCCATCTCCCACACCGTACCAGTCAGGTATTGAATTGACTGCTGCATGTAAGTCTAAACTAGTCGATCCCACTTTGTATAGATAGTTGGTTGGGAGCCTTTTATATCTCACTCATACTCGTCCCTGTAGACACCTAAAATATGCTTACACTTAGCATTTCATCCAATCCAATCAATTAACGACACTTCGTTAAATCCCCATACTTTGCTCCATTTTTGAATTCCCATTCACGACACTCTTTCGGTCGTATTCCTCCTATAATCAGCTTATTTGGCTAATATCTCTCTTATTAGCTAAACATTCCTCCTTTCGACCATTCAGAACCTCCTTGGTTCTCTCTAGACCACTTCTATTGGCTTCGTAGGCTATCTATCAGTCACAATTGGCTATCCAGACCCCTCCCAACTCTCAATGAGTCTCTAATCACTTGCTAATCAAGTTTAAATACTCTAATCCTAGCTTAACTAAGCATAAAGCATGTTTATCCTAATCTAATCTAAAAGTGTTTTTTGAGCTTTAGTCCCACATGCACCCAAATTCCAAATTCTCCCAAGTGGAAAACTATAAATACAAGGCTAAGCCTACCCATTCAAAGTACAACTTTACATACAACTTCACTCACAAGTCCTCTCTCAAACTATAAAATGTTGGCTTCACTTCGGCAAAGTTTCGCCTCGCCCTAAGGCAAGTAAAAACTAAGCGAAAGTAACGCATCACACATTTCGCAATAAAAAGATGGTTCACAACTCAACACTGTTTTATAAGTCAAAGTGGGCTCCTGACCAAATTATATTTTCCTAGGTGTTCTCTCGTCTTAGGTGTTACAAAGATTATCCATGCACCATGAGATAAGAGCTAAACAAGAAACTATCTATGCATATATAAAATTCCCACAACCTTCACATGATGAATATTCCACTTGATAGCTAACTTCATCCCTGCAATAAGTGCTTCATACTCCGCAATATTGTTTGTGAAGGGAAGCCCAGGCAAAAATCCTATGGTATAGGATCGCCAGAAGGAGTAATAAGGACTACCCCTGCACCTGAACCGTGAAACGTAAAGGACCCGTCAAAATGTATTTGCCATATGAAAAATTCTTCAATGTAGAGCAAGGAAGCATCTGGCATATCCATATTCAAAGGTTTAGTGCCTTGCAAAGGTGCTTCTGCTAGCTGGTCAGCAAGTACCTATCCTTTAACCGACTTCTGATGAACAAATTCTATGTCAAACTTACTGAGTAGAATGATCCAATTAGCCATTCTACCTGTGAGGGCGGGTTTAGACAGTTAGTATTTGAGTGGGTCAACCTTGGATATTAGCTTGGTTTTGGTATTCAATAGATAATGGCGAAGTTTTTGAAAAGTAAAAACAACAGCCAAGCAAGCTTTTTCAATTTGAGCATAATTGAGCTCATAGGCGATGAGGGTGCGACTGAGATAATACACCGCTTTTTCTTTATGACCAAGGTCATATTGGGCGAGTAACGCACCAATAGCAAATTGCGTAGTAGAAATATAGAGCAAGAGTGGTTCTCCAGGAGTTGGAGGCATGAGGACAGGCGGATTAGCCAAGTATTGTTTAAGCAAAGCAAAGGCTTTTTGTTGCTTAGGTCCCCAGATGAAAGCGACATCCTTTTTAAGCAAATGGGTGAATGAGTGGCACGTATCTGCAAGCTGGGAGATGAAGCGGCAAATGGCTTGAATTTTCCCTTATAAGATGTGCAATTGCTTGATATTCTTAGGTGGAGGCATTTCAGTAATAGCAGACACTTTAGCAGGGTCTACCTCAATACCTCGTCTTGATACAAAGAAGCCCAATAGTTTTCCTGATAGCACACCGAAGACACACTTCTTTGGATTCATTCTAGCCTTGTACTCTCATCGGCGCTCAAAGATACGCCGCAAAATGACAGGGTGATCCTCTCTTGTTTTAGACTTTCCAAGGGTTTCATCCACGTTGTCCTCCATGATATCATGAAAAATTACTGTCATTGCCCACTAATAAGTAGCTCCTGCATTTTTGAGGCCAAATGGCATCACCTGATAATAGAAGGTGCCCCAAGGAGTTGTGAAAGTTGTTTTGTGCTGGCCTTCTTCAGCTATCTTGATTTGGTTGTATCCTGAAAAGCCATCCATGAGAAATAACATCTTGTACCCTGCTATTGAGTCGACAATCATGTCAATATTTGGCAGCGAAAAATCATCTTTAGGGCAAGCCTTATTAATGTCTCTAAAATCCGTGCAGGTTCGGATACCGACAGGCTTTTTCTGGACAAGAACAATGTTTGATATCCATTCAAAATAAACAATAGGCCGGATGAATCCTGCCGCAAGAAATCTTTCCAACTCTTCTTTAACCAATAAGGCCACTCTTGGGTGCATCTTTCGGAGTTTCTGTTTGATAGGCTTAGCGTTTGCGTGCACAACTAGGTTGTGCATGACCAAAGTTAGATCTAAGTCGGGCATGTCTTTGTAAGACCATGCAAACACGTCTATAAATTCTTGCAGCAGCATAGTGAATGTCTTTTGTTCTCTAGCTGAGAGTGATGCTCCCAATTTAACTATCTTGGGATCTTCTTCTGTACCAATATTCACATCAATGGTTTCTTCGACTAGTAATTTTGATAAGTCCTCCATACGCGTAGGATCAGGAGGGAGGTTGAGATCTTTGTCCAAGGATGTCTCCACGAGATTTTCATCCTTGGCGTGGTCACTTTGTTTGTCCTTCGATTTTTTTATTTGTTTGTCAGCCAGTGCCTCAAAGAGGTTTTCACTGTGCGACTAGGAATTTGATTTTTGCTGAGGCTTTACGTTGGAACTTTTGCCCTCGCTTTTCTTTAAGTTTTGTTGACCACAAAGCTCGGCTTCCTCGCCAAAGTAGGCGCAGGTATCCAAGTCAATAAAGAAACCCTTCTTGTGATCTCCAATGGGAATTATATCCCGTATGCCCATGAACTCTGCGATAGCTTCGCCATTCTCGAATAAATCTAGCGACATGTGACGTTGTTGGTCCCATTCAACAAGGGAAGGGTACACAAGGTCAAGGGTTGGTTCCACGGGGGTTATGGTTAGGACAACGTTGTTCATGAAAAGGTTTGTGGAGGTCAGATCCTCGTATTGGCTACAACGGGAATCCGTATCACTATCTAGATAGTCAGATCTATCCTCATGTTCAGAACAAGTAGCGTCTTGATCATTGGGGTGTGCTCAATAAGGGTGAATCCCAATGCCTAATCTTTTTGTTTTGAAATGCGGAAGAGGCACCGGTTCTCTTTGTCCTTGTTCATTTCTTCCACATCCTAGGCCCTTGTAGCCCATGGGGTACATCATTTTACTGGATTTCTCATATTTTGGGGTTTGATAACAGGATGGCTGAGTATCCTCTGGGACCCAAGTTGTAGGTGGATCAAACAATTTTTCCTCAACTAATAAGCCTCCAGGTAAGAATGACCCAATAGTGTGTTCATTTCTAGGTCTTCTAAAGTGGTAGTTGGGTCGACCTCTAGTCTTGGGTGACAATGAGAGGTCTAAAACCAAGAGGGCTTGCTGCACATTATATTCTCCGCAGCCATATTCAAGGATTTTCATCTCTCATGAATCAAAAGGAGATGTTGATGTAGACGCCCCATGGGCGCAAGAACTAAGAGAATCTGAATCCACCCGGGATTCCATGGCCTCAGATTGGAGAGGGACAACTATATCGGTGAAGGGACATGCGTATGTGCCCTTATGTGCAAAACTGTTGAGAGCTCTGTAGTGAGCAAAGGGCTCTGAATCTCCTTGTATTGTAATGGTGTGTCCCTAATGCTTCAATTTAATGCATTGATGAAATGTCGATGGCACGGCCTGCATGGCATGAATCCATGGTCGGCCTAGAAGCATATTATACGGAAGTTCCAAGTCCAGGACATGAAACCTTGTTTGATGGCAAGTGGGACCCACCTCCATGGGCAATGTGATTTTTCCCGCTGACTCCCTTTCTGCATTGTCGTATGCGGTGATAGTGATGATATTGGACTCAAGATCTGTCTCAGTATGTCCTAGCTGTTTAACCAACTTGAGTGTACAAATGTTCAACCCAGATCCGTTATCCACAAGCACCTGTTTGATCTTCATGCAGGTGACAACTACCTCAATATATAAAATAAGATTATGTGTTGGATTCTCAGTAGGGATCTCCCTATGGCTGAAGGCAATATGTTCATTTGGTACGATGTTTGCCACTGCGGCTTGAAGGTGTGTAGGATCGACCTCTAAAGGCACTCCCGACCCCTGAAGAATTTGGTACAGAATGTCTTTGTGTACATTGGATATCTTAAGAAGATCTAAGATCGAAATCTTAGTAGAAGTCTTCTCAAGTTGTTCTAAAAAGTTATATTTACCAGGTTGTGGGGTTGACGGAGAAGGTTCCGGGATCACGAGGCGGGCATGCCTTGTTACCGCAGCGCAGTCCTTTCCCTTGATTCGGATGGTGTTGATATGGTCAGTAGGAGAGCGAATACATCCAATAAGCGAATCATAATGATTGTTGTCTTTTTTGGTGTACAAGTAATTCGCTGCTTTATAACCTTGGGATGACTCTCCCCGATCCGGCTTTGACTTTTCTGATTTATCATGATTGGGGAATGACTCTTTATATATCCCCATTTTCTCGTTAGGTGTCTGCGTTTTCCCTGGGTTTTCCACCTCTATCTCCCCATTGTCAATGAGGTCCTAATTATAATGATGGAATCGTAGAAATTTGTCTGTCTTATGCCCCTTGATACGATGCATTTCGCAATATTCATGCTCCTTGTACCATGAAGGTTTTGGAGCATTGTCATCAAATGGTTGCGTCGTAGGATATGTCATCATGTGGGCCGCATCCAATTGTTTTAGTATAGCTGACAAAGGTTCATTAAGAGAGATGAATGATCTTCGCTTTGGTGGTGGTTGAATTGGTCCTTTGGTTAGTTTAAAAGGTTGACCGGTTTGGACCGTTTGTACACATTTGGAATCAGTCATCCCATCTCCCACCACATTTTTATTTTTGTTAAAAACCTTTGGTTTTTCTGTGGGTTTGACATTTTAATTATCTCTAGATTGGGTTTTGAGGGTGCCTTTGGCAATGAGAGCTTTCTCTATCTAAACCCCTTTTTCGATGACCTCCTCAAAAGTGCGAACACAATGCATTTAGAGGTGGAAAGCTATATCCGGATTTAGGTTGGGAACGAAAATACTAACTAGCTGTTTTTCAGGGAAAGCGCAAGGGAAGCAAATAGCTATCCCTCTCCACCTTTGGAGGAAGCTGGCGAAAATCTCATTCGAGCGTTGTTTGGCACCACATAAATTTGCCATAGTGACATCACTCTCTATGTTGTACGAGAAATGACGCACGAATCTTTATGCCAATTTTGGCCAGGTGAAAATTGATCCCCGAGGCAAACGTGTGAACCATTCCAAGGCTTGACCTCTGAGACTCTTGGGGAAAAATTTGATAACTGTCACTATAAGACACCTCTTGACATGCCATATAGAAATCTTTGACATGATCCCGTGGATCTCCCTTCCCTTTATATTTGTCGAATTTTGGCATATCGAATTTCTTAGGAAAGGGTTGAAGGGTCATAGTCTTGTCAAAAGGATAGGGGCATAATTATTCATATTCATACTTTCTAATGCTCCCTATATTGCTCTCTTGTAGGCTCGTGAGTGTCGCTTTCATAGACTACACCTCTTGTGCGAGCAATTGTTCTCTAGTGGGAGAAGCGGGGATATATACGCGATGATATCCTGTATCGTCTTCTCCTTGGTTTTCTCTAAGGAGTTCATTGATCTTAACCTTAGGCTTCAACTTTTGAACATTTTTGTTTGCTTCCTTCTGTACATGAGAGGTCAGCAAAGCTAATTGTCGACTTAGGTTACTAATCTGTTGTTGAATTGCGGTTTCTTCTTCTAAAGGTTCTTCCTCGTATTGTGGAGGTTCTTCACCCGTCTCATGTTCTGTCTTGTTTCTACATGGCACTTTGATAAAGGGAATTCTATGTCCCACCACTTTATCATTCCCTGCGTTAGAGGTAGAAGCATGTCCATGCATTAAAATATCTTCCATATTGATAAGGGATCGTTCTTCCTCAATAGCGTTATTCGCAGGTGGGATTGTTTCATTTTCAGTGGGCAATTTGGCCCCTAATTCTACGACCTGTGCTAGTACTCTAGCCTTATTTCTGAAAAGAAAGTCGTCTAATAAAGTAGGGTCAAAATCGAATTCTACGTGTGGGGATTCTAGTTCATTTCCACTATGATCAACCATATCTTCTATCTCTTTTTCCGCAGAAAACAGAGGTCCTAGATCATGTCCAATCAAGGGGTTCGACCCTTGTCTGTTAGAGGTTTCCCAAGCTTGCGCTTGTTGTTTCTCGTATGTCTGTTTCTTGAGTCCTAATCGTGTTTTAGGAGCCATGTTTTTGTGATAGTTTCACTAGGGTAAGTTGTAAATGTGTTCAAAACTTTGTGACCACACCTGAGTGAAATGCAATATGTATTGTCAAGAATATGAATGAATTAACAATGTGAGAATACCAATGTGAGAGAGTGATAAATCACTAGTGACACAAATGTTTGTTATCTAAACCTATCAAATGAAGTACCTCCTAGACTATGTTTCAAAAAGCAGATTCGCGTCACAAGATAATTAACAAGATGTTCTCACTTATGCTAAATTCACTAAAATGAACAAAACGTAAGTAAATACAAAAAGTCAATGTGACCCCCTAACAAGATATACTAGGAGCGAGCTCAAACTCGATTAAGACCTATATCTCAAAAAGTGTCAATTACAATTCGTGACTGACACAAGAATATCACCAAGATATGTTAACCAACTTTGCGAGAAAGTAAGGTATTGATATCAAGGTGCTATTGATATAACACGCACAAATGGTAACACCCAACACTCTTCAAAATCGAGGTAATAATACAATCGAACTAAAGAGCTCAAAGTATAACTAAGAATAGTTAAAAATGTGTGCAGGGTAACCTCACAATATATATATTTATGTCGAGTTTACAAGAAACAAGACGTAAATATCAAAATTGTAGTGATACGATACAAACAAGCTAACCCTTCTAAGGAAGTTCAAGATGATGAACCAGGCCAAACTACAATGACGATATTAACATGGGTATCAAGATCACAATGGCCACCAATGATATGAATACGTCTCCGCGCACTTTAGACGTTTAACTTACCCAGCCGCAAACATGGATGGGCGTAAACGGACAAAAAAGTGGCAGAAACAATCGATTGGTAACACAAAGGTAGTCACTCTCCTTCTGATCAACAAAGTTTCAAAAGAATGTGAAGGAAGTGTTGGTGACGAATCACAGCACCCCTGGGACTCCGCAACGCGATCGTCTGAGACTCCCAGTGCGATTGCACAACATGGAGCTTTTCCCAAGTGTGGGACCTTGCGAAATCGGAAAAGCTCTTCGGATGAAGGCCGGCTCCTATTCCTCTGTTCAGATGCACCAATAAAACGCAGAGGTTTACCCTAAAAACCTAATCTAACTACCAAGGGGACAGGGAGAGAGAAATGCATAAAAATAAACCTAAGCTAAGGAGGTGATGCACCGAGGAATGAAGAACACCCGTTTTGCAAGATTAAACACAGACCACATAGATGTAATGCCACACTATGCACAGATAGCCAAAATGCAATAAAAGATCAAAAATGACAGTAATAAATATGTAAGAGGGTTTAGAAGCAATCACAGACACACATATATTGCTCAAGGATCGTTTCAATATATTGCAATGGCCAAGAGGCAAAAAACAGCGTTACAGTCCATATGGGAGGTTTTGGAACTCCACAAATCTTCTTGTGAACAGGAGAGAAGGGAGGGTGCAAAGTAGAAATGTCCAACCTTTTAAAAACAGCCCCTTCCTTACATTTTATATGGAGAAAAGAGAGGGAGAAGAGAGGAATTCGAACTGCCCCAACCACCTCCAAGACTGCACTTAATTCTTTAACAACCATGATGGTAGGTGAGATCCCCAACGCCTGTCGGGTTCGGAACTCCCTTGTGCATTTGCATCGGGTATAGAGGACTGCTCGACATGCCCCTGATCCGTGTTTTTCTGACTTGTTAACCCGACTATGAAACCCGATTTCCTTTGTGCGTCGGGTTTTGGCGACCCGAAAACATATTTTCTTTGTTGTTTCTCTGCCATGCTTCCTCGGCGTGTTTTTCGCCTCTAAAACCCACGTGTCTGTGGTGCCGGGTTTCTCAGCCCTTCCGTCATATCCCCCTTTGCTGTTCCGCGCCCGACTCCTTCCGCGACTTGCCCTGGCATCGGGCCAGAGAGGGAAAATATACAACAATTTGGCGACTCAACGGGATTACCTGCCTGCTAGGTAGAAGATCAGTGGTCTTTCAGCAATCCATTGGGCATGGAGTCATAAGCAATAACCCGAACTAAACTGATATTTGAACTCCCTCTCCGAGAACACGCTGCACTGTAGAAAACCAATCCAGGAGCAACGAAACTTGTGCCAAAGCACTTAGGGAAACTGAAACCTAACTACAACAAGACAATGTGCATACGCACTTAGGGGAATTTGAAACTAGGGCTAATATTTACAAGGGTAAACCTTTTCTTTTCAGTAGCAATGTTTAAGATAGATTCCGTTAACCGGAATCGGGAGTTCTTCTCCATCCAATGTAGACAATTGGAAGGCATTGCTATTCTTGCATCCCGTGACCATGTAGGGGCCACTCCAAATGGCATCAAACTTGGAATGCCTTCCTGGTTTTGCCCGATCTGCATCCCATTTCAGAACTAGATCCCCTTCTTGGAAGGTCCTTGCTCTTGCTTTCTTATCAAACCATCTTTTCACCAAGGCCTGATCTTTCTCAATTGTCTGAACTGCATGTTCTCTTATTTCTTCCGATTCCATCAACTCTGCATACCTGACCTCCATTGGTTCGAACTCAGCTAACTCCAACTGCCTCATGAACTCCAATGCAGGCAGTTCTAATGATATGGGCAATACTGCCTCTTTCCCATAGACCAGCTTGTAGGGAGAATTCCCTGTAGACCTCTTTGGTGTTATTCTGTCAGCCCATAATGCTGATTTTAGCTTGGTATGCCATGTTCTTTGATTTTCATCTAGAGTCCTCCTGATGATTCTTAGCAAGTTTTTGTTCGTGGACTCTGCCTGCCCATTACCCTGTGGGTAATAATTGGAAGAGGTGCTCAAGTAGATTCCATTTTTGACAGCCCATTCTGTGATCTTGGAACCTACGAATGCCAATGCGTTGTCTGATATGATAGTGGCTGGCACACCGAACCTGGTTACTATCCCTTCATAAAAGTCTAGTATGTTAGACTCATTTGCTTCTTTGAGCGCTACTGCTTCGGTCCACTTGGTGAAATAGTCTGTTGCCGTGAGAATCCACTTGTGGCCTTGGCTTGAGTTTGGATTTATGACCCCAATGAAGTCCAATCCCCATTGCATAAATGGTTGGTCAACCAAAATCGGGTGCAATGGAAGCGCTGCTAGCCTTTATTTGCCTGTGAAGAGTGCACATCTCTTACACTTTCTTATCCATGTATAACAGTCACTGAACACTGTGGGCCAATAATACCCTGCCTTCATTATCTTGAGAGCTGTTACTCGTGGGGCAAAATGTCCTCCAGAATCTCCATCGTGAAAATCTCGTAACATCCTCTCAATTTGACCTATCCCAATGCACCTCAATAAAACTCCATTGATGTCCTTCTTGAACAGAACACCATCAACAAGCACATATGGAATAGCTTGTAATCTGAAGTATCTCCTTTTTGCTTTGCTCATTCCTGGAGGGCATAGTCCTGTCTGTAGGAAGTGTATCATACCTTGAGTCCAACAAGGAGTGGGCACATCATCATTTTCCTGTTCCTGACTATCCTGTAATACCAAGACAGTCTCTTTTTCGTCACCTGCTTCAACTTGTTGACTCAAGGCTAGTTGTTCGCATAGTCCTTTTCCACGTACTAGTTTGGTGACCTTGATCTCGATGTCATATTCCATGACACGAGTTATCCACCCTGCACGCTTCTCATTCAGATCTCTGTTCAGAAGGAAGTCCTTAACTCCCGCATGAGAGACCAACAGTTGGATCTTGTTGTTCGAGACTAGGTGCTTGAACTTCTTTAAACTCCTGATCACTGCAAGTACATGCTTTTCAACGAAAGAGTACCTAGTTTCGTACTCCTCCAAGCCTTGACTGAAGAAAGCAACTGGTTGCTCTAATCCCTCTTTGTTTTGCTGTACCAAGATTGCAGAAATTGTGTCTCCGCCACCGAAGGCATATAGCACGAAGTCCTTGGAGAAGTCTGGATTGACGAGAGTCGGAGCTTGAGATATAGCCTCTTTTATTGCCTCAAAACTTGCCTTGCCTTCAGATGTCCACCTAAATGCCATGCTCTTTTTTAACATCAGCGTTATTGGTTTCACGAGAGCTGCAAAGTTTGGAACAAACCTACGGACAAAATTGATCCTTCCTAAGAAGCTTTGAAGAGCCTTCTTGTGACTTGGCAATGGCAATGCTCGAATTGCCTCAACTCTTTCTGGGTCAATCGTCAACCCTTCCTTTGAAACAATATGGCCTAGAAGTTTTCCCTCGTGAGCCAAAAATATGCATTTTTTTGGATTCAAAGATACCCCAAATCTTCTACACCTCTGGAATACTTGCCTCAAATGGCAAAGGTGATCCACTGCATTTTTTGAGAATACAGTGATGTCGTCAAGATATATCAGAACTATTTTATTGATCAACCCCCTAAATGCCATATCCATTGCCCTTTGGAAAGTGGCTCCAGCATTTGATAGCCCTAATGGCATTTTCTTGTAGGCATAGGTTCCCTATTTGGTGGTGAAAGCCATCTTGAATTGGTCATCTTCTTTCACCGTCACCTGATTATAACCTGAGTAGCCATCTAGGAGAGAGAATCTCTCTGAACCGGATACTACTTGCAATATTTGTTCCATTGAAGGAAGTGGGTAATGGTCTTTGAGAGAGGCCCTATTGAGGTCTCGGAAGTCTACACACAACCTGATTTCTCCGCTCTTCTTCCTAACCGGGACCAAGTTTGCAACCCAGCTTGAGTGCTTGATCGGGAATATAATGCTTGCCTCTATTAGCTTGTTTAGCTCTTTCTTCATCAGAGGCTCAATGTGAGGGTTGACTGGTCTCTGTTTCTGCCTGATGGGCTTAGCATCTGGATCCAATTCTATGGTATGTTGTGCTAGCTTCGGATCGAATCCTCTCAAGTCTTCATAGCTCCAAGCGAAGACATCTGGAAATTCTTGGCAAAGCTGTATGAAATCTGATTTCTCTCGCTCAGTGGCCACTTTACCAATTTGAAGTGTTTTGCCTTCCCCAATCAGAATTGGCCCTGAATCTTCTCTCTTGACCTGTATGTTAGCCTTTTCCTTACGAAACTGGTCGTTAGGGTTGAATATAGACTCCAATGTTACTAAACCCTTAGGAAGCTTGTTGTTCGCAGCTGCACTACTTGATCTCCATACTGCTGCTCTAGTCTGTCCTGATTCCTAGCTGAGAATTCAGCCTCTTCTTGTAAGAAATTGACGATCTGTTGATCGTTCTCAAACACCTGCCAGCTTGTGTTATTATCTGGAACTGCTGGCCTCACAATCACGTGAATATGTGGTTGCGTTTTTTCCCTTCTGATGTTTTCAACCACATCAAACGTTGCACCAACTGCTGCGAGCCTATCTGCAACTTCATTTTTCTTCCTGGGTATGGATGTGATGTTGAAAGCTTCGAAGTCCTCGATGAGGTCCCATACCCTATTCTTATAGCTCCTCAACAGGTCATTCTTTGTAGCATGTTGTCCTCTAACTTGGTTGACGATTAGCTCGCTATCTCCAAACACCTGCAAGTTCTTTATGCCCCTTTTTCCTGGCCCAATGAAGTCCATGAATTAATGCCTCGTATTCATCCGTGTTGTTTGAACAAGAAAACTGGAAACGAAAAGCTGAATAATATTTGATGTCTTGTGGTGAAATCAACATTACACCACCTCCAGCACCTTGTCTGCTTCTCGAACCATCAAAGAATAGTTGCCAAACTTCATTTTCATCCTTTTGTTCGGGCTGAATGATGTTGGGAATGGGTGAATTTTCTTCGTGTATACAATACACGCCCAATTCAGATTCTTCAATTTCCTTGTATGGGTCAAATTCATGACTCTTATTCGCCCATTCATCCAAAGTTAAATCAGGAATTCCCTCGACCTTAGTATCTGTTTCTAGATCATTTGAATACTCGTCCTGATAAAAAACTGAGCAATTTGCATTAATAGGACTTGGTATATGAGGCTCAATATGGAAGTTGGCAATTGGTTCTGACTTGATTGTTGCTTTGGCCCCATACCTTGTCCTAAAAATCATGTGTGACCAATCTGCAGATAAATATCCACCGATTTTTGCAGTGAAGTCTCTTGATAGGCACAACGCAAAGAGTGGCGGGAGGTCAATCACAGACACATCTTGCAGAACTGTAACATTAGGACAGGAATGTAGTGTTAGGCTTAACCCCCTGATGACTCCAACAGTTCCTACTGCTGTTCCATCTAGCTGCACTACTCCCTTCAGCACTGGCTCATACTTCAAACCCAGTTGATCCGCTATTTGCTTCGGCATCACTGAACTACTTGCCCCTGAATCTATCATGCAGTTGTGTACCGAGTGGTTTCCAACAACCAATGACACAGAGAACGGTGGAGGCTTCAAATTTTTGTTTGTTTGGCACCCATCCTGTTGCACTGCATTAGTGAGAACTTTCTCATGTCCCTGATTTGATACATTTGAGGCAGACCAATTAGCCATTGCAGCTTGCAATAAATCTCGTTGCCCTGGGATCGCCAGTGATTCCCACATGGAAATGTTCACGTGTGTCTTCTTCATTTGATCGATGATGTTGAAAGGGGATGAACTATCCCTTTGCTGTCCCTTACTTGGTGCAACCTTTTCTGAAGCTTGAACAGGTGCATGTGTTGCTACAACAGGTACCTTGGGCTGATTTTGCACATTTGGAGTTGTGTTTGGTCTACCGACACCTTGTTGTGTAGGAGTGGTCTGAGAAACAACTGGATTACACGGTTGTCCCTCTTCCATGATTCTCTTCAATGACCGTGTTTTGGTAGCCACACCTTGAAAAGGTTGTTGGTTAACTCCACAGAAGTCTTCCGTTTGCCAATTTGCCAATGTGGTTTCTGTTGGAGGTCTCTCTTGTTGTGTTTCTTGCTGCTGATTCCCTTCTTGGCTTGGTTCTTGAGGCACACCAATGGTTTGCACCATCAAGGCCTGATTCAGTGCACCATTGAAACATGCTGACTGATCGTGAGGTAGATTGCAAGGGTAACACCAGTTGTACTCCTGTGCCATGTTATTTTGTGTTGGAACCAAGGCTCTTGAGGACGTCGTTGCATTTGGATCATACGGTCGAAATGGCCTGGCAGCTTGAGGCTGTCCTTGGTTCTGGTTTTGATTTGCAGCCTGAGGTGGTGGTCTATTTTGTTGGTATGGGGGCCTAGCTTGGTACTGTGCTTGAGGCTGATACGGTCTAGCACTTTGAGCTTGCTGTCTTTTGATAGTCACAAGCTCATTTCCAAGGTTCTGCAATTGTTTCATGACCTCCTACAATTCCTTTGAAGTATTTGAAGAAGTCGACGCCTCATTATTGCTTTGATTTCTAGGAGTTGGAATGGGATTCAACTCTGGTGCTTGACTGGTTGTAGGATTTCCCATATCTGGATAGAGAGGCATTGGCGGCCTTGGTGCAAGCTTGCCAGCTTGGATCAAACAGTTCTCTGCTCTGATCGCTGTGTCATAGGCTCCTGGCAGCGTTGTCCCTCCCATTGATTGGATCATCATGGCTATGTCTGAATTTATGGCCTTTAAAAAATAAAGGAATGCTCCTTCGGCTGTTGGTCTAACAGCTATTGGAATTCTGTCCCATGTCCGTTGGAACCTGAAGTTAAAATCTGCCATTTGCTCGTTAGGAGCCCTTTTAATTGTTGTCAGCTGTTCCAACACAGACAAATTATCTGCCCTTTCCCCAAACTGGCTGCAAAGAGCTGAACAAAGTTGGTTCCAATTTGTAATAGACCCTGCTGTTAGGCTCCTAAACCATTGTAAGGCCTTGCCTTTGAAAGATGAAGCTAACAGCTTGACTGCAACATCCATTTGATTTATTTCGTGGATTGCACATACATTAGCAATATCCTGGATGTGATCAATAGGAGTAGTATGATTCTCACCCGTGAAGTAGGGGATATTCTTTAGTGCTGCAACTGGAATTTGATTCTGAGCATTTAGGGCAAGTGGACTACTGCCCGTGAAATTTACAAAGGGATTCGGTGGTAGATGCGCCATTATGATTGGCCTAAGAACCCTGGTTGATGCAAGAAAGGCCTACCAGGTGGAGGCGTAGATAAAGTTCTGTTAGGTGGAGATGGCGATCTTTGTGATCTTCTTCCTCTCCTTCCCCAACCTGGTGAAAGTTGTAGATGTACGAATAACCCTTCTTCTCGAGTATAAGACCTTGTCCGAATCCTTCTCATGTGCATGGGCAACTTGTGCTGCTACACCGCTGAATTCAATCCTTCGGAGTCGCCAGATGTGTTGGAGAACAAGCCTCTAAAAGGCTGGATTTTGCCAAGTTACACACCAAACTTGACAATATTAAAAATGGAGTTTAAAACCTTGAAGGACCCAGAGGAGACAGACTTCAATTCGGAATTAGACCCTGCTGTGCAGCTGCAGATTCCCGAAAAGCACAGTCGGAACACAGGTCACGCGATGCAACTCACAAAACCCGAATTGCTATGTGTCGGAACTTGGAACATGTCCGACATCCCTCAAAAACCCGAAAGGCTATTTTGATGTTTCGGATCCCAAATCCCGAAATCAACTGCTGTCGGGGGTAGGACCAATGCAATGCATCCCCCGAAAACTCGAAACACTACTGCTTCTGCTTTGATGCTCTCGGATCCCGGAAATCCCGAAATCACTAAAGACCCGAAATTTTGGAAATCAAAATATCAAAAAACTAAAAATACCCTTTTGAAGATTACAGTCGGATTCTACCAAGTGGTGGAAATTTTGACAGTCGTTTTGAGCAAGTTAAACCCTTGAAAATTGATTTCGGAGTTCAGGCTAGGAGGTGCAAAATCCGAAATTTGTAAAAACTTGCAAATTTTTAGTGCAAATTTCATGAAAACTCCTTCAATTTTGCTGGAATGACCTCTTGGTCCCACCGGGCGTGCCAAAACTGTTGGTGACGAATCACAGCACCCCTGGGACTCCGCAACGCGATCGTTTGAGACTCCCAGTGCGATTGCACAACATGGAGCTTTTTCCCAAGTGTGGGACCTTGCGAAATCGGAAAAGCTCTCCGGATGAAGGCCGGCTCCTATTCCTCTCTGTTCAGATGCACCATATAAAACGCAGAGGTTACTCTACGCCGCAAAAACCTAATCTAACTACCAAGGGGACAGGGAGAGAGAATGCATAAAAATAAACCTAGCTAAGGAGGTGATGCACCGAGGAATGAAGAACACCCGTTTTGCAAGATTAAACACAGACCACATAGATATAATGCCACACTATGCACAGATAGCCAAAATGCAATAAAAGATCAAAAATGACAGTAATAAATATGTAAGAGGGTTTAGGAAGCAATCACATACACACATATATTGCTCAAGGATCGATTCAATATATTGCAAATGGCCAAGAGGCAAAAAAACAGCGTTACAGTCCATATGGGAGTTTTGGAACTCAAATCTTCTTGTGAAAAGGAGGGAGAAGGGAGGTGCAAAGTAGAAATGTCCAACCTTTTAAAAAAAGCCCCTTACACATTTATATTGGAGAAAAAGGATGAGGGAGAAGAGAGGAATTCAACTGAACCCCCAACCACCTCCAAGACTCCAATTAATTCTTCAAAAACCATGGTGGTAGGTGAGATCCCCAAAGCCTGTCGTGGGTTAGGAACTACCTTATGCATTTGCATCGTCGGGTATAGAGGACTGCTCGACATGCAACTGATACGTGTTGTCCGACTTGAACCCGACTATGAAACCCGATTGTCCTTTGATGCGTCGGGTTCTGGACGCACCCGAAAACATATTTTCTTTGTTGTTTCTATGCCATGCCTTCTCGGCGGTTTTTCGCCTTAAAACCCGCGTGTCTGTGGTTTCGGGTTTCTCAGCCCTTCCGTCATGTCCCCCTTTGTGTTCCGCGCCAGACTCCTTTCGACGAATTGCCTGGGATCTTGGCGGAGAGGGAAAATATACAACAGGAAGCAACCTCAAAATGGAAATGAAAAATGTTGGCTTCATTCGGCAGAGTTTTGCTCGCCCTAAGGAAAGTACAAACCAAACTTGGACAATATTAAAAATGGAGTTAAAACTGAAGGACCCAGAGGAGACAGACCTTCAATTCGGAATAGACCCTGCTGTGACGCTGCAGGATTCCCGGAAAAGCACAGTCGGAACACAGGTCACGCGATGCAACTCCAAAACCCGAATTGCTAGTTGTCGAAATTGAAACATGTCCGACATCCCTCAAAACCCGAAAGGCTATTTTGAGGTTTCGGATCCCAAAATCCCGAAATCACTGACTGTCGGGGGTAGGACCATGCAATGAATCCCCCGAACTCGAACACTACTGCTTCTGCTTTGATGCTCTCGGATCCCGAAATCCCGACGGAAATCCTAAAGACCCGAAAATTGGAATCAAAAGATCAAAAAACTAAAAATACCCTTTTGAAGATTACAGTCGGATCTACCAATTGGTGTGAAATTTTGACTCGTTTTGAGCAAGTTAAACCCTTGAAAATTGATTTCGGAGTTCAGGCTAGGAGGTGCAAAATCCGAAATTTGTAAAAACTTGCAAATTTTTAGTGCAAATTTCATGAAAACTCCTTCAAATTTTGCTGGAATGACCTCTTGGTCCCACCGGGCGTGCCAAAACTGTTGGTGACGAATCACAGCACCCCTGGGACTCCGCAACGCGATCGTTTGAGACTCCCAGTGCGATTGCACAACATGGAGCTTTTCCCAAGTGTGGGAGCTTGCGAAATCGGAAAAGCTCTTCGGATGAAGGCCGGCTCCTATTCCTCTGTTCAGATGCACCAATAAAACGCAGAGGTTTACCCCAAAAACCTAATCTAACTAGCAACATTGCCTTATTAAAAACATGATGAAAAAAGCTTATTTATAGTAGGGCTTTAACCTACTCCCATTAAAGTAACCAAGCAACATGGTTTCATCCAACGCCTAGATAACTGACATGCGTATGAATCCAATATCTCTATTGCTTTAAATGGTCCCAATCAATGAAATAATGAGCTTTCTCGAGTGGTGTGCAAACTTAAAATCATAGAGGAGAACCATCCCACCAACTATAAAATACTTATTTCTAATGTCTCTATCATGTCAAGCCTTTTGTTGTGCTTTTTAGTCTTCTAGATCCATCGTGTAATTGTGTGTCCTTCATCTAATTACATTAGTCTATCAATGCGCTCCTGCTACTTGCCTGATCATCTGTAAATCCTCTTGCATGCACAATACGTAGGGATGATAACATAAATTCAACTGGTAAGACTGCCTCTGCATTAAAAATTATCTAAAAAGGTGTTACTTTATTCAACCTCTTATATCGTATTCATGTATGCCCATAAAACAATTGATACTTTGTCATCGTAATTATTTCTCCCTACATCACATATTTTTGTCAATGTATGTCCCAAGATCTTATTGAAGGCCTCTAAAGTACCATTGGATTTTGGTTGATAGGGGGTAGTCTTATGATGGGCTACCATAAAATTTGCTAATAATATTCGAATTGTATCATTCAAGAAATGAGTGACCCTATCACTAGTAATGTCAATGGACAACCATACCGACTAATGATGTTATCCCATAAAAATATTTGCTATTGTAGCTGCAATGAAATCCTTTGTGGTCATTGCTTCTTCCCACCTTATCAAATCAATAATGGCATGTGATGATGTTGTGCTTCACTGTCTTACTCGAGTTTGGTGCAATCGGACCTAAGGAAAATAAATTCCTAAGCGAAAGTAACGCGTCAAAAGTTTTTGTGCAATGTTAAGATGGTTCACAACTCAACACTTTTTCGCAATAGTCCTAGTGGGGTATTCTTTGCCAATGATTGGATATTTTTCTAAGGCCTTGGAGTCTCTTGTCCTAGGTGTCTCAAAGATTATCCATGCACCATGAGATAATAGCTAAACAAGTTATAACTATCTATGCTACATAAAATTCCTCACAATCTTATCATGATGAATATTCCACTTGATGGCTAGCTTGCCCCTGCAATAAGTGTCTAAGATACTCATGCACATAACTTGTCTTCCTCATATTGCAAGGGAATCCCAGGCGACTATGGTAATAGGATCGCCAGTGATGGCGAGCTATTCTAAGGACTATCACAAATGATTTCCTAAGGTGTAACTCATATGCAAAGATGTTTGAGAAGGACTTCTGAATCAAGTTGTATGCACACTTGTAATTGAATGAATTGGTAGGCTTGCACGGTGTCTTCTATAGCTCTTCCACTCCTTGCCGGAGTTTGGAATTTGGGTGCATGTGGGACTAAAGCTGATCTAGTCCAGATTAGATTAGATTTTGGCATGCTTTAGGCTTAGTAATTGAGATTAGGCTAAAAATCTTGGATAAGCAAGATGAATTAAAGATGCACCCTTGAAAAATGGCTTAGGGGTCTGGATAACCAATTGTGCCATGATAGATAGCCTACGAAGAAAATAAATGGTGTTTCTAGTAGAGTATTGTCTAGGGAACTTTTTAAGCTTGCACTTTGGATACATGCATCAGCTCCCACATGCACCCAAATTTTGTTCTTCAGTGTCAATCCTTCCCAAATGGAAAACTATAAATAGATGGATGATCGAGCCTACCCATTCAAAGTACAACTTTACATACAAATTCACTCACCCAAGTCCTCTCTCAAACACATTGTACATGGCATTAGAAATAGTAAAATGTGATAGCTTTAAGGGAAGCGTAGAACATGGGTGCAGTGGCCATTACTCCTTTCCTTCAGAGCTTTTCAATGTTTGTTGTTGTGTATAACTTCCCAATAAAATCTTAGTAGGAGGGTTTCAATAAATCTTTCTTGTAGCATAATAATTTGAGAATATCCTTTAATTGAAGTAAACAACACATGTAGTATTTGATTCCTTAGAATCTAAATTCGCATTTTCTATGCAAGCTTTCATGGAGTAGAGAGTAGTATACATGTTAGCTTTTGATAACTTTTGTCATCTTGGGTGGAATGCTTGCATGTTAAGTTTCCTTATAGATGATGTAATCCAATCATAGGTGCATGGATGAGTGTCAGCGAAGCATACAGTTCTAACCTCATTCAGGATTATGTTTTTCCACTTTCCATTGCACACATTCTCAAACATCAACCTTTGTGCTAAATCTTGTCACAATGGTTTTCAACCAGGCCATCATGAGTCCAGTCATTGGCAAGAAAAGCGGATTTTGAAGAATCTTATGGATGACTTTGAGTTTTGGTATTCATTGCACAATGATGCAGAGAACACTGTTGATGCATTATTCAATCCAAAGGGCATGATTGTGGTATGTCGCGATACTCGCAAATCCCCATTCTGTCTAAAGGTTTATTTCATCTTGATTTGGCATCCAATTGCTCACCTCTTGGTACCCTCAAAACCAGAATAATGATTAGCATTATCACGCCCCACTGACCCTATAGTATCGAGGTTCTGTAACATGCAAGTGCAGGAGGGATCTTTGGCTAACACATGAAGCTTGGTGAGTTTGGTAGTAAACAGGAAATTCTGATCCTCCCATCCTTATTGGTGCTGATAACCATTAGTGCTATTCACATTGACGTAATCTATTGGTTGAGCATAATGTTTGCCTTTAGCATTAGAGATCCACATTTCATTTTACCCAACACATTGATTCAGGATTTTCAGATGGAGTAAGGCCTCTTGTGATCCGGTCGATGTCAGCTCTTTATCTTGATCTAAACCCTTGGCTTCGCCTAATGCTATTTGGAGTTGTGAGAAAAGCTTGGGGTGAACTCATTGTAGCCTTGGGAAACAGATCTTGTATAGTTCCTTCCTTCTTTTCAATAGTATTGTATTGGGTACCTTATTAAGACCAATAGTCAGCCAATAATCAACTTTCGTGTCCTCTGTCCAATAGCATTTCTATGGTCTTGAGTGTTGGTGTATAATTTACACCTTAAGTTCATGTTGAGCAAATTCCAATACTTCATGTGCACCCTCTATTATCATGAGTTTGTTTCAAATCCTCAACTAGTTGATCATCTCTTAAATCCTGAGCTTCCCTGGGTTGTTATCTCCTTTCGAAGCACGCTCCTATTAGAGTCTAGGGATGTTAACTAATCTGGTAAACGCATGTTAATACATTCTCCCAAATGGTCCAGAACAATCAGAAAACTAAGTCATTATTTCTCTTGTTTCTTCTTGTTATGTGCTAATGCGCCTCATGATCTGTAAAGCTCATGAATAAATTTTAGAGGATCTATTTCAAATGTATGTGCTCGATACTTGAGGTCAAGATCATGTTTATTAATTTGTTTCAGTGTCTTGTACTCTAGTGAAGTATATACCACAGCTTCACGGATAATGCAAGAGAATAAGTACAAAGTAATGGTGGCAATGTCTTGGTCTTGCAAATTCCTTTCACATTTTTGAACATGTGTCATGGAGAATTTTCCCATCAGAATCTTGTATAGGGCAAGGGAGGTCAATTCCATAACAAACCTATGTCAAAAAGTAACTGGAAGTGTTGCACCAAATCTTCAATTTCTTTCTCTATGTTTGGCCTCTCTTATTTTCTTCACAGTAATTAGACCAATCAATTAAATCTATAAAACTTAAGTTGTGGTTTGAAATCCTTTACGTGTAGAATGACTCAGGATTTTCTTTCCCAATAGTTGGCAAAATTGGCCTTCCCCAACTAGAAGGTTTTATGGTTTTCAATTATAAATCATGTTGTCTTCCAAAAATAAATTCCAAACCAGATTCATCAGTTGTTATTTACAACTTCCAATGTTCCAGCAACATAGTTTCCTAGTGTCGTTGATGAACCATGTCTTCCCACTGAAGCAAGACCCTACGGGTTAAAGGGGTAGCTTTGTAATCAGCATTCTTGAGTTCACAGATCCTTTGCACATGAAACCCTTGATAGCTTTCTGAAAGATAGAGAAATTTGAGAGGAGGCAATATTTGTGTCACTCATTGGGACTCATGTTTCAACGGTGCATCTTTGTTCTCAAATTTACATTAGACTTTGCATAAACTTTGCAGGTTATGCTTTATCTGGATCTAAACCATTTCCTTTAGAGCTTTAGGGAAGTTTTGCATCGACGATATCTATTTGTTTCCTCAAAGTAATTGACCAACTCTGCTCCCTGAATATTGATAGTTAGGTTCTTCAGGACACCAATTCCTTCTCGTATTTAATTATTTTATTTCCATATACAATTGTGGTGTCCCCAGATTTCACCCTGAAATCTGAGACTACCCCATGTTAAAAAATTTCGTTCTTTTAAAATAATGGGTCGTTTTGTGTTTTTATTGCCAGAAAGTTCCTGTATTGTGTCAAGATATTCCCAAGGAGCCATATTAGCCATTTTCGCCAAATACCCAAATGCCCAAAATTGTTATATTCTGTCGTTGAGGATTTGCCTGTGGGAAATTTGTATTTAATTATTTTAAGCCCCATTTGAGGCAATTTGTGCTCCGGTTTAACCCTGTTGTGATCGTACATATCGCTATTATTCCATATACCAGTAGGGTTTTAACCAGGAATGAATCCTGGGCTTTATTTGTGACTTTCTGGCAACTTTTTGTGCTTTTTGTGTTTTCCCGTTTCGTTTTCTGTGAAATTTCTCTGGATCAATTCCTTTGCCGGTTTGGCCTGATTCTTGGCCTAGAGTATCTGGAGATCACATATGCACGTTGTGCCAGAAGGAATTCGCCATCGAAGGTCTGGTTCTCTTGGAAAAGACGAAGTCGTGCACCAAAAAGTTTCTTCTGGGCTGGCCGCATTTTTGGAAAAAAAGGGTTTGAAGTGGATCATGGGATTTTTGGAAGCAGCAGGCAGGTGAGAATTTTGTACCTACCTAGCAGGGTACTTTTTCCCATGAAAGCAACGCCACTTAAGTCACAATGGGAAAATTAGAGGCAGCAGGCAGGCAGGAATTTCTTACCTGCCTTGCAGGGTAAAAATTCCCATTGTGCAATAAAAGAAAAATCACTTAAGTGAATCATGGGATTTTATTGCCTGCCTTGCAAGGTAAATAATCCCATTATGAAAGTCAAACGACTTAAGTGAATCATGGGATTTTCAGGGCTGCCTTGCAGGGTAAATAATCCCATTGTCAACTGACGTTTAAAAATAGAAATCTCTTATTCCAAAAAGTGCGACCCACCTTGGGTGAATAATAAGGCATTAAATAAATTAATTTAATTAATTCCTTCTCCCAATTTTGGCGCCCAGGCTTGTGGAAAAGTCAACAGAGGAAAGTGGACAAAGGGAAGTTGGAAATAGACAGTTCTAAAATTAAATAAATATTATTTATTTAATGCAGACCCTTCATGTCAAAAAGTGCGCCCCATTTGGGAGAGAAATAATACTTTTTTTAAGTATTAAATGATTAAATTAATTTCTATTTTCAGTGGCTAAGGTCAAAGCATACTGTGAGGCTTGAGTTAACTAGAAGCAAAAGTCTAAAATTAAATAAATTTAATTTATTTAATGGCAGCCATGAGCATGCACAAAATAGGCACCCCATTTGAAGAGTAAAGCTTATTAATTAATTAATTAATTGCCAGTAATAGGAAAGACATTAATTAATTATAGAATCATGAGGATTATATAAGCAGGGGCTGCCATAAGGATGAATTAATTAATTCACAAGCAGAGAAGTGCAGCCCAGACAAAAAGTGCGTCCCATTTGGAGAGGATTTTTCCTCTAAAGGTGAAATATGCCAAATGGGCATCTAAATGATGTTCTTTATGTTCCTCACATGTCTAACAATTTTGGTACTGTAAATATGCCAAATGGGCATCTAAATGATGTTCTTTATGTTCCTCATATGTCTAACAATTTGCTTTCCATATATTAAATCTGTAATTCTAGTGATGGTAGAACTGTTGAATTCTCACCAGATAAGGTTGTAATCAGGGAACTTCATGATCATGATGATATTGTAGCTACAGGAAATGTGGATTTATGTTCACGTTTGTATGTATTTGAGAGTTTGGATAACTGTGCAGGATCTTCACTAATTGCTCATGCTGATTCTCTGAGCAAATTGTGGCACGAGAGGTTTGGTCACCTCAATTACAGATATCTGTAGCAGCTCTCTTCACAGAATATGGTCACAGGTTTTCCGAAGGTAAAATCACATGATGGTGTCTGCCCCGGTTGTATGTTGGGTAAGAAACACTTAGATCCTTCTCCAAAAGGACAAGCAAAAAGAGCTCAGGCTCGTCTTGAATTGTTACATAGTGATCTTACTTCTTTCCCTCGTAGATCAATTTTGTGGTGCTAAGTATGTACTCGCATTCATAGATGATTTTTACTAGGAAAACTTGGGTGTATTGTCTAAAATACAAAAGTGATGTCCTAGAACATTTCAAAGTTTTAAAAGCTATTGTAGAGAAAACAATCTGGACATTGTATTAAAATACTCCGAATGGATAATGGGGGAATATGAAAGTAATGCATTTACTGCTTTTTGTGCTAATCATGGAATTGTCACCAGTATACTGTTCCTCACACCCCTTAGAAAAATGGAGTTGCTGAACAAAAGAACCGAACACTCAGGAAATGGCAAATTGCATGGTTCAGTTCAAGAACATGGCACCTTAGTTCTGGGCGAAAGCAGTCAACTATGCAAACCATATTCAAAACAGAATGCCACATAAAGTAGTGCAAGGGGTTACTCCTGAGGAAGCATGGTCGGGTGAAAAACCTGACGTATCAAAATTCCGGGTTTTCAGATGCAAGGCTTGGGCCTTTGTTCCTGACGACACTCAGAAAATCATGGAGAAGAAAAGAAAAGAACTTATCTTTGTTGGTCATTGTGAGCATGTGAAGGCATATCACCTCTTCGATCCCGCTACCAAAGATGTTGTGTTTCGGCAAGATGTTCGAGTTGATGAGACCGAGGTTCCTTTGGAACATACAGTAGTTCTTCCTTCTCCATTATTTCTTCCTGCTCCTACCGCTAATGACGATTTTGATGGACCCCCCTGATATTGCTCCTGCTCTTGTTGCTCTTGCCCCTGCCCCTTCTCTTGCTCCTAAATGGCTGAGATCTACATTGGCTACAGCAGGTGATTTGGCGGGTGATTCACGAGATCTACGATGGACTAGAGCTGAGACTTTTGGTGTTGTCGATCATCGGCCCTATTCCGGTATGGCTCTTATGAGCCAAGCTATTTCTAATGATCCTGTTCTTTTTTCACAGGCATCTGGACAACCAGAATGGGATTCAGCAATGCAAGATGAGTATTCTTCGCTTGTGAAGAATAATACTTGGGAGTTGGTTCCTCTTCCTAGAAGAAAGCTTGTACGATGCAAATGGGTCTATAAGACCAAATATGCAGTTGATGGATCGGTTGAAAAATACAAGGCACGTCTTGTCGCCAAGGGGTATTCTCAAGTTGAAGGAGTAGATTGCTCTTAGTGTCCCCAGATTTCACCCTGAAATCTGGGACTACCCTATTTAAAAAATTTCGTACTTTTAAAATAATGGGTCGTTTTGTGTTTTAATTGCCAGAAAGTATTTGTTTTACGTCAAGATAATCCCAGAGGGTCATATTAGTCATTTTCGCAAAATACCCAGACGCCCAAAATTGTTATATTCTGTCGTTGGGGTTTGCCTGTGGGAAATTTGTATTTAATTATTTTGAGCCTCGTTTGAGGCAATTTGTGCTCCGGTTTAACCCTGTTGTGATCGTACATGTCAATATTCCCATATACCAGTAGGGTTTTAACCAAGAATGGATCCTGGGCTTTATTTGTAACTTCTGGCAACGTTTTGTGTTTTTAATGTTTTTCTGTTTTGTTTTCTGTGAAATTTCTCTAGATCAATTCCTTTGCCAGTTTGGCCTGATTCTTGGCCTAGAGTATCTGGAGATCACATATGCACGTTGTGCCAAAAGGAATTCGACATCGAAGGTCTGGTTCTCTTGGAAAAGACGAAATCGTGCACAAAAAAACTTCTTCTGGGCAGGCCGCATTATTGGAAAAAGGGAATTTGAAGTGGATCGTGGGATTTTTGGAAGTAGCAGGCAGGTGGGAATTTTGTACCTGCCTAGCAGGGTATTTTTTCCCATGGAAGCAACGCCACTTAAGTCACAATGGGAAAATTAGAGGCAGTAGGCAAGCGGAAATTTCTTACCTGCCTTGCAGCTTGCAGGGTAAAAATTCTCATTGTGAAATAAAAGAGAAATCACTTAAGGCATTGATGGGATTTTATTACCTGCCTTACAAGGTAAATAATCCCATTATGAAAGTCAAACAACTTAAGTGAATCACGGGATTTTCAGAGTTGCCTTGCAGAGTAAATAATCCCATTGCCAATTGACTTTTAAAATAGAAATTCCTTATTCCAAAAAGTGCGACCCACCTTGGGTGAATAATAATGCATTAAATAAATATTTGTTAATATTTATTCACCCAATTTTTGTGCCCAGGCTTGTGGAAAAGTCAACAAAGGGAAGTGGACAAAAGGAAGTTGGAAATAGACAGTTCTAAAATTAAATAAATATTATTTATTTAATGCAGCACCTTCATGTCAAAAAGTGCGCCACATTTGGGAGAGAAATAATATTTTTTTAAGTATTAAATGATTAAATTAATGTCTATTTTCAATGGCTAAGGTCAAAGCATACTGTGAGGCTTGAGTTAACTAGAAGTAGAAGTCTAAAATTAATTAAATTTAATTTATTTAATGGCAGCCATGAGCATGCACAAAATAGGCGCCCCATTTGAAGAGTAAAGCTTATTAATTAATTAGTTAATTAATTGTCAGGAAATAGGAAAGGCGTTAATTAATTATAGAGTCATGAGGATTATATAAGCAGGGGCTGCCATAAGGATGAATTAATTATTTCACAAGCAGAGAAGTGCAGCCCAGACAAAAAGTGCACCCCATTTGGAGAGGATTTTTGCTCAAAAGAAGGTGAAATTAATGCTAAAAGCTTCCAAAATTGGCGCACAGGTTGAAGGAGGTTGATTTGTGTTTGGATAATTGTTTGCATAAGTGATACAGGTGCTCAGGTGAAGTCGGTAAAATTCATGCTTGCTTTGCATGCAAATAAAACATCAAATTTGGGGCAGCAGGCTTGAATTATGCAGATTTTTATGATTAAAATCCATTGTTCATGTTCCGGTTGCCATCTTTGTCTGAATTAATTGCAGGAATTCATTACAGGTGGTTTATAAGAGAAAGGGAGCTTAAATCAATGTCCAATACATTGAATATATCCTCCGAATCTGAAGAATTATTCAGATCTGCACCAGTTTTGAAGAATTCCAACAAGATAAGGAGAAAAAGAATTGTTCAGACAAAGATAGACACAGCCATGGCAAAGAGGGATGAAAAAGAGAGCACGATGGATTCATGCATTGCTTCCAAACTTCACAGACATAGGAGACACGGATCTAGGCCCAGAACCTCTTTCTGATTTGATTGATAGATCCAAAGCCGGAAAGACTTCACTCATGCGTGCGGTCAAAAGTAGCGGAATTATCCAAGCTGCAGCATTTCCCATGTACAGCCCAATTGCCAGAGTTCGTAATGGAGTGTGCTAGATCTTATCATCCTTCATCCAGATCAGTGCGTGATGCCACGCAGGAAAGACAATAATTCGTTTGGATGCGGAATTCATCAATTATTGTTTGAAGATTCCAGTGCACGAAAGGTGGTGACTTCTATTAGCATTCAGGATGCTGACAGTAGGTGGGAGAAACATAGAGCTGATTGCGTGAGCATAATGAACAGCCGGTTCATGAAGAAGCCTAGATCCCCTTCAAAGTTCCCAAGAACTCTTCCATGGTCCAATCTGGTGCAGGAGGCAGATGATGTCGTCAAATTGCTATGCAGGTTGAATGGCGAAGCGAATGCTCTACACTTTCCGTACATGGATGTATGCTTTCATCAGGACCATTGAAATCAACAAAGCGTTGATTCTATAATCAATTGGTCGGAAATTATTAGCGAGCAACATCAGTGAGCAACTTCGGAACGTGAAACGTACTTTCAGCTTCAAGATGACTTCATACTTGGTGTATGTTGCAGCTTCATAGGGTGTCTTTTCCAAGCTAGATAGATGTGGTGTTCTTTCCAAGGACCCCATTTTCGAGTGCTACCCACAACTTAATGTACCTGCGTGCGAGAAGGACTTCAAAGTGATCAACGATGGACTTCTTCTACGATTTCATCTGCAGGCTAGACAAAGACTTGAAGACTCAACAGGGTAAGCAAGGAAGCGTGGGAAGCAATGTCCAAGATTGGCAGTTTATTCATCCAGTTTGCAGATTTCACATACCTCAGGGTTACGGGCTTTTCTAGAGAACCTATAAAGATGCCCAGGTATCCAAGTGATAGATTGATCGCCATGGAGCTGAGCAAGTAACTCGTAGAGTTACACGACCTTCAGTTGAAACGGCACAAGTCTACGGGCTTCTTCCCAATCACTGTGGGATATTACAGTTGCCATCAGCATTCACAGAGCTCGAGGGATGGAAGCGCAAATGTTATCCGAGTATGAGCAAGAGTTCTTCCCTACACGGCTTAACTTCGATCCATTTGGAGTAGCCAGGAAGACAATCTCCCAGGAGTACGCACATGTGCCTTCATTAGAAGATTTTTGGATGAAGTGCAGAAGTGAGTACGAGGTTAGAAAGAAAGATTTCAGCAGGCTATCAGCACGGCAAGTGTTCGACTTTGGATTAGCACGGATACCTGCGGATCTTAAAGATGATGGGGTGGTGTTACTTGACACATACCATCAAATGGGAGGAGATAGAGCTATACTTCAGGATAACATAGGAGGCTGCCATACAATTGAGGAAAGGTCTGCCGCCGTTCTTGGTGAATACTTCAAACTGGTTGCTGACGAAGGGATACTGCCTTGATGAAGCATTGATGAATCAAATCACGGGCAACTTCGGCGCAGGAGATTCCCTTAAAGGAAGCACGAGGAGAAAGCAGCAGAAGGCCCGAGAAGATGAAAGTGCACAGAAGGTCTCAAGAGAAGGAGAAGATCACTTCTACAACCATGAGCTTTAGTTCCGACTTCTCCAGCATCCAGTACTTCACCGACTATTGCACCTCAGCAGCAGGATGCTGCCATTCCTTCATTGAATCCGGCAACATTCGTCTTCTCTCCTCAGCCACTCCGTTCAGCACCCGTTCCTGAAGAAGATGTTGAAGCTGCAGATGGCAGAGTTTGAAAGAGCTTTGTCTTTGGATGATTCAGAAGATGGCAGCCACAACACTGTAGGCAGTTTCTGATGGAGAGGAATCAGAGCGGGAGATAGTAGTGCACTCAGCAACTTCTCATTCTCCGAGAAGTAATTTCTCAGAATGGTTGAGCTTCACAGTTGGTTCCAGAAGCTAGAGTGGAGATGAACTTGGAGGAACATGACTTGCAGCTGCTCCAGAGTCTGGCGGAAAAGACAGAAGGCCTAAAGTTGCTAAGGTAACTTCAAGGTTGATCATCGAAGAGTCGGGCAGAGAAGTTTGCTGAGATGTCAATTCCGGCGGAAGGAAAGAAAGAGGATGAGCTCACGGTAGAAGATGTAACAGTGACCAGAGTACCTATCGGTCAAGCCACCACAGAAAGGATTGAAGCAGGACACGCAAACATTGATAGATGCTTTATTCCTTAGGCTTGACAGAGAAAAGGCGGAGAAAGTTGAACTTCAGAAGCAAATATCTCAATTGTGCGAGATCATTGCCAAGGTTGCTAAATCTTCCACTCAGCCCATTTCAGCGCAGAAGCAGGTGAGTGATCATCTGATGCAGGAGATGGAAGATGCAAGCAACCAGGTGAAAGCTATTGACGAATGGAAGGATCTGATCATTTGTCAAGCTTCTGTGCAACTTGGAGAGGTGCCAGCCCGCCTAAAGGTTATGAAAGATGCAGCAGATCAGCTGAAGCAACTGATGACGAGCATAGTAGATATGAACACAGTTGCTGAGAGTAACCTGAGTACTTTGGCCGAAATCAATAAGCTGCCGAGAGATGTGTTGGTTGCAGAACAAATTGTACCGGACGGATCAGTTGAGAAGGGGAAGCAACTAGAGTTTGCAGTATCTTTCCGTTTGGAGATCTGCAGAATTATGCTAAAAAGGATGCAGTGCACTTGAGAGTATGGCATCAGTCTTTACCAGACAATATCATTGCTTTCACTCATGAGGAAGTGGTCGGAAATGTTACTTCATACATGCAGATTGTTTCCTAGCAAAGTGCCTGATTCCCTAGAAGGGTCTCTTCTGATGGTGCAAGAGAGAATTGATGGAGCTACTAAGCCTTTCACGATGAATTCCATCAGCTAGACTGGTGGCGCTGCAGTCAGACATTGCGAAGTTCGGGCCGAGTTTGGAGGATGTGGAAGCATGCATCAGGGTGTTGAATGAAGGGTTGCTGCAGTTCAGGACAGAAAAGGAAGTTGTGGCTAAGACAGATGGAAGGATGCTGAATTATATGTTCGACAAGTATATCAGATATCAGAACAAAAAGAAGATATGTAACATTACAGCTGGCATGACTTCTATTTCTTTCTTCTTTTATTTTCTATGTTCCCGGATGAAATTGTAAAACTTTAAAGTTATTGGTTTTGAAACCATTACTTTAAGTTATGTGGAACGATTCTATTAGTTAAGTGATACATGTGTCACTTGAAGAGAAGTTAGAGGAGGATGATTGCCAGATGTCATCTTTACTTCTTGTTTATGTTTAGTTCAGTTGAGTTTCCCATTTGTACTTTCCCTTCTACATTCTATAAGTAGAAGAAGAACCTCCGGGTTAATGAGGAATCAGAATTTGTAAGCAGCATGATCTTGTGTTCTAGACTTTGTGCTGAAACCCCTGAGAGCCACTTGAAGCAAAGGGATATAAAGAAGCAGGTTTCCAGAGAACTTTGTGTCACGGTGTACTGTGTTTCTAAGCTTTCTAAATCTTAGATCTTTTAAGTAGACTTTGTGTTATTTTAGATCTAGATCTAGAGCTGCCTTTGCTTTATAATTCTGTGTGTTCATATCTATTGGTTTCTTCTATGTGCATGCAATCAACTCTGCTATCTACTAATTGGGATGCACATCTTCCCCATTTCTTCTCTGTAATTCCTTTACTATCCTTCTGCCTCTATAATATTTCCTTTCTTAAACAACTACTTACTTGCTGCAGAACTTCTTAGTTATGGTTCATGAGCTAAGTGGTTAAAGTAAAACCCCATGATAGATAAAAGCACATTTTTATTGACAAATCTGACACGGGAGCCTCACCGGTTAAATGAGGGAGATTTATCTCATGACTGCCTAGGTTTTCATGCTATGCAGAAAATCTAGCCAACATGTAGGATGCATATACAGAAACTAATTAAGCGTCAAACAATTGCAGCAATGGTCTCGAGAGCTTGAGTGCAGTAGAAACCCTCATGATGAAGGGAGTGTTGCTAAAACCAATGAAAGTAACAGAATGCACTCCGTGCCAAGAAAGAATCTATCTCAAAATGCCACATAGGTATGCAAATCCAGAGCTAAGTGTTGCAAAGTTATGGATGGGGTATCCAGTGGTAGCACTAATAACCTTGTTTCTAATGAGATGGTTGACTCAAAGCTTGGTCTGATGAGGATTTGAATTCATCCAAATCTAGTATAAAGTGTCATGGTTAATGATAGGACATCAAATGTTTGTGAACAAATAATGTAATGTGTGCATAAAGAAACTTGACACATATGAAAATGAAGTCATCTATGATGTTAATGTCCATGGACACATGTTATGTGTTGTTTGGTTGACCTTGGCAGTTTGACAAGAAGGCAGCAACATGATGGCCACATCCAATACTTACATCCCTTAGCCACCACATTTGATCGATTAAATATGAAATTCACAAAATGATAAAATGCCTCAAGAAATTTGCTTAGATTCATAAATTAATTTGGGGGGAATGAAATCCTTTGCAAATTAAAACAGCAAAAACATTTTAAAAATCGTCCCCTTAAATGCGTCTAAAAGTGTCCTTCTGGGCATTTGGAACATTAGCTAGACAAACATTCTTCACTAATGTTTAGGGTTCAAAACTTTACACTAAGTAAATACCATCGTGACATTGCACTTAGTAGAGCCACTGTGCATTGCATGAGAAAATTGTAAGTGGAAGGAGAAATCGTGACTTACAAGTAGCATGACTGGAAATCATGAAGGCGTGGAATGGTGGAAGAACAAATCACAACATATAAGTAGAGTGACTCAAAATTGTGAAAGCGTGGAACAATGAAAAGATACCTTGAGGCACCATTGACCTACCAACTCTATTAACTCTTGATGATCTAGAGATTTTTAATGTAACAAGTTTTTAAGTAATCCATAGCCCATAAGAAAATTCAAGAATCTGACCTATCACTTCTTGAAAGCATTTTAAATATTGTTATTCAACATATTTTTCAATCAATATATGATAGCTACTTGTTGGAATGTTGTTTTGACATGTTTTACTTATATGAAATGTAGAAACAAGTACAGAATTTCTCTATCGTTGATGTACCCTTTTCAAAATTTCTCTGGGTGTTTCCGGGCTGTTTGTGGAGGCATCTTTGTCTTTAAAACGACCAAATTTCTAAAAGGCTAATTTTCAGTTAAATTTAATCAATCTTTGTCTTTTTAGCGACAAATTTCTTATGAATTTTACCCTCCCTGAATTCAACAGAAATTGAGCACGGCGACGAAGCTTATACCTTGACAAAAGACAGACGAAAAGTACACTTTGAATCCTTTTAAGGATGCAAGTGGAAAGGTGGAGAAAAGTCTGCAAGTTCTGATTTCATAAAAGGAATTACTGAGTGGAGAGAAAGGGGATATTGACTATTTTGCATTCATCTAGAATGCTTGCACAGGAGGGGGGGAGGCGCAGCAGCGTAAAAAGAACTTTCACGTGAAGTGAAGGAGATGTTAGGTGAGTTTGTGGTTAGCATGTTGCACAATATTCCAGATGATTTACCTTATATGTGCAGCATAAGCCATTAAATAGATCTAATTCCGGGGTATAATTTGTCAAACAAGGTCACATATAGGCTAACACCTATGGAGAACAAGGAGATGAGAAAGCAAATGCAAGAATTGCTTGAGTTAATGTTTTTTGGTTTGAGTTTCCTCCAAAGGTGAGTTTCCATGTCAGACCCTTGATCATTAAGTGCCATCAACAAGATGGAAAGGTGAGTGGACCACTGAGTTTAAGAGCCAGAACAAGACTTTCAGATTTCCATAGCCGCACACATGGATAATTTGATAGATTGCTGGAGTGGATTGTTTGATACTTCACAAAGAATGATTTGAAGAGTGGGTATCACCAAATCAGAATCAGGGTAGGTGATGAGAGGAAGATTACTTTCAAACCACATGATGGATTATATGAGTGGTTAGTCATGCCAATTGGCTTAACCAACACGTTGAGCATGTTCATGTGCCCAATGTACGAAGTACTAAATCCTTTTTTAGGCAATTTTATCAATGTATATCTGGATGACATCCTGATTTTCAATCAAATGCATGAACACTTGGTCCATTTGCGGAAACTGTAGTAGGATTTATAGAGAATGTTGTAGTATGAAAGATCCCCAAATGGATCTCTCTTGTTCTCCAACAATTTAAATCATTTAAAAACACCCAAAAGCTGATTTATGACTATTGTGGCAATCACACTAATACAGATCTGAATTTATGTGAAGAAGTGCGACTAGGGTTTCTGAATAGAAGACTTAGTTCTATAGAACTGAACCCAAACTGATTAGAAGACTAGTTTAAATCGTGAACCCAAACTGATTTGAAGACTGTGCAATTCTCAGATAACTCCTTCAGGTGATTTCTAGCAATGGTGACTCATGGTGTTGGATAAATCTTCGAAAATCAGCGATCAATAAACGTATTTGCTAGCTTAAACCGATCTTCTAATTTTAGCAAACCATTAAGGATGAAACCAGATTTTATCGGCATAAATCGACTTAGAAAGATACTCAGAATGCTGCAGATTTAAAGAGGCTGAAACAGTAATATAAATCCATCCAAAATATTGAAAGTACCTTCTCTTGAGCTGTAAAAATGAATACAACAGATAGCAGCAAAGATCAGACCTTGGAATGACTTCAAAACATCACATGACAGCCAAAGATGAGTCACTCCATTAGAGAAAATTAGTACAGCACTGCTGCAACACTGGTCTTCAACTCTTTATTGCAAAAACTCGTCAACTACAGCTGGAAAATACTGAAATTCTATGTAAGCTCTATGGAAAATTTTCCTATGTAGAAATTCCTCCTAATCTCTAAGAGGGTTTTTTCGTCCTCTAGAGGTTGCAATATAATAATTTTCATGCCCTAGAAGACTGGCATTTTTGCAAATTTCAAATAGATTCAGGTTCAATGCTTCAATGGTCAACAATGCCCTTGAAATTAGTCAAATTAATGAAGTTTGGCCTGTGCAACTGTTTGTCGTGCCTTTCATTCCCTAGCGCAGGAAGTTCCATACACGTTTTTGCTTCCTCAACCTCAGTTTCTGGGTGTTTCCAGCCCTCACAATTTCTTTTCAGGCCTAGATTTAATGTCGTTGCGCAACTGTATTTATTTACAATTCGTAGCTGGAAAAAGAGACCCCTTCGACCGGTTAAAACAGTAAATACCTTTCAATCATGGTTGTAAAAAAGCAGTAAACGCCCTTCAATCCGACTGTATTCTAATTAAATATAACTTAAGTCACCCTTATTTTCTTCCTTTGGCCGTCGGGTAGAAAAAATAGACCAAAGGTCTTTGATTGGGATGGGGATATTACACTTGTGGAGGTCAGATTCCACAGGATCCTTAGCTTCAATGGTGAGAGATTCATTCCTAGCTGGTAAAGCATTCTTCGATGAGGGTTTCAGATCCACATCCTTAACTTTTTGTCCATATTTGGGGATATTTCCTATTTCCAACCTTCTACATTGAGATTTTCAATTCAAATTTGGAACAACTATTTTCTAGGGTTTTGTCTACTCGAGTCTAGATTTGAGAAGCAGTTTTGGGTACATTCCACCCATTGGATAAATATTGGATTTATCCATCTTTTGAGCTATCATTAGTAATCAGATTCCAAGAATTTCCAGAGTTATTAATTTTGTAAGTTTCAACTATATTTTCATCATTAAAAATTCAATTATCAGAATTTCGAAAATCTTTTTTTTTTAAAACAAAAAAAATATTTCAAAGGAAATATAATTTACAATTTTGATTATGCCAAGCTTGGAAACTATTATTTCAATCCTGAGCATTATAACGGAAACCAAACATATCAAGAATCATTGAGGATAGTCTAATTTTATAATAGCTCTCATATTTTCTTGATCTCGTTGAGGCCACCAAAGAGGAGGTTCGCCATAGCAACTTATATCATGGTTATCCAAAGCCCAAGTTGCCAATGCATCTGCGACTTGATTTCTCTGTCTAGGAATATGTCTGATTTGCATAGCCTGAAACTTTGCCTGCAGACCTTTGATTTGACTTAGTTCTCTCTCAATCTGCTAGTTTCAGCTCCTTTTTTTATCAGTAATGGCCAGCATCCTAACAATGATCTTGGAATCAGATTCCACCTGCACTTAAATTCACCCACACTTAATAGCCTCTTGCGATCTCCGATAAACAACTCTAACCTCAGCAATATTATTATTAGTGGTTCCCAGTTTTTCAGACAAACATAAAAGCCAACTTTCCCATCATGAGTTCATCCAATACCCCCAAATCAAAATTTCAAAAATCTGATTGGATATTATTTTTATATATATATTTTAGCCATCTTGGGTATTAATTTCGTCAAATTTGAGTAGTTGGAAGTGATAGATCTCAATTTTTCCCTAGGCATTGGGGTTTGGGTATTTTTAGGATTTATCCCGAAAAGGGGATATTTCACAATAGAGCGAAAGTTCCAATTTGGGATTGATGAAGGTGGACATTGGGATGACATGGCTTCGTACGGAGAGGGTTATGATGTGTCAATCAGAATTTAGGTGGCTTGGATTCTAATTTACAGGTTTAGATGAATGGAAAGAATAAAAAGATGAGTCCATAATTAGTGATTACTATTGGTGATGAACAGAAATGGATGTCTGTCCATAGAATGGTTTGGTGATGGTCTCCATTCATTTTAGATCTGAGATATCTGATGTGTTTTTGTTACTGACTTGTATCATATGTGTGAAGGTACATTAAGCTTGTAATCTTGTCATTTACCACTGTATGCCAGTATCCGATGGGACAGTCACTAACAAAAACTCTGTGATGCCTTCTATGTTTGTTAAAGAGAAAAGCCTACATATTAAAAAATCACTTTCAAAGGAAGCTACTAAAAAAAGATAAGAGGAAGAAGTAGAGGAAATAAACAAGTAATAAGCATGGATTTTGTGGGGTAAATAATCCAAATTGAATAATTATGGGTTCAATAAATGTTTCTAACACAACCTATGTTTGTCATTGTGAGATGTCACTAAGCTATGTTATAAATACAGGAACTAGAAAACTATTAAATATCTAATCTAATAGGTCAGTGATTTGCAGCATTGTCCGTACAAAGATCACTTGAACAAGACAACAGAATGGTTATAGTCTAAAGTGGCATCAGTGAGATATTTTTCTAAATCCAAGCATTGTATGTGCCATGGACTATAACAGGAAAATATAAGGCTGCTAGTTTCAAGACATGCAACTTTGAAGAGTACAATTTTCAAATTACATCATGGACCATGTGAACTGCTTACTTAGGCAGGGGTCCCGTGGAGGGGGTAACAGCAACTATATTTTAGGGATGGGTGGTCCCATGCAACTGCAAATTGAAGTTAATAGCAGAAAATAGGATATTTTCCACAAAATCAGGAGCGGCGGCTGCATAGGAAGATCATTTCAAGCTAAGGGTTGCAATGGGGGGCTGGTAATTTGCAGTTACTGCAATGCATCAAGGATATCTAATTTTCCAGTAGCCTTTTGACATGAGAAATAAATTTAATTTCTTTAATATTCTTAACAGCCCTGTTGCAACCATTCAGGGAAAGCATGGGACCATATGCATTCCAAATGTTCCTATAATTTCATTGCAGCACCCACTGAAATTGTTTTGCATTGCCCCCTTCATGGAACCCTTCTCTTAGAAAAAGAAGGAAAAGACAACATTTTGACAACATAACTGTAGTGTTTCTTGATATAAAATTACGACTCACATTGAAAAAAGTAATGGACTACATCTACTGAAATAACTGCAGTTTCACACAGGTGAAATTCAAGAAAAATGAGCTGCATACTTGTTTATGCCAATGTTTTCTCTTCCCAAGTACAGTGATAGCTTGAATTTGTTGCCGATCATAATTGCTCTTCAGTAGATTATCCCAATAATTGGCCTTTTCTGCAGCACATATTTGTACAGATTTATGATCCGTCTCATGGTTATTCATCTCTTCAGAGGTTACAGTTGCTTCTTGTTCTTCATCCACATACTCAAAATTTGCAACCTGCCAAACTTTATTGGCACATTAGCAGATGTCGTTTATAAACTTCATCCCAGAAAACTAGAATGAACATACTAGGGTATCCACATTTAATCACATCGAATACATAGAATTTAAACAATAACTAAAACCATTTCATTTGTGACACAATTCCAAAGTTTCAATCGCATTGATGAAGAGATGCCAAAACATTTTCTTCAAAACACACAAAATATTTCTCATGAAACCATGACCCAATTCTAAAAATAAGCCTTAGTATAACAGTTGCAAAAAATTTGAAATATATCTGCGCAGATAAAAGCTGAGTCATTACTTAAATAACTGACATAATGCAGAAGATACTCTAACGAGACAGCAAATGTAGTAAGCTACGAAAATAAATGTCAATAAGAAAAAATTTGCTAATAAATGGAAACGGTGTCAAATAAAAGCCATAATTTGTGCATCTTTTACCTTAAAAGCCTTTAAAAATCCATTCTCCTCATCTTCACTAGCTGCTGCATCTTCATTGTCAACTATAGAGCGATCCAGTAATCTTCAAAAAACAAAGCAATGGAAATATATCACTAAAAATTCAAATTCAAATCCCCCTGTAAGAAAATTCTAAAGAGATTTCAAAAGACGTTATCACACTCTGATTATTTGGACCATGCACAAAATAAATATTGCAATGTACTTGTCAATTGCAGCATCATCATAATAAATCTGTCGGGCCTTTCCAGCCTCCTCATTTTCATCACAAAAAAGGTCCTTTGCTCCATAGCGTAAAATGTCATCTAATGTTTCCTAGAAAAGAAGAAAAATATTATTGAACATGCAACAACTAGCTCCTTTGATGACTTAAAGATTTCATGATATATGCATAACTAATAGTAAATAATCAAACTAGATAAACATGGAATACAAATAAGCAAGGAAAACAAATAGGTTTTGTTTAGCAAAGCAATTTAATACCTGATCCAAAACTTGTGTCTTCATGCGACCAACTACAAGATGCTCTAGAATCATTTTTTTCTTAGTCATCTGCATCATGCGTTCCTCGACAGTTCCCCTCGTAATAAGCCTGTAAATCATTACCTGTTGAAGACAATCATGGGAGTGCCAATTAACAATATGGTGACACAGCCCCCTGCAAAAATCTACAGGCATTCAAAAGCAATTCTAATGATACAGTTATCACTTCAATCAGAGATTGGATTTAAGAAGGTAGCATTACCTTACTTATTTGCCCAAGGCGATGAGCCCTGGCCATTGCTTGGAAATCCGCATGTGGATTCCAGTCACTGTAAAATATTTATTTCTTAGAGAGAAATGACATATAGTACGATTAAAGCATTAACCAAGACGTTTTCATGAAGATTTAAATTTTGTTCAATGAAATTACCTGTCATATAATATTACAGTATCTGCTGTCGCAAGGTTTATACCCAATCCTCCAGCTCGAGTTGAGAGTAAGAAACAAAACCTTTTCGAGTTTTTTGCATTGAAACGATCAATTCGAATTTGCCTTTCAACTCCGCTTATTTTTCCGTCAATGCGTTCATAGGTCCATTTCTTTCATCAAACATTAGAACAGTAGGACATGAATTAGCAAGAAACATCAAGCTCAATAGCACAAGAGTCATACATAAGATGCAATTATAGTATTAAAAGTCAAATTTCATTAAGATAAAAAAATCATTTTAAGAAAATAAATTTGAACTGAATTCTTCATGTCCAAGGGAGATGTTATTCAAGTCCATGCTGAATACACAGCCAGCTGCGGTTAGTGGATTGTAAATAACAACAAGGTGATCCACATAAGAGTGAAAATGAAAGCAACGTCATTAAGTGCAATATTGTTCGCTAGATTTTCTGCATAGCATAAAACTTAGGCAGTCATGAAATAAATCTCCCTCATTTACCGGTGAGGCTCCCGTGTCAGATTTGTCAATTAAAATATGCTAGTATCTATATGGGGTTTTACTTTAACTGTTCAGCTCATAAACCATAGTTGTACAGTTCTGCAGCAAGTAAGCAGCTGTTTAAGAAAGGAAATATTTATAGACGAAGGAAATTATATAAACATAGAGAAGAAATAGGGAAGATGTGCATCCCAATCAATAGATAATAGAGTTGATTGCATGCACATAGAAGAAACCAATAGATATCAACACAGAATTATAAGCAAGGGCAGTTCTAGATCTAGATCTAAAATAACACAGTTTATTAAATGATCTAAGATAGAAAGCTTAGAAACAAAATGCACCATGACACAAAGTTCTCTAGAAACCCGCTCCTTTATATTCCTTTGCTTCAAGTGGCTATCAGGGGTTTCAGCACAAAGTCTAGAACACAAGAATGTTGCTTACAAATTTTGATCCTTTAACTCGTAGGTTCTTCCTTTAGTTATAGAATGTAGAGGGGAGATTACAAGTCAGAAGCTTTTAGTTGAACTGGCACATGTGGAAGTCAAAAAGGAAACAACTGGCAATCTCCCTCCTGAAATTCCTCTTTGCATGACATGCATGATTTGCAACTGAAAATAGAACCTTCTATTTTGCACGTCTACCACCTATCTCCAAGTAGTTGACTTCTTCAAGTAATAGTTTTTAAACCAATCACTTAAGTTTTATAATTTAATTGATCACTCAATTACTTTGTCGGAGGAAAGAAGAAGGGGAAAACTACAATCTTTGTCGGAGGAAAGAAGAAGGAAGAGAAAAGTTGCAGTCTTGTTCTTTTTCCATATTCTATATGTGGTTGACACTTTTGTCTTTGTCTCTCACCAAACTAGATCTTTGAGCAGCTGGATCTGCAATTTTTCTTCAGTACATGCAAAGTACCTTTCGATGAAGGCTTCAACTGGAAGCTTGGGCAGCACATGCACAAGATCCGGGACAGGCATTCTCCAGTGCAATGACTTCTACACGGGCTGTGTCAGAAACAAGGGGATGACTTTTATTGCCGGAATTGCCTTTGAGCAATTATAAGATTCTGAAAGCACTCTGAGTCAATGCAAATTCGGTGATAGGCTTCGACTGGCCCAGTGTCTAGTATCATTGACTTCAGCAAGATTCTGGAAGAAGCTATGCATGCATTCTGTTGATCTTTCTCTTTCGATGCTGTGTTCGAAACATGGCTGGATGCAGTCATTGTGCTGAGCAATCTTTTGCAATTATGAGATTCTTTTTATTTTAATCCTGTTGAAATTCTTTAGCAAATCTGGATTAATTCGTGCAGATCTATCAATTTCTTGATCCTTCAGAAGATATCATCTCAATGTACCATGACATTGATTTGTGTCTATCCTTGTCTGACCAATGTATTTTTCACCTGTAATCGGCCGGAATACCTGCAAAACTACTGCAAGATTTGGATGAAGTCTTCAGATTCACGAGGATACTTGATTTCAATGTCACCAAAAATCTGCATATGAAGCCCGCCTGCCCTAAAATTTGGGATTTTGCTTACAAGCAAAGCAAGCAAAAATATTTTTAACTTCACCGAGGCACCTGTATACCAACTTATGCAGATAATTAACAATGCTTAAACAAAGCTCCTCCAACCCTAGGTGCGTCAAACTTTGGAAGCTTTCTAGCAATGAAAAATCACCTTCTCTTGATGAAAAAATCCTTCTTTTTTTGGGCGCCAAAACTGTTCCTCTGGGCTGCAATCCTTTGCACAAAGAATTAATTACATCTCATCACTTATGGCAGCCCATGCTTATATAATTCTCAGCAATTCTATAATTAATTAATTGCCCCTCCTATTCCTGGCAATTAATTAATAAATTAATGATGTTTATTCACTCTTCAAATTGGGCGCCTAATTTGTGCATGTTGTTGGCTGCCATTAAATAAATTTAATTTATTTATTTTTAGACATGCTATCTTCCAGTTCACTTTGGCTTCATCAGTCATGCTTTGACTTTCTATTTAGCCACTGGGCACCAAATTAGGAATTAATTTAAGCAATTAATAAATGCCATTTAAAAAGCATTATTTCTCTGCCCAAATGGGGTTGCATTTTTTGAGCATGAAGGAGTTGCATTTCTAAATTTAAGAAGTCAACTTTGATGGGATTATTAGACCCTGCACTACAGCGCCAAAAATCCCCTTGTTTCACTTAAGTTTGTTGGACTTTTCCACAAGCCTGAGTGCCAAAATTGGGTGAATAAATACTCTAACAAATATTTAGGTAATGCATTATTATTCCCGCCAAGGTGCCTCGCACTTTTCTGGATTAAGGAATTTCCCATTATTTAATTAAAATGCCTCAGCAAACAAGTGCGACTTGTATTACCCTGCAATTGGTCAGCCTTTGATAAAGTGCCATGACTTGCACTTAAGTCGAATAAATCTCTCATGGCGGGAAAAGTTAGTTTGCTAGGCAGGCAATAAAATTCCCATCGGTGTCACTTAAGTGATTTTTCTTTTATTTTATAATGAGAATTTTTACCCTGCAAGGCAAATAAGAAATTCCCGCCTGCCTGCCTGCCGCCTCTTATTTTCCCACTGTGAGCTTAAGTGACATTCGACTTCCATGGGAAAAAGTCATCTTGCAAGGTAAGTACATAAATTCCCACCTATCTGCTGCTGACCAAAAATCCCACTGATCCAGCTTCAAACCTATCCATATCCAAAAAGTGCGGTCAATTGCCTAGGAGAGGCTTTTTGTTGCATGACTTCATCTTTTTTACCTAGAGAACCAAACTTCCTGATGGCTGAATTCCTTTTAGCAAAACGTGCCGTATGATGATCTCTAGATACTCCAGGCCAATAATCAGGCCAAACTGTACTGGCGAAGGAATTGATCCTAGGGGAATTTCACAGAGAAACGAACACGCAAAAAATAGTAAAAACGACAAAACATTGCCAGAAGTCACAGACAAAGCCCAGGATCCATTCTTGGTGAAAACTCTACTGGTATATGTGAATATTGACATGCAAAATCTTCAACAAGGTTAAATCGGAGCACAATTTACCTCTAAACGAGACTTTAAATAATTAAATACAAATTTTCCCCGCAGACAAAACTTAACAACGAAGGGATAAAACGATTTTCGGCATTTGGGTATTTGTCGAAATTGGCTCCTATGATTCACTTGGGAATATCTTGACGCAATACAGGAACATCTTCTGACAATAAAAACACAAAACGACCCGTTATTTTGAAAGAATGAAATTTTTTCAATATGGGGTAGTCTCAAATTTCAGGGTGAAATCTGGGGACACCATTGATATACATAAAGTGGGTTAGAGCCATGATACCAGTAGAACCTGCAAGGCTTCTAAGGGAGGGTATCAATGCTCAATGATCAAATGTGAACCTATTAAGGATTAATGGTATTACGGATTACCACAAAATAGGTTTATTGTAGATTTTCATGCAACCTAGTCCTCACCCTAAGGTTGTCAATAACCTAGTCAAAGTCATCCTTCAAGAAGCTTGAGTAGGATTGGATTGCAGTCTAAGTCTATGTGCATATGGATAGGGTCTGTTGTTTTAATGTGTATATGCAACAATGAAAATAGTGCAGAGCATAACTATTTGGCCTGTTCAAGGCAATACAGACGAAGTCATCATGTCAGTTGTGGCGTATCAGTGGACTGCCTAAATACACATTGCTTTCGTTAGACAGCGCAATGGAGACCGTATGCATCTAAATACTAAAGCTCTGTATGTCCAAACTGAAAGGAAAAAGGTCCATACATTTCAATGTTCTACAATTCAGCTTTCAATAAGTGTGAATAACTAATATCCAGGACAGGATTCCATTATCCATAGATGTCCAAGGTTTGATCCATGCAAGTTCAATTTACAGCATCAGTATTACAATTGAAACATTGAACTCGAAATATGATATGGCATTCCAGATTCAAAATTGCCATATCTGCTTGCATCTTGGGGAATAAGCTTTAGTAAGGCCCAGTTTGAAATAACTATGGTTCGTCTTCTATCCACTCATCAGTTGTGGCCTATGTTGAATTATGCAAATGATGGATTCACAGTTAAGGGTCCCATATGAAGTTGTATGGTCTTAGACCTAGGTTGCTATACAATGGAAAAGTTTAGATAGTAACCGCAGCAATGGGCATCAAAACAGGCATGCAAGGTCCGAGAAGCAATGAAAATGATTAGTGCCTGGCAACTTGCATTATTGCGGCTTTGCTTACTTTCAGCTTCAACACAATTCTTTTCATTCCCCATGTGTTAATTTGACTTGATTTTCTCCCATTTAAGACCAATCAGTCCATTATGACTGGCACTGAAGCAGTGTCAATGTCTGCAGATCTCTGGCCTAGCTAAGCATGTGAGAGGATATACTTCTTACAGCTTGCACAAGGTAGCCCTTATCTGAAAGGGCCCTTTAGACATTGGCTCAAAAAAGTTCGGTAACTACTGGACGACATATTCAATCTGACCCCTAAAGATTATGCAGGTACATCTGTTGAATAAGATCCCTTATATTCGTGGAACCTGTCTTGCATGAATCAAGATTTGAAGAATAACGGGATATACTTCACAAGCTGTGTGGTTTAGAGACAAGCTGTAGAACTTATCGAGGAGAAGGACCGGTTACTCAGGATTTCCGAAAAGGTTGTGGCTGTGGCATATCTTTATGAACTAATTTACTAAAAAATCTGGAAAGCAGACAAACCTCTACAGTTCTAATGAAAACATTATATGGTCAAAGATTCAGAAACAAATGTACTTTTTATACATGATTACACACATGGTTGATGCAGACAGTTTGCTCATGGAAATAATATATAACATGTTAGCCCGGTTGTTGGAGCAAAATGAGAACTGAGGTCATATCTCACATCCTGAAATTGTGCAATGCATTAATCATTTGAACCAAATTCATATTCACTGTCGTACTCCATGATGGATTTTGCATTAGTCGGACGGTTCAGGTCAAAACCATTCACACAGCATGGTATTATCAATCACGGCATTCAAGATTGGACTGTGAAAAATGTTGAACTAGTCGAACCGGCCAGTTCTACTATCTGAGTGACATGCCTTCTGATTTTTAAAACATGTGTAAGTTTGTCAACTAAGTATGGGATTTACCCTGTGCAAGTAGAGATGCAAAGTTATACTCCCACCGATTGACATCTTGAACCAGTTTGACATGTTAGCTTCCCAGGAGAGCATCTGCCATTAGATCAAGCTTTACCAAGTTTCTCGATTTGTCCTAGTGCGAAGAAAATCAGTTCCTCAGGCCCATGTGTGCTTCTCCTAAGTATAAAGCATGTTCACAAAGGATGAATTCTCTTCATATATTTATGATGTAAATTTGAGTGTCAATGATGATTAGTGGTTCCTAGCAAGACGTGATAACAAGGAATGATCTAACAGACTATGTTGCACTGGTACAGTACCTCCCCCGAACCGATTCTGTCACTGGTACATGCAATGGTACGGATACACCCTAGGACGGTACGGATACGCCCTGGTAACACCCGGGTATGTTCCGGATGTAAAACCGGACTTACCTGCAACGTTTCGATCTACAGCAGTTGCAAAATGAAAATAACCTTCATACTTCATTGCATTACGGTCAATGCAAACCCTAAAAACCACAGTAAATGGTAATTAACTAATAATAGACCCTAAACTGGGGGTAAAACCTGGGTAAAAAGCTAAAACCTATAAAAGGCACTCAAGCATTTTTCCAAAACTCGCAAACAATTCATTGTTGGTTCATTTGCAAACTGTAAAAGTAAGTGCTCAACTCATGAATTGAGGATGAGGCTTTTCAATTGCAAGGAGGATTTGTTTGGAGTCAACTATTGCAAGGAGGATTCAACGATTGGAGGCTCAAGTTCAACTGCTCGTGCAAGGAGGAAACTATACTGAACCATGGAGCTCTTGTGCGAGTGGCTATGCAGGGATTATGATTTTGAAGGAAAATCTACACGATATATTCTAGATTATTTGTATTCATATTGACATGATATATATCATATGTATTATGCCACATGATTCATGAAAATGTTAAATTTTGAGCATAGTATGAATGTTTTGAACTTATGATCCTACTATATTTTTAAAGTTTTTGATAGTTTCTTATATACTAAAAAATGAGTATGCATACCTGTATTCTTGTTATCCTTTGACAATGTACGTGTCACACCAAGATCTTCAAGAGCCTATCTCCTCTAGGCAATTTGTACCAGCCATATGATTTCATACATGTCAGTGTTTTCAAAACTAGAGTATGTTTCAAGTAGAATTCATCTACAAGTACAGAACAACATGTTAAGGAATTCAACAGATTCGTAACCTTCCATCTGTTTAATACAATCATAATCAAAACGTAAGCCAAAAGTGGAGGGGCACAGAGAGATCATATGAGATAAATTGGCTTGCAACTCATATAAATTCCAAATCTAGCAATTGATTTGATCGATTTGAATGCCTAAGCAGTAGAACAATGCATCCTATGTTTACACATCTTTGATTCTATACAATTGTTTCTTTGGTAGACATTGAAGTAGAGAATGGGTTAGTGGAATGTGGAAGCAGAGGCATTTCATAGCACGGGCAATTGTCCAGGATCCGGACTGAGATCTCATGTGGATAATGTCTATGGACCATGGCAGGAATCTGATACCATTCCATTTCCAAGGGGACGTGGACTTATACTAGACAGCTAGATATGATTTGACATTTCGTATTAGGATAGCTTGGTGCATGTGATGAAACTTGACTCCATTAAAGTAAGTGAGCTCCATGATTCTATGGACATTGGAGTTTGGCTAGGTTGCCTGGAAACAGGTACGGGTCTAAAATCAATGGAAACGCCAATTTTCAGAAAACCTATGTGTATGAAATACCACAGAAATGTCTGTACACACACATTACACACGCACACACACAAATATAGTTATAAAAATTTATTTTTAGTCCATAAAAGATGTTGACGCCTAAAATATTTTGTAACTATCATACACAGTTCCCGCAAAACAACGGTGGCTCAAGAGCTAGGCTAAATTTTCACTATGTATAGTATTGATTATGCATCTACCGCCCAAGGCTAAGGAATACTACTAATCTACTGTTTTCCTTACAAAGGATCAGCCCCATAAATGCCACTAACATTGCGTCCAATCCCACTAGCTCTGGCTAGATTTTATGCATAGCTAAAACCTAGGCAGTCATGAGATAAATCTCCCTCATTTACCGGTGAGGCTCCCGTGTAAGATTTCTGTCAATTATGTATTCTAATAACTATCTATGGGTTTTACTTTAATTGCGAAGCTCATGAACCATAGCTAAGCAATTCTGTCCAGCAAGTAAGCAGCTGTAAAGAAATATTTGCAGAAGGGGAATAGTTGAATTCAGTAAGAAAGGAAAGAAGATGTGTAATCCAACCAATAGTTTACAGAGTTGGTCTCATACACATGGATAAAACAAATAGATCTCATAATACAAAATTAAAGGAAAGGAAAGTTTCTAATCTAAATCTTCAGATAATGCAAAGTTTATCTAAAGATCTACACTAGAAGTAAGAAGCAAATGCACCGTTGACACAAAGTTCTCCGAAATCCACCTCTATTTTAATTCCTCAGCTTTCACAAAAAGATATCAAGGGTTTTAGCACAAAGTCTGGAACTCAAGAATGTTGATTACAAATTTTGATCCTCTAACCCGTAGGTTCTTCCTCTATTTATAATGTATAGAAGGCAATTACAAATAGGAAAGCAATAACTGAACTAACACATGCAGAAGCTATAAAGAAAACAACTGGCAATCTTTCCCCTGGAATTCCTCTCTACATGACATGCATCTGAAGACTAAATCAAAGCTTTGCATGTCTGCCACCTATTCTTAATTAAGGACCTTTTTAGATAACTAAAAGTAATGGCTTTTAACCAATTACTTTAGTTTTACAATTTTGTCCGAGAAAATAAGAATAAGAGAGGAAAGAGAAGACGAAAGAAAATATGTCTGAGCGTCATACTTTACGCTTTCTCTTTGTTCTGAAACTGAATATACTTGTCAAACATGTGACTCAGTGTCTTCCCATCTGCCTTAGCAACCGTTTCTTTCTCAGTTTTAAACCGCAACAATCCTCTAGACAAAGTAGCAGTGTTGGCCTTTACCTTCTCCAAACTAGGCCCATACCCCTCAATATCTGCATGAAGTTTCACGAGTCTGCCAATTGAATCTAACGTGAAAGGCATGACGGCTTCATCAATCTTCTTCTGCACAACCAGAATAAATTCCTCACGGGAAGCAGACAACTCGTTTGGAATGTTCTCTGGTACTTCCCCCATCTCGTCTTCTAGCAACTGCATCCTATTCAACATAAGCTTGAGAATCTCCATGCGGAAGGAAACTGCTATCTCTAACTGCTTCCCCTTTTCTATCAATCCGTCAGGTACAATTTTCTCTGCAATTAGCACATCCTCTGGCAATGAATGTATCTTAGCTAAGGTATCCAGATGACTTTCAGCAACTATGTTCTCATCTTCTATCCCTTGTCATTAGTTCCTTTAGCTGAGATAATGCCCTGTGCATATTCTCCAAGCCAGCTGGTATTCCCTCGAACTGCTCTGAAGCTTGGTGAATAATTTGCTCTTTCCATTGAGCAATAGCTTTGACCTGGTTCCCTGCATCTTCAATCTCTTCAACCAAACGGCTGCATACCTGTTCCTGCACTAACACGGGTTGAGAAGAAGGTTTGGCAACCTTAGTGATGATCTCACATAACTGGGAGATCTGCATCTGAAGCCTGTCTTTTTCTGCCTTCTCCTTGTCAAGTTTAAGGAATAAAGCGTCTATCAGTGTCCATGTATCTTGCTTTAATCCTTCCGTGGTGATTCTCCCCAATGGTACTTTGGTCACCGATATGTCTACAGCATTTAGCTCTCCCTTCTGTTTCCCTTCAGCTGGAACTAACAACTCAACAAAATTTTGCCCCGATTCTTCAATAATCAACCTAGAAGTTACCTTGGCAACTTTAGATCTTCTATCTTTTCCGCCTAAACTCATGAGCTTCTGGGACTATTTGCGAAGCCAACTAGGGCAAAAAATTGCTCTTCGAGGAATGAGAAGTCACCAAATATACCACCATCTCATGCTCTGACTCTGTTGCATCCGAATTCACCATAGTTGTATGGCTGCCCTCTTCTGAATTGTCCAAAGACAATGCTCTTTCGAACTTTGCCGTTTGTGCTTTCAACTTCTCCGTAGGGAGAGGTGAAGATCTGAGTGGCTGAGTAACAAATACAAACGATTGCTGGATTCAATGGTGGAATGATAATATCTGTTTGAGGTCCTAGAGTTGTCGAAGTGTTGTGAGTTGACACTGGAGAAGCTTCATCTGAAAGTGACACTGGTATTATGGATGTAGACTTGCCTTTTTCCAATACCTGAGACTTCTTGTGCACTTTGAGCTTCTCTGGTCTTCTGCTACTCTCACCTTCATGCTTTCTCTTGCTGGGATCCCCTACAATGAAATTCCCTATGATCTGGTTCATCAAAGACTCGTCCAAGCAATACCCCTTTGTTAACAACCAATTTGAGGTGTTAACTAGGACTGCGGAAGACCTCTCCTCAATCGTGTGAGAACCGCCCACACTCTCCTAAAGAGCAGCTCTATCTCCTCCCATTTGATGATATCTGTCGAGTACCACATGCCCATCATATGAGAGATTTGCAGGTATCCATGCTAAACCATAGTCAGAAACCTATTGTGCTGATAACCTGCTGAAATCTCCCTTTTTGACTTCGTATTCACTCCTGCACTTCATCCAAAAGTCTTCAAGTGAAGGAACATGTGAGTATTCTTGGGAGACTATCCTCTTTGCTATCCCATATGGGTCAAAGTTCACTCGTGCTAGGAAAAACTCATGCTCATACCTAGAAAACATTTCTTCTTCAATTCCTCTGGCTCGGTGAATGCTCTAACAACTATAATGACCCACTTTGACTGGAAAACTACTTATAGACTTGTGTCGTTTTGACTGTAAGTCATGCAACTCTACGAGCTGCCTAAACAACTCCATAATGACCCACTTATCACTCGGGTACTTTGGCAACTTAACTAGTTCTCCTGAGAAACCACTAACCCTGCGATATGTGAAGTCCGCAAACTGGATGAAGATACAGCCATGCTGGGAGACAGCTTGTTAGGCTTGTTTTCTTGCTCTGTTGGTCCTCAAATCACTATTTAATTTGCAAATCAATCCGTAGAAGAAGCCATCATTGACTGCCCTGTAATCCTTGTAGTATTCAGGAATTGTTAATTGTGGGAAGCACTCATAAATAGGATCTTTTGACAATATGCCCCGTCTATCCAGTTTGGAAAATATCCGTAGGTACCTAAGACTCCGGGACGGCGGGACGTCGGGACGTCAGGACGGGGTTTCCGGGACGGCAAATTTTTTTGAAAATTTTGGGACGGCAGGGGGACGGCAAGGGGACGGCTAATAAAAAATATATATATTTTATTTATTTTACAAATATAACATGAATAAAGAATAATTCAATAACCTAATGATTAATACAAGAAAGTTTGAAGATTGTAACCAGTAACCACTAATGATTAATCCAATTATTCATCACATAAGCCAAGGCCCAAAATGCTACAGCTATATATATTATATTCAATGTTCAAAACTTCAACATGACAATGAAAGACTAAATAGTAAATACTAAATAGTAAAGCTGAAAATTTAAAACAAGTCTTAGTCTTACTCTTCAATAATCAACATGAGAAGAGTACAACTACACCCACATTACATATGCTACGAAATATTATGTCATGTCTCATAACCAAAATGACATTACATATGCTACGAAATATTATGTCATGTCTCATAACCAAAATGACATTACATAACCAAAATGACAACTACAAGTGACAAGTACAACTCAAAAATCACTATCAGAGCCCTCCGAAGGAACTGTTGCAAACCGCTCCTCCTCACTAGGAGTATCTGTATCAATGTCAGCTGCATCTGCAGAGGAGATATCAACCAGTCCTCGCTGCTCCTGATCTTCATCAACCTGCCTTGCATCCTCAGGATCCACATCCCACCGCAATGTTGGGCTCTCCTTGTACGTAGGTGTCTTGCGATCCATGAGATGCAAGGCACTATGTACAGCAACAAGTTTCTCTGCTCTCTTAGAGGTAAGTCTGTTCCTCTTAAGAGAGTGGATCCACCCATATGTTGACCAATTCCTCTCAGAAGCAGAGGAACTAGAAACCTGAGAAAGAAGACGAATAGCAAGTGTCCGTAGCAATCCTGCATGTCCATACAATCGCCACCAACTAACTGGACTCTCATGTGTCAATGTGGTCCTGTCTATCTTTGATATTTTTTTGTAGCCATCCAAATAAGCGAACTTGAGCCAATCAGTTCTGACTCATGAAGCATCCTCTGCATTGTACATTTTTTTTAGGGCTTTCAAGAAACCCTTCCTCACCTCCTCATCATCTACTGGGAGAACTCTGCCAGGCCTGTCAACATACCACTTCGGATTTAGTGTATATGCAGCCATGTGTAAAGGAGTGTTCAACTTCTCCCATCTCCGCTCAATGATAGGCTGAATATGCTGATGGTAGAACTCCAAGGTGGGGTCCCTTGCTCGAACAGCAGCCTTCATCTGGCCAAGCATACTATCAATACATTCGTATATCTCACCAAGGTTATGGCTCTCAGAATCCCCATATTTTATCACACTGAAAACTGGAGATATTATGGATGTGATATATCTCACATCTATCCAAAATGTTTCATTCACCACAATTGCTTTCACCTTCTTCCCCTGCTCTGTCTTCGACCCATCCCACCTAGACAACTCTGATGTCATGACCATGCACTGTAATGATTCCTGCAACTCAGCCATCCTATCCAGCAAAATAAAATATGATGCAAAACGTGTGTCCACTGGCTTGAGGAATTCCTTCCTTGAAAAGCTACGGAAGAGTGCCAATGACGTATGGTGGTTGCAGATGAACATCTGCACATCTCTAGCATCAGCCACTACATTTTTGACCCAATCAATTTTTCCAATATCTTTTAGTGCATTGTTCATGGCATGCACACAACATGGGGTCCAATATATATGTCGGTAATGAGCCTCAACAAGCTTACCTGCTGCCCTACACACATATGTTGCATCTGTAATAACCTGCACAACGTTGGCAGGGCCAACCTCCTCAATAGCATCTCGCAAAATGGTGAATTGGAACTCTACATCCTTCTTCTTCCCTGAACAATCAACTGCCCTCAAAAAGTAAGGACCCTCTCTGCATGAAACAATGATATTTATGAGTGGGCGGTGTCTGATATCTGTCCACCCATCCATGATGATGCTGCAACCGTGAGACCCATGTGCTCCTCATTTCCTCCATCAGTAAATTAACCTTGGAATAGTTCTTATCCAAGATTGTGGTTCTCAACTTCGTGTCTCCTGGGGGCACATAACTCTTACCTGCTTTGGCTATCTTAGCCACAGCCTCCTTGAAATAAGGAGAGCGAGCAGCATGAAATGGAATGCCAGTAGCAAAAAAGAATTTTCCAATGGCATCATCGGCCTCCTCTCTAGCCTTTGTATCATACATATCAACAAGTGGATTGGAGGCCACAACCTTCCTCTTCCCCCTACTACTACCAAAAGCATCCAATTCAGACACCTCATAAGATGCACCTGCACCACTATCGATATTAATTCTCACAGCACTAGAAGGGGTGCCAGTGCCACTAACATGATGGCCACGAACTTCTGGAACCTTTTCCACCATATCTCCATTATACAACCTCACCACTTCTGCCCTCTCTTCAAGTGATAGCTGTCCACACATGCCTACACCTTTCCCCGCAATGTGCAATAAATGTGCATTCAACCTAGTAATGCTGCCTGACCAAGATAATGAGCAAATGTTGCATTTCCATGTTTTAGTGCCCCCTGAAATGTTTGATCTAGGACCTTGCATAATTTGACCAAATTGTTTCAAAGGTTTTTTCTTATCAAAAGGCCCCCTAGCATACTTTTTTAACATTTCGGAGGGGCAACTGAACTTGTCCACACTCCCCTGTGAACTAGTAGCAGTATTAGGTGTTTGTGATTGTGTTCCTTCTCCTTGCACACCCATTTCAACCTCATATTCAGCTTGATAATCACTATCAGAACTCATTTTAAAGCTGCAATAATTAAAATACAAAACAATATAACTATACAATACAATAAAACAATGAATGCAAATTTTGAATACATTTAAAAATTAAAAAAAAACGCGATGAATACATTAAAAAAAAAAAAAAAACAGCGATGAATACATTTAAAAATTAAAAAAAACAAACAATAAAAAAACCCTCCCTTTATGCTTTATCTCATTCCATCACGTGCTAATCCAAATAGGAAAAAAAATACAAACAAATGTAATGCCTTCACTTTCAACTTTGCATTTGGAAATTAAAAAAAAAAAAACAAATGGTGGTAAATTAGTAATGTATGTACATACCTCTTGCTCTTGCTCTTGCTCTTGCTCTTGCTCCTTGCTCTTTGCTCTTGCCTTCTCTTTTTTTACTCTTGCTCCTTCCTTCTCTTTTTTTTGCTCTTGCTTGGTGTGATTAGAATGAGTATGAAATGCTCTTTTTATAAGTTTTTTTTGTTGCTTTTAGGGTTAGGTCATGTTAGTTTTAGTTAGAATGCATTAAAAGTTTAAGAAAATATTTTAAAAAACATAAAAATGATTAAAAAAAGGCAAAATTGCCTTGGCTGCCGCGTGAAGGCCGTTGGGGACGCCGTGACGTCCCCGGGACGTCCCTCGACGTCCCGGGACGTCCCGGGTGCGTTTCGGTTTTTAGGGGATTTTTATTTTGGAAATGGGGACGCCAAGGAAACGTCCCGTCCCCGTCCCCAAGTCCCCGAGACGTCCCGAACGTCCGGGACGTGCTGCTGATGCCCGGGACGCATCCCCGCGTAACAATGAAAATATCCCATAAGAAGCTTCTTCATATGCCAGGTATGAAGTCATTTTGAAGTTAAATGTCCACCTCACACTTCGGAGTTGCTCGTTGATGTTGTCACTGATGATCTTCGCCCAATTAATTATCAAATCAACTCTGTTTATCTCAATGGTCCTTACCAAGGCATACATCCATAGGCAGAAGTTATTGGTATTAGCTTCCCCATTTATCCTCCAAAGCAATTTGGTGATATCATCTACTTCCTACACAAGATTGGATCGTGAAAGAGTCCTTGGGAACTTCGATGGTGCTTTGGGCTTCTTCATGTGTCTACTATTCATTATACCAACGCAATCTGCTTTATGCTTTTCCCATCTATCACTAGCATCTTGCATGCTAATTGCAATCACCACAGGCCGTGCTAGAAGCTTGAGGCAAAAATTAATAAACTGAGCATCCAACCTGATTACTATCTTTCCTTAGCATCTCGGACTGTCCTAGAAAGAGAATGATAAGACCTTGAACACTCCATAACAAACTCAGGCAACTGGGCTGTGACCAGAAACGCTGCAGCTTGAATAATCCCACTACTCCTTATTGCCCACATAAGAGATGATCTTCCTGTGGCTTTGGATCTGTCAATTAAATCAGTGATAGATTCAGGGCCCATGCATGTATCATTGATTTCAGTAAGCCTGGAAACAATGCATGATTCTCCTGACCCTTCTCTTTCATCCTGCTTCATTATGCCTGGAACATTCTTTGTCTATGCTTTTTCTCTTTTATTTCTACCAAAAGGCTTTGTAATTAGATTAATTTGTGCAGAACCTGCAAGTCCTCCTGATACAGAAGATATATTCAATTTATCTGACATTGATTTTGCCTTCTTTTCACCAATATGAGCACCTGTGATGAATACCTGCAAATAACTCAGACAAAAATGGAGTCCATGGCATGAATGCCTAATTTCTATCACCAAAATCTTCTTATAAAGCCTGCTGCCCTAAATTTTAAGACTTTGCTTGCATGCCAATTATTTAATTCACCTGTGCACTTATACCAACGTGCAAATGTTCTGAATAATAAAAAGAAAGCTTCTCCAACTCTAGGCACCAAAACTAGATGCTTCTTGACAATAAAAAATATTTTTTAATACAAATCACCTCTTCCTTTGGCGCCAAACTTCTCCATGGCAGCGTGCTCCACGTAAAATAATTAATTTTCTCCTTATGGCGTCCCATGCTTATATAAGCTACTGCATGCTAAATTTAATAATTGACTCTTCTTATTTTTAGCAATTCCTAATAATAAGACATGCTTTTTCTCTCAATTTGGGCGCCCAAGTTTGCATGCTTTAGCTTGCTTTTCCTTGCAATCAATTCCTTTATTTTTATCAAGCCTATTTGTCTTATTTTTAGCCTTCCTTCATGCTTTGAATTTCCTCCTATTTATAGCGCCAACTTTAGCTAGAAATAAATAAAATGAATATTATTAAAAGCATGTAGTTGTGCCAAGGTGGGTCGCATTTTTTGGCTAGAAGTCATGTTAATAATAGGAAGGAAAGGAAGTGGGAATTTTTACCCTTCCAGGATGCTCCGAAATTCTCATATTTCACTTAAGTGATTTTATCCTTCATCATGGGAAAAAACAACCTTCCAGGAAGCCTCTAAATTTCCACCTTCTTGGCAGCCCTGAAATTCCCATTAGCACTTAGAAATTACTTTACCAAAAAGTGCAACTTGCACGGGTGAATAAAACTTCTTTGATGAAAATTCTTACCTTTCCTAGCAGCCCCAAAATTCTCATTTGTACTTTAAGTGATTATCCTTCATCATGGGAAAAAACAACCTTCCAGGGAGGCTCCAAATTCCCAGCTTCCTACTAGCTCCAAAATTCCCATAAACACTTAAGTGATTTAACTTTTTTGATGGGAAAAAAACAACCTTCCAAAAAGGCTTTAATTCCCATCTTCCTGCCAACACCAAAATTCTCATTGGCACTTAAAAACCATCCTTCCAAAAAGTGTGACTAGTATGGAATAAGCTTATTTCACCAAAAGTGAGACTTGCATTCTTCCTTATTTGTTAGAAATTAGCACTCCATCATTAATTTTTTTCTTTGTCTGAAGCCATGGATGATTTCCAGTACTTCCAGGCAATTAAACAGGCTATACAGAACAAACGAATGGATCAAGGGGAAGTAACAGACGAACTTCAGAGAAAAATCGAAAAAAAACAAAAAAGAAATAAATAAAAACAAAAAACACTGCCAGAAGTTGCAGACAATTGCTCTGCCGAATAACTGGTTAGTAAAAACTCATCCTTGGTGAATACTCTACTGAGGGGCGTAAATACTGGCGCGCAAATCTTCAACAAGGTTCAATTGCAACACTATTTATTTATTAAATAAATAAAATTAAATTCTCTCAGACAAAACCTGACGAAGAGATAAAATGAATTTTAGCACGTGGGTATTTCTCGAAATTGGCTTATATGATTCTCTGGGAACACCTTAAGGCAATGGAGACAACTGCAGGCAATCAAAACACAAAACGACCCGTTACTTTGAAAAAGAACGGAAATTTTAAAAAGGGGTAGTCCTAGATTTCAGGGTGAAATCTTAAGGACACCAACGAAGTAGGCTTTGGATGCCATGTTCAAAGCTTTGTGGTTCATGCAACATAGATATGGCTTCGCGGTATTGCACAACATTACATGGAAAAGATGAGCCTATGTGGCATTAATAAGCCTTCATAATTTTGTGTAGAATGCTCTTGAGGGTGGCACAAATTGCACAAGTCTTTATTTGGAAAATTCTAAAATGTTTTGGTTAATGTACGATTGCACATGAACCTGGATGTTCCTACATCATACACCTTGAGTAAGAAGAAACTTGAGATCTTTCTCAAACAAGTTTCATAAGGTCTGTAATGGAACAACCAAGTCTAGCAATATTCGCTTCACTAAGTCAAGATGCATCCTTAACTTATTTTCCTTTCTATTTTACCAAATATTCTTTGTACTCCTTTCCACACATTTTGTTGGCTAGATTTTTTGCATAGCACAAAACCTAGGCAGTCATGAGATAAATCTCCCCTCATTTACCGGTGAAGCTCCTGTGTCAGATTTGTCAATTTAAGTATGCTAATATCTAAATGGGGTTTTACTTTAACTACTCAGTTCATGAACCATAACAGAACAGTTCTGCAGCAAGTAAGCAGTTGTTTAAAAGAAAAAAAAAATTTTATAGAAGAAGGGAAAAGAGAATTATATCAAACACAGAGAAGAAATGAAGGAAGATGTGCATCCCAATCAATAGATAGCAGAGTTGATTGCATGCACATAGAATGAAACCAATAGATATAAACACAGATATTCTAAGCCAAGGTAGCTCTAGATCTAAATCTGAAATAACAGAAAGTCTATTAAAAGATCTAAGATAAAAAGCAAGGAACATAATACGCCATGACACAAAGTTCTCTGGAAATCTACACCTGTATATTCCTTTGCTTCAAGTGGCTCTCAAGAGTTTTAGCACAAAGTCTGGAACACAAGGTTGCTGTTTACAAATTCTGATCATTAATCTGGAGGTTCTTCTCCTACTTATAGAATGTAGAGAGGGAAAGAACAAATGGGAAGCTCTAACTTGAACTGAAACACATGTGGAAGTCAAGTAAAGATGACATTTGGCAATCATCCCTCTTGGACTTACTCTTTGCATGACATGTAAGATTTGCAACTGACAATAGTACCTTCTACTTAACTACGTGGAACCTGTCTCCAAGTAGTTGACTTCTTCAAGTAACGGTTTTCAAAACCAATAACTTTGAAGTCTGTACAATTTAATTGATCGCGGGATTACTTTGTCGGAGGAACTAGAAGAAGGAATAGAAGAAGATGCAAGTCAATTGTAACATTTTCATGTCTTCTTTTTGTTCAGATATTGGATATACTTGTCGAACATGTGATTCAACATCTTCCCATCTGGATTTAGCCACTAGCTTCCTTCTCTGAAGCAAGCTGAATTTGCAAACAATCTGGAATTCAATCAACACCTTGATGCACGCTTCCACATCTTCCAAACTTGGCCCTGGAAGCGGCTTGCAATATCCGCCTGCAATGCTACCTTGTCTCCTAATAGAATTCATCGTAAAAGGTTTAGTAGCTCTGTCAATTCTCTTTTGTACCATCAAAAGAGACCCTTCCAGGGCAATGTAGGCACTTTGGTAGGAACAACTCCGTATGTATGAAGTAACATCTCCGACCACGTCCTCCTCAGTAAAATTCTGGAAATGATACTGTCTGGTAAGGATGATGTCCTACTCTCAAGTGAAGGCATCCTCTTCAGCAAAACTCTAGCAGCATCATCCAAACGGAAAGATACTGCAAGACTCCAGCTGCTTCCACTTCTCAACTGATCCATCCGATACATGGGCTGCATCTGCAAACCAATAGGATCTCCCGGCAGCTTGTTGATGCTCGGGCAAAGTACTGCACGTTACTCTCAACAACTGTGTTCATGTCTACTATGCTCGTCACCAGTTGACTTCAGCTGATTTAGATGCATCATTCATAGATCCTTAGAGGCAAGGTACTACTGGCCCACCCTCTTTCAATATACTGCATATTGGGTAGCTAAGTGACAAGCAATGCCAACATTCTTCCATTCGTCAATAGCTTTCACCTGATTGCTTGCATCATCCATTTAAAACCTGCATAAGATGATTGACTCACCTGCTCTGACAATGGGTTGAGTGGGAATTTTATTGGTATGCTTAACCTTGGCTTCATGATTTCGGTCACAATTGAGATATTTGCTTCTGAAGCTCGTCTTTCTCTGTCTTTTCTCTGTCAAGCCTAAGTGAATAGAAGCATCTATCAATGTCTGCATGTCCTGCTTCAATCCTTCTATGCCGTGGCTTGACTGAGAGGTACTCTGGTATAAAAGTTACATCTTCTGTCGTGAGCTTATCCTCCTTTCCTTCCGCCCAGTAACTGACATAGTCAGCAAACAACGCTACCTCGACTCTTTCGATTGATCAACCTTAAAGTTGCCTTCTGCTACACTTATAGGCCTTCAACTGGTACTTTTCTCACCTAGACTACTGGAGTAGCTGCAAGTCGTGCTCTTCCAAGTTCAATCTCCACTCTCAAAAACTTCTGGTAACTAACGTGCGAAACCTAGTACCAGAAAATCCAAGAAGTTCCTTCTCCGAGAATGAGAAGTCGTTTAAGTGCACTACTATCTCCCCGCTTTGTTTCCTCTCCATCAAAAAGTGCTACAGTGTTATGGCTGCCATCTTCAGCTGAATCATCCAAGGTACAAGACTCTTTCGAACTCTGCCATCTGTAGCTTGGAACTGTCTCTTGCCTACAACAGATGCTGAACGGAGTGGCCGAGGAAAAAAGATGTATATCCACAAATTGTCTGCTCAGCTCCATGGTGATCAATCTATCATTCGGATATTATGGGTAGCTTAACCGGTTCTTCAGAAAAGTAAAGTAACCCTAAGTTGCAGATATGTTGACAGATCATGCAAACTGAAGGTGAATAGTCATCTTTGACAATTTTTCCAGGGATACAAAGTTTGAATGGTCCTAATGAAAGCATAGATCCATTTTCCAATTGAGTCCCTGACAAAAGATATTAGAAGCAAAAGGCATGCATGGAAAATTCGATTCACTATGGAAAGGGCCTTTTGTGATTATGAAGCTCGTCTGGAGCAGAGAGCTTCATTCTTGCTCCTCAGGATGGAGTAGAATTGCCATTGCCCTTCAATGGGTAACACTTGAAAGCTGTTCCGAACATGAGAAACAGGGTAAAACCTATATGTATATAAATAAAATCTTGTTTGTTTTTTCTTTGTTTTGTTTTTGTTTTTGTGTTGTGTTTGTTTGCCTGACCCCATGCCCAAAGGACTAGATACGAAACCAGAGATGTTGGGATCTCATCTTTTCCCTTTTTCATTCTGACAGAGAAAAAGATGTCCACAGACGGAGCCAAGTGGTGTCCCCCAGATTTCATCCTGAAATCTGCAACTACCCTATCCAAAAAAAATTTCGTACTTTTAAAATAATGGGTCGTTTTGTGTTTTTATTGCCTGAAAGTTCTTGTATTGCGTCAAGATATTCCAGAAGAGCCATGTTAGCCTTTTTCGACAAATACCCAGATGCCCAAAATTGTTATATTCTGTCGTCGGGATTTGTCTGCGGGAAATTTGTATTTAATTATTTTGAGCCCCGTTTGAGGCAATTTGCGCTCTGTTTTAACCCTTGTTGTGATCGAACATATCATTATTCTTATATACCAATAAGGGTTTTAACTAGGAATAAGTTTTGGGCTTTATTTGTGACTTTTGACAATTTTTCGTGTTTTTGTGTTTTCCCGTTTCGTTTTCTGTGAAATTTCTCTAGATCATTTCCTTTGTTGGGTTAGCCCGATTCTTGGCCTAAAGTATTCGGAGATCACATACGCACATTGTGTCAGAAGGAAGTCGCCATCGGAGGTCCGGTTCACTGGGAAAAGGCGAAGTCGTGCACTAAAAAGCCCCTGCGGGGTTGGGCGCATTTTTGGAAAACAAAGGATTTAAGCGGAGCATGGGAAAAATGGAAGCAACAGGCAGGTGGGAATTTATTGCCTGTACCTTGCAGGGTACTTTTTCCCATGATGGAAAGGTCACTTAAGCTGCAGTGGGAAAATTAGAGGCAGCAGGCAGGTGGGAATTTATTGCCTGCCTTGCACGGTAAAAATTCCCATGGTGGAATAAAAGAAAAGTGACTTAAGTGAAATCATGGGATTTTATTGCCTGCCTTGCAAGGTAAATAATCCCATTGTCAAAGTCAAATCACTTAAGTGGATCATGGGATTTCCGGGGCTACCTTGCAGGGTAAAGAATCCCATTGTCATAAATTCTTAAAAATAGAATTCTATTATGCAAAAAAGTGTGCCCCCTTTGGAGAGAAGAAGGCAGCCTTAAAGTGGATTAAATTAATTATTTCTTCTTCTAATTTAGGCGCCCATGCATGGAAGAAAGTCAACAAAGCAAAGGGGAATAAAAGAAATAGAAATAGATGGTCTAAATTAATTAAATTTAATTTATTTAAAGGCTGCCCCCTCCATATGTGAAAAAGTGCGCCCCTTTTGGGAAAGATATAATGTTTTTTAAAGCATTAAATGATTAAATTAAATTCCTATTTTCAGTGGCTATGGTCAAAGCACACTGTGAAGCTTGAGTGAAGTGAAGAGTGGATGATTAAATTGATTAAATTTAATTTAATGGATGGTTGTCCTTAAACATGCTATTTTAACACACCAGTTAAAGAGAAGAGCATTATTTTTAATTAAGTAATTGCCAGGAATAGGAAGGGCAATTATTAATTATAGAATTATGAGGGTTATATAAGCATGGGCTGCCATAAGGGTGAATTAATTAATTCACAGGTAAAGAATTGCAGCCAAGAGGAAAAGTGCGCCCCATTTGAAGAGGGATTTTGCTCAGACAAAGGTGAAAACAAGGCCAAAAGCTTTCAATTTTGGCGCATGCATTGAAGGAGGTTGATTTGTGTTTGCATAATTGTTTACATAAGTGATACAGGTGCTTAGGTGAAGTTGAAAAAATTCATGCTCAACTTTGCATGCAAATTAAACATCAATTTTTGGGGCAGCAGGCTTGAAAAGTGCAGATTTTTATCATTAAAATTCACTGTTCATGCTCCGGTGGCCATCTTTGTCTGAATTAATTGCAGGAATTCATTACAGGTACTTTACAAAAGAAAAGGAGCTCTAATCAATGTCCAATACATTGAATACATCCTCCGAATCTGAAGAATTATCCAGATCTACACCAGTATTGAAGAAATCCAGCCAAGTAAGAAGAAAAAGAATTATTCAGACAAAGATAGACAAAGCCATGGCAAAGAGAGATGAAAAAGAAAGCACAACGGAGTCATGCATCACTTCCAAATTTGCAGACATAGAAGACACAGATCTAGGCCCGGAACCTCTTTCCGAATTGATTGATAGATCCAGAGCAGGAAAGACTTCACTCATGCGTGCGGTTAAAAGCAGTGGAATTATTCGAGCTGCAGCCTTTCCATACACAGCCCAGTTGCCAGAGTTTGTTATGGAGTGTGCTAGATCTTACCATCCTTCATCCAGATCAGTGCGAGATGCTACGGGGAAAACAATAATTCGGTTGGATGCAGAGTTCATCAATTATTGTTTGAAGATTCCGGTGCGAAAGGTGGTGACTTCCATTAGCCTTCAGGATGCTGGCAGCAGGTGGGAGAAGCATAGAGTTGATTGCATGAGCATAATGAATAGCAGATACATGAAGAAGCCTAGATCTCCTTCTAAGTTCCCAAGAACTCTTCAGCGGCCCAATTTGGTGCAGGAGGTCGATGATATTGTCAAATTGTTATGCAGGATTAATGGCGAGGCAAATGCTTACACTTTCCGAACATGGATGTATGCTTTCATCAGGACCATTGAAGTCAACAAGGTTGATTCCATAATCAATTGGTCGGAAATTATTAGCGACAACATTGGTGAGCAACTCCGGAACGTGAAGCGTACTTTCAGCTTCAAAATGACTTCCTACTTGGTGTACGTTGCAGCTTCACAAGGCATCTTCTCCAAACTGGATAGATGTGGCGTTCTTTCTAAGGACCCCATTTTCGAGTGCTACCCACAGCTTACTGTACCTGCGTGCGAGAAAGATTTCAAAGTGGTCAATGATGAATTCTTCTACGATTTCATTTGCAAGCTAGACAAAGACTTGAAGGCCAACAGGGTAAGCAAAGAAGCGTGGGAAGCCGTATCCAGGATTGGCAGTCTATTCATTCAGTTTGCAGATTTCACATACCTCAGGGTTACAAGCTTTTCTGGAGAACCAATAAAGATGCCCAGATATCCGAATGATAGATTGATCGCCATGGAGCTGAGTAGGCAACTTGTGGAGATACATGACCTTCAGTCGAAATGGCACAAGTCTACGGGCTTCTTTCCCAATCACTGTCGGACATTATAGCTGCCAGAGCATTCATAGAGCTCGAGGGATGGAGACGCAGATGTTATCCGAGTACAAGCAAGAGTTCTTCCCTGCACGGCTGAACTTTGATCCATTTGGAGTAGCTGGGAAGACGATCTCCCAGGAGTACGCACACGTGCCTTCATTGGAGGATTTCTGGATAAAGTGCAAAAGTGAGTACGAGGTTAGAAAGAGGGATTTCAGCAGGCTATCAGCAAAGCAAGTGTTCGACTTTGGACTAGCGCGGATACCTGCGGATCTTAAAGATGATGGGAATGTGTACTTGACACTTACCATCAAATGGGAGGAGATAGAGCCGTACTTCAGATAACGTAAGAGGCTGCAACAATTGAAGAAAGATCTGGAGCTGTTTTGGTGAATACTTCAAACTGGTTGCTGACAAAGGGATACTGCCTTGATGAAGCATTGATGAATCAAGTCACAGGCAACTTTGGCGCAGGAGATTCCCTCAAGCGGAAGCAGGGAGGAGAAAGCAGCAGAAGGTCTGAGAAGTTGAAAGTACACAAAATATCTCAATCAAAGGAGAAGATCACTTCCACGGCCATGACTTTAGCTCCGACTTCTCCAGCACCCAATACTTCACCAACTATTTGCACCGCAGCAGGACACTTCCATGCCTCCATTGGATCCGGCGACATTCATTTTCTCTCCTCAGCCACTCCGTTCATCACCTGTTCCAGAAGAGATGTTAAAGCTGCAGATGGCGGAGTTCGAAAGGGCTTTGTCCTTGGATGATTCAGAGGATGGCAGCCATAACACTGTGGCACTTTCTGATGGAGAGGATGCAGAGCGGGAGATGGTAGTGCACTCAGCGACTTCTCATTCTCCGAGAAGTAACTTCTCAGAATGGTTGGCTTCGCAGTTGGTTCCCAGAAGCTAGAGTGGAGATGAACTTGGAAGAACACGACTTGCAGCTACTTCAGAGCCTAGGCGGAAGAGACAGAAGGCCTAAAGTTGCTAAGGTAACTTCAAGGTTGATCATCGAGGAATCGGGGCAGAAGTTTGCTGAGATGTCAATTCCGGCAGAAGGAAAGGAGGATGAGCTCACGGCAGAAGATGTTACAGTAACCAGAGTACCCCTCGGTCAAGCCACCACAGAAGGATTGAAGCAGGATATGCAGACATTGATAGATGCTCTATTCCTTAGGCTTGACAGAGAAAAGGCGGAGAAAGACGAGCTTCAGAAGCAAGTATCTCAATTGTGCGAGATCATAGCCAAGGTTGCTAAACCTTCCATTCAGCCCATTTCAGAGCAGGTGAGTGATCATCTTATGCAGGAAATGGAGGATGCAAGCAATCAAGTGAAAGCTATTGACGAATGGAAGAACCTGATTATTCGTCAAGCTTCTGTACAACTTGGAGAAGTGCCAGCCCGCCTGAAGGTTATGAATGATGTAGCAAATCAGCTGAAGCAACTGGTGACGAGCATAGTAGACATGAACACAGTTGCTGAGAGTAACCTGAGTACTTTGGCTGAGATCAACAAGCTGCCGGGAGATGTATTGGTTGCAGAACAGATTGTACCGGATGGATCAGTTGAGAAGGGGAAGCAGCTGGAGTTTGCAGTATCTTTCCGTTTGGAGATCTGCAGAGTTTTGCTGAAGAGGATGCAGGCACTTGAGAGTAGGACATCATCCTTACCAGACAGTATCATTTCTTTCACTGAGGAGGACGTGGTCGGAATGTTACTTCATACGTACGGATTGTTCCTAGCAAGGTGCCTAATTCCCTGGAAGGGTCTCTTCTGATGGTACAAAAGAGAATTGATAAAGCTACTAAGCCTTTCACAATGAATTCTATTAGGAGACTGGTGGCGCTAATTAATTCAGACGAAGATGGCAACCGAAACATGAACAGTGAAGTTTAATCATAAAAATCTGCACTATTCAGGCCTTCTGCCCACAAAATTGGATGTTTTAGTTGCATGCAAAGTGAGCATGAACTTTTCCAACTTCACCTGAGCACCTGTATCACTTATGCAAACAATTATGCAAACACAATATCAACATCCTTCAATGCATGCGCCAAAATTGGAAGCTTTTAGCCTTGATTTTACCTTCTTCTGAGCAAAAATCCTCTTCAAATGGGGCGCATCTTTCCTCTGGGTTGCACTTCTTTACCTGTGAATTCATTAATTCATCTTTATGGTAACCCATGGTTTATATAACCCTCATAATTCTATAATTAATAATTGCCCCTCCTATTCCTGACAATTAATTAATTGAAAAACATGTTTTTCTCTTTAACTGATGTGCTAAAATTACATGTTTAAGGACAGCCATCGAATAAATTAAATTTATTCAATTTAATCATCCACTCTTCACTTCACTTAAGCTTCACAGTGTGCTTTAAACCTTAGCCACTGAAAATAGGAATTAATTTAATCATTTAATACTTTAAAAAGTATTATCTTTCTCCCAAAAGGGGTGCACTTTTTGACATGAAGGGGCTGCCATTAAATAAATTAATTTATTTAATTTTAGAGCAATCTATTTTCAACCACCTTTTGTCCTTTGCCTTTGTTGACTTTTCCACAAGCCTGGGCGACTATTTTGGGTGAATAATTAATTAAATTAATCAATTTAAAGGCTGCCATTACTTCTCCAAAGGGGGCGCACTTTTTAACATATAGAATTATATTTTTAAGAATCACATGACAATGGGATTATTTACCCTGCAAGGCAGCCCTGAAAATCCCATGATTCACTTAAGTCGCTTGACCATTTCATAATGAGATTATTTACCCTGTAAGGTAGGCAATAAAATCCCATGATTCACTTAAGTGATATTTCTTTTATTCCACAATGAGAATTTTTACCCTGCAAAGCAGTTATGAGATTCTCGCCCGCCTGCTGCCTCTAATTTTCCCATTGTTACTTAAGTGGCATTGCCTTCATGGGAAAAAGTACCTTGCTAGGCCAGGTACAAAATTCCCACCTGCCTGCTGCTTCTAATTTTCCCATGATTCACTTCAATTCTTTTTTTTCCAAAAATGTGGCCAGCCCAGAAGAGGCTTTTTGGTGCACGACTTAATCTTTTCCCAGTGAACCAGACCTCCGATGGCGACTTCCTTCTGGCACAACGTGCGTATGTGATCCCCAGTTACTCCAGGCCAAGAATCAGGCCAAACCAGCAACATTGAATTGATCTAGAGAAATTTCACAGAAAACGAAACGGTGAAAACACAAAAACACAAAAAAAATTGTCAAAAGTCACAAATAAAGCCCAAAACTTATTCCTAGTTAAAACCCTTCTGGTATATAGGAATAATGATATGTTCGATCACAACAAGGTTAAATCGGAGCGCAAATTGCCTCGAACGGGGCTCAAAATAATTAAATACAAATTTCCTGCAAACAAATCCCGACACAAGAATATAACAATTTTGGCCATCTGGAAGATATTTGGCAAAAATGGATAATATGGCTCTTTGGGAATATCTTGACGCAATACAAGAACTTTCTGGCAGCTAAAAACACAAAAGTGACCCATTATTTTAAAAGTACGAAATTTTTTTGGATAGGGTAGTCATCAGATTTCAGTGATGAAATCTGGGGACACCACATTTCCTTTGCATTGTTGTTCTAGAAGTTACTACCTCCAATCTACTTATGCATAGTCTACTTCACAACATGGTCTGCCCCTCAAATTATGTGTATAGATCTGCTATATTGAAGATAGGTGAAATGTATTTCCCTTTTACGAGTTCTATATCATATGCATTCTTTGCAAACTTCTTCTAGACTTGGTATGGTCCAATCTTTTTATATTGACCTTATCATATGTTGCCCTCAAGAACCTCTCTTTCCTCGAGTTCACAAGAATCATATCTCCAACCTTGAACTCTAATTCTCTCCTCCTCAAGTCTTTCCATTGTTTGTATTGTGCACTACTCTACTCCAATTTTGAACGCATGGTGTCCCCAGATTTCACCCTGAAATCTGAGACTACCCCTTTTAAAAAAATTCGTTCTTTTTAAAATAACAGGTCTTTTTGTGTTTCTATTACCTGAAGTTGTCTCTATTACGTTTAGATATTCCCAATGAATCATATGAGCGCAATTTCAACAAATACCCAGATGCTAAAACTCATTTTATCCCTCCGCAAGGTTTTGTCTGCGGGAATTTTATTTAATTATTTATTAAATAAATAAAGCCCCGTTTAAAGTAAATTGTGCTCCGGTTGAACCCCGTTGAAGTTTTTCATGTCAGTATTCCCACATTTCAATAGGGTTTTCACCAGGAATGAATTCAGAGCAATTGTCTGTAACTTCTGGCAACGTTTTTCATTTTTATTTATTTCTTTTGGCTTTTGTTTTCGGTTTTCTCTGTGGTTTGTCTGTTAAATTCTATTTGATCCATTCTGTACTCTTGTATAGCCTCGTTTAGTGTACTTAGTAGCATCTGAAAGTCATCCATGGCCTCAACAAAGAAAGGAATTAATCACAGAGTGTTGACTTCTGACCAAAAAAGAAGAATTTAAGCAGAAAAAACCTCTCCTAGGCAAGTTGCACTTTTTGGGATTATAGATCTAAGTTGCTGGTGAGGAATTTTGGTAATGGCAGGCAGGCGGGAATTTCTTGCCTGCATAGCACCTTACTTTTTCCCATCATGTCAAAACCATTTAAGCTGCAATGGGAATTTTAGAGTTGGCAAGAAGGCAGGAATTTCTTATCTGCAATGCAGGGTGAAAATTCCTCATTATAAAAGAAAAATCACTTAAAGCACCGACGAGAATTTCTTACTTGCCTAGTAGGGTGAAAATTCTCCATTATGAAAGTCAAATCACTTAAGCTGGAAGATGTGATTTTTGGAGCTGCAATGCAAGGTGAAAATTCCCATTACTTTGACTTTCTATTTTTAGCAAATTCCCTTGCCAAAAAGTGCGACCCACCTTGGCATTAATACATGTATTTAATGATATTTATTAATAGTATTTCTAGCTAAGTTTGGCGCCATAAATAGAAGGAAATTCAAGGCAAGTGGATGAGCTAAAGAGAAGTCAAGGATGCATAGTAAAAATAAATAAAATAAATTCCTAGAAAAAACAATCATAAGCATGCATGACTTGGGTGCCCAAATTGGAAGAAGAAGCATGGCTTTTAATTAATTAAACTGCCAAAAATAGGGAGAGGCAATTATTAAAATTAGCATGCAGATGGCTATATAAGCATGGGACGCCATAAAGGAGAAGCAATTAATTCTTTTTGATGAAGTTTGCAGCCCGGAAAGGTTTTGGCGCCAAAGGAAGGAGAATTTTGCATTAAAGAGTATTTTCCATTGCCGGGAAGCTTCCAGTTTTGGCGCCTAGGGTTGGAATAGCCCGATTTTTGTTATTCTAAGTGTCTGCATGTTGGTATAAGTGCCCAAGTATTCATCATAGGTGCTCATATTGGCAGCAGGATTATAAAGGAAGTCAAATATTCAAATCAATGTCAATTAATTGCATACATCACAGATGAATATATCTTCTAATATCAATCCAAGAAATTGTCAGATCTGCACAAATTGATCCAATTACAAAGGATTCTGGCAGAATTAAAAGGAAAAAGTGCTCAAACAAAGATTATTCCAGGCATGATGTAGCATGATTAAAGAGAAGGGTCAGCAGAATCATGCATTGCTTCCAGATTTGTTGAAATCAAGGATACAAACATAGGCCCTGAACCTATCACTGATTTAATTGACAGATCCAGAGCTAGAAGGACATCTCTTATGCGGGCAATTAAAAGTAGTGGGATTGTATAAGCTTCAGAGTTTCCAGTCATAGCTCAATTGCCTGAATTTGTTATGTAGTGTGCAAGGTCTGATCATCCTCTTTCCAGAACAATCCGAGATGCTGCAGGAAAGACAATAATCAGGTTGGATGCACAATTCATTAATTATTGCCTAAATAGTCCGGCATGACCAGTGGTGATTGCTATTAGTATGCAGGATGCTGGCAATAGATGGGAAAATGCTAAATTACATATTCGACAAGTATATTCAATATTAGAACAAAAAGAAAGTGTAGGATGTTACAACTGGCAGATCTTCTTTCTTCTCTTCTTTCTTATATCTCCCGGATGAAATTGTAAGATTAAAATTATTGGTTTAAAAGCCATTACTTTAAGTTATTTGGAAAGGTTCTCTAAGATAAGTGGAAGACGTGCACAACTTTGGCTTAATCTCCAGATGCATGTCACTTAGAGAGGAATTCTAGAAGAAAGATTGTCAGATGTTCCCTTTACAACTTCCGCATGTTCTAGTTCAGTTGTAGTTTCCTATTTGTAATTTCCCCTCTATACACTATAAATAGAGGAAGAGCCTACGGGTTAAAAAATGAAAATTTGTAATCAACATTCTTGTGTTCCAGACTTTGAGCTAAAACCCTTGATATCTTTTTGAAAGCTAAAGAATTGAAAGGAGGAAGATTTCCGGAGAACTTTGTGTCAACGGTACATTTGTTTCTTATTTATGTGTAGATCTTTGCATAAACTGTGTTATCTCAGATCTAGATTTGAAACTTTCCTTTCCTTTAAATTTTGTATGTTGAGATCTGTTTGTTTTATCTATGTGCATGAGACCAACTCTGTGAACTATTGGTTGGATTGCACATTTTCTCTTCTTTCTTCCCGGATTCAATTATTCCCCCCTTTTACAAATATTTCTTTACAACTCCTTGCTGCAGAATTTCCTAGCTATGGCTCATGAGCTTTGCAATTAAAGTAAAACCCACGAACAGTTACTCATATCCACAATTGATAGAAATATTACACGAGAGTCTCACCGGTAAATGAGGGAGATTTATATCATGATTGCCTAGGTTTTCAGCTGTGTAGAAAATCTAGCCAACACCGCACTTTCATGTGCACCTCCTTCATATATTGCACAAAATATTTGAATTTTACGCTTCTTCCTCTTTCTTTGCAGTAAGTCCCACAATTCTGAAACTCCTTCGGACTTATCACGTAAACAATCTAGGAAATCCCAATACTCATGTTCATAGAGTTGCTATAAAAAAACTCCATGTGCACAAGGACTGAGTCCTATGTCCCCAGCCTTCTCTCAAACCAACCTATGAAAAAAAATGCAAGAGCTTTTGTTGACAACTTATGTTTGTCCGTCTCTCTACAGGTGATCTGCAGAACTTAACTACAATTTCATGTTCAACTTCTTCCACAACATGCGCCAAAAGTGACACACCACCTAGTATCTCTATCAATTACAATACTGCAAGGAAATCCACATAGTCTCACAACTTCCTTGAAAAACAAGTTAGCTATATGTGCGACATCATTGGTCTTCTTACAAGCAATAAGACAATCCATTTTTTAGAATATATCAACAACAAAGATAGAATCATGACGCTTCCGCATTTTGGGTAACCCCAAAACAAAATCCATACTTACATGCTTCCAAGACTTCTTAGGTATTGTCGGTGGTTGATATAATCATATATTCTGGCATTTCCCCTTTGCTAACCCGCAAAATCTATATCTCTAAACATATTTGCACACATTTGCAGCCATCCGCAGCCAGTTGTACATTTCACTTATATGTGGCAGGGTATTATCTATCCCAAAGTGACACTGCTAGATCTTCACCCTGCAGTTGCTGACTACCCTATCCGATCAAATTTCGTCCCTCATCGATCCTCAGGGTAAACAACAAGTGATAGAATTGCATGAAAGCTTCTTGCATTTGCGTCAAGATAACCCCAAAGAGCCATATAAGCCTTTTTCGCCAAATACTTACATGCTTCCAAGACTGTCTTAGGTATCTGTCGGTGGTTGATATGTCTGCGGTATATTCTGGCATTTAATTATTTTGCTAACCCCGCAAAAGGCTATATGCGCTCCGTTTTACACTCTATTATGCAGCACATTTGTCAGCCATCCGCTATGCCAGTTATACAGGTTTCAACTTGGAATATGTTTTGCAGGCGTTATTTGTAACTATTGGCAAAGTGACCTGCTAATCTGTGGTGTCCCGTTTCGTTTTCTTGGATCAAATTTTCCCTGAAACAATTCGATTTGTCGGGGTAAGCCCGATAATTGGCCTAGTGCAGCTTTAAAACATATACGCACATTATGCCTATAGTAAATAATCTAACCAAGATATGCAATCAATGCTCAAAGCGAAGTTTTGTGCATGGTTAAAGCCCCTGTTAACACACTTCGCATTCTTATGCCAAACAAAGGATTTAAAACCCCTCAGCAATGGGACAATCAACTAGTTAGAAATCAGAATTGCAGCTTGGAAATAATTATATTTGCCTGGCAGGGTACTTTAATCAACGATTGTTGGCTAGAAATCACTTAAGCTGCACAACTGGGAAAACCTAGAGGCTGCAGTCAGGTGAGAATAAATTGCTCTGCATTGCACCGGTGAGGCTTCCCATGATAAGATAAAAGTCAAGTTATATTTTCTGAATATCTATCTGTTGGATTTTACTTTAACCGTGCAGCTTGCATGGTACCATAGCTAGGCAATTTTGCAAAGTCAAATAAGCTTAACTGTATCATGAAATATTGGTGCCTGCCTTGCAGGGTAAAGAATCCCATTGTGAAATATTCGAGAAGAAAGGAAAGATTAGATGTGCAATCTAACCAAGTGCGCCCCCTTTGGTGAGAGAATGGTCACATGCACATAAGCAATGATTATTTTAATTAATCTATTCTCTGAAATACAGAATGCGCCCAAGCTTGGAGGAAAGTCTCAGATCCAGATCTAAGATAACACAGTTTATGCAAAGGATCTATACAGAAGCAAGAAATTTAATGCATTTATTGACTGCAAAGTTCCTCTCGAAAAATGCTTCCTCCTTTGGGAATTCCTTAATGTTTTTTAAGGCATTAAAACATTAAATTAATTTCTATTTTTAGTGGTTATCAGCTCAAAGCACACTGTGAAGCACAAGTGAAGTGATGTGTGAGGGATTACAAATTTTGATTCCTTTAACCCATAGGATGGTCTGTCCTTAACTATGTTATATTGTATAGAGAGAAAATTTACAAATAAGATAACTATCCGAGCTGAAGCTTTTCACACGTGGAAGTTGATAAAAAGACAAATAGCATGACAATATCCCTCCTGAAATTCCTATTTGCATGGCATTGCAAGATTTATAATTGAAAATAAAACCTTCTATTTTGCATGTCTGCCACCTATTTCCAAGTAATTGCAGCTTCTTCAAGGCATCTTTTCCAAGCTGGATAGATGTGGTGTTCTTTCTAAGGACCCCATTTTCGAGTGCTACCCGCAGCTTACTGCACCTACAGGCGAGAAAGACTTCAAAGTAATCAATGATGACTTCTTCTACGATTTCATCTGCAGGCTAGACAAAGACTTGAAGGCCAACAGGGTAAGCAAGGAAGCGTGGGAAGCCGTGTCCAAGATTGGCAGTCTATTCATTCAATTTGCAGATTTCACATACCTCAGGGTTACGGGCTTTTCTGGAGAACCAATAAAGATGCCCAGGTATCCAAATGATAGATTGATCGCCATGGAGCTGAGCAGGTAACTTGTGGAGTTACACGACCTTCAGTCAAAGCGGCACAAGTCTACGGGCTTCTTCCCAATCACTGTGGGATATTACAGCTGCATTAGCATTCACAGAGCTCAAGGGATGGAAGCGCAAATGTTATCCGAGTATGAGCAAGAATTCTTCCCTGCACGGTTGAACTTCGATCCATTTGGAGTAGCCAGGAAGACAATCTCCCAGCAGTACGCACATGTGCCTTCGTTAGAAGATTTCTGGATGAAGTGCGGAAGTAAGTACGAGGTCAGAAAGAGAGATTTCAGCAGGCTGTCAGCAAAACAAGTGTTCGACTTTGGACTAGCACGGATACCTGCGGATCTTAAAGATGATGGGAATGTGGTACTTGACACTTACCATCACATGGGAGGAGATAAAGCCATACTGCAGAATAACATGGGAGGCTGCAACACAATTGAAGAAAGATCGAGAGCTGTGTTGGTGAATACTTCAAACTGGTTGCTGACGAAGGGATATTGCCTTGATGAAGCATTGATGAATCAAATCACGGGCAACTTCGGCGCAGGAGATTCCCTCAAGCGAAAGCATGAAGGAGAAAGCAGCAGAAGGTCCGAGAAGTTCAAAGTACACAGAAGATCTCAAGAGAAAGAGAAGATCACTTCTACGACCATAGCTTTGACTCCAGCTTCTCCAGTACCCAGTACTTCACCAACTATTGCACCGCAGCAGCAGGGCGTTTCCATGCCTTCATTGAATCCGGCGACATTCGTCTTCTCTCCTCAGCCACTTCGTTCATCACCCGTTCCAGAGGAGATGTTGAAGCTGCAGATGGCAGAGTTCAAAAGAGCTTTGTCCTTGGATGATTCAGAGGATGGCAGCCATAACACTGTGGCACTTTCTGACGGAGAGGATGCAGAGTGGGAGATGGTAGTGCACTCAGCGACTTCTCACTCTCCGAGAACTAATTTCTAGGAATGGTTGGCTTTGCAGTTGGTTCCAGAAGCGAGAATGGAGATGAACTTAGAGGAGCACGACTTGCAGCTACTCCAGGATCTGAGTAGAAGAGACAAAAGGCCTAAAGTTGCTAAAGCAACTTCTAGGTTGATCATTGAGAATTCGGGAGAGAAGTTTGCTGAGATATCAATTCCGGCAGAAGGAAAGATAGAGGAGGAGCTCACAATGGAAGATGTGACAGTGACCAAAGTACCACTCGGTCAAGCCACCACTAAAGGATTGAAGCAGGACACATAGACATTGATAGACGCTTTATTCCTTAGGCTTGACAGTAAAAAGGCGGAGAAAGAAGAGCTGCAGAAGCAAGTATCTCAATTATGTGAGATCATAGCCAAGGTTGCTAAACCTTCCATTCAGCCCATTTCAGAGCAGGTGAGTGATCATCTTATGCAGGAAATGGAGGACGCAAGCAATCAAGTAAAGGCTGTTGACGAATGGAAGGATCTGATTATTCGTCAAGCTTCTGTACAACTTGGGAAGTGCCAGCCCGCCTAAAGGTTATGAACGATGCAGCAAATCAACTAAAGCAACTGATGGAAAACGTAGAAGGCATGAATACAGTTGCAGAGAGTAACCTGAGTATTTTGGCTGAGATCAACATGCTGCCGAGAGATGTATTGATTGCGGAACAGATTGTACCAAACGGATCAGTGGAGAAAGGGAAGCAACTAGAGTTTGCAGTATCTTTCCGCTTGGAAATCTACAGAGTTTTACTGAAGAGGATGCAGGCACTTGAGAGTAGAACATCAAATTTACCAGACAGTATCATTTCTTTCACTTAGGAGAGAGTGGACGGAGGAGTTACTTCATACGTGCGGATCATTTCTAACGAAGTGCCTGATTCCCTGGAAGATTCTCTTCTGATGGTACAAAAGAGAATTGATAAAGCTACCAAGCCTTTCACGATGAATTCTATCAGTAGACTGGTGGCTCTACAGGCAGACATTGCGAGGTTTGGGCCGAGTTTGGAAGAGGTGGAAGCGTGCAGCAAAGTGCTGAATGAAGGGTTGCTGCAATTCAGGGCAGAGAAGGAAGCAGTGGCCAAAACAGATGGAAAGATGCTGAATTACATGTTCGACAAGTATATCCGATATCAGAACAAGAAGAAGACATAATGATACAGCTGGCATGACTTCTATTCTTTCTTCTTCTATTTTCTATGTTCCCGGATGAAATTGTAAAACTTCTAAGTTATTGGTTTTACAACCATTACTTGAAGTCATGTGGAACCATTCTATTAGTTAAGTGATACATGTGTCACTTAAGAAGAAGTTAGTTGAGGATGATTGCCAAATGTCATATTTACTTGTTGTTCATGCTTTAGTTCAGTTTGAGTCTTCCATTTGTACTCTCCCTCCTACATTCTATAAGTAGGAGAAGAACCTCCGGGCATAGTTACCAGGTTCGGCTGGATTTGTATGAAATCTTGTGTTCGAACCGTTTTTGCTGAACCCCGAATAAACTTCGGAAGCAAAGGTTACAAAGGAGCTTGCTTTCCAGGGAAAAAAAAATTTCCTGTTTTGGCATAATTTTTTTTTTTGGCGAAAAAATTGCAAGCATGGAAAAAAATTTGCCATTTTTGGAAAGGGTCCGAGAAGATGTAGCAGCAAAAACTTGCATGTGCCATAACTTTCATTCTGTGGCTCCGTTTTAGGTGTTGTTCTTCTCTAAAAGTATATATTTTCTCGAGCTCTACGCATTGATGGCAATATTTTTCTTATTTTCATAAAATCTATTTTTGTACCTTTTTGGACCAAGCAACTTCTTGCAATCTTTTGAAAGAATCATTATGATGATGATGACTTATGGTAGATGGATGCTTTTTTGTATGATTTGTCTATATATAATGATATAAGTATACAATAATATAAATTTATAATAATATATGTATATATATTCCGAACCGGATTTTTCCGTTATTTTTTCGAGATTTTTTCGAGAACTCCGAAGGTTTCGGATTTTTTTCTAGCCCTTCCGAATTTAATTGGATTTCCGAACCTGGTAACTATGCCTCCGGGTCTAATCATTGATCAGAATTTGTAAGCAGCAATCTTGTGTTCTAAACTTTGTGCTGAACCCCTGAGAGCAACTTGGAGCAAAGGAATACAAAGGAGCAGGTTTCTGGAGAACTTTGTGTCACGGTGTACTTTGTTTCTTACTTTTAATCTTAGATCTCTTAGTAAACTTTGTGTTATTTTAGATCCGGATCTAGAGCTGCCTTTGTTTTATAATTTCTGTGTGTTCATATCTATTAAGTTTCTTCTATGTGCATGCAATTTTCTGCACAGCTAAAACTAGGCAGTCATGGGATAAATCTCCCCATTTACCGGTGAGGCTCCCATGTAAGATTTCCTGTCAATTATATTCTTCTATATCTATCTGTTGGTTTTACTTTAACAGCTGCTTACTCATGCTGCAGAGCTTCTTAGTTATGGTTCATCAACTAAGTGTTAAAGTAAAAATATCTGATAGAGGAAATAACACATTTTTATTGACGAAATCTGAAACGGAGCCTCACCAGTTAAGATGTGGGAGATTTATCTCAATGACTGCCTAGAGTTGGATGCACATAGCAGAACAATCTAGCCAAATACAGAATTTATTCAAAGGATCTCAGATCAACTAAGATAACACAAATTTATGCAAAGATCTATACCAGAAATAAGAAACAAAATGCACCGTTAGACACAAATTTCTCCGGAAATTTCTCCTTTCAATTCCTAAATTATTTATCATGTAAAGATATGATGGGTTTCAGCACAAAGTCTGCACAAGAATGTGATGCAAATTTAGACTCCCCCATAGGTTCTTCCTCTATTTATTTCGTAGAAGCACTCAACAAATACAGAAGCTCCTAAGACTTGAAAACCATGTTGACAAGCAGATGGAAGTTTGCAAATTGGAAAGGCCGATATCAATCTATCCAAGAATCCTGAAATTCCTATTTGCATGACAAATTGAATCTTTAACAATCTAAAAATAAAACCTTCTATCTAGCATGTCTGCCACCTATTTCCAAGTAATTGACTTCTTCAAGTAATGGATTTCCAACCAATCCACTTTGGGAGCAATTCTACAGATTACTTTTTCGGAGCAAAATAAAAGAAAGAAGAAGAAAGAGGAAAAGACATTAGAAGTTCATTTGCATAACACTACCAATCTTGTTCAACTCTCCAACATTCTGCTTGCTAGGAAGACTCTTTTGCCTTTGCTCACCAAACTGGATCTGGAAGCACTACCACTGCGGCATTTGCTTACAAAGTGTTGCCTCATGGACTGTCTTCCCCTTATGCTTGAAGCTTTTGTAGTTCTTCTCCAGTACTGCACTAGTCCAATCCGTTTTCAAAAGAAGAAGAACAAATTTCATCCATTTTTATTTTCGATTGCATATAGACAATTAATAAATTCAAAGCACTCCAGGGTGAATCACAAAACCTGGTTTCAATATAAAGCAGTTCAACAGAAGATTGCCAGCACATGCACAAGATCCTGAAGAATTTTCTATGCACAGACTTCCACACTGGGTGCAAGAAACAAGATTTTCAAGATGAAGTCTTTAGTGACGGCCTTTGCACCATTATGAGGTCTGTGATCTGTCAATTAAATTGGTCATACCATATCAGGGCCTATCCACATGCATCCATTGACTTCACAAATCCAGAAGTTATGCATGATTTTGTAGATCCTTCTCATTCATCACCATTATCCTGGAAGTAGTCTTTGTCTGAGTTTTCTTTCATTCTGCCAGAATCAGTGCAAATCAACTAGTCAGACTCTAACAAGAATTTGTTCTTATTCAGTAAGATATGATATAATGATCATGACTTGATTTGAAACTCGTACCGCAGTTCCTTCAGCACCTGAATGAATACACAACAATTGCATGGTGTACTAGATGAATATAAAGGATATCTTTGAGCTATCTAAACATCTGATATAAAGTCACTGCCCAGTAAAGCATACTATTGATTTGCATTCAAGGACTACCTCTAATAATCATCTTTTCACCGCAGACGTTCTACCAAATGAAGAGATTGGAAGTGACAAATCCATGAACTTGCAGCTCATCACCTTGGGCAGCCAAATTGTGCTTGAGCCAAAGAAGGGTGGCACATGGAAGTTTGCATCAATTACCTTCCCTTGGCAACAAGATCATGGTCTGGAGCTGCAATCCTCTTCCAAAAGAATTAGGATTGATTGCACCACCTATGGTAGTCCCAAATTCTTCGCCAAAATGCATGTTATCTTAATAATCTGGTTTCATCAGATTTTTGGCGATTTAATTAATTAAAACAATGCTTTCAAATCCAAGGGCGCCTAAGGTTGCATGTTTGAGTGGTTGGTTAATTCTCTTTTATTTGATTCTTACCATGGCACCCCTAGGGCACCTTACTCAGTATAGCTCATCCAGTTACGGCAAGACGTGCCCACTATTTAATGGCCAGACAGGTCCAGAACATCTGCATTAATAAACGGCCATTACCCATACCTTAAAAAAGTATTTATCCAAGCCGTGGGTCTGCACTTTTTGGGCCGCAAACTGTGTAAAAATAGTTTTTTCCTTAATTATTTTTTATTAGTTTAATTTCCATACTGTTTTCGCAACTCCATTATTCCCAGTCTTCCACTTAAGGGTTTTGACTTTCATAAGGGAATTTTCACTAGTTAGGCAGGTAAGTTAATTCCTAATGAGATGGTTGTAACTGATTTGTAACTATATCAACCACTTTGTAGCTACATCATTCATAATAAATAGACGGACAATAATTTCAAATGTGTGCAATTCCGCTTCTCTTTAGTTTATTCCTTGTGCAAATCTTCCCAGTGTTTTAAAAACCGGCTGAACCCGGTTCAACATATTTAGACATAAACCGGTTCCTTCCAAAAAACCGGACCGTTCGACATTTGGTACTGAACCGGTCGGTTTTGTAAGGAACTAGCCGGTTTAGTACCCAAAAAGTGCGAACCGGTCCGAAAGCTTTCATCCTGAACCGGCCAAGTCAGGTTTTTTTCGTTTTCTGGCATTTCTTTCCTTCTTAGGATTTTTGGTGAAAAAACACACAAGAGAATAAAATTTGCCATTTTTGGAAAGGGTTCGGGAAGATGTAGCAGCAAAAAACTTGCATGTGCCATAACTTTCATTCTGTGGCTCCGTTTTAGGTGTCGTGTTCTCTAAAAGTGCATATTTTCTCGATCTCTATGCATTGATGGTAATATTTTTCTTATTTTCATAAAATCCACAGTAACACCTTTTTGAACCAAACACCTTCTAGCCGATCTTCTGAAACCTATTCCTTTGCTTGCATCACGAGGAATGTAGGAACTAGATATCTAACATGAGGGAACCACCACCTCTGACACAGTAATGAATAACTAGTAGTAAGCCTCTCCAGTGCCTCAGCTATCCCTCACTTGTGATAGATGTGCAATTTTTCTTCCACAGCCTGCAAGGGTATTCCTCTTTTCCCTTCTTTGATAGTACCACATATCACTATCATGTACTATACTTCATGAACCTTCCTGGATGGAAACTTTGATACTCACTGCAATTTCCCTTTTTAGGGGGACTCCTGTAATGAACAAGGAGTTGAGATGTAAAACTCAAAAATCAGATTAGTGAGTTGTTCGTCCTTGACTGATATCTGCTCTGCAACCTACAACTTATGCCCTGCATAGAGCTGCGACCTCCTTGTGAAAAGTTGAATCCATCAATGAATTGGATAAACCTTATTACCACAGGCCGCAATTATTATGCCTCAAATATTAGCCAAAAAACCTCGACAAAGGCACAAATCGCACTTTTTGGCTAATATCATAATTGAGCTTGGAAATATTTAATTAATTGGATTTTTTCTTAATTAATCAAGTTCAACACTTTTGAAAATATAGTAAATGGCCTCCAAAATTCACCCAAACTTGAGATCTTAGCATTTTAAAAATATGGAGAGGCAGATAATAAATTCAGATTGATTAACTTCTCATCAACACATACTAAATGCACTTATCCTAAGTCAATCCCTCCACTTCAAACAAATCTATTAATTCATTTATATGTGCTAAATCATGCAATGATATTTTAAATTTAATTCGAGCACCATACCAACTAAAATACATAAATCCTTGTGGGGGGGTCACGTCCTTGAAAACACCCCTGTTGGCTAGATTTTCGGCATAGCACAAAACCTAGGCCAAAAGGTCTTGAGACCAAATCTCCCTCGAGATTAGAGGTGACATTACAGTGAATCAAATGTATCAATTAAAATATGCTAGTATTTATATGGGGTTTTACTTTAACTATTCACCTCATAAACTGGGTCGCACTATAGTTCTGCAGCACGTAAGCAGCTGAATTCTAAATTTAAAAGTCAATATTTATAGAAGCAATGGGAATTATTTACCCTGCAAGGCAGAAGTAATAGAGAATCTCGTGCAATGCCGATCAAGTAGATTTTTCAGAGTTGATTTCACGCACATGGGAATTTTTACCAATAGATATCAAGGCAGAATTATAAGCAAATTCCTAGCTCTAGATCTACTGCCTCTAATTTTCCACAAAGTTTGACTTCAAAGATCTGCGTTAGCTTCCATGGAAACAAAGTACACCGTGACTAGGCAAAGTTCTACAGAAATTTTCTCCTGTATATTCCTTTGCTTCAAGTGGCTACTCAAGGGTTTCAGCACAAAGTATGGAACACATGAATGTTGCTTAGCAATTCTCATCCTTTAACCCATAGGTTCTTCCTCTACTTATAGAATGTAGAGGGGCAATTACAAGTCAGAAGCTTTTAGTTGAACTGGCACGATTTCGTCTTTTCCAAAGGAGAACCACTGACAATCTCCCTCTTGGCGAATTCATCTTTGCATGGCATGCATGATGTGTAACTGAAAATAGATCCTCCTATGACTGCCACCTATTTCCAAGTAGTTGACTTCTTCAAGTAATCAGGATTTTAAACCAATCACTTAAGTTTTATAATTTAATTGATCGCAGAGATTACTTTGTACGGAAAACAATAATGGGAAAGACACAAAAAACACAAAACGTTGCCAGTCTTGTCCTTTTTCAAATAAAGCATGCAGCTAATTCATTTGCTTTTGATTCTCACCAAACCCTAGATCTGGATATAGCTGGATCTAGAAGCAGCTGGATATGTAAGCGGCTGGATCTGGAAGCAGGTGACTGCGATTTGCTTGCGAGTATTGCACTTTGACATGTGCTTCTTTCAAATCCTTGAAGCTTTTGCAGTTCTTCTCCAGTACATGCATCAATACTATATTCCCTGCAAGCATAACCCATCTTTTTTATTTTTAATTGCATATGAGCAATAAAACAATTTTGAAAGCACTCCGGGTGAATGTCGAATTCAATGAAAGATTCAATATGGATCCTTGGGAATATCTTGCACAAGATCCTGACAGAAACTTTCCATGCAATAAAAACTACAAAACGACCTACATTATTTTAACAAGAGGACGAAATTTTGTCGGAAGCATGGGCAATTATGAGCTCAAGATCTGAATCTAGATTTGGATCTAGGGCCTGAAATCTGGGGACACCGATGTCCACAAATCAAGGAAGTTTTGCATGATCCCACTGAGAGAGTCTCGTTCAATAAAGGTTTTCCATGGCTGGAGCAATCTTTTTACTGAACAAGTTCTTTTCCTCTTTATTCGGCCGAAAACCTTTACAACCGGCGCAGGTATGAATAATTCACCAGATTCAGAGGATATATCCTCAATGTATTGGCCATTGATTTAAGCGACCTTTCTTTTATAAAAGCACCTGTAATGAATTGTTGCAATACAATTCAGACAAAGATGGCAACCGGAACATGAACAATGGATTTTAATCATAAGTAATCTGCATATATCAAGTCCGCTGCCCCAAAATCTGATGTTGTATTTGGATGCAAAGCTAGCATGAATTTTACCAACTTCACCTGAACACCTCTACCACTATGCAAACAATTATTCTAACATAAATCAAGTTCCTTCAACCTTGGAGCCAAATTAGGAAGGTTCCCAATAGCAATTACACCTGATAATAATAAGCAAAATAACTGCTCCATATGGGGTGCACTTTTTGTCATGGGCTGCACTTCTCATGCTTTTGAAGGAATTCATTCAGTCTTATGGTAGCACCTATCTATATGATCCTCATAGTTCTATAATTAATTAATGTTTTTCCGCTTCCTGGGAATTAATGGGTAATTATTTAATAAGCTTTACTCTGCAAATGGGGTGCCTACTTCTGTGCATGCTCATGGATGCCAGTAAATAAATGAAATTTATTTAATTTTAGACTTTTGCTTCCAGTTAACTCAAGCCTCACAGTATGTTTTGACCTTAGCCACTGAAAAAAAGAATTAATTAATTCATTTAATACTTAAAAAAGTATTATTTCTCTCCCAAATGGGGAACACTTTTTGAGCATGATATGGATCAGCATTAAATAGAGGAGATTTATTTAATTTTAAAACTGTCATTTTCTAACTTCCTATTGTCAACTTCCCTTTGTTGACTGTTCCACAAGCCTGGGTCATCAAAATTGGGTGAATGAAAGATCCCAAACCCGTTTTTGTCTAAATTTTTTTTTTTTTTATAGAATGCTCTGGCTCAGATCTGAACTGATAATATTCGAAAGGAATTCATAAAAACATCACACTGAAACTGCATAGATAAATAAATACAGAAAGCCCACAAACCGGGTGAATGTAAAATAGGCGCCCAGGGCAAATCTGGCAGATGTCTTTGTAAATACTTCAGCTGAATATTTACTATTGGTTTCTGAAACTAAATATTACAGCCAGACAAATATAAATCTGTAGAGGAGATTTAATAACAAAGATAATCCAAAAATCCACAGTAAATGAACCAAAACCCTAGCCGATTTGCTTTATTTGCTGCTGGGAATTACAATAGATATCTAACATGAAAAATACCTCTGACACAGTAATGAATAACTGTAGAAGAAGCCGCCCCCACTCAGATAGATGTGCAAAGCCCACAGCTGCAATTTATTTCTTTCCCTGAAACTGCTGAGGTAAACCCTGGATGGAAACTTCTCTCACTGCTCCTGGGGTTTCCGTCCGCAAGAGGAATAATCCAAAGGGTTTTCGTCCTTGGATTCTGTCTGCAAAAACTCTGTGCTAACTGCTCTGTGAAAATAATAATAATGAATGTGGATGCTTTACCCAGGCCGCATTTTTCCTCATATAGCCAAAAAACCTCCAAAGGCCACCATCGCACTTTTTGGCTAATACCATATAATTAATATTTAATTAATTATTTTTTCTTCATTAATCAAGTCGCACTTTTGGGTATATTTGGCCATTACCCAAACAAGTCGCATAATTTGGCTAGGAAGGCAATTTAAATAATTTATTAATTTATTTAAATGCACTTTCCTAAGTCAAAATCACTCAAACAGTCTATTAATTCATTATATGTGCTTTAATGATATTTTACTTTAATTCGAGCACCATATAATAAAATAATAAACCAAAGTCACCCTTGAAAACACCCCTTTGGCCGTCGGGTAGACAAAACAGGCCAAAAGGTCTTCGACCAAACTAATCGAGAAAGAGGGACATTACAGTGAATAAATGTTAACAAATATTTATTTAATGCATTATTATTCACCCAAGGTGGGTCGCACTTTTTGGCACGGGTGAATTCTAAATTTAAAAGTCAATTGAGCAATGGGATTATTTACCCTGCAAGGCAGGTAATAAAATCTCGTCAATGCCTTAAGTGATTTTTCTTTTATTTCACAATGGGAATTTTTACCGTGCAAAGGCAGGTAAGAAATTCCTGTCTGCCTACTGCCTCTAATTTTCCCATTTTGACTTAAGTTGCGTTGCTTCCATGGAAACCAAGTACCCTGCTAGGCAAGTACAAAATTCTCACTTGCCTGCTACATGGATAGGTATGAACTTGATGCACTTGAAACCCTCTTGTTTCCAAAAATGCGGTCAGCCCAAATAGAAGTTTGTTCTCGGGATGCAATGGATTTCAGTCTTTTCCAAGAGAACTCAGACATCCGATGGCGAATTGCCTTCAGGAAAAATGTGTATATGTGAACTCCATGACATTCCAGGACAAGAATCAATGCCAAACCGGCAAAGAAATTGATCCAGAGGCATGTTACAGAAAACAAAATGGGAAAACATGGTAAACACAAGCAACGTTGCCAGGATTTTCAAATATTGCCCAGGATTCATCCCTGGTTCATACCCTATTAGGTCATATGGGAATAATGATGATGTAAGGATCAGTCACCAGGGTTAAACTGGGGCAACGAGATTGCTTGATATGGGGCTTAAAATAATTAAATACAAATTCCCCGTCATAGCAAACCCCAGCGACAGATTAAAACAATTTTGAGCATCTAGGTAGTTAGTCGAAAATGGCTTGTATGGATCCTTGGGAATGTCTTGACATATTACAAAACCTTTCTGGGACTAAAAACACGTAGCGACCCATCGTTTGAGACTCCCAGTGCGAAATTGCACAACATGGGGCTTTTCCCAAAGTGTAGGGACCTTGCGAAATCTGGGGACACCAAGCTCTCACGGATGAAGGGTTTTCGGCTCCTTGAGAGAGTCCTCTGTTCAGATTTTCCATCCCTAATAAAGGTACGCAGAGGTCTTACCCCAAAACAAACCTTTACCAAGACTCTGAAAATTCACCAAAACATAATCCTCAAATGGCCAGAGCGACCTTCTTTTATAACAATAAGTTGTGATACAATTGAAATGATGGCCGAACCCTTTAAAAAGTAACTTTTAATGATCTGATTTGTATTTGGAGCCTAGATGCTCAAAATACTTTATTTTCTAATTAAATAAGTTCTTTTGGAGAGTTAGGCTTCCCAATAGCAATACATGATAATAATAAAAAATAACTACTAAAATAACTGCTATATGGATATCATCATGCATCTCATACTACAAGGAATGATGAGTTTAGAAGCACATCTTTGATTCAAGTTCAAGTTTGTTTCCGCTTATGGGATATGGGTGTTTTTATAAGTCTTGCAAAGGGGGAAACTTCTTATTTCAAGATCAGTATTGATGATAATTTTATCATTATGTGTTGGGATGAGGGAAAGATCAAATGAATCCTATGGGGAACATAAGCAATATGATCAGCTTCGTAGAGGAGATTGTTTGCATCATTTTTATTCTATGCAATTGTTATGTTTGGGTCATCAAGGTAAGAATTTTAATTTCTGATTTTTCGATCTATGTATTCCTAACCCATGGGTTCCATGTTTGAGAAAAAGGTAAGGAGAATAAGAGGAAAGGGCATTATTCTTATTTTTGTGTAGGACATACATACTTATCAACCAATCAAGGTCTTCTTTGTGGCCAAGAAGCCACCATGCTTATAACTCATGGTACCATACATAATTTCATTGAAGGGAAATTTGCAAGAAGGATGGGGCCGAGTACGATTGGTTACAAAGGCTCCATGATCACCATAATCAGGGGGACAACTCTCACTTCTCTCATGGATAGCTACGAACTTTGCATTGAAATATTTGTTTCAGCTGAGATAGAATTTGTTCTCGGGATGCAATGGATTCATGTTTTTGGGGGAACTCACCCTCAATTGCCCAGGAAAAAGTTTGGAACTATGAATTGAAGACAATTGAGAATCCAAGGCATGTTGAAGAAGGGATTCATGGTAGCCAAGCAAGAGGATTTTCATTATTGATTTTTCATATGGTCATTGGGAAAATAGTGATGTAAGGATAGTCCCATTACCGGGGCAACGAGATGCTTGAATTTTTATATTTAATGTCAACAAGAAGATTCAATCATGATTAGTGAATGGTTGTGTTGGTGTCCACAGCACCCCTGGGACTCCGTAGCGCGAAGACTCCGAGTGCGATTGCACAACATGGAGCTTTTCCCAAGTGTCGGGACCTTGCGAAATCGAAAAAGCTCTCCTGACATGTATTCCGGCTCCTATTCCTCTTTATGCACGACTAAAACGCAGAGGTTTCCCCAAAACAAACTTAATCTAACTCCAAGGAGACAGGGAGAGAGAAATGCATAAAAATAAACCTAAGGGAGGTGATGTACCAAGGAATGAAGAACATATGTTTTGCCAATAAACACAAACCAATAAAATGTAATGCAAAAGATATGCACAGGTAGCCAGATTCACAGTGAAGATCGGGCAGACGAGAGAGGGTTGAGAAAACATCCACAGATATGATTAATTTGCTCCAGGCGATGATACAACACTGCAAAATGCCAAGAGGCAAGGTTGCATTACAAATTCAAATGGGAAGGTCCTTTGCTCCATACCTGCCAAGAAGGGAGGAGACACACAACAAAAATGTCCAACCTTTAAAAACAGCCTCTCCTTACATTTTATATAAGAAAAGAGAAAGAGTGAGAAAATCAAATTTCTTCCAACCACCTCCACATCCGGGCGGACTGTTTTCGAATCGTTTGGAAGAAGCCCCGGCATGTGTTCGATGCTTGCTTGGGAATTTCCTTTGTGTCGGGGCTTATGTTGGGCTTTTGCCCCGTGTTTCCGACTTGAAAACCTCCATGTCATTAATAATGTGGATTTTTTTTTTGAGAAATTTCATGATTACAGCTGTTGTATCTTCTTTTCATTTGTTTTTCCGACCTCCATGTCACAACAGCTGTTTCCAGCTACTTTCCTACTCATAAGACACATGAAAAAGAGCTTCCAATCATATGGTTGGAGAAATTTAAAACTACTACTAACATTGGCATATTTGTGGCTGATTTAAAGTGGTTTCCAGCCACTAAAATTCTAATTTTTAAGAGAAAAAATACAAGGTTACAACTATGTTTGGGACAACATTACTAAAGCTGTGAGAATCTACCATTTAGATGGAAATTGTAAGGCCTTGGCAAGCAAAGAAGACGATTTGTCCATCATATCCACAAAGCACGAGTAGATGAATAAGGGAACACCTTTTTTAATGTGTTTGCTTCATGAGCAGGTACATCAAAGAAGGAGCCACATAATTTTTTTGGATCCAAGGGATTGCATTTTTCCTGAAGGTAAGCAAATTTGGGGAGGGAGGACTGTAATGTCCCCTTTTTCGAATTAATCCCAATTAAAGGCTTATTTCCCATTCTTCTTCTTGTTGGAAAGAAGAAGATGAACAAAGGAGGTCCTTGGATCACATTTCAGATTTTTTTCATTAATATTCATGTTTTTATTTTGTATTTTGGCCTCTAATATTTATGTTTTTATTTTGTATTAGTGTGGTAAGCAAGGAGGATGAAACCCTTCTTTGTTGGAGATAGAAGAACAAAGATGCTCCAAGTTGGTGGTGTTGAAGACATTCTTTGAAGACTATCTTACTAGTTTACAGCTAGGGCATCAAGAAGAAAACATATCAAGGGTTTCGGCATTGCTTGGAGCCCCTTTCCTAGGGAGCAACTTGTATTGGGTGTCTTCTAAGACACAAATTAACATTTCAAGTTGATATTTGGACTTCTCATAGTTTATAAGGCTGATATATTGCATTTATGTCATTTGTTGGGGTTTGGAGACCTCACTTTTAGCTCAATTTGTGGACTGCACTTGTGCTGTCATAAAATTAATTGCAGCTTGGTGTTATTTCATATTTTGGCACATGTTTTGGACGGTTTGGCTTGGTGTTTGTTCCATTAATTCAAAATAATTTGAATAAGGATTTGTACACTTGTTTTTAGCTTGTTTGGAGGGTGTTTGATGCCCTAAAGTGCAATTTTCAGTTCACTGCTAGGATTTCAGTTGGAATTACTATTATAAAATCCAGATTTCATTCATATTTGGATTTTGTGTGATTTCCTTGTTTTTATGATTCAGCCCTAGAAAGGGACATTACACAACAACTTTTTCATTTGACAGTTACAAGATCTAGGTTATTAGAGCATCAAAGCTCGCAATTGCTTGGCGGCAAGCAATTTTGGGAAGGGAAAAATGTAATGTCTCCTTCTCAACGCTAGTCCTCTTTGAAGACATTGAGCTTATTTCACTTCCCGTTAAATAACCCCTTCCAAGCCAAGTTAATTTCGTGATTTTCAGTTGTTTTTGAGAGCTTTGCATTCTTTTTTAGTAATTTTCTAAGTATCGTCAGGTTGATTGGGTGAAGGAGAAAAAACAAATGAAAAATAGAAGAAAAAGGAACTATTATGTCCCCAAGAAAGTCGGTCCTCTTTAGAAGGTTCTAATTGGTTTTTGGTGCCACCTCTAAATATTTAATGGGGTTGCTTGGCTTGGAAGGGGTTATGCTTTCTTATAGAATTTATTCTCTTGGGTTTGGGAGAATGTTTGATTTCTCTCTCATCCATTGAGAACGAAAACCCTCTTGGAAGACCTATTGAGAACTAAACCTCTCAATAGTGGGCTGGTTTGAGTACAAAACCCCTCACCCTTGCAAAAGGGTGATCACATAAGGAGTTTGTATTCAGTTTTGAAGGCATTTTGTAATGTCCCTTCTAGGGAAGCAAATGGGGGAGAAGGGTTTCTCCTCAAACCCTAATGGATCAGATCTGAAAATGCGCCATCAACCAACAAACGTCAATCTGAAAATGACTGCAAATACTCTTCAACCTTATTCGAACAATTAGTAATCAGCCCTTTAGAGCAACAAAATGTATAGGACCTTCGCATCAACATACAACCATGCAATAAGAGCTGAAAATGCTTCCAAATAATTAATTCAACCATGGAAATATGTATCAATCCAAATTACATCGAAATAATAAATAAGATAAGATAAATATATTAAATGTCCAACGAATGACCAAAAAAATAGGTCAATGGGACTGCGCCAATACAAGAAGGTGAAAAAGGACCCATCTAGAGAACCAAAGGGTCCCTGAATACAACCAAAAAAGAGAAGGAGAAGAAGAAGGGAAGAACGGGAAAGAGAGAGGCCTGGAAGAGGCCTGTGAAGACTAGCATAACCCCAACAAGCAGAGGAGGAATAGGAAGAGGGGGCAAGAAGGAGATTCCCTCAACTAGCATCCAATGCCGAATGGAAGAAGCTAGTGATGTGCTGGAGTCCGAAATCAGAAGCTCTGGAAGATCTAGAGTGTCGAAGCCTGGAGGGGGATCTCGGGTACATAGAGAAAATAAGGGATCACACCTGGATGTAATTATTTTATGACACTAATAGTACAGCCAAAACCAAGGCTTAGAAATAATAGATAATCCTCTTCACAAATCACCCATAGTATAATTTCAGCCTCATAAATAATGAGGATCAAGAATATCAACTTAAAAAGACAAAATGTGCCCTAGAAAGCACTGAACTCAACCCCTAAGTAAGTCACCTAGGGCTAGGAACGAAGAACAACAGTATAAATTCACTTTGAAGCTCCTTTGTGACCTCAGCGTGAGACCACCCTTGCACACAAGAGGGATTTTTTCCCCTAGTATGATCTTATTGAAGGGTTTGGTCCTCAATAGGTAGCCAAGTAAGGATTTTCGTCCTTCAATGGCAAGAAGATAAGCTAATCACTCCACCTCCAAGGAAATCAATCTCCAAAATAGCATAAAGTTCCTTTGGACACTCGATCCACCTTTATATCCTCCTTTTTAGCGCCAAGGATGAATTAGATGAAAGATCCCAAACCCGTTTTTTGTCTGAATTTTTTTTTTTTTATAAAATGCTCGGGCTCAGATCTAAACCGATAATATCAAAGGAATTCATGAAACATCACATTGAAACTGCATAGATAATTTAAATACAGCAAACACCGCAAACCGGCGAATACAGAATAGGCACCTAGGGTTTAACTGGCAGATTTCTTTATAAATATTTCAGCTGTGTAGTTAATAATGATTTATGAAGCTAAATATTACAGCAATACAGATATAAAACTACAGAAAGATTTAATAACAGAGATTGTCCCAAAAACCCACAATAAATGAATCAAAAACCCTAGCCGATTTGATATATTTGATGCTGGGAATTACAATAAATAACTGTAGAAGAAGCCGCCCCACTCAGATATATGTGCAAATGCTCACTGCTGCCATTTATTCTTTTCTCTGAAACTGCTAAAATGCTGAATAACTGTGTAAACAATGAAGATTCCTGGATGGAAGCTTCTCCTCACCGCTCCTGGGGTTTCCGTCCGCAAGAGGAATAATGTTCTGAATCCAATGAAGACCCTGTGTGAATCTTCCTCCTTCGAATTGGGTTTCTGTCCAATCCGTAATCTCCAAGGGTTTCCGTCCTTAGAGGAGTAATTAGCAAGAGTTGCTCTGAATTTGTTTTTTTGTTCAAAATGATAAGTGTGTAGCAAATGGGCCAAACCCTCCTTTTATAACCTTTTCCGAGAATTTTCATTAAAGGGAAATATAATTAATAAATCACTTTATTAATTAATTACACCTTATAACTCCGGAAAGTGATTTATTTAATTAATTAATCATTTTATGGCGCCCAAGGTCACTGAATTAGCATCTCATCATTTAGAACTTCACATTCTCTTTCCGATGAGCTATAATACTAAGGTGCTCGCCAAGTAATTCGTACAAATATAAGCAACCTGGGTAAAATAATTAAAATAAGCCATTAATGCTCCCAAAGTGCGGAAATCGTCAGAAAGCACCGGAATCGGAAACTGACTGAGCAAAAGCGGTTCCGATGACGAATAATGAGAAATGAAGTCAGTTGGGTGACTATAAATGGAAACTCTCTCCAAGAATCTTGGAGAACACACCAGAAGTCGGAAATAACCTCAAAAAGTGTCAAGTGAGTTCTTAAGACCAACTGAACTCATTGCTAACATCAAATAATCCACCAGATCGTCGATAAAACCCTTACCTGCTATGCATATCGTCTCCTAACAACGGGACTAGCTTACGAAGATGACAAATAAGCTACCCACCAAGTGTCCAAGGGTCATGCCGGAAAGAGGGACATTACATAGAAGACTACTTCTCATGACCGACCTCTTTAATGGAGTGTATTCTTTAATCTTCACTTAAGAAGACTGACCTCATGAAAAGGCAAAGTATTTTTTATCTCCATCGTAACTCTCAAGAAGAACCTTAATGAAGGAGAGATAATAGTTCCTCTTGCTCGTATGTCAAATCATTCATTACCTAGTCGAATCACTCCAAACCATGATTAGTAATAAAAATAAATGAATATGAAAACTCAAACACTTACAATTATGGAAACGTTCACCTCCCTTGCTACCCTTCCTTGAGGCCTATGGAAAGTGGAATGGGCCCAAGGCCTTCATAGTAACTAACTTGGATAATAGGACATTACAAAATTCTAGCCCTTCCAATAGGTGGCAACTTTCCCTAAGGTGGAATTTGGGTTCTTCTAGGGAACGAAAAGTTCAAATTCAGTCATCATCGTGTTTCTCCTATTTTTAGTAGTTGGAATCTTCATTTGTACTTTATTTTGGGGATTTGAAACCTTCATTTCCAGCCATATTTGTAAGGGTATTCACTATTTTTAATTAATTAATTCCAGCTGATATTAAATTGGTAAAAAGATATATTTTCTGGTGCTTTTCTCTTGTAATCGTTTCCAGATTTGAAGAATATTATTTTGAAGGGTTTCTAAATTATTTCCAACAAATTTGTGGCTGATTTTTATCATAAAATAAATATATTTACAGCTTGTTGCAAGGGTTTGGAATTTAATTTCACTTTGTTTCAGTTTATTATTTGGATTATGCAAGTTCTTTGGTTTTTAGTTTCAGCCCGGAAAAGGGGCATTACATAAAAAATGGCTCAACTATTTATTGAAATTCCTAATTTTAAGAAAAAATTTAACCATGCATTCCAATAAATTGGTACACTAGCTTTGTCATCAATACCTTGTAAGAGAGGTAATCTTCCAATATGCTCTAACATATGTTGGAACTGTGAGTAAATGAGCACCCTATGACCTTGAGTTCTAAGCTTGACCATCATCTTGTCCAACAAAAGGCAGCTTACCAGAAGCCTCCAAAAGATTCCTATCACATAAAGCAATATAATTACAATAGGAAACCAAACTAGTCTATTGCACATGTAAAAGTATGCACCCCTGAAAAGAATAGATTCTAGCGACTGATTTCTGAATCTTAATATATGCAGCCTGGAATCAAGGTTCATATAAGAAGAAACCTATATGCTTCTTGCACATCCTGAACATCAGGCTCCACTCCTTCTAACATATAAGGATGACCACAAAGCTTTCGGAGTTCCATCATAACATTATTGAGGGAAATCTGAATCAAGACAATATAGTACCAGTGTTGCAGTTATTATGAGTATGAATATTAATTTTGACTTTGGGGTTTAATAGATGATGTATATAACTTCAGCTATAGATACCTGAGCTCCACCTTGGCGAGCTAATATATGATAGTTACGAGTCAAAATTGCTTTATAGTATTCTTTCTGCAGAGAACTGAGTTCAACACGCCCAAAATGAGTTCTTTCTTGGGAGGGAGATTTTTCATCACATCTTTCTTCATTCCTGCATAAAATATATCTATTATTAGCACTAAAAATAAGGAAAATTCAAAACATGAAAGCATTTATCTGATATCGAGATACCTGTTCCATTTCAGGTCTTCCTATCAAATCACCAGGCAGAAGGTTCTATCTTATACTCTATGAGAAACAGACTAATGTTTTTCATAAAAGGACTGCCAGAGAACATTGCATATTCAAACGGCAATTGTTTCAAAATGCATATCATGAGAATGACTAATATATCCAAAAATGACATCATGGAAATTCTCATGCCAATAGTTATTGAATAGATCAAAACAATAAACAAATTATGCCCATCAGCACTAACAGCTACGAAATGAACTAAACACAGCTTTACAATCAATTCAAAATTCTTGTGATGCCAAATGTATGCACCACTTGACCCATGTACACCAAGAGCGGCATGCCATTTGTACCCAAGCAACTAGAGCTATTGCTTTCAAAGATAAAGACTCTAATAACTCGCAATTTGTTTTTTTGAAATGTCCCCTTAGGGAAAAAATAATAGAAATCTAGATTTCTAGCAAACCCTTATGGAAAAATACAATAATCTGATTATTTTATGCAAACACTCGAAATAGAAAATACTCAAGTCTAGAAATTACTATAAGTCATAAGAAAATACAGATTTTTGCATAATAAATGGCAGCCATGAATAAAACATTGAAATCTGAATTTTTGCACTGAAAAACTGAATTTTTTATTTATTTTCCAGACTAAGAAATAATGGAAAATTGCAGCTGACCGTACGTATGGAAAAATGCCAAAATGTTGGCCCAGCTGACTGAAGATGACATTTTATCACTGAAGTTGGCTATTTGCAAGCCCTAGGCACCAGTCCCAACCATACCACACATTGTAACAGCCTCCAATGAATTCGTCCAGCCATAGGAGGGTGACGTTAGCCTCTAAAAGGGATCCAAAATGGAATAATAGTCCACCAATTCATTGTCCCATCTAAAAAGATGATGCCCAAGCCGTAAAAAATTTTGAGAGCTGATCTGAAACGTGCCCTAGCTGATGAATTAGATCTGAAGTGGAGATCCTTGATTGAAAGCATAAATTTAACTCTTGGATGGAGTCACCTCTAAAGACTGGAGGGTTTTCGTCCTCTAATTTTGCTGCAATGGAGGGTTTTTCGTCCCCAACTGCAAAAGGAGGTTGGAGCAACAACTCAAAACCCCAATGACAAAATAGAGTATGCAAAAAGTTTCCCCAAATGACCCCATCGATCCCCTTTTATTTTTTTTCATGGCACACATTGCTAGGAAAGGTCCTCAAATGGATGGATTATAATGTGCCCCTTTTTCAAAATAATATAAATTGAAGGCTTCTTACTCATCCTCCTTTCCCGTGGGCAAGAAGAAGTGGAACAAGGGAAGGACTTGAGTTATATTTCAATTTTCTTTATTAATATTCATATTTATGTTTTTATTTTGTGTTTTTCCTTTCCAAGCAGGGTAGGTTGGGTTAGAAAGCTCCAAAGATGAAATTAGAAAATAAAACAAGCTTCCAAAGAGGTCGGTCTTGGGGTAATTCACCACTTAGACTTTTGGTGCCACCATAAGGGTATAAAGGGAGTCGCATAGGCTCATTTTGGAGCATCTTTGGCATATATACTTTCTATATACTTGCTTCTAGAGTTGGTTGCTCTAATCCAAATCCACTGAAGGGTGACAATCCATTAATGTGGCATCCAAGGAGGACAAAACCCTTCCTTGTGGAATATTGGAGAACGAAATTCTCCAATTTGGTGGTCACTGAGGACATCTTTGAAGACTATCTTTGTTGGTTTACAACTAGGGCTTGGAGAAGAAGGAATACCAAGGGTTCTGGTATTACTTTATGCTCCTCTCCTAGGGAACGACTTGTAGAGGAGTGTGATTGGGTCCTTTCTACGGCACAAATTTACATTCCAAGTTAAAATTTGGATTTCTCATATTTTAAAATATTGATATATTGCGTTTTGTCATTTGTTAGGACTTGGTGACCTCATTTTCAGCCACTTCTATTTGTTGTATTTCTGTTGTTGCTAAATTAATTTCCACAGTGCATGTGATTGAAATTCACGGGGTAATTTGACCTACATTATTCCTAGAAGGCTTATATATGTTGTGGATGAGTTTCATAAGGGATGTTTGGGTGAATTATTGTACTTTGCAAACTATTGTTCTATAAAATCAGGATTTTTTACATCGTTGTTTCGATTTTCAGTCTACTATTATAAAAATCATATTTCATTCAATTGAGGTCTGTGTGATTTTACCAGCTGGCGTGGTTGAGCCCTAGAAAGGGACATTACAGTGGTATCAGAGCTTTGGTCTTGCTAGCCTTAGGGTTTCATGCAAGAAGGAAACAAGAATTTTATTTTCTATCAGAGGAGAGAAAAGAAATTAGAACAGCCAAAAAAAGAAGATAGCATGGCTCACCAAGATCCACAAGAAGCCAAAATCAACAAGCTCGTTGAAGGGCAAGTGAGTTTAACGAATACTATGTGTTGGCTAGATTTTGTGCACAACTAAAAACCTAGGCAGTCACGAGATAAATCTCCCTCATTTACCGGTGAGGCTCCCGTGTAAAATGTATATCAATCTGGTAAGTATGAAACTTTAATAACTATTTGCAGGGGTTTTACTATAATCACAAAGTTCATGAACCATAACTAAGAATTCTGCAGCAAGTAAGTTGTTTATGAAGTATTTGCAGAAGGGGGGAAATAATGGAATCTAAGAAAAAGAAAGGAGGATATGTAATTCAACTAATAGTTTACAGAGTTGGTCTCATACATATAGATTAAATAAACAAGTAAATCTCACAATATTCAGAAGCAAAGGAAAAGAAAAGCTTCTAATCTAGATCTCAGATAACACAAAGTTTATCCGAAAATCCACATAGAAGTAAGAAGCAAATATACTGTGGACACAAAGTTCTCCGGAAATTTGTCTTTATTCAATTCCTTAGCTTTCACAAAAATGACATCAAGGGCTGCAACACAAAGTCTGGAAATCAAGAATGTTGATTAACAAATTGTGATCCTTTAACCCCGTAGGCTCTTCCTCTATTTATAGTGTATAGAGGGCAATCAAAAATAGAAAGCTTTCAATGAATTGCCACATGTGGAAGCTATGAAAAGGGGAAGCAACTGTCAGTATTCTTCCTGCAATTCCTCTTTGCATGACATGCATGATTTATAACTAAATATAGAACCTTCTATTTTTCATGTCTGCCACCTATTTCCAAGTAATTGACTTCTTCCAGTAACTTGAAGTAACGTCTTTTAAACCAATCACTTAAGTTTTACAATTTAATTGATTACTCGATTACTTTGTCAGAGAAAGAAGGAGAAGAAATTAGAAGAAAGTTGTTGCAACACTCCCAATCTTGTTCTTCTTCCATACTCTACATGGTGATCTAGCCTGTATTGCTCTTCTGCTTCATGAATGATCTAAATAATATCTCTGCCTTGAATCTGAGATGTTTTTTTCTCCCATATGTTATTGAATCCTTTCCTTTAAATCTCACCAAACTGGATCTAGGAAATAGCTAACTGTGATTTTTCTTGCGGGTGTTGCTCCTAATCTGTTTTCCCCTCTTATGCTCGAAGCTTTTGTAGTTCTTCTCCAGTAATGTGCACCAGTAAAATGTTTGCCATAAACAATTCAGACAAAAATCTTTTATTTTTAATTGCATATGAACAATTTTAAATTCTGGACAGCACTCCAGGTGAAGGAAAATACAAGTAAATTCAATGAAGGCTTCAACTAGAAAATTGGGAGTACATGCACAAGCTCTTAAAAGGAATTTTCCATGCAATGACTTCCACATGGGCTACATTAGAAACAAGAGGATGAATTTTTGCCGGAAGCCTTTGCAATTATGAGAGTTGGATCTATTTCTTCTTCTGATTCTAAAAAATATATTCAATGTATCAGACATTGACTTCTGCTTTCTTCACCAATATGGGCATAAATGAAGTATTCCTACAAATAATTCAGACACACATGAAGCTCATCGCATGAATATCTAATTTCTTTACCAAGATCTTATTATAAAGCATGTTGCCCTCTATATTTAGACTTTGCTTGCATGCCAAACAAACTAAAAATATTATTTTATTCACATGTGCACTCACATCAACATGCAAATAGCCAGAATAATAAAAAGAAATCCTTTCCAACCCTAGGTGCTAAAACTAGATGCTTCTCAATAATTTAAAAAAAAAATCAGCTTTTAGACATTTAGCTATGTCAAAATGGGTCTCACTTTTTGGCTAGAAGTCATGTTAAAAATAAGAAGGCAAAGCAATGGGAATTTTTACCCTTCCAAGCAGCTCCAAAAATCTCATATTTCACTTAAGTGATTTGTCTTTAATGATGGGAAAAAATAACCTTCCAGGTAGACATAAAATTCCTATTTGTCTGCTACTACCAAAATTCTCATTGGAGCTTAAAGCCTTCCTTCCAAAAAGTGTGACTTGCATAAAAAGAGCTTCTTTCTTAAAAATGCGACTTGCATGGGTGAATAAAACTTCCTTGATGGGAACTCTTACCCTACCTGGTAGCTCTAAAATTCTCATTGGTACTTGAAGTGATTTATCTTTCATAATGGAAATAAACAACCTATCAGGTAGGCATAAAATTTCCACCTACCTGCCACCACCAAAATTCCCATTGGCAACTTAAGTGTGGTGTCCCCAGATTTCACCCTAAAATCTGGGACTAACCCTTGCTAAAAAAATCCGTCTTTTAAAATAACAGGCCGTTTTGTGTTTTTATTGTCTGTTGTTGTTTCCCTTACCTTAAGGTATTCCCAGGGAATCATATAAGCCAATTTCGACGAATACCCAGATGCTAAAACTCATTTTATCCCTCTGCCAGGTTTTGTCTACGAGAATTTTATTTAATTATTTATTAAATAAATAAAGTTATGTTTAAAATAAATTGTGCTACAATTGAACCCTACTGAAGATTTGCATGCCAGTATTCTCGCCTCTCAGTAGAGTATTCACCAAGGATGAGTTTTTACTAACCAGTTATTCGGCAAAGCAATTGTCTGCAACTTCTGGCAACGTTTTTCGTTTTTATTTATTTATTTTGTGTTTGTTTTCAGTCTTCTCCACAATCTGTCTGTTAAATTCCTCTTGATCCGTTTGTTCGTTCTGTATAGCCTGTTTAATTGCTTGGAAGTTCTAGAAATCATTCATGGCCTTAGATAATGGAAGAAATTGATCATGGAGTGCTAACTTCTAACAAAAAGGAAGAATTTAGGCAAAATAAGTTTCTCCCATACAAGTCGCACTTTTTGGAATGATGGCTTTAAGCTACCAGTGGGAATTTTGGTAGTGGCAGGAAGGTAGTCATCATGCTTCAACATGGCTGGAACAATCTTTGTCTGAGCTCTTTTTCTTTTAATTCTACCGGAATCCCTTGCAATTGGATCCATTTGTGCAGATCTGGAAACTTCTTCAGATTTAGAAGATATATTCAATGTACCTGACATTGATTTGAGCACCTGTGATGAATACCTGCAATTTTATTCAGACAAAGATGGAGTCTATGGCACAAATACTTGATTTTATCACCAAACTCTACATATAAATTCTGCTGCCCTAAAATTTGAGGTTTTGTTTGTATGCAAAGAAAACAAAAATATTATTTAATTATCCCAGGCACATATACCAACATGCAGATGCTCAAAATGACCAAAAATTAGGCTATTCCAACCTTAGGCGCCAAAAGTAGAATCTTCCCGGTAGCGGAAAATAAACTTTGATGCAAAATCTTCCTTTTGGCGCCAAAACATGTCTAGGCTGCAATCCTTAACAAAAAGAATTAACCGTCTCTCCCTTATGGCGTCCCATGCTTATATAACCTCCGGCATGTTATTTTTAATAATTTCCTCTTCCTATTTCTGACAATTTAATTAATAAGCAATCATGTTTATTCACCCCAATTGGGCACCCATTTATGCATGTTGCTGGTTGCTTTTAAATAAATTATTTTATTTGTTTTTAGCATGCATCCTTGACTTCTCCTTAGCTCTTCCACTTGCATTGACTTTCCTTCTATTTATGGTGCCAAAATTGGGTGAATAAGCCATTAATAAATATTATTAATTGCATTGTTATTCACCCATGGTGGGTTGCATTTTTTAGCAAGGGTAATTTCCAAAAATAGGAAGTCAACTTTGATGGGAATTTCTACCCTGCACTGCAGCTCTAAAAATCCCTTCTTTCACTTAAGTTGTTTGACTTGAATAATGAGAATTTTTACCCTGCAAGGCGCGTAAGAAATTCCTGATGGTGCTTTAAGTGATTTTCTTTTATAATAGGAATTTTTATCCTGCAAGGCAGGTAAAAAATTCCCGCCTACTTACCACCGCTAATATTCTCATTACAGCTTAAGTGAATTCGAATTCATGGGAAAAAGTACCCTGCAAGGCAGGTAAGAAATTCCCGCCTGCCTGCCGCCTCTAATTTTCCCATCGCAGCTTAAGTGACTTTTTCTTCATGGGAAAAAATACCCTGCAAGGTAGGTAAGAAATTCCCGTCTGCCTGCCATTACCAAAAATCTCATTGCAGCTTAAGTGACTTTCATTTCAAAAAGTGCGACTTTCTTAGGAGAGGCTTTTCGTGCATGACTTCATCTTTTTTGGTCAAAAGTTTGCATTTTGAGGTTGATTCCTTCTGGTGATGCGTCGGTAGATGATCTCCAGATGCTTCAAGAAATTAAACAGACTATACTAGACAAGGAATAGACCTAGGGGAATTTCACAGAGAAACTGAGGAGAAAACTGAAGAAAAACGCAAAAGAAATAAATAAAAATGAAAAAGGTTGCCAGAAGTCACAGACTAAGCTCTAAATTCATTCCCGGCGAAAACCCTATTGAGATGTGTGAATATTGGCATGCAAAACATCAACATGATTCAACTGGAGCACAATTTACTTCACCTAAGGAAAACAAACTGCTTTTATTTAATATTTTCCCTCTCCTAGGGATTTCGAATTTTGTGCCTCCTTGCTTATAAAAGGAGTGTTAGGGTCATTATTATTATTATATTACGATGAACTTATTTTGATACTCCATGCTTGGAGTTGGGATGCATGCCCATTGATGTTCTCTCTCTCTTGCGTGGGAGGTTGTATTGAGCTGGTTATTGAGAATCAATTGAAGTGATTATTTGCTAGATCCATGTTTTTGGCTTTAGCAAGCATTTGATTAAATTTGCAAGTGAAAATCTGCCTTTTTCTACTGTAGCGACATCACTGTAGCAGCTGATTTTTAGTTATCAAGTTGAAGTGTTTTGTGAGTGCTTGCAAAGCGATTTGGTGAATGATCTCTCTAAACCCTAGGCGACTTCTTCTATGATGTTTGTGGACTGTTTTTAGAGCATTATTTGATGTGAATCGATCAGCTGGTTGCATGATATTAGCTTCCTTTTACAGTGACTGATTCAAGGCAAGTTTGATGTTAGTATTTGATAGATAATAATCTGGGTTTTTAGTTAAAAAAGCTGCTATTACTCCTTTGACCAGCGACCCCACTAGGGCAAGTAATAAGTGTTTTTTTTATGCCAGTTTGAATCTCATGTGAGCAGCAAACTTTTAATGTATTTTGCATATGCCCTAGCGACCTGTAGTTGCATGGTTTATTGATATTTTGGGGATCTTCAAAGCAGCGACCTGGGTCTGGTTCTTTGATTAAATATTGCATGCCTTTTATCAATAAGACCCTTGTTCACAGTCTGTATACCTTCTCTAAATCAGCGACCCCATTATTGTGTGCAAGCGCTTGTTTTGGCAGCGACTTTTGGTTAGAATAAATATATGTTAGTGGCTGTTATTATTTAAGGAATGGCGACTCCATTTAATGCCCAAGTTTGGGTGGTAATATTTATTTAGTTGGCAGTGACTTTCATGTATTTAATACTCTGCTATATGGTTATTGAATCCTGAGTATAGCAACCTGAATACATACTTGATTCGGTGATGATTCACACCTCAGTGGCAGCAATTTATATGACTGTTATCTCTGATCAATGGCGACTTGTGTGGGTGCATGATTTATGGTGTTGAGAATATTTTTGGGCAGCGAACTGGACTAAAGGTATTTGGTATGATCTGTGAATTGTTTGATTGACTTTTCAGAGTCTGAAGTTGGATCAGATATATATATATATATATATATATATATGTATGTATGTATGTATTGGTGGATTTAGATCTGATTTAGAGGTCATTTGCAGCTGTGTTGGGTCTTCATATTTATTGGAAAAGAAATCTGATTTCTGAGTCCTTAGTTTCAGCTGTGGGTTGTTTACTTGAGCCATTCGATAGAGGCCATTAAACCCCTATTTTTGGGTTTATTGAGTCATCTACTCAACTGGTACAAGTAGTTTGACTGAGTTTTGCTATTTGCATTTGATTGGAGAAAGGAAGAGTTGGTTGTTTGCATATTTTCTATTGATCCCGGAAGTGGGATATTACAGGAAACCATTTTCAAGAATCATAGAACAACCCATTTACAGGATATAAAAGTGCCACAAATGCATAATGTTTTGTTGCTTGGGGTCATGATTTGGGTTTCAAAGACCCAACCAATCATTGAAAAGGTTTGGGAAAAATTTCCACTTTACATTAAGAGCAGAATAAGCATGTTTAGGGCAGCCATTAGAGATGGTAATTTTCAGATTTTCAAAACTCTTCTAATCACCCATGATGAATGTTCAGTGGTTGTCACTTCATGGGATGATAGGATACACATTTTCAGTTATGAGTTGGACGAATTGTGGGGATTATGGACAATGGTAAGCACGCAATCTGGAACACTTATTTTGGTATTCCAAGCATTTACTTTTGGGGCAAGAAAGGAATGCAAGAATGTTGTGTTAAAATCTAGCATGTTTGTTGATTTCAATCATGAGCTTGTTGATCTTCATTTTCCATCCCATGTAAGACAATTTTTAGTCCCTACGCTATTCACAAATTTGGTTTTTTTCTATAAGATTTCATTTTGGTAGTTTTTTATGCTATTGACGGAAGAAGTGGACAAAACAGAGGAGGGCGGTGGAGGAATGGGGGCAGTGGCAGCAGGATGCGCAGGAACATCGTAGAGGGAATTAGCATAGGAGACCCATGCTTCGAGGGTGATGTTGGAAACTGTGGTTTTCCTTGGGAGATAAGATAAGATAATTATATTAAATGTCCAACAAATGACCACAAAGATAGGTCAATGGGACTGTACAATACAAATCAAAGCAGAAACAACAGGGAAGACCCAAGAGGGTCTCCAAAAACAACAAAAGAAGAAGAAGAAAAGAGCACAAGGGATGAGAGGAAGGTGGAGGGAAAGGCCTCGACACCAACCCTCACAACTGTCGCCCAAGGTCAACTGAAAAGAAATTGGTGATGTGTTGCTGTTTGGTTTCAGGCACTAGAAACTGTTGGAGATGCCCATGTTCCGTGTAATGTCAAGCTCTTTGGGTGGACCTAGTAGTCTGTCGTCTAAAAGAGGGGGCTCTTGGCTATACACGAATCCGGAAATCTCTGGTCAAGGAAGAAGCTCCTCTAATCCTGACAGATCTAGCCAGGAGATCTCCACAAGGGTCATGCCCCCGCTAAGTGCCCCTCACACCTGGGAGAAAATCAAAGAAAGATGTGATATGTCGAGTAGTAGCCTCCCTGGAAGGAGGATGGAGGGCTCTGTCACGGAGCTTAATGGCTTCCTGTAAATAGAGAGCGAGACACCTCTGATCATAAAACCTGAAGAAGGTTGTGAAGGTAGGATGTTCATGGAAGAGACAATGAAACCTCCCTCTGATCTCATAATAGATGGAGCATCGGAAGATGAAATGTTCCTCTGTCTCAACCTCCTGGAGGGAGCAAAGCTGGCAGATCCTCTCAGAACGAACCAAATGGTGATCACTCTCGACCCGAAGCCTGTGGGATTTGACTCTGAACTGACCCAAAGATATGCGAAGGGCATGTATCTAATGACGGGAGATATAGATGGGCCGAATGATGAGTCCATTGCTGACTTCCAGGAAGTGATTGGTGTAGAAGGACATTTTTCGGGCGTAGCTCCTCTCGGGAGTTGGTCCACGTAACCTAGGTGAATAGTTTGTATATGTCGTCTCTAATAATTCTGTGCAAATCCTGCTGTGCTCGGAAGGAGGTGAGCAGGAGCATCCATGGAGTACCTAAAAGGGGGAAGATGGTCCATGTTGATCCGAAGAGATCCAAGAAGACAAGAGGTCTCAACATAACCAGCACCGAACACAACCACTACAGTCGGAGAGAGTAGTGGCCTCAGAAGAACAGTAAGCAAGGTAGATGTATCTATCCCTGCCAGTGGAGGAGTCTGAAAGTCCCTGGATGCAGTGCAAGAGTGAGATGAGACCAAAGATGACCTCTAGTCTGAAAGGGCGAGCCCCAAACTCGGCAAGGATGATATGATGAGAAATAGTCTCATTGCATCTGATGATCCGTCTGAGCAAAAAGGATCTGAACCCACTCAATAGAGGCCCAATCTGACTCAAGTAGGGAGGGGCCCCAAACCTCAGAACCATAAAGAACAGTGGGTCTCACAAGAGAGTCCTAGAGAGACATCTTGGACAATGTGTCCTGAAAGTGATGGCGGAAAGTATTGTCTCTCCAAGATCGCGAGGGAACCATACCCCTTGTTGATGCGGGATTGAATAGCCAGACGTAAACTGAACCGAGGTCCATAGAAGAGAACCCCTAGATAGGTGTAGGAGTTGGTGATCTCCAACTCCTCCCCCCTGTAGAATAAATGGAAAGCAAATATCTTCAACACATTGAAGACCATAAACCTTGGTTTTACCCATGTTAACTATAAGCTGCCTATGATCGCAAAAGAGGGGCTAAAGTATCAAGCTGTCTCTGTAACCCCTCCGCCGAAGAAGCAAAAAAGACCACATCATATGCGAAGAGAAGAATGTAGATCAGAACAGGGTGGAGAATAAAGTCGTACCCCATCCTGTATGTGGTCTCTAAGAAAATCCTCCAGCTCATCAATATAGATACCAAAACAAAGTAGGAGAGAGACGGCAGCCTTGTTTGACCCCGATGGTGCTCCTAATGAAATCGGAAAGCCCAACTGGCAGTGTGAAGGCGACCCAAAACCTCCTCATACAGCCAGGTAATGGCAACAAGAAGGGTTTCAGAAATACCAATGTCTCTAAGTTTGCAGAAAAGGGTTTCCCGCGGAACAGAGTCAAAGGATTTCCAAAAGTACACAAAGCAACAAAAGACCCTGCATGAATGGTGACGTGCTTCCTCGATGATAGCACGGAGGGTAAGAATGTGATCAGTAGTCTGGTATCCTGTTCTGAAGCCAGTCTGTCCTCTGGCTCTGCACTTGGTACTCGCTCAAGAAAAGCCGAAAGTTACAAATGAAGAACAATGGCGTACAACTTAGAGAAGGTGTGGCCCACCATAATTGTCCTATAATTATTAGGATCAGTAGTAGGACCGGATTTGTGAATAGGGTGGATAATGTGGTGGGACCAAGATTGCGGGAAACCAATACACACCACCTGATTAAAGAGGTCTACCAAATAACTAATGGTGGTGTCGATCCCAGGCTTGAAAAATTCTTCCTGGAAGCCTTCCTCATTTGCTACTTTGCTACAATTCATCACCGATATGGCCTTCTTAACATTTGAGTGGGTGAAAAATGTGGCAGGTGGGGGGTGGGGATATAACTTGGCTCTTGGGATAGACCGGAGATGTCATAAAGGGTGGATGTGTGAGTGAACATAGTATGGGGGTCAAGGTCTAGGGGTAAGGGACAACGTCGGGGAATGATGGTACACCAAAAAGCATTTGGGGGAATGTGAAAATGAGGTGCGGAGAACCCTTCTTTTGTGGGCAATAAAGGTGCGTTTCTTATGGCGAAGAAGATTACGATAGGCAATTTTTAAGGGGGGAAGGATGGTGAGGTCATGGGTAAAGGCCATGCGGAGCTGACGGCAGGGTTTTTGCTGTCGTCATCATACCATTGGTTCATGGGGCATGTCCATGTACTATGGGGCTTGGAAGTGGATTGGGGGTAAGAAAGCAAGGCAGCCTCGTGGATAGCAGTGGCAAGAAGGTTGTACATATTGTCAGTGGGGTACACAATGAATTGGGGCAAGGGGGGAGAAGCTGGCAAAGATGAAATGAGAAGGTTATGGGGTGACCCTCAGTAAGTCTCTGAGTGGTGTGTGGAGGGCAGTGAGAAGGGCTAGGGATCTAGGGGGAGTAGTTTCCAAGGAGAATGAAAGGGCTAAATGATCGGCGAGGGGAATGGGGGAGATGGAAAGGTGGTGAATAAAGGGAAGAAGGTCGGGGGTAGTCATGACATAATCAACAACACTAGTGCCACCATCGTGAGGTCTACAGGTGAATAATTGAGAATCTGGGAAACATGATATGCTATTAAGGATCAGGTAGGTCATGAGCTTCCCTCAACTGTAAAAGGTGTCGACCGTATGTAGTCAAGGGCCCTGCCACATCATCTAACTCCCTCTAAAGACCAAGAGAAACTGGGTCCACCTACCGAAGTACAAAAAAGCATCTACAGTCCTATCATGACATGAAACTTGGATGTTTTTGGTTCGAGCATTGAAATCACCCATAAGGATGACCTCACCAAGTGCTGAGAACTGAGAAATGTCAGTAGAAAGATCAAAGTAAGGATCCCCAACCAGGCCATTCTCAATGGCAAAAGGAGAAGAGGTAGGGGGGAAGTAACAAACTGCAATATAAATGTCTTGGGTAAGGTGCGGGGTCCACCTAACCTTGATCCATAAAAAATGTGCAAAACTCATCTTTGGCTGCGACAAAGATCCTACCCCGAAGAGTGTCCCTAACGAAATAAGCAACACCGCTAAAACCCCTAACTCCACTGGAACTCCTAGTCTCTTGCCTGCAAACAAAGAGCCAATATTACCCCCCTAAGGTCCGAGAGAGGACGAACGGGGCTCTCATGGGTTTCTGTAACAAAAAGGAGATCAGAGTGACCCAATACATCCTGTAGGAGACCTGGTGAAGACCAGTTATGACCCATTACCATTCCAACATGAAATGGCAATGCCCCTGTTACGCTGCCTCACCCAGCAGGACTGTCATTTGGACCCAGGAGCCCAACTAGGAGGAAAAGTGTCTTGAATCACCGGTCTAAGGTTCCGAATCACTGCCCCATTTTCGTGCCTTCCTGGTTGCCATGACCATCTCTCGGGACTGTTTGAGTTCTACCACCTGTGCTCTAGTGAGATCTTCATCAAGGAAAATCTTATCCGGAAGTGAGAAAAGTCTCTGTTTAGCCCTGAGAGCCCAAAGTATGTCTTCAGCTGATTTGAAGCGAAGGAAAAAGGTAGAATCCAAACCAAGCCATGCTCTGTCAATTTGTACCTCCGACAGCCCCAACTTGTTTGTGATGAAAGAGTACACCCAAAAGTCTTAGGTGAGTGGTTGAGATCAAAAATGAGTGTAAGTTGTCTATATGCAAGAAACTCCCATTTTCTTACATAGGAGAAGACAACAATATTCCCTAGCTAGTATATAGGGAGGGTGAGAAAGGGGGGTGGCATTGTTGAGCTCACGCAAACTCCAAGGAAAAAGGATTCAAGCTCAAGATTCAACTGACCAAGAGTGTTTTTTTTCCACCCTCAGTAGACCTAGACTTGCTTGAAACTGACTTAGAGAAGCTTTTCTAGGCACTAGCCCAAGCAAAGCTAATTGTTTGTTATGAAGACTATGCTAACATGTGCTCCCCAAATGGGAAATTGAGTATGTTTCAACTCATTTTAGTGCATTAAAATGGGGTGGGAGGGTGAGGGTAACCTCCTTTTATTACTTGTAGAGGTAACCTTATTTAGGAACTAACTGGTTTTCATGACATTTAATCAATGGTGCAAAATTAATGCTACATCAATTATTTTGATCAGCCTAGGATCGAATGGTGTAGGTTGCATGATTGTGTCTAGACCAATTTGGTCCAACCTAGATGAATCTATGCCCAAAAACTAATCACCTAGCAATGCAAAACTCACGTCCATTTAAGAGTTCAGTTTAGGATTTAAATGGACAATTTATCTGGCAGTTATAGCGCAATTCTTAGAGAAAAATTAATCTTTAACCAACACAACACACAAAAGCAAGCCTTCATGTGTAAGATCCCCAAATGGGTCTCTCTTGTTCTCCAACAATTTTAGATCAATTAAAAACACCAAAGGCTGATTTATGACTATTATGAAAAAAAAATAGATTTTTCAACAGCTGGAAAATAATTTATATTTGAAATCCTGACTGCTGCAATCTTCAAGATAGCATAACTTTTTCTACACAACTCCGATCTAGGCAAATGACATATGCCCGAACTTGGAAAAATACAAGGAACAAGATGATGTAAACCAAATTATAACAGCAACTACCAAACATGCAGATCTGACCCTCCTACTATTTCGGCCCACACATTTAGGGCATCAAATGAGCCCCAAAAATTATTTTCTCTATCCCGGATGATTGTTTATATTTTTAGGAACTCATTCATATAAAAATCAGAATTTGCGGATGCCAAATCAACTCAGAAATCAGATTTGAAATCTGATTATAAAACTGGTTAAAAAACCCTTTGAAAAAATTATGAAACTAATTGGCTTATTTCTCAAAAATATGTAGATGGTTTAGCAATTAAAATCAGATCTAAATACCTCCAAAATACAAAGCCAAATCTGCCCCAACTGGGTCGATCCAATAGAAGATGAACTGTTGTAATTTTATTCCTCAAATGCCTTCAAATTACACTGCTGAAAATGACTGAAAATAACACTGAAAATCTTATTACCATCAATGGGAATTTCTGAGTGAAAAACCCTCTCAATCCCTTGGGGTTTTCGTCCACAAGAGAACTCTTGGGGTTTTCGTCCACAAGAGGTATAAACTAAGGTTTTTCGTCCTTAGAATATAATTTGCAAAAGCTCAAAGCTCAAATGCAAGAGAAATATCATATAAAAATCTGGAATATAGAAGAGGCAAGTCGACTTTCCTTTTAAAGGAAAAGAGCCAACAACCAACCTTCAAGACCACCAATCAACTTGTATGAATCTTTCGATGCATTTTCCACCCTCCATTTCTCTTAGGGAGAATACAAAAGGTATTTAATAATTATTTTCTTCTCTCCCAAGGCTGGTCGCTTTTCCCTAGAGGGAATACACAATAGAAATGTTTTATCCTTTCTAAGTTCCCATTTTCCCCTTAAGGCAAGTCGCCATTTTCCCTAGAAAATACAAATTAAATAAGTGTTTTTCTTTTGATGTACTTTTCTAGGTTCTATTTTAATGTTAAGTTTATTAATTTTATTTACATGTGCTATTATATTGTAATTTTTTGCACGATATAATAAAATTAATAAAACATAAGTCACCCTTATATTTTTCCTTTGGCTGTCAGGTTGACAAAATAGGCCAAAGGTCTTCGATTGGAAAAGGGGACATTACATCATGTGTCCCTCCAATTACCTAAAATTCAAACATTTTTTGGTGTTTCTAGGCTCCAAATCAGGTATTTGTCATCCTACATGGTCGTATTGGAATACCCGAGGAAAATGAGCATCTTGATTTTTCATCCTAATTCGACAAGTGCTCCCTAAGCCTCCTACACTCATTTAAAGGATGGGTTTTAATTGACGAGCAGTTATAGTGAGTATTGCATGATATGCCATATAAGGATGTTGCCTTATCATTGGGACATTAGGGATCAATAAATGATAGCCTTTTGATCATCCTCACCATGATTAATGCGGCTAAAATAGTACTTGACTATCATCACCTCAAGGTTACACAACTAGATACACATCATGGGCACAATTCTCCCATGTTGGCTCAGCTTTAGAGGTTTTACGAATTTATGGTGTTATATTTTTCCCTCCAGCTAGTTATTGGTATAAAGTACATCATGTATGGCAAGTGATCATGTAGAGAGAAAACCGCGCATAAGTCCTGTTGTTGCAGACTCACAGCACCCCTGGATGCAGGTCAGGCTTCTAGGTTGATCACTCTAGCATCCAGTGTGATTGCACAACATGGAAACCTCTCTCCAAGCGTGGGGACTTGTGAAACTGAGAGAGGAATCTCCAGATTAGAGGCTAGTTCCTCAAACTCCTTTGATTTAGATCTATATTTTGCAAAACTACAGAGGTTTAGATCCTAATCCTACTCTAACTTGTAAGGGGACAGGGGTAGAAGTGCAAAAATTGAAACTAACTAAAGATGGTGATGCACCAAAAGGAGTGGTGAAACATATTTGTCATGCAAATATGACACAGACCAAAGTTCACAACATAAAACATACACAGACTGATAATGTATAATTTAGTATCTGAAATCAAGCAAATAATACAAACAGAGGATTGGAACCCATTCACAGAGCTTGCATTATCATTTTAATGTCAAAAACACGCATTACACCCTCAGAGAGGTAAAAGAAAACTGTCACAATCCTTGGAGAGGTCTGATCCTTGCATCAATCACTTGCTGGAGGTGAAAGAAGAATTCTGCTATGCCCAAAAAATGTTCCCCTTCGAAAATGAGCCAAAACTGGCCTTGTACAGTGCAAGGGTCGAGCCCAGGGGACAGGAAACGTCCAAAAACATGAGAGCCCATCCCTCCTTGAATGCAGGTGCATTAAAACGGCATGGGGACCTTACAAACCCATACCCTGTCATTTTGACCGAAATACAGTAGAAGGCGACCCATTCTGCATTAAAACTGGTCGCTGGAATGTCACTTCTGGCCATGAACATGCGTCAGAGCCGTTTCTCGATTTTCTCCCTCCATACTGCACCAAAACTTGGGATTAACCCTAGAACCATGTAGAGAATTTCATGAGCTTTCTGTTGATATAAAGAACGTGCCAAACCGAGCTCTTGATCAAAAGATATGGAGATCTAAAGATCTAGGGCACAAAACAGGCGAAAACGGATTTTTAAATTTCTTCCCGCGCTCTGCCACCTGGATGACACGTGGCATGCATTGATTGGTCGCGTGATTCTCTCTCCTTTTCTGCTTCGTTGGACACATGTCCTCTTTTTATTGGCTCGGGTCAGAGCTTGAAAAAACGCCCTTTGACCTTTGGACCTTTCTCCATGTGACACGTGTCATGATTTGGTTGGTTCTCGGCCCTTTCGGCTCCTTCGCGCCTTTCGCGTCCATTTGTCCCGGATGTCCCAGTGCTGAATTTCCCTGTTTCGGCCGATCCGGCCGGTTCGCGTCTTTTTGTCCCAAATGTCCCAGTGCTTCGTGGGACAAATTCTTCCGGTTCGCCGATCCGGCCAATTCGCGTCTTTTTGTCCCACTTGTCCCAGTGCTTCGTGGGACAAATTCTTCCGGTTCGCTCGATCCGGCCGATTCGCATCTTTTTGTCCCACTTGTCCCACATTGTTTCGGACTGAAGTTCTCCATTTCGGCCGATCCGGCCAGTTCGCGTCTTTTTGTGTACTCTTGTCCCGAACTGTCCCCGCTCAGCAGTTAGTCATTTTTTTCTCCTCATTCGGCCGGATCGGCTTCTCGCGCCCGCCGCGTACTTCTGGCCCGATTGTCCCAAATGCTTCACGGGCCGCCTGGAGGCTTTTCGGCCGATCCGCGCCTAGATGTCCCAAATGTCCCGACTGCCCCTAGGACTAGGATTTAACCAATTTTCACAATTTTTTCTGGCCCAAGCTTATTTTCTGCAACTTTTCGCATTTTCTCAGGGCTTGCTCCTTCCTTCTTCGGCCAGGGGAGTTAAAAAATATCTGAGGGAACCTTAGAAACATGATTTTTTCCCCGAATCAATCCATTTGCCTGGGACTTGAGAATTCTGATGCATGTTATCAAATTAGCCCTGGTGGTGAATTTAGATAACAAGTCCACAATTTTTGTCAAAATCCATAAATTCAAAACTATGGATGAATTCAATCATGTCCAACAAGACCATCATGCAATCATGCAATAGTCAAAACATAAACTATCACAAAAGCATATGACTACTAAAATTATAACCATCATGAAAAAAAATGTAATAATAGAAAGCCATAGCTATCGCAAAAGCATACAAAAAATGAAATCATAATCATCCCATAAACATGCAACAATCAAAAAAGTGCAAAAAATTTAGGAAAAACAATTCATAATCAAGTTTACCGTGCAATTTACGTCTTCGTTAAATGCCCTTGCAAAACAAGATATACTAGAAATAGGAGCATGAAAGCAAATCTGTATATTCTACTCACATATGGAAGCAAATGCAAGCTATGGTCTGACTAAAAACCATTCACTTGATTATAAACCAGAAAAGAATCAATAAATACTAATAGGTGATGCGGAGAGTGAAAAAGCATGTCATATCTCCTACCATTACAATGTATTCTGCTTAATTATTGGTTTAGCTAGATAAATATAATCCTGAACTAAAAAATGTATTGCCACTCATAAGTGTAAACTAGTGAGCAGCTATTGCGGGTCCTGGATTACCTCTACTTCTTTCCATCAACAAATACTACTAGATTATAGGTAGAGGAACATTTAAACCCTAACTACATGAATGAAAGGTTACCATATGTGCATGCTATGTGCGTACTACGCCGAGTGCATAGTCAGATGCATCAGTCTCAATCTCAAAGTGATGGAAAATCTTAGAGATTACCAAAATAGGAGTTGCATCATGCTTTTCTACAAATGTCTAGTGGAATGCAACTTTGGTGTGCATATCTAGCTGAGTGGCCATGATTATGTGCAAAAATCCAAGGAAAAACTTGTGGTAGAAATTAGAAAATCCTGGAAGAAAACTCCTTACCCTCGGTAAGATTGCGAGAAGTTAACGAATATTGAATCATTTTGATCTTACATGGGTCTACATGGATGCCTACACAGTTGATTATGTAGCCCACATAGTGAATCTATGTGGCACCCGAATGAACACTTGGCTAATTTACTCTGCATGTTATGTTTTTTGCAATGCATCTAGTATGCGCGATACATGCTCCACATGCTCCACCCACGTCTTGCTAAAGCTTTGGATGTCATTCAAGTTGAGGACAATGTAATTGATGAAGGCCTTGCATATGTTGATACATTAGACGCACAAATTTTGTTGGTGCATTGTGTCAAGCCGAAAAGTGTAACTAACCATTCATACAGTCCTTCCTTTGGCTTGAATGATCTTACAAACGTCTTTAGGATAAACTGGTATCTGATGATAGCATGACTTTAGGTTAATCTTGGGTGAAGTATTGTGCACCTCGGAGCTGATTCAGGATGTTGTCAATATGCAGCAGTGGATGTTGATTCTTCATTCTTGTCTTGTTGAGCATGCGATATTTGATGCACAAGTGCCAAAATCCATCTTTAATTAGACACGGGGACTATTAAGACATGAGGAATATTGAGACAACCACAACAAGAAGACCTTTGCCTGATCTTGCCTTGATCAAGGAGCTTTTGGATCTTGCAACGAAATTCATCATTCTCCCAAATGGAACTGCACACAAACTGTTCAAAAGAGGGCATCTAGGTACTAAATCAATATAATGATTAACCATACAATGTGTGGGAAAACCCTTTGGTTTTGCAAAGATGTCTCTGTATTCCCGCACTAACTTGTCAAGTTGATGATACTGCAGGAATTGTGCAGCATGGAACACTGCCAATGCTAGTTTACTCTACCGAGCAAACATGGTGCACTGCCAATGCTCACTTGCTCTATTGCATTGGTATTACGATGGACCATGAGTAGCACGAACTTCTATGAGTGAGAAACGAGGTTGCAAACATTGTTTGGCAAGGACCCAAAGTGATTTTTAGTCGCTGGAGGTGACTCCAAACTGTTGAAAATGCAGTTTTTTGACATGGATGTTCTATTGTTGTAGCTTAGATTCGCAGAATAAACATACATACAAAGTCGTTGTTATCAACTTGGACATCATAAGACTAGGACAAGAGAGCTGGTCTCTAGTGGAAAGGGATGGTCGCCTCGTTGAGCTTGTGAAAACTCAAGGAAAAAGGCTTCAAGCTCAGTCTTCAAGGACCAATAGCTATTTTCGGCACCCTTGCAAGAGTTACTCTTGTTCGAAACTGACTTAGATAAGCTTTTCAAGAAACTATCCACGACAAAGATAGCTCTTTGCTTCAAATTAACGCTAGCATGTGCTTCTACAAATGGAGATCGAGTGTGTATGATTTTGTCTCAACTTAGATTGTTGTGTTTGAAATAGGGAAGTGAATTTTTATACTCATGTTGGCTAAATTTTTTGTACAGCTGAAAACCTAGGAAGTCGTGAGATAAATTTCCCTCATTTACCGGTGAGGCTCTCGTGTAAAATTTTGTCAATTATGTTTTTTAATATCTATTTCTGGGTTTTACTTTAATTGCGAAGCTCACCCACCATAGCTAGGCAATTTTGCAGCAAGTAAGCCGCTGTAAAGAAATATGTGTGGAAGAGGGAAATAATTGAATACGAGAATAAAGAAAAGAAGATATGCAATCTGACCAATAGTTTGTAGAGTAGGTCTCATGCACATAGATAAAACGAATAGATCTTGAAATACATAATTTAAAAAAATTGAAAGTTTCAAATCTAGATCTGAGATAACACAATTTATGCAAAGATCTAAAAAGAAATAAGAAACAAATGCACCGTTGACACAAAGTTCTCCAGAAATATGCCTCCTTTGAATTCCTTAGCTTTCAGAAAAATATCAAGGGTTTCAGCTCAAAGTCTGGAACACAAGAATGTTGATTACAAATTCTCCTCACTTAACCCGTAGGTTCTTCCTCTATTTATAGTGTATAGAGGGAAATTACAAATAGAAAGTTTTAAATGAATTCCCGCATGCGGAAGCTATAGAAAAGGGGACAGCTGACAATATTCCTCCTGAAGTTGCTCTTTGCATGATATGCATGATTTATAACTGAAAATAGAACCTTCTATTTTGCATGTCTGCCATCTATTTCCAAGTAATTGACTTCCAATAACAACTTTTAAACCAATCACTTAAGTTTTATAATTTAATTGATTTCTCAATTACTTTGTCAGAGAAAATAAGAGAAAGAAGAAGAAAGAGGAAAAGAAATTAGAAAAAAGCTGCAACACTCCCAGTCTTGTTCTTCTCCATATTTTGCATGCAGTTGACTCCTTTCCCTTTGATTCTCACCAAACTGGATCTAGAAGCAGCTGACTGTGACTTTCCTATGGGTGCTACCTCTGACCTGTCTTCCCCTTTTACACTTGAAGCTCTTGCAATTCTTCTCCAGTATATGCACCAGTGCAATGTTTGTCGTAAATAATTCTGACAAAACTCATCATCTTTTATTTTTTATTGCATATGAGCAATTTTAAATCCTGGAAAGCACTCCGGGTAAATGCAAATACAAGTAAATTCAATGAAGGCTTCAACTGGAAGATTGAGAGCACATGCACAAGCTTCTGAAAGGAATTTTCCATGCACTAACTTCCACACGGGCTACGCTAGAAACAAGAGAATGAACTTTTTTCCGAAAGCCTTTGCAATTATGAGAATTGGATCTACCAATGGCCTTGGATCTACCAATGGCCTTTGATCTGTCAATCAAATTGGTGATAGGTTTAGGGCCCATGTTTGTATCATTGATTTCAGCAAATCTAGAAGCAATGCATCATTCTGTTGACCTTTATTTATCATCATGCTTCATCATGCCTGGAATAACCTTTGTCTGAGCTCTTTTTTGTTTTAATTCTTCCAAAATCCCTTGTAATTGGATCAATTTGTGCAGATCCGACAATTTCCTCTGATTCGGATGATATATTCAATGTATCTGACATTGATTTGGACTTCTTTTCACCAATATTAGCACCTGTGATGAATACCTGCAATTAATTCAGACAAATATGGAGTCCATGTCATGAATACTTGATTTTTGTCACCAAAATCTACATATAAAGCCTACTGCCCTAAAATTTGAGACTTCGCTTGCATGTAAAGCAAGCAAAAATATTATTTAATTCACCTAAGAACTTATACCAATATGCAGATACTTGGAATAATAAAAATAATACTATTCCAACCCTAGGCGCCAAAATTGGAAGCTTCCCAGCAATGAAAAATATTCCTTTATGCAAAATCCTCCTTCCCTTGGCACCAAAACCTGTCCGGGCTGCAAACATCACCAAAAGTAATTAACTGCTTCTCTCGTATGGCCTCTCATGCTTATATAGCCATCTTTGCATGCTATTTTTAATAATCGCCCTTCCCTATTTCTGGAAATTTAGTTAATTAAAAGCCATGCCTCTTCATCCAATTTGGGCGCCCAAGTCTGCATGCTTTTGATTGTTTTTTTATGAATTTATTTGGGATCTATAACGATGAGCTCGAGGACTTTCTCAGGGATCACATACAGGAAGGTGATGGGTGCCTTCTGCACCAAGTTCTGATTTACATCCTCCTCTTTGCAGATGACGTAATTCTCATTGCTTCTTCTGCTAAGGGTCTCCAGAGATAGCTAGATGGCTTAGCCCTTTTCTATGATCATCGAAAGCTGACTGTGAATCTTGGGAAAACCAAAGTTATGGTTTTCAATTGTCTGAAGACTTCAGACCTCCACTTCTTCTTTAAGGGTGTGGAGATTGAGATCACTTGCTCTTATACCTACTTGGGGATTCTTTTCTCTGGGCCTCGTTTTAGCCTTCGTCCTGCTCTCCAACCCCGGGTTAATTAGGGCTATGGTTCTCTGGCGATTCTTGAGATACAGTGTTTCTACCACCACTTTCAGGACATTCCTTCCAAGATGTCCCTCTCCGATTCCCTGGTTAGGCCCACGGTTCTGTATGGTTTGGAAGTTTGGGGTCCCCCTCTTTTGGACTCAGATTGGGCCACTATCGAGCGCGTCCAAATCCTCATGCTCAAACACATTATCAGGTGCAAAGAATTTGTTCCTCACAACATTATCCTCACTGAGTTTGGGGCTCGCCCTTTTCAGTTGGAGACCATCTTCAGCCTTGTGTTGTTGTTGCACCGTATTCAGGGGTATTCTAGTTCTTCTGTTGACAAGGACAAGTACACTTATCTTGCCTACTGCTCCTCTGAAGCTATTGCTTCCTCACATCACAGTAGACGTTCTCGCTGTTGGTATGCCTGCATTTCATGCCTCTTTGAGTCTATTGGCATCCAGATGGACCGTCTCCCACCCTTCAGCTATTCTCTGGATGCCCCTGCCCGCCTGCTACCCAACCAACATGATCTTCATAGGATAATCAGAGATGATATCTACAGACAGTTCATCCAACACACATGGACCAACTCCCCAGGGGGGTTGCGTCTGAAGATGTCATTCTATACGGCACACTTTCTTGAGATCCGTGATGGGGTCATCTTCAGACCCATGTACATTTCCCGGCATTGGTTGCAAATCCTTCATATCTCTCTGGGTCAGTTTCGAGTGGGCTCACATCAACTCCGTATTGAGACTAACCACCACTTAGACCGCCCGGAGCGGACTTGCCTGCTTTGTTCTTTCCAGGAGGTTGAAACCGAAGAACACTTCATTTTTAGATGTCCTGTTTACTATGAGATTCGTGGGTGATTCCATTTCCTGTTTCGCGAGCTTCCTTCCATCACGACTTTCTTCAAATACTATGATCAGAGATGTCTTGCTCTCTACCTTCAAGAGGCCATCAGGCTCCGAGACAGGCTCCTCCATCCTCCCTCCCGATGGATGGCTACTAGACTGATCACTTCCTTCTTCCCATTGCTCTCCCCGGTGAGGAGTGCTAAGTGGCATTTGGTCACGTGTCTGGACCCCTAGTCTAGGTCCATCAGGTCTTGCGACTCCGTTCCTTCAACTCGAGGCTCCCTATCTTAGGCATGTCCCAGGGCACCTCCACATAGACAGCGATCCACCGGGCCTACTTTGAGGCGCAACCTTCCTCCTGGACGTCGGCCCTTCAAGCATTCCACAGTCTCTGCTTGTCATCGGCGCACTTCAAGTCACTCCCATCCGGCCTTGAGTGTTAGGTGACGTTGTTGGGGATGTTGCTCCTTCCGCTCCCTCCACACACTATCATTTCTCTCTTCTTCGTTTCTGGTCTCTCGGCCTCTGTTGTTTCCTTCTCCTCCTCTCCTCTCATTGTATTTCGGGTGACCCATTTGGGTCCTCTTGTTGGGTTTGTTTGTTTTGTACTCTACGGTCCCAATTACCTACTTTTGTGGTCATGTGTTGGACATTAATAACATTATCTTATTGTTGGCTAGATTTTCTGCATAGCATCAAACCTAGGCAGTCATGAGATAAATCTCCCTCATTTAACCGGTGAGGCTCCCGTGTCAGATTTGTCAATAAAAATGTGTTATTATCTATCAAGGGTTTTACTTTAACCACTTCGTTCATGAACCATAACTAAGAAGTTTTGCAGCAAGTAAGAAACTGTTTAAGAAAGGAAAGTTATAGAAGAAAGAAATAAAGGAAATACATAGGAGAAATGGGGAAGATGTGCATCCCAATTAGTAGATAGCATAGCTAATTGCATGCACATAGAAGAAACTTAATAGATATGAACACACAGAATTATAAAGCAAAGGCATCTCTAGATCCAGATCTAAAATAACACAAAGTCTATTAAGAGATCTAAGATTTAAAAGCAAGAAAACACAGTACACTGTGACAAAAAGTTCTACGGAAACCTGCTTCTTTGTATTCCTCTGCTACAAGTTGCTCTCAGGGGTTCAGCACAAAGTCTAGAACACAAGATTTCTGCTTACAAATTCTGATCGATCATTAACCCAAAGGTTCTTCTCCTACTTATAGAATGTAGGAGGGAAAGTACAAATAAAAGACTTAAAACTGAACTAAAGCTATGAACAACAAGTAAAGATGACATTTGGCAATCATCCTCAACTAACTTCTTTTTAAGTGACACATGTATCACTTAACTAATAGAATGGTGCCACATGACTTCAAGTAATGGTTGCAAAACCAATAACTTAGAATTTTTACAATTTCATCTGGGAACATAGAAAATAGAAGAAGAAAGAATAGAAGAATTCATGTCAGCTGTAATGTTTACATCTTCTTCTTGTTCCGATATCTGATATACTTGTCGAAAATATAATTCAGCATCCTTCCATTTGTTTTAGCCATTGCTTCCTTCTCTGTCCTTAACTGCAACAACCCTTCATTCAATACTCTGATGCATGCTTCCACATCTTCCAGGCTTGGCCCAAACCTTGCAATGTCTGCTTGCAGCGCCACCAGTCTATTGATAGAATTCATCGTGAAAGGCTTGGTAGCTTTATCAATTCTCTTTTGTACCATCAGAAGAGAATCTTCCAGGGAATTATGCACTTTGCTAGAAACAATCTGTACGTGTGAAGTAACACCCTCCGTCCACTCTTTCCTCAATGAAAGAAATGATATGGTCTGGTAAGTCTGATGTCTTACTCTCAAGTGCTTGCATCCTCTTCAGCAAAACTCTGCAGATCTCCAAAACGGAAAGATACTGCAAACTCTAGCTGCTTCCCCTTCTCGACTGATCCATCCGGTACAATTTGTTCTGCAACCAATACATCTCCCGGCAGCTTGTTGATCTCGGCCAAAATACTCAGGTTACTCTCTGCAACTGTATTCATGCCTTCTATGCTTTCCATCAGTTGCTTTAGTTGATTTGCTGCATCATCCATAACCTTTAGGCGGGCTGGCACTTCTCCAAGTTGTACAGAAGCCTGACGAATAATCAAATCCTTCCATTCGTCAATAGCCTTTACTTGATTGCTTGCATCTTCCATTTCCTGCATAAGATGATCACTCACCTGCTCTGAAATGGGCTGAATGGAAGGTTTAGCAACCTTGGCTATGATCTCACATAATTGAGATACTTGCTTCTGTAGCTCTTCTTTCTCCGCCTTTTCACTGTCAAGCCTAAGGAATAAAGCATCTATCAATGTCTGCATGTCCTGCTTCAATCCTTCAGTGGTAGCTTGACCGAGTGGTATTTTGGTCACCGTCACATCTTCTGCCGTGAGCTCCTCTTCTATCTTTCCTTCTGCCGGAATTGATATCTCAGCAAAACTTCTCTCCCGAATCCTTGATGATCAACCTAGAAGTTGCTTTAGCAACTTTAGGCCTTCTGTCTCTTCTGCTCAGATCCTGAAGTAGCTGCAAGTCATGCTCCTCTAAGTTCATCTCTACTCTTGCTTCCGGAACCAACTGCAAAGCTAACCATTCCGAGAAGTTACTTCTCGGAGAGTGAGAAGTCGCTGAGTGCACTACCATCTCCCGCTCTGCATCCTCTCCGTCAGAAAGTGCCACAGTGTTATGGCTGCCATCTTCTGAAACATCCAAGGACAAAGCTCTTTCGAACTCCGTCATCTGCAGCTTCAACATCTCCTCTGGAACGGGTGATGAACGAAGTGGCTGCGGAGAGAAGACGAACGTTGCCGGATTCAATGAAGGCATGGAAGCATCCTGCTGCTGCAGTGCAATAGTTGGTGAAGTACTGGGTACTGGAGAAGCCGGAGTCAAAGCTATGGTCGTAGAAGTGATCTTCTCTTTCTCTTGAGATCTTCTGTGTACTTTCAACTTCTCGGACCTTCTGCTGCTTTCTCCTTCATGCTTTCGCTTGAGGGAATCTCCTGCGCCGAAGTTGCCCGTGATTTGATTCATCAATGCTTCATCAAGGCAATATCCCTTTGTCAGCAACCAGTTTGAAGTATTCACCAACACAGCTCTCGACCTTTCTTCAATTGTGTTGCAGCCTCCCATGTTATTCTGCAGTATGGCTTTATCTCCTCCCATTTGATGGTAAGTGTCAAGTACCACGTTCCCATCATCTTTAAGATCCGCAGGTATCCGCGCTAGTCCAAAGTCGAACACTTGCTTTGCTGATAGCCTGCTGAAATCTTTCTTTCTAACCTCGTACTCACTTCTGCACTTCATCCAGAAATCTTCTAACGAAGGCACATGTGCGTACTCCTGGGAGATTGTCTTCCTGGCTACTCCAAATGGATCGAAGTTAAGCCGTGCAGGGAAGAACTCTTGCTCATACTCGGATAACATTTGCGCTTCCATCCCTCGAGCTCTGTGAATGCTGATGCAACTGTAATATCCCACAGTGATTGGGAAGAAGCCCGTAGACTTGTGCCGCTTCGACTGAAGGTCGTGTAACTCCACAAGTTGCCTGCTCAGCTCCATGGCGATCAATCTATCATTCGGATACCTGGGCATCTTTATTGGTTCTCCAGAAAAGCTCGTAACCCTGAGGTATGTGAAATCTGCAAATTGAATGAATAGACTGCCAATCTTGGACACTGCTTCCCACGCTTCCTTGCTTACCCTGTTGGCCTTCAAGTCTTTGTCTAGCCTGCAGATGAAATCGTAGAAGAAGTCATCGTTGATCACTTTGAAGTCTTTCTCGCACGCAGGTACAGTAAGCTGTGGGTAGCACTCGAAAATGGGGTCCTTGGAAAGAACACCACATCTATCCAGCTTGGAAAAGACACCCTGTGAAGCTGCAGCATACACTAAGTATGAAGTCATCTTGAAGCTGAAAGTACGCTTCACGTTCCGAAGTTGCTCACCGATGTTGCTGCTAATAATTTCCGACCAATTGATTATAGAATCAACCTTGTTGATTTCAATGGTCCTGATGAAAGCATACATCCATGTACGGAAAGTGTAGGCATTCGCTTCGCCATTCAACCTGCATAGCAATTTGACGACATCATCTGCCTCCTGCACCAAATTGGACCGTGGAAGGGTTCTCGGGAACTTTGAAGGGGATCTAGGCTTCTTCATGAACCGGCTATTCATGATGCTCACACAATCAGCTCTATGCTTCTCCCACCTACTGTCAGCATCCTGAATGCTAATAGAAGTCACCACCTTTCGCACTGGAATCTTCAGACAATAATTGATGAACTCCGCATCCAAACGAATTATTGTCTTTCCCGCAACATCACGCACTGATCTGGATGAAGGATGATAAGATCTAGCACACTCCATCACAAACTCTGGCAATTGGGCTGTACATGGGAAAGCTGCAGCTCAGATAATTCCACTACTTTTGACCGCACGCATGAGTGAAGTCTTTCCCGCTCTGGATCTATCAATCAAATCAGAAAGAGGTTCTGGGCCTAGATCCGTGTCTCCTATGTCTGCAAGTTTGGAAGCAATGCATGAATCCATCGTGCTCTCTTTTTCATCTCCTTTCGCCATGGCTTTGTCTATCTTCGTCTGAATAATTCTTTTTCTTCTAACTTGGCCGGATTTCTTCAATACTGGTGCAGATCTGGACAATTCTTCAAATTCGGAGGATATTTGCAATGTATTGGACATTGATAAAAACTCCTTTTCTTTTATGAAGCACCTGTAATGAATTCCTGCAATTTATTCAGACAAAAATGGCCACCGGGAGCATGAATAGTGAATTTAAATTATAAAAATCTGCACTTTTCAAGCCTGCTGCCCCAAAAATTGGTGTTTAATTTGCACATAAAGAGAGCATGAATCCTTTCAATCAACACCTGAGCTCCTGTAACACCTGTGAAAACAACTATGCAGACAAAGATCAACCTCCTCCAAAGCATGCGCCAAATCTGGAAGCTTTTAGCCTTGTTAGCACTTTGTCTGAACAAAATCCTTCCTCTAATGGGGGCGCACTTTTCCTCCTGGCTGCAATTCTTTACCTGTGAATTAAATAATTCACCCATATGGCTGCCCATGCTTATATAACCTTCACAATTCTATAATTAATAATTGCCCTAACAATTAAAGGCAATTAATTAATTAAAAATCATGTTTTTCTCTTTTAAAAATAGCATGTTTAAGGACAGCCATCCAATAAATTAAATTAATCCAATTTAATCCTTCACACAGCACTTCACTCAAGTTCACAGTGTGCTTTGACCATAGCCACTGAAAATAGAAATTAATTTAATATTTTAATGCCTTAAAAAACATTAAATAATACCCAAATGGGGCGCACTTTTTGAGAGGAAGAGGGCAGCCACTAAATAAATTAAATTTAATGAATTTAATTCCTTTCTTTTATTCCATCTTTGACTTGTTGACCTCCTCCAAGCTTGGGCGCACTTTTTGAGCAATTTAATCATTTTATTCTCTCACCAAAGGGGGCGCACTTTTTTGCACATGTAATTCTATTTTTAAGAATTTTCCACAATGGGATTCTTTACCCTGCGAGGCAGGCACCAAAATCCCATGATCCACTTAAGTGATTTGACTTTGACAATGGGATTCTTTACCCTGCAAGGCAGGCACTAAAATCCCATGATTTCACTTAAGTCACTTTCCTTTTATTATATCATGGGAATTTTTACCCTGCAAGGCAGGCAATAAATTCCCACCTGCCTGCAGCCTCTATTTTTCCCACTGCAGCTTAAGTGACTTTTATAACACGGGAAAAAGTACCCTGCTAGGCAGGTATAAAATTCCCACCCTGCCTGCGGCTTATATTTTTCCCATCGCAGCTTAAATCCTTTGTTTTCCAAAAATGCGCCCATCCCCGCAGGGGCTTTTCTGTGCACGACTTCGCTTTTTCCCAGTGATCCAGACCTCCGATGATGACTTCCTCCGGGCATAATGTGCGTGTATGTTTTCCAGCTGCTCCAGGCCAAAAATCGGGCTTACTCGGCGAAGGAATTGCTCCAGAGAAATTTCACAGAAAACAAAACGGGACACCACAAAAACACGAAAAATTGCCAAAAGTTACAAATAAAGCCCAAAACTTAAAATAAGTTAAAACCCTTCTGGCACATAGGAATAATAACATATTCGCTCATAATAGAGTTAAAACAGAGCGCAAATAGCCTCATACGGGGCTCAAAATAATTAAATACAAATTTCCTGCAGACAAATCCTGACGACAGAATAAAACAATTTTGGGCATCTGGGTATTTGGCGAAAAGGGCTAATATGGCTCTTTGGGATTATCTTGACGCAATACAAGAACTTTCAGGCAATAAAAACAACAAACGACCCACGATTTTAAAAGTACGAAAAATTTTCGGATAGGGTAGTCGCAGATTTCAGGGTGAAATCTGAGTGACACCACTTATCTTATCTTATCTTATTCATTTTTAGCATGCATCTTTGACTTCTCTTTAGTTCATCCACTTGCATTGACTTTCCTCCTATTTATGGCACGAAACTTAGCTAGAAATACCATTAATAAATATCATTAAATACATGTATTAATGCCAAGGTGTGTCACACTTTTTGGCAAGGGAATTTGTTAAAAATAGAAAGTCAAAGTAATGGGAATTTCCACCCTGCATTACAACTCCAAAAATCCCATCTTTCACTTAAGTGATTTGACTTTCATAATGAGAATTTTCACCCTGCGTTGCAGGTAAGAAATTCCCCTCTTCTTACCACTGCCAAAATTCCCATTAGCATCTTAAATCCTTCCAAAAAGTGCGACTTGCATGGAAAATAGCCTTCTTCTCAAAAATGCGACTTGCATGGGTGAATTCCCGCCGGTGCTTTATGTGATTTTTCTTTATAATGAGAATTTTCACCCTACATTGCAGGTAAGAATGTAATGTCCCCAAATGAACATATTTGACCCAAGTTGGATTTTGGGCAAATCCAAACCCAGAAGCAATATAATAAATTACTTATCAAATCAAACACTGCAGATCTGAATTTTATATGAATGAGTTCCTAAAAATATAGGCAAGCATCTGGGATAAAGAAAATAATTTTTGGAGCTCATTTGATGCCCTAATTGTGTGGGCCGAAATAGTAGGAGGGCCAGATCTGCATGTTTGGTAGTTGTTATAATTTGGTTTACTCCATCTTGTTCCTTGTATTTTTCCAAGTTCAGGCATATATCATTTTCTTAGATCGGAGTCGTGTAGAGAAAGTTATGCTATCTTGAAGATTGCAGTAGTTAGGGTTTCAGATTTAAATTATTTTCCAGCTGTTGTAAAATCTAATTTTTGCCATAAATTTTTCAGGATTGTTCCAAGGGTTTGGGAGTAAAAATAATTATTGTATGCTGATTTTGGGTGTGTTTGCATATAAAAACCTAGTCACTTTTTGCATAAATTAATCTTGTTTGCCTTAGCTTTCGAAGTTTATATTTTGCTATTGTGTTGTGTGGGAAAAATTCATTTTGGGCAAAAAGATCTATTGGGGATCTTTCAAAGAAATTCCCGCCTTCCTGCCACCTTTGAAATTCTCATTACAACTTAAATGACTTTGACTTGATGGGAAAAGTGACCTACTATGCAGGCAAGAAATTATCGCCTTCCTGCCACTACTAAAATTCCCACCGACAACTTAGATCTATAATCCCAAAAAGTGCAACTTGCCTAGGAGAGGTTTTTTCTGCTTAAATTTTTCTTTTCTGGTAAGAAGTCAACACTCTGTGATTAATTTCTTTCTTTGTCGAGGCCATGGATGACTTCCAGATGTTCTAGGCAATTAAATAGGTTATACAGAGTACATAACGGATTAAGGGGAATTTAACAAATAGACCACGGAGAAAACAAAAAAAAAAAAATATGGCTTCTTCTACAGGTTAAAATGAAAAACATTGCCAGAAGTTGCAGACAATTGCTCTGAATTTATTCCTGGTGAAAACCCTATTGAGATGTGAGAATATTGGCATTAAAAACTTCAACAGGGTTCAACTGCAGCACAATTCACATAAAACGGAATTTTATTTATTTAATAAATAATTAAATAAAATTCCCACAAAAAAAACCCGAGGGAGGGATAAAATGAGTTTTAGCATCTGGGTATTTGTCGAAATTAGCTCATATGATTCATTGGGAATATCTTAACGTAATAGAGACAACTTCAGGCAATAAAAACACAAAAAAAAACCCATTTTTTAAAAAGAACAATTTTTTTTTAAAGGGGTAGTCCCAGATTTCAGGGTGAAATCTGGGGACACCAACCCATATGGGTAAAAATTTTGGGGACTAACTAGTTTGCATGACATTTAATCAATGCTGCAAAATTAATGTTATGTAGTGCCCTCCCACTTATTGTCTCACCAACCTCACATTTGGGCTCCAACTTGGTGTTTGGTGTAGACTTGCGTTGTTGTTTAAGTGATCCGAGTGCATTTGCTTGTGGGGGAGGGAATGTCGATGCAGAGAAAGCTTAAAGCTCCATTCGAGGGAGGCCACTAGGAGAAAATTGTGAATCCTTGCCAACCACCTAGTTTAGTGCTCGGTGCAGGCCTATATTACGGATGAGATCAAGTTAATATATATACAAAAACATAATTTGTTGTAATAATAATAAAGCAGTTGGCATTCGATTTTTTAGCATTGTTTTTTGAACATCTTCCTATGGCAAATGTGAATTGTCCACATCAAGATCTAACTCAACCTTGAAACATACATCTTGGTTTTCAGTAGAGAGTCCAATCCTCATTCAATTAAATTAAATAGATTATACAGTGGAATTATAAAAAAAAATATGCTTAAAAAAATGCAAAAGAGGGGATTAGGGCATGGTAGGTTGGGTTCCTCATGTTTTTGGGAGCATTTGGATAAGGTGGCCGCTATGGAAATTTATGGCGAGCTATGTGGGCCACGTGGGTGCCTAACAAGGTATTTAGGGCACCAAGGGCAAGTTATGCATAGGGCATGTGAATTGCTCGACAAAATGCCTGGGAGAAATGCGGTCTCACGGACTGTAATGATTACAGGTATGCACAAATTGGGGTTGTTTAAAAGGCCTTCGAAACTCCAAGCAAAGGCAATTGGCAAGTGTAAAGCCAAACTCCACAGCCTATGTCACCAAGTTCCCAACCTGTGCCAAGTTGGGGGCCTTGGGTTGTCTAACTAAATGCAACGAACAATTTTTTGACTATCGTGTCCCCTTTTTAAATAAAGTATAATATATTAATAATATAACTTAAGTGTCAAAAAGTAACTTTATAAAAGACGCTTATGTCTTACTATTATAAAAAGTTACTTTTTGACAAAGCAATATCAATGAGGAAATAGAAAAGGGAAATTTGTTTTTGCGGCTCTTTCATCGTGGAACGTTATATGAAAAGTTATAAAAGAAGAGTGTGGGGATCATTTGAGATCGTCTTTGGCCCTAATATCATCTTAGATTGAGTGTTTGAGCTACCGCTTCAACATTTTTGCAATTTGAGGATGGAAGCCCTCCATCACAACAAAGTTAGAGGACGAAAACCCTCCTAATCTGCAGATTTGAAGATGAAAAACCCTCCAAATCTTTAGAGGTGACTCCATTACAAGGGTTACATTTTTACTTCAATAAAAAATCTTCATTTTAGGCCTCATTTGGCTGCTAGGGTATATTTCAAGGCAATTTCCAGAATTTTCAAAATTTCTATAGCTAGGGCATCCACCAATCACTTGGGATTTCACTTGGTTGGGCTGTTGGAGATTTTAGAGCAGTCTTAGGGCTTGGTGAACAACTTGAGGAGCTGAACGACCCCCTTTGGAAGCCACTACAGATGCAATCTGAGGTGCAGTGGGTGTTAGGTTTTACACCAAGTCATGATCTGCCCTAGGGCATCATTTGTAACCAGCTAGAGCCATTCATTTGCCATATTTCTTCCCATACAGTCAGATGTAATTGTTGCTTAATTTCAGTTGGAAAAATAAAATAAAATAAATTCTAGAATTGTTGTTTGTTGGTTCATTGTACTTGGGTTAAGTGAAATATCCATTTCCAAATATTTATCAAGATGTTTTCTATTTTAACAAATAGACATATTGTGGTTGCGAACTAAAAATCAGTTTTCAATGTTTTTGTCATAAGGTTTTCAAGGGAAACCGATATTTTATAGATTTTTCGTATAAGGAATATTTCATTAACCTAGTCAACTTGCCTCTACTAGCACACTTACAACCCGTGGAAAAGTAGGAGCTTTGTAGCAGCAAGTGGATGTTAATCGAGGCATAATAGGACATGTTATGGTTAGGATCATAGTTTTGACCTATTCGTCAAGTACTCGCCGAGTTGGTGAGTACCAACCAGACATTTGCTCAGACAAATATTCACCTGTAAAACTCGCCATTCACCTATGTCGAATATTGGCGAATACTTGTGAAGAATATTCAGCAAGTTTGACCCTAAAACTCGACCATACACTGGTTTAATGTGGAAAATGGGAAAAATGCAAGTTTCACATTGAAAAAATGCTGATTTTTGTCTTATAAAGGCATCATACTCACTCACTTGTAATTGCACAGCTATGGAGCATCCTAAAACAAGGAAGAGGAAAGTGTGAATTATTGTAAATTGTAACTTGCGCAGTTATGCAATTTATAATGATAATTTTCAGTGACAATCATCATAAATTCATAACTCTTATTAGTTGGTAGTTGTATTTGCATGATATGCGATTCTGTATTGTATTGTAATCAAATCTAATACAAAACACTTCCCCAACATTTTACAGATTCATTTGATACATTTTGTAGCTATATTTTGCATATATATTTATGTTTTTAAAGAAATTTGCATATTTTTAAGTTGCCGAATATTCGCGGAGTCTTGTCGAGTTTTTGCCAAGTTAAATTTTTTTGGGTCTACCGAATAGTTTCCGAATACGAGTATGCGAACTATGGGTAGGATATTGTGGCTGCATGTACCCTATTTAATATGTATGTAAAATGTGGTAAAAGGGCTATGAAAACTGTTAATGCCAATGTGGGAGCTTTGTAGATGGACGCCAAGTGCTTGACCAGCTGGCAGAGCATGCTATCTTTTCATGGAATATCTAGCGGCATCTCCTCAAGAGCCATTGAGGCCACTTCACCAAATGCAACGAACAGATGCCCAGACCTGAATAGTTCACCTTTTTCAGCATATTTGTAAATGGGTCTGGCTTAGAGGGTTTAAATCAAGCTCCACAACTTTTTCTTTCCCCTTTCAGATGTCATTTCATGGAATGTGTTGACTGCAGGATTTACAAAAAACAGGTCTATTGAAATGGCCTTGGAGCCTTAAACAATTTTTTTATAAGTGTAAAACCAGAATCCACTACCCCTGTGATCATCCTTCAAGCCTTGTCAAAATGAGAGCTCTGGAACAGGGTAAGGACATCCATCAAAGCATGAGGGAAAGCTTGTAGTTTTGAATGCCTTGGATGTCATGCATACAAAATGTGGAAGCATGCATAAGGCATATGGACTGCAATGGTTGCAGGAAATGTGGCCATATGGAATGCAATGGTTGCAGGAAATGCATAAAATGAGTTTTCTAGAAGGGCCTTGAGAAATGAAGCAAACTCCATTGGCAAGTCTAAAGCCAACTCTACAACCTTTTCTAGTGTCCTCTTAGCCTATGCCAAATGGAAGCTCAAGAGTAGAGTTTGGACAGTCAAAACAACTTTTGGAAGTGGATATTTTTCAGAATGTGGAGGCGAACCCAATGCACATTTCAGACCAGTTTTGGAGCACCTCTCATTCACTGTACCCTCGTGTACGTGGGCATGGATTTATCTTCCTCTCTAACTCAATACCATACATTGATTTCCTTCTTTGTTTGATGTTAATAAACTCTGGTGGGGTATATATTTTTTACATGAATGCAAAATGATTTGCTAACAGTAAGAAATGAGGGAACTAGCACTAACCTGTGGTGACCAGCCTCTAGAATAAGCTGCCGACTCGCCTTTCCACACACCTCCTAACACGTACACTTAATTAATATAAAATGAAACATAGCTCTGATATAAAAAATTTGCTTGGCCTCGTAGTTGTGGGAACAAGTGTCAGAAAACCAAACTTTTACAACCTTAAAACAACTTACTAAATGTGATAAAATCATTTTGGAATTGATGTGTGTCGTGAGTCTATGACCCTCACTTTTGATGTATTATGGCTCAAGCTTTTTCCTTGGTGTTAGGAAATACCCAAACCACCTTCAAACTATACGCTGGCATTTGTTAGACAATCATTTAATGTGGGTCTTGGAGCCCATTTGAAGAGATGGCTGCGGGAGACAACTACTCCGTGTTGATGAAATCGATTTGAAATTGCCTTGAGAAAAATGCCTACAGGTTGAGAAAACACGTTCTACCGCCTCAAACCCCTTCACTCTTGTAATGAGAGTGGCGAGCCATATTCACTTTCATGTTATCTCATCGGAAAAGGATTTTTCAGTGCCAATAACAGAGCCATTTTGGTTTGCGGTGTCCATGTGTAAACTATTAAACTTCGTCAATTTGCTCTAGAGTGGTTTCTCTAAAATGACTGCCACTTATCGGATTTTGATTTTGTTAGCTTCTTGGTATTCTCACCATACAAGAGAAGAGCTTAGAAATGAAGACTACATTATTTACACACTTTTCGATTCTTATCGGAGGTCATTCTATAATGTCCCCAAATGCACAAATTTCACCCTCAAACGCAACAACGTTAAATCCTACCAAATCAGCTTGTAAACAGCAGAGTATAGCACATAGAAATTATAAAAAATACTGCAGATCTGAATTATTTCTACAAAGTGCGACTTTCTTATGAGATGGAATATACTCATAGGTGAACAAAAATCACACAAATATTACCCAAAACAGATAAGCTAATTTTATCATCATAAAAATACTTGAAAAATACCAGATTGGATCCAAATAGAAGGATGAAATATTTATTATAACTTTGCAGTTGCGTAGCTCACAGACACATGAAAATACAATTTCCTAGGCCCAAAAATTATGCAAAGTGGCTTATCTATTATGCAAAAATCTAATTAATGAATTGCAAATCAAATCTGATAAGAACAAGCTCTAGATCACTCCAAACAGCTCTCTATATGGGTCGTTCAACTATGAGAAAGTTGGCAAATAAAGGTCGATCACAACAACTATTATCCTCCTTCAAACCCTAGCCCAAATTTGCAAATCTAGCCTTCAAACACTGCTGGAAAACACAAGAGAAGAACTTGAAATTCAACGAAAACCCTTGAATAGAGCTCCCTCTCAAAAGAAAAAAGAGTTTTCATTCTTCTCTCTAAGCTTAAAGAGGGATTTCGTCTTCTAAAGACAAATTCAAAGAGTTTTTCGTCCTTTGGAGTTTTTATGGAAAGCATGCAAGCTTACACCACAAATCTGAAAATTATCATAAACAAAAGAGATGCTTTCCCTTGCAAGTCGACTTGCTTTTATAATAGATTTTAGCTTTTTTGCCACCCAAGAACACCAATCACATTTCTTCTCCCTCATTTAATTTTTTCTATGGCCTTTTTCCTTCTCCCACATGGGTTGCATTTTCCTTAGGGAAAATAAATAAAATAACGCAACTTCTTTTTTCTAATTTTATTTTGTCACTTTTCTATTTTCTCTTTGTCATTAATAAATTAATAAAGTGCTTACACTAGTATTTCAAGATGCACTTTATGATTAATTTACTATGATTTGGTTTCCCTTTTTCTCATCCCTTAGCCATCGGGAAACAATGAATGGACTAAGGGCCTTCGACCAAGAAGTGGATATAACAATCCTCCCTTCCCTAAACTGTTTGCCCTCAAGCAATTGCAACTCTTACGCCCAAGTGCCATATGCAATAGATAAAACATGTTGTAGTGCTCCAAAATTCTTGATCCCGTACCTGTTAAATGAGAGATCTCTTGCCACAATACATAGCTCTCATGATGATCATACACACAAATTTGCATCAAGGGTATCACATACTTTATATGGCAGATTTGATCCTCTAACTCATCATTCTTCTCATGAGGAACATAAATCTGGATATGCAACAATAAGTATGACATTACCTTATTCCTTCCATACCTTGGAGTGTCACCAAGTCCTTCATTTCCTTCGGTCTTCGTGATATCTTGGTTATGCTGCCTCAAGGGCTGAATATCCTCATGATATAATTGTTGCAATAAAGAAGATGATATACCTCTTTACCCACAATCCGCATCCCGTGCAATTTGCCCTCTTTGGAAGGAACTTCCCATGCTCTTGGTTGTCACAACTTGAGGAGTACCATTCCTCATACCTTGCAAAACAACTTCTTTGTCTCGCCCACTAATACAAACATTTTTCTCGTTAGAAGTCACACATTTTTCCATTGAAGGTACTTCTCTTTCAAATTGCATGGTGGAATCCTCTCTTATCACCTCATAAGGGTTGTTATAGAGGGAAGTTGTATCTCCGAACTTCATCATGACTTCTCCACAATGTAGCTAATGCTCTTCAACTTGCTTCTTCACGATGGAGGGTTTTATTCCCTTTATGGCTGATATCTTTCTGACATGGCCTTTTAACGATGTTTGACCATTATGCCCTATGCCCTTACTATTTTTCAGCTAACAAAAATTGTTGAAAGACAATATTTCTCTCACCTTAAAACTAAGAGTTGCATACTTTTTACTTCATGTCTCCATGTCATCAACATCACTTGGGACTTCCTCCTAAACTTTTTGTTCCTCTCTTCGGAGAAACTTGGCTCTAAAAATCTGATGTGGAGGCTTGGCAGATGTCCTGACTAGTCCAATAGAGCTTCCTTCACCATTGTTGGTTGCTCCTTGATTTGTAGAGATATTACTCCCTTGTAGAATCTTTTCCAAATCTTTGATGGAACCAATCAATGCTTCAAGCATTTCCCTTTGAGATTCCCGCAATACGTGACACATCTCTTTGACTTTCTATCATAGATTTTTGCAATTCTATCTGACTCCTTGTGATCATCTCATGCATGTAGCTTAGTTTATCTGTAAGAGGGGCTCTCTGATCATGCTCTTCCATGGTCACCTTCTTTGGCTTCAAATTTTATTTTCTCCTTCACAGGTTGGGAGAATCGTTTCTCTGATACCACTATAATGTCCCCAAATGGAAAAAATTTCACCCTCAAATGGAACAACGATAAATCCTACCAAATCAGCTTGTAAACAATGAAGTATAACACATACAAATTATAAAAAATGCTGCAGATCTGAATTATTTCTAGAAAGTGTGAAGGAAAACACAAGATAAGAGCTTGAAATTCAATGGAAATTCCTAAATAGAGCTCCCTCTCAAAAGAAAGAATAACTTTTTTCTTCTCTCTAAGCTTAAAGAGGGTTTTCATCCTTTAAAGTCAACTTCAAAGGGTTTTCGTACTTTGGGGTTTTATGGAAAGCATGCAAGTTTACACCACAAATCTGAAAATTATCATAAATAAAAGGGATGTTTTCCCTTGCAAATCAACTTGCTTTTATAACAAATTTTGGCCTTTTTGCCACCCAAGACCACCAATCACATTTCTTCTCTCTCATTTAATTTTTCCTAAGGCCTTTTTCTTTTTCCCACATGGGCCATATTTTCCTTAGGGAAAATAAAATAAAATAAAGAAACTTCTTTTTACTAATTTTATTTTGTCACTTTTCTTTTCTTTTTTCACTTTTTCATTAATAAATTAATAAAGTGCTTATAATAATATTTTAAGATGCACTTTATGATTAATTTACTATGACTTAGTTTCCCTTTTTCTCATCCCTTAACAATCAGGAAACAATGAATGGGCTAAGGATCTTCAACCGAGAAGGGGGATATTACACATTCTATGGCCAGATTAGCTAATTTGAACTATAACATTGTAAAGTGGTTTGACCCAATGTTTGACTCAGCTTGATAAATGTTGCCCATTAAGATGATATGTTGTGCTGAAAAGTGTCGTTAACACTAAGTTATTCTTTGAAATTTGTTAGGAATTTTAATCATGTGATGAAAATCTCTCTCTTCCCCTCTCTCTCTCATCATAGATGATGTCATTTTGGATCATGTTAGATGTAGGTTAGAACGCTATTTTAACTAGTTCAAAATCACTTGTTTGAGACTGTAACTTTGAAAATATGCAAATAATGTATGTTGGATTCACCTCTCTAGTTGAAATTATTATGCACTAGTCTTAAACATGAAATGCACCAATTTAAGTACTCTTTACAGTGACCCATTATAAAACTCTTTTCTTGAAACCTCAGGCTTGGGAGACATACCTTGTGGTGAACCTATTGATAACCTAGTAGGGTAAGTTGGCCTCGAATCTTTGGAATGTATCTTTTGTTCTTAGTTGGAATTGTTGGTTGTTGCTTCAAACCAAACCTTGCAATCTAGTGGAGAAACATTAATTGTGTAGTCCCTTTGTGGGCACATTGTGTTGTTGAGCTCTCCTTTGTGACTCGCTCTTGGGCATTTACAATTAGTTCTCTTTAAATTGTATATAATCATATGAAAAGGAATTTGGATTACTACTATCTACCATGGGTTGAACCCAAGTGAATGAATCTCCTGAAGATGTTGTTGGTGGAGGAAATTCAAGAGTAATTTGAGAATTTTGAGGTTGGGAAACTAAAACCTCTGCAATGGAAGTCTCAATAGAATAAGAGGGTCTCCTCACATCTAGCTTTGTTCTCGAAGCAATGGTCTTTCCTGGATCAGGGGCAGCTAATTCTACTACATCCTCTACTTCATCTCTTTCTTCACTTCTTCTTCAACTTGTTTCTTCTCAGTTACTTCTTCTTCATCATGCTTTTGTGTTTGTTCAGGAGTTGTTCCATCTCCTAACTCCTATGTTTCTTCTTGAACGCCACCTTGTTCTGGTGTTTCTCCTTCTTCTCTTCCCATTTGGCCTTTGTCCTTCTTGGTATAAACTTTGGTTACAGAATCAAGAGGAGAAGAGGAAGGAGTTTGCTAAGTAGGAGTAGTCTTTTGCAAAGAAGATGCCTCATGAGAAGAAGCTACCTTTTGAGACTCATTGGATTCTTTAACTTTTCTTTCCAGCCAATGTCTTTTTCTCAGGAGTACAAGAGTATTGAGATAATCGGGATTATCCTCCTTTTGTGACCAGTCAATGGCAGGGAGAGGAGTGTACTGAATGGAATTTATGAATTCTACAGTGAAAAGATCTTAACCATCATCAACCATCCCCTCTAGTAATGCATATAGTTTAAAATATTTGATTTGCTACAAGGATAACCAGCCATAAGCTCTTCTCCTGACCTCATAATCATCAATACAGTCCTCCCAGTAGTCTTCGAATGCTGACAAATGGTGGTATGTTAGCCTGAGATTATTCCCAGTGAAGTTCTTACTATCAAAATAGGTCCTCTTCTGGAAGGATGTAAGTTGAATGGGGAGATAGTCCTTTCAACATTATGTACATCAAGAGTTATCCTGCACATGTAATTTCCCAAAGTTATGGAAAATTGGATACCAGAAATTTTCTTATCCCTGCAGGACCTATGAACGATATATAGTTTTCTGTAAAGTTCAACTAGAATAATCTTATCACTGCAATATATCGGAATCTTATATGGAGCTCCCTCGAATCAAGTTGTTTGGATGTAGGAGAACTTCCTAAATTGTATGAACAAGCTGACATATATTGAAAGCAACTACCTTGCTTCTTGAGATACCCTACCTGTTACATTTCCCTCAAGAAACCTTACTAAAAACATTGTTGACCCTCCTATGATGGATTTTATTGTTCTCATAGGTAAGTTGCATATAGAAATCATATATGGCCATATTTTGCCTGTTATTCTGGTCTGACAAGCCAATCCATATCCTATAGCCAACTATGGTATACATCAGGTAGGAGGTCATCCAAAATGTTTTATTCTGATGAACCTGAGTGAGTTTTTGAGTTAAATTTTCACAAATAATCTCACCCCAATTCAAGTGTTGTCTACCTTCATAAATCAAGTTGATATAGACACTCATCCAATTATGAAACTCTTGAGTTGAGGGCAAACCCGTCACCCTTACAAGAAATGTTATCATATCAAACAAATCCTCCAAGAATTCAATTATGTAGAGGGTATTGGGTAGTTTAGATGGCCCATTCCTTTTAACCCTTAGCCAAGTTTTGGCAATCATTGTCTGGTATTTAGTAGGAGTGAGGTCATATTCCCGTTGAGCTTCTACCTCGGTTAGGAATTTCAAATCTCCAAAAGTGGGAATACCTAAGGCCAAGTTAATATGATGAGCATCCAATTGAGTAATAACCTATCCCTAAGGATATTTTAACTCCTTAGTTTGGGGATCAAAGCTAGAGGCACAAGCTAGGATTGTATCAGTACATTGGACTGATGTAGGAAAACCTACTGCGTGAGCTAACCCACTACTCATAATACATTGGGTCAATGGGGTTGGGTTGTCATCTTTCATCCTAGCCCAAAAATCTTCTAAATTCATGTGTTTTACATCATTGTCTCCTAATTCCGGGACAGAGATTTCAAGGGAGGAGATATACTCATATCCATCATATTGAAACTTCATTGTGGCAATTTGGGAAGGACTGAGAGAAAAATGATTGTTTTATAGTGGATTTTCAAGAGGATATGAGGGAAAGAGCTTAAAACCAAAATGATTGCTAAAGTGAATGAAACAAGGGTAAAATTACTCACCTATTGAATGCAGATGAAGGTGACGGTCTCAACGCAACTGGAATTTTTGAATTTGGATGGGAAAAGAGAAATATACAAGCAAAAAAAGGCACCTTTACATGCGGGAGGAGGGATAGGGCACAATACAACATTGAAGATGTTTTAAAATCAATGTGAGAAAAGATAAATGGGAGGATTTTATATACAACTTAAGGTGACGTAGTCCGTTTTCCCACTAAAATAGTGCTTAAGCATTTAGTCGGGTGCAATGAAGCCTGACAGAATACCTTAAAACACAAACTCCTCCCCAATTGCGTGTAAAGAGGATAGGTCGATGTTCTGGGGAATTGATGGAGCACAAAAAAAATGCCAAATGTTCCCCTTATGCCCACAATTGCCGCAATGACCGATGATGGGAGCGGAGTTGAGAGAAGCAAGCAATCAGTGAACCAAATGCCCGAAGGAGCAAGGCCTAAAGTTCTAATGGTACCTGAAATGGCTGATATGTCTGATGAAAGCGACGATGGCGGGGATGCGGAGAATGGAGGGCCATGAGGAACGGGTCAGAAGGTGCTTGTGGTACCCGAAACATTTGACTTAACCGATGAGTTGAGGAAAGGCGGAAAATTGGCAATGGCGAGGAAGCAGCGAACAAAAGGTAACAAGGAACAATTCAATTTGTGCTCGAAGTGCCCGAAGAACTTGATTTATATGACCAAAGCAAAGCAAGTAGGCAAAGCGGCGATGCGGGGAACAGGAGGAACAAGGAAACATTTCCTTTTGTTCCCCAAATGACCGATTTATCCGATTAAACCCTCAAAACAACCCAAAAATGAATAAATCTTTGAACGTTTCTCCCTCAGACTTGACACAAATAAGGAAAATGCAACTACGAGGAGCAAGATACTTAAACCTAAATTTCAAAAATTTGGAAAATTTCAGATTTTTCAGGTCCCGTGACAACAGACCGAAACTAGTCAACAAAACTATTTAATCCAAATAGAACTCTTATGATCTCGCGGGATGATATTTTCTTGTTCGCGTAAGATGGGACTCAAATGGAACTATCCTTGCAGCGGATTCTCTCAACTTATCTTGAGTAGTAAGTGAATACTACTCCATCATTTTGTGTAATTTGCTTGAAGTGGGTCATGAATATGAGACCCCTTTCTGGTGTTTGGACGACGAAACATTAATATTGGTTTTCGTCTCTTGTAAACCTCTTATAAGTGTTAACTCTACGCGATTTGAAGACTGTACTTTGAACTCTTGGGAATAAATCTCCTTATGCATATAAATAAAAATAAAAAAGACATCTTGGCAAGTAACAAATGGTTTAGGAGTCATTTGTGATTTGTGCCCCGTATGAGTTCAATGTGTTATTATGTTAATGTGCTCAATTTTCTCCTGGTGGAGTTGCAATGAACCGTGCCCTAAGACTCTTTTTTTAGGACGCTTGAGGGAAAAAAAAATTAATGTCATAGCGGCCTATTGTGTTAAATTAGACCTTGGCGAGTGTGTAATGTGTAATTTTGGATGTCCCCTCTTTAAAATATTGGTAAAGATTGGTTACTTAAAATAAAATAAAAGTGAGGTGTTTCCATGCTAGAAACAAGGTAAACCAGAAATAGAACTCCGTAACTTGAAAACTAGTGTATTCTACCTCTTTATGTACTTTAAATGTTCTGCAAAAAAAAAATATTAAACAAGAAATTAAATTCAAAGATTTTAAATTCATATCGCAGATTAAATGCAAAAAGAGATTTTTGGATACACTGCGTGGAGAGGATTAGCACCAATGTTTTGATTCCCTTACTGGAATCATCATCAGGGTGAGAAATTAAATTGTCCCCTAAAACTAATCAGGTTCTTGAGCAGAAGTAAACTAAATCAATTGTTGTCATGTATAAGTGTGGTTGAGTAAGAATGAATCTTCATGTGATCCACACCCAAATCAGGCGATAAATAAATTAGATTTTTACAAGATAGATAAAATAAAGAATTGAAATCAGTATTGTAGTGTCTATGCGGTGAGTCGTACTTGTGGGGTATTGAGAAAGTAGACTTCTTGTTGTTGCTCATGTATTAAGTGTGTATTGTGTTCTATAAGAAAAAAAAACCTTAGTTTTAGCTGTGTTGTGGGTTACAAAATGTGGGCTTGACACGCTACATCAGTTGTCTTGATCAAACCTAGGATCAGACAACATAAGATCGGCATGATTGTTTGTAGACCAATTTAGTACAATGTCAATGAATTTATTCCCATTAAAATAATCACCTAGCAATGGAAAACTTGTATTTCCAATGAATATGTCACTTTAGGCTTAAAATGGACTGTTAAACTTGCAGTTTTGGTGCAGTTTTAATGTTAAATCAATGTTTAACCAAAGGTACACGTAAAAGCATGCCTTTGTCCATCCCTTTGATTTACCTAGAATTGACACATTATTTCATCCATTTCTAGAATCTCAAATGGGGTATTTGGCATCCTAGATGATTGTATGGGGGCTAAAGGTCTTGCAGGCTAAATGGGTGTCTCAATTGTTCATCCGAAGGATATAACTGATAGAAATGAAAATCTCAATTGTTTATTGTAAGCTGACATGTTCTTCCTATGCTTCCTCGCTTCATTTCAGGTAAACCTGGGAGTTTTGCTGACAAATGGTAACAATGGGCCTTGTATGCAATACTAGAGAAGGATATTTTGCTTTCATAATTGGTCCATTAATTGTCAATTAATGACTGCCTCTTGGAAAACCTCGCCACAATCAGATGTGGCTAAACCCATACTTGACGGTCATTTCCTCAGGGATACACATCATGGCTACAATTTTCCCAAGTTGGCACAGATTCAAAGGTGGTACAAATTTGAAGTGTTACATATTGAACAACAGATGAATTCTAAAAATAATTGTACATTATTTTTCTGGGTAAATGTGTAATTATTGTTTATCGTAAGTATGCTAGGCAATTCATAAAAATATATATTAGAATCATGTACTTCGAAGAAGATGTGGAGCCAACATATGGTGCAGCTTTCCAACTTGCTCCTCGTGACTTATATCTTTGAATTCGTGATGAAAATCTTCTGTACTGGAAAACTGCAGAAAATATTGAACAGTAATGTCAACAAAGAAGCCAGAGTACAATATTACCGTAATTTGTTTTACGTGAATACAGACCTTCCCCGCATCCAGAAAGTGCATAAGCATGAAGAGTTCATCCAAGTTGTTCTGCGAGAAAAATACATGAAAGTATCATGCCAATGGTTCAGATTAATTTTCAAAATCATGTTTATAATGCACTTATGATACAATGAAAGTAAAACTTCATTTCTATCAAATTAGAATATGATACGATTTAAAACAAATTCAAAAAAAATGGAAAGGAAACTTGTCCGGGAAAACACAGATGTGTAGCTATTATTTTTGCTGTCAATGTCATTCGTGGAGCCTTAGAAAGGAGATAGCATTTGTACTGCAGAGAATATACTTCTTTTAATAAATGTTTTCCTTTCCTCAGGCCTCCGTATGTTCAAATTTTTTTACAGGCCGTTGATAAAAATCATGTCCTGATGCAACATTTTACATAAAGATGATTCATCAAATATCATTTCTTGATGAATGTTCAGAAGCGACTGCTTGTCAATTGAATTTTCAGTTCGGAGCATAATGTATCACAGGTCACTTAGTCCTGAACCATACTGTGGGTTATCTCTTATTAAAATGGGCTATATGGCAATAAATGGAGATATAACTGTTAAAATCTGTCCATTGCATAAGATTTTTTTTCCCTCCAAATTTGCCAGCAGGCAGTAAGAGAAAACTTTGAGGAGATGATTGCCTTTGAACTTTGGCCAAAAATTAACGCCCTTAAGCTTTACGATACCCAATCATCTCAATGAAGGATTTTTTTTTTAACAAAATAATTTGAGGGTCCAACTCGAATTGAAAGGTGCAGGAAGAGATGCTGTGAACCAGTGACACAATTTATCAATGTTGGGTGAAACCCATGGTTCCCTTTATATACTGGATGATTGGACGAATCCTGTGAATGCATACACTAATTGGATGATTGGGAAATATGCATGAATAGACATACTAATTTGGTGATTTCTTTATAACCCATGGTTCTTGTGATAAAACAGATAATTGAAGTAAAACTACTTGAATGCTATTTTTAGTCATTTGGGTGATTATTTGGTGCAACTCTTTTAGGTACTCTCCACAGATGGATGATTGTAGGTAATAACCCATATAATCCATGATAATCTAACCGCTAGAACATAATGAAATTCTAAATCCACGAGAGTTAATAACAGCTTGGTCATTGGGTAGCTAATCGCCCTGTACTGAAAGGTAGTTTAGTCAAGTGAGATATGTTGAAGTGATACTGGACACTGATTTATATAGAATAAATTGTTTAATTCTGAAGGTCAATGATATCCAGCTAAGTCCTTGTTGCTACTGCATTTATTACTGCAAGTTTTTGCAGGTAGCCTTTGTCAAGGAAAGCTTTGTACAACTTTAAGATCATAGTTGGGTTCAAAGAAGAGTAAGTTTTCATAAATTATTATTGATGGAAATGGAGAATTTCTTTTTACATACTTGACAGCATTACCAACAAGTTGATAATTATTAATTTTACTGATGGGATACTCGTCAGCTACGAATTCTTCTTTTATTCTAGGAATTGACATTGTGTAGAAGACGTAAGGTTGTTTCCTTGATTAAACTGAGCCTTTGTTAGGGTTTAAAAAGGGCCTTTTTTGTACAGGATAAAAAAACCTTTTGCAATTGAGGGGGCAACAATGTATAACTTTACAGGAGCAAGCAGTAACAATTGGAAGGGTGTTTATGTTTCAAAAAATATTCTTCTCCTAATTAATTCATTGATCACTAAAGAGCTAAAAGAAGACAGACATCTGTAGTTACATATCCTAAGTACAACATAGTTGAGAATATCTGGAAGAGTATCTGAAGTAATGGCATGCACGTCTATTCCCCTTGAATAAGACTACACATCAAATGGCCCTAATTGTTCTACAGTTGATCTTTAGGAGGAAATTAATGCAATAATCTAACACATTAAGTGTGATTTATGGGCCTAACTAATCCAATGATCATGTTTGTCCTCATTGTGCTTACGAACTACGATTCTCCCACTGCTAAAAATGGATGCTGCTAATAATAATATGCTAATTATTGCAAGATTTGATCAATCGCAGGATTGATCTTGAACATGGGTTCAACTATTACAGCAAATCTTGGATGGCTACCAACTCTTGCACGATTTACACCATTGTTCCATATACCACACATTTTTTACCTATATTGTTCTTATTGTTCTATATCGGTGCCAAGACCCTTTATTTGGTTGTACCATTGAGTGGGTTATAGCTCAAGATTATTTCTAAGACATATGAGGGAAACTCGTCAGTCAATGTCCCCACTTATCCAAAACATGTAGTCTTCTAAATCTTCTCACACAACTTGCAATATCTTCTTTCCCAAAAAACAATTCTATTGGAGAAATCTTTGTGTCCTGACCATTGTAACATCTTTGAATGTATAACTACTAAGCCTCTTAGTGTCCTATAGTGGCCTCTTGATGCTCACCCTTTTAACATGTAATGTCCCCTTTCTCAGGACATTATTAATATTTATTTTTCATTTGCATTGTAACCCCTTGGCATGCCTAGCGCTACAAGTGGGAGTCTCTTTAGTTAGTTTAATGTGCACATAAGTTAGTTACTTTTATTTCTTTAATTAAATAAATAAATAAAGTGCACATAGTCTTAGTATTAAATATTTTTAATGAGAGTTTATGTTTTCCCTCCAAAAGGGAAAGGTCGGTCTTTATTGGATATTGCACCCCTTAGTTCTATAAAAGGGAGGTCGCATTTCCTTAGAGGGTTATGTTGGATGATCATTTGATTTCACTCCATGCTTGGAGTATTGGGATGTATGCCCTAGTTCTTGCATTTTGCTCTCTCTCATTTGGAAGCTATTATTGAAGACATTGAAAACTCTCTTGTTCCATTCATTGTGTTTGATTGTGTTGAAGTGTCTTTGTGCATGATTTATGCTTTCTAGCTTTGGTGATTTGTCTAGAGTATTGGCGCATTTTATTGAAAGTAAAATCTGCATGTTATTGAATATTGTGAAGGGTTTTATGGTGCTTTAGATCTGTTGATTATTGTTGGTTTTAATTCAATATTGGCTACTTGAATTGAGCATCTTTTGGCATGTTTTAAGGGTGAACAAGCTATTTTTGTAATCTGATCTGAGTTGGCTTATTTTTCTAAGTGTGAGTAGCCATTTTGGGATGTTTTTGAAGGGTTTTAAGAGCTGGAAATAATTTACATGTTTTATGCTAACCCTAACAACTGGTTTGGGGATTTTGGGGGCTATTTTGGAGGGTTTTCGGTGGTAAAAAAATTCAAATTTTAATATCTTTGGAAAGCTCTTGAATTATAGATTAGTCTGCACTTTATTTCACGGAAAAAGACTAAGTATTGAGCAAGTTATGAATTTTCCAAGTTTCAGCTATCTATGCCAGGGTTTTATCTACACAGTTTAAGATTTTGTGGGTTGATTTGCATGCCTTCTACTTATCCAAAGATTGTGATCTATAACTTGTTGAAAAGCTAAAAATATGAAAAATCTTTTGGCATTGGTTTGATACGAAAATATTAGAAGGTGAGGGAGTTATTAATTTTTTAAGTTTGCAGCAGTCTAATGCATTTATTAATTAATTATTGCTGTAATTAATTTCAGATTTAAAGTGATTAATTTCCTAACCGGTTCTCCCATCTAATACACCACCTTGGCTCACTCCAATCCTATTTGGGTTGTATTGAAGCTAACATGGATTATTTAAGGTCGAACTAGAAGGGTTTAGTCCTTTTAAAGTCGATTCAATAAATTAAATTGCATATTTGGATAATATCCTAAAAGGGGATATTACATAACGGTCCTCTACATTATCATAAGAATAAAATATTCGTGATCTCCCATTATCTGAAGTAACAGTTAATCGTTAGAAGGGATTTTTTCCCTAGAAACAATTGCCCAAGTGAAGTACCCCTATCACTAAATCTAAAACATCTAGTCTTCTACTTATTCTCACACTACTTCCAATACCTTATTTCCTTGAAAACAATCTTATTGGAGATCTCATATTGTCCCAACTATTGTAACATTTTTGAACATATAACTACTAAGACTCTTAGTTTCCTATAGTATCTCTTGATGCTCAACATTTTAAGGGTCCTCCATAATGTCACAAGGTGAAAATATTCACAATATTCCATTACCTGAAGTAACAGACGATCATCTAAGGGATTTTCACCTTATAAATGAATGCCTAAGTGAAGTACCCTTTCATGCAATTCATTACTAGGTTCTCTTGCTTCTGCTCCACTCAATGTTTTACCCTTAACAAGATTCTATGCTAGAAAGTGAGCGTACTTTGAAATCCAGATTGAAAAAACTCAATATATGATCCAGAATGGATCATATGAAAAAAAATAAACAAAAAAAGGAGTAAAAAAAAGGTTGTCCAATGGCCACAGAGGGATAAAATTTGATCTTGATGGTAGCTCAACATAGAGGCCTCTTTAACATGTGCCAACTACAAGGAAATCATTATGTTTTCTTATTCCCTCTTAAGGTCAAGGGAGGAAAACCAAAAAGATAGGTGCCAAATATAAAGAATTTTGAAGGGAAGATCAGAGGCCTCTCTGACATGTGCAAACTACAAGGAAATCATTCATTTTCTATATTCCTTCTTGCAGTCAATGAATGGAAACCAAAGATATAGGTGCCAAATATAAATAGTTTTAAAGGGAAAAATGCCAAAGTATGGTTTGATTTTGGCTAGAGGAAATGTTATCCAAAATTCACCCCCCCAGGGTAAATTTGATAACATGCATCAGGATGTCCAAATTCCAAGAAAAATGATTGATTCAGAGCAAAATCAGGTTTCTAGGGTCCCTTCAGGAATCTTTCTAAACTCCCCAGGCCGAAGTAGGAAGGAGAAAGCTTTGAGAAAGTGCGGAGAAGGTTGCAGAAAGCAAGTAGTTTGGGCCAGAAAAAATTGTGAAAATCGGCTAAGTCCTTGTCCAGCACAAGGTGGGACAAATGGGACAAAGGTACGCGAACCGCCTGAACCGGCCGAAATGAGTCCAGGTGGCCCACTAAGCAAACGGGACAAGTGGGACAGAAGTACGCGGCGGGCGCGAAAAGCCGATCCAGCCGAGGAGAAAAATTGGCTAACTGCTGAAGAGGGTAGCATTCGGGACGAGTGGAACAAATGGACGCGAAATGCCCGAACCGGCCGGATCGCGTGAAATCAGTACAAGGAGCCCAAAAGCAATTGGGACGCGCGGGCCAGAAATACCCGAACTGCCCGAACCGGCCGAAATGAGTCCAGAGGGTCCAAAATCAAATGGGACGTCTGAGACAAATGGAGGCGAAGTACGCGTAGGAGCCGAATCAGCCGAGGACCAATCAGAAGCTGCCACGTGTCCTCACAAGAGAAAAGTCAAAAAGTCAATGGGCGAGTTTTCGAGCACCGATCCGAACCAATGGGATAGTGCCACGTGTCCTAGCTAGGGCCCACAAGGAAAATTCAAAAGACAGCCCGCCGAAAGGCAGAAGAGAGAGAATTGCTCGTCCAATTAGAGCGTGCCACGTGTCATCCAGGTGGCGAAGCGCGGGAAATATTTCAAAATCCGTTTTGGTCTGTTCCACACCCTAAATCTTCAGATCATCATATCTTTTGATCCAGAGCTCGGATTTACACGTTCTTGATATCAACGAAAATCTCATGAAATTCTCTACATGATTCTGGGATCAATCTTGCATTTTGGTGCAGTCTGGAGGGAGAAAATCAAGAAACATCTCTGGTGCGTGGTAATGGCAGAACTGACGTTTCAGCGACCAACTTTAATGCAAAAGACAGTCTGCCGCTCTTGCCAGGATTCTCACCTGCCGCCATAATGAGATAAACTAAATGCAACCTAGAGGTGGTTGGGGCAGATTTCGAATTCCTCTCTCTTTTCTCTCCCATTCTTCCTATATATTGTAAGGAGTGGCAGAATAAAAAAAAAGGTTGTTCATTCTTTCTGCTCTGCCCTCCCTTCTTTTCTTCTCTAGGGTTGAAAATGGAGTTCGAACCTCCTCCCTGATCTGTAATGGTGTTTTTTGCCTTTTACTAATGGAATGATGTTCTGTGCAAACTTCTGGAGCAACAAAACGTGTTTTGTGATGCATCTGTCCATCCTTCCTCGTTTTTGCTTGTTCTCTTCTTGCCTCTCTTCATTGCAGGTATTTGTGCATGTTTTAATGTTCATTGTAGGTCTGGAGCTGTGTTCATGGAGTTTTGGGACATTTTCTGTGTGAAATCTATCCTTGGGCCTGTGATGCATCTGTCCATCCTTCCCATTGCTCACCTCTCTTTGTCCCATGGCAGTTTTGATAGATGTCCAACATTCTCCTTCTCTGGTGTATCACCGTTTTAGTGTAGACTTTTTCCGTTTTTTCCTCTCTCTCTCTCTCTGTCTCCTTGGCACGGTTAGATTAGGATTAGATTAGCTTGCCTGCACTGGAATAGCTTGTGGCAGGTAGTTTAGGAGCAGGAACCAGCCTTCTCTGGAGATTCCTCTCTCAGTTTCACAACTCCCCACGCTTGGAGAGAGGTTTCCATGTTGTGCAATCACATTGGATGCCTGAACATCAACCTAGAAGCCTGATGTGCGTCCAAGGGTGCTGTGATTTTGCACTAACAGTTTTGGCACGCCCAGTGGGACCTTAGAGGTCTTTCACTTCATCTTTTGCAGGTTGGTGTGTTCCTGTGAAGATTTCAGCCTTTGGAGGCACTTGCAAACACATCTGGCGACTCCATCTGATCAGCAACCCATTTCTCTGAGCTTGCAGACCCGTTTCCATACATTTTCATCCATCTTTCTTTCCATCCCCCATCATTCTTTCATTCTATGAAGTTGTGCAATCATGACTTCATTTCCATCATGGAATTCACATCAACAACAGCAGTATATTCCACCTCCAACACATTTTACAAATCCTCCAAATCAGCATTTTGAGCAGATTCAAGATCAGTATGCATACCCATATGAGCAGCAGTGCCAAAGTCAGTTTGGCTATGGAGCTTTCCAAGAGCAAGAGTATGCAGACAATGAAGACCATCAGATCCAAGATGCTGGTCTGTTGGAGAAAATCCAAAAGATGGAGGAGGGGATGGTGCAGTCCAGGGCTCAAGCACAAATGAAAGCTTTTGGAATCGGTTATGGAGCACCCTGTCCATGGGTGGGACCTTTTCCAAGGCATTACAGCCCTCAGGAGAAGCTTGACTTCATGATTGCAATGCTGCCTTTGCTTGCACAATGGACAGCAGAAATAGAGGCCTACAGACTTGTTGTTGAACAACCTTGTCAATGGGTAAGTTCTACACCATCATCTGGTTTTTCTCTTTCCATTACTCAAGCAGCATCATCTCATTTAAACTCCTCATCTGCTGTCCCAAATATTGAATCCATTTCTCCACCCCATCTCGATTCTTCTTTCCTTTTCCCTTCCAAACAGTCACCCCCTCCACAAGAGCTAAAAGAAATACCCCCTCCTCTAAAGAAACAAGAGGTTTCACTGCCTCCACCACCACAAAAAATTGTAAAATCAGCTGAGTTACAACCCATCCCTCCTCTTGCATTCCCAATTCCATGTGGGAAAGAAGAAATTGTAAAAATCAGTCATCAAGGACAGCAAGAGGAAGAGCCAAACAGAAAAGAAATGACAGACAGCTTGAAGGTTTGGACTGCCAAATTTGGGATGACAAAGATCCCCTTAATGGTCAAGCCTACAGAAGAAGCTAGGGTTGGAGAACAAATGGTGGTCAGGACTGATTTTGTTGCAGCAGAAGAAGAAGATCTTGCAGCCCCAACTTGTCCTCTAGAGCAGCAGATTGAAGAGTTTGACTTGACAAACTTCATGCTGGAGAAGGAGTTCAATCAAGAGCAAGATTGCCTTCAAACATTGGAGGAAGGAGAAGCTGCTCCAAATCCAAAAGAAGAGGAGCACAATCTAGCTGTGGAGGAGAAAAACGCAGATCCAAGGGCTTTGAGCACAAAGCAGGTTACAGAAGAACCTTCAGTTCTTCTTTCCACTTCATCTCTCTCAAGTTCTAGCACTGAAAAGGAGTTTGATCTCTCAAACTCAATATTGGAGAGTGAAGGAAACCATGGTGGTCAAGTTGCAGATCAAGAGGACACCATGGAGGAAGTTGAAAACGAGCAGCAGGACAGCAACGAGGCAGTTTACCTGTCAGATTTGGAGGACTGTTTTGATGGAGAGGAGCCGGTTGAGCTTTCACCTTTCTCTCTTTCAACATCCACATTCCAAACACCAGAGCCTGCTGCCATGAAGGAGAGCACACATTTGCAGGAGCCTGCATCTTATAGCAGCCCTTTGGAACCAAAATTAGAAGATTTAAATCTTCCATGTTCTTCATCGGAGGAAGAGAAAGGGCAGAAGGGTCCTACCATTTCTTCCACATCATCCATTCAGGGTCTACAAGAAGACTCCATTCTTGGAGTTGAAAATCAGAGCTATGGGCATACTCAACGGATCAGACCTTGCCCAATCAGGTATTTGGCTTCATTGGAGCCAAAGGAGAAGCCACAACCAGTCATGCTTGCTTCTGAGCATGAGGATGAGCTACAAAGTACCAAGGATCAGCTGCCATACCTCTCCAATCCAAATGCAGAACAACTAAAAGAGGTATTGGATTTTTCAGTTGATACCTTGATGATTTGGATAGAAGACCAGCTTCTTGTTGATTTTCCATCCATCCAAACAGCCATGATCAGTGCCAAATCAATTGCATGGCTGCCAATTTTGAAGAAAGGAAGCTATTTCTCGCAACCAGTTGCAGGGTTTGTTTAGCTTGCCTTTGCTTTCAGTTAAAGTAGAGTAGTTAGGTTTGCTTTCAGCAGAAGAAGTGCTTGTGCACACTCTGCATGTTCCATTTGGGGCATGTATGATTTTCAGTTCTGTACATAGTTTTGGTGTTGCTGGTTTTGCTCTTGCACAGTTCTTTTCAGTGGTTTTTGGTGAGAACAACTCCATGCCCGGTGGGTTTCCAAGTGGCTCAGAGGAGAGATTTTCAAAGTTCAGATCAGTTTTCAGGCTATTACTTATGACTCCATGCCCAATGGATTGCTTCGGGCTACTGGTCTTTTCATCTAGCAGGCAGATGCCCCCGTTGAGTCGCCAAATTGTTATCCAAAATTCACCCCCCAGGGTAAATTTGATAACATGCATCAGGATGTCCAAATTCCAAGAAAAATGATTGATTCAGAGCAAAATCAGGTTTCTAGGGTCCCTTCAGGAATCTTTCTAAACTCCCCAGGCCGAAGTAGGAAGGAGAAAGCTTTGAGAAAGTGCGGAGAAGGTTGCAGAAAGCAAGTAGTTTGGGCCAGAAAAAATTGTGAAAATCGGCTAAGTCCTTGTCCAGCACAAGGTGGGACAAATGGGACAAAGGTACGCGAACCGCCCGAACCGGCCGAAATGAGTCCAGGCGGCCCACTAAGCAAACGGGACAAGTGGGACAGAAGTACGCGGCGGGCGCGAAAAGCCGATCCAGCCGAGGAGAAAAATTGGCTAACTGCTAAAGAGGGTAGCATTCGGGACGAGTGGAACAAATGGACGCGAAATGCCCGAACCGGCCGGATCGCGCGAAATCGGTACAAGGAGCCCAAAAGCAATTGGGACGCGCGGGCCAGAAATACCCGAACTGCCCGAACCGGCCGAAATGAGTCCAGAGGGTCCAAAATCAAATGGGACGTCTGGGACAAATGGACGCGAAATGCCTGAACCGGCCGAAATGAGTCCAGAGGGTCCAAAATCAAATGGGACGTCTGAGACAAATGGAGGCGAAGTACGCGTAGGAGCCGAATCAGCCGAGGACCAATCAGAAGCTGCCACGTGTCCTCACAAGAGAAAAGTCAAAAAGTCAATGGGCGAGTTTTCGAGCACCGATCCGAACCAATGGGATAGTGCCACGTGTCCCAGCTAGGGCCCACAAGGAAAATTCAAAAGACAGCCCGCCGAAAGGCAGAAGAGAGAGAATTTCTCGTCCAATCAGAGCGTGCCACGTGTCATCCAGGTGGCGAAGCGCGGGAAATATTTCAAAATCCGTTTTGGTCTGTTCCACGCCCTAAATCTTCAGATCATCATATCTTTTGATCCAGAGCTCGGATTTGCACGTTCTTGATATCAACGGAAAGCTCATGAAATTCTCTACATGATTCTGGGATCAATCTTGCATTTTGGTGCAGTCTGGAGGGAGAAAATCAAGAAACGTCTCTGGTGCGTGGTAATGGCAGAACTGACGTTTCAGCGACCAACTTTAATGCAAAAGACAGTCCGCCGCTCTTGCCAGGATTCTCACCTGCCGCCATAATGAGATAAACTAAATGCAACCTAGAGGTGGTTGGGGCAGATTTCGAATTCCTCTCTTTTCTCTCCCATTCTTCCTATATATTGTAAGGAGTGGCAGAATAAAAAAAAAGGTTGTTCATTCTTTCTGCTCTGCCCTCCCTTCTTTTCTTCTCTAGGGTTGAAAATGGAGTTCGAACCTCCTCCCTGCTCTGTAATGGCGTTTTTTGCCTTTTACTAATGGAATGATGTTCTGTGCAAACTTTTGGAGCAACAAAACGTGTTTTGTGATGCATCTGTCCATCCTTCCTCGTTTTTGCTTGTTCTCTTCTTGCCTCTCTTCATTGTAGGTATTTGTGCATGTTTTAATGTTCATTGTAGGTCTGGAGCTGTGTTCATGGAGTTTTGGGACATTTTCTATGTGAAATCTATCCTTGGGCCTATGATGCATCTGTCCATCCTTCCCATTGCTCACCTCTCTTTGTCCCATGGTAGTTTTGATAGATGTTCAACATTCTCCTTCTCTGTTGTATCATCGTTTTAGTGTAGGATTTTTCTGTTTTTCCCTTCTCTCTCTCTCTCTGTCTCCTTGGCATGGTTAGATTAGGATTAGATTAGCTTGCATGCACTGGAATAGCTTGTAGCAGGTAGTTTAGGAGCAGGAACCAGCCTTCTCTGGAGATTCCTCTCTCGGTTTTACAAGTCCCACGCTTGGAGAGAGGTTTCCATGTTGTGCAATCACACTGGATGCCTGAGTGATCAACCTAGAAGCCTGATCTGCATCCAGGGGTGCTGTGATTTTGCACTAATAGTACCATAGTAGGATCAATCCGAGTAATATTGGGATATTATGAGAGTGTGCATGAAACATTGACATACTTAGAAAGGATCATCCTAGAATATTAAGAGAGCTAAGCATGTAGAGGATTGTGTAAAATAAGCAACCATTGCATGAGCTAAGGAAAGTGTGATGATAGTTTGAAAGAAATGTGGGATCAATGTAGAAGAGAAAACTAGGATCGAAAGAGGATGAGACGTAGTCAAACTGTCTTCTGATTAATGGTTACCCCAAAGGAACTAAAGAAATGTAGGGCATACTAAAAACAATTGTTGAAGTGTGCATGGAAAGAGGTGCAGTAAGGAGGAGAGCTCAAAATCAATATAGATCTCAGTTTAGAAGTCATCCTATGGATGAGGAATCCAAAATGTGATTACACAAGTTCAAAGGCACACAAAGAAGATAGAAGGTAGTCATGAAGGAGGTGGCATAGAAGGAATCACCAAAAATAAGGGGAAAATTTTCCTTTGTAGAAAGGGTCATCAGTAAGAGAATGTGTTCGTGTTAACAGATCTTGAGTTCTATAAGGGATGGAACAAGCCTTCAAGAATTTCTATTTCAGGAAATGTTGTATATGTGCAGGCGCATGGGAGTTACGTCAAGAGAAAAGGTTGTATTTTATTTTCAATGGAATAACATAAAGAGAGGGAAATTTTGATTTCAGCAAAAAATAAGACTGTATTCTAGAGGACTTTGCTTGAGTGTGAATAGGCCCATGTTTCGAAGAGATTATGGAGATTTATTCTTCATTTGCACTGTAACCAATCGGCATGCCTAGCGATACAAGTGGGAAAAGTCTCTTTAGTTAGTTTAATGTGCAGGATAGGTTCAAGGAAAGCTTTTATTTATTGTAATTAGAGAAGGATGAATAGCAAGGGGACATACTCTGTGAAGGATCGAGAAGAAGGATCCATTGGAAGGAGGTCGATGATATCCCTCCAGAAGGAGATCACAGGTATGTGTTTATTGGATAGTTTGGACCCCTTAGTTCTAGAGAGAAGTGGAGAAGTCGCATTTCCTTAGAAGATGTATGTTGATTAAGAAGTGTGATTTCTCTCCATGGCTCAATGGAGTGATTGAAATGTAGGACCTAGTTGTCTGAATTAGGTGGTTCTACCACTCACTGAATCCGGTTGATTGAAGACTCTCATTGTTCTCTCCATTGACCTCTCATGTGTTTGAATGCAGTGGCATCCATGGGAGTTAGAAAAAACCTATACATTGGAGAATTGAAGATGTGTGTAAATATTAGAGGATGTGTATTTGGAGAATAAATCTACAGGAGTAGTGCAAGAAGGTTTGTTGTGCTTTATGACAATCAAATAAAGGTGCAATTAATTAGAGACAACTCGAGTTGTTTGGGGGTTTGATCTATCATGTTTTGAGGTTGTTAATGCTAGATCTACTTGTTGTTGTGTCTAATTAATTATTTCATATGCAAGGGCTAATTATTTGAGTATTTTGGAAGGGTTTTGTGAGCTGGAAATTATTTAATTAATTTTCCCTAACCCTAGCGACTGGTTTTCAGGCTTTGGGGGCTAATTTGAAGGGGTTTCAACTATCATAAAATTTAGATCTTTAGTTCTTTGGAAATATCTTAACTTATAGAATTATCTGCATTTTATTTGAAGGGAAAATATGGAATATTGAGCAATTTATCAATTTTAGAAGATTTCAGCTATTTGCAAGCTTTCTGGTTATAAATTAATATTTATTTCAGGTTTGCAATTTTTGAGTCAAGTTAATATGTTTTTTGGTTGTAGAAATTAGGAGAAATAAGGAGAAAACAATGTCATAATTTTTGGAGTTGATTTGATGCCCTAAATGTCTTGGGTGACCTAATATTTAGAGAAAAATTAGAGTTTTATGTTAGCTGTGCAAAAACTGGTTTTGGGATATTGTTCATATTTTTGTGGCCCAAAATCTAAAATTTGAAGATTTTTGCTTGGATGGTTAAGCGGGAAATAATTTTGGAAGATTGCAGCAGTTGGGGTTTGAATTTTAAATTAATTATCTGCCATTAAAAATTAGATCTGGATAATATTAGTATTCTAATTAGTTTTCTATTTTAACCCACCACCTTGGCATACTCCAACCCCACTTTGGGTTGTATTATTGCCAACATTGGGTTATTTGAGGTCAAACTAAGATCTAATCTTTCTAGGGTGATCCGGATAATTAATTTTTGTAGATTTAAATAATATCTTAAAAGGGGATATTATATTTTGGACAATGATTTGTTTGATGAATTGTGCTAATCCATAAATTAGTGGATTGTGGATCAATATACCCAAATCCTCAATTTTATTTGATTGCCAAATGAATTATTTTCCCAGTACTTAATTTCCCTTGTCTTTCCTAGCCATGATTCTAAGTAGCGCATACCGACTTTACCAAGTATATCACCACGATGAAAAAATCTCTATAACCTCAATTTTCTACACTAGTGCCATTGTACATGTTGGCTAGATTTTCTGCATAGCACAAAACCTAAGCAATCATGAGATAAATCTCCCTCATTTACCGGTGAGGCTCCCGTGTCAGATTTGTCAATTATAATATGCTAATATCTGAATGGGGTTTTACTTTAACTGTTCAGCTCATGAACCATAGCTGCACAGTTCTGCAGCAAGTAAGCAGCTGTTTAAAGAAAGGAAATATTTATAGAAGAAAGGAATTATATAAACACAGAGAAGAAATGGGGAAGATGTACATCCCAATCAATAGATAGCAAAGTTGATTGCATGCACATAGAAGAAACCAATAGATATAAACACAAAATTATAAGTAAAGGCAGCTCTAGATCCAAATATAAAATAACATAAAATTTATTTAAACGATCTAAGATATAAAAGCTAGAAACACAATACACCGTGACACAAAGTTCTCCGGAAATCTACTCTTGTATATTCCTTTGCTTCAAGTGGCTCTCAAGGGTTTTAGCACAAAGTCTGGAACACAAGGATGCTGCTTACAAATTCTGATCATTAACACGAAGGTTTGTCCTCTACTTATAGAATCTAGAGGAGCAATTACAAGTCAGAAGCTTTTAGTTGAACTAACACATGTGGAAGTGGGAAAGGAAACAACTGGCAATCTCCCTCCTAGAATTCCTCTTTGCATGACATGCATGATTTGCAACTGAAAATAGAACCTTCTATTTTGCACGTCTGCCACCTATCTCCAAGTAGTTGACTTCTTCAAGTAATGGTTTTTAAACCAATCACTTAAGTTGTATAATTTAATTGATCACTCAATTACTTTGTCGGAGGAAAGAAGAAGGAAAAGGAAAGCTGCAGTTTTGTCTTTTTTCATGTCTGCATGCAGCTGATTCTTTTGCCTTTGATTCTCACCAAACTGGACCTGGGAGCAGCTAGATCTAGAAACAAGCTAGATCTGGAAACAACAAGCTGGAATTGGAAGCGGCTGGATTTGGACGCATCTAGAAGCAGCTAGATCTGGAAGCGGCTGGAATTTTTCCTTCGCCTTGTCTTCTCTTTTATCCTTGAAGCTTTTTGCAGTTCTTCTCCTGTACATGCATCAGTGTAGTATCTGTCATAAATAACTCATCATTTTTATTTTTAATTGCATATGAGCTATTAAAAATTCTGGAAAGCACTCCGGGTGAATGCAACTTCAATGAAGGCTTCAACTGGAAGATTGGGAGCACATGCACAAGATCATGGGAGAAATTTTCCACGCACTGACTTCTACACGGTCTGCATCAGAAACAAGAAGATGAAGCCTTTGTGTCGGAAGCTTTTGCAATTATGAGATCTGGATCTAGATTTGGATATGGACCTATTGACTTCAGCAAATCTAGAAGCTACGCATGATTCCACTAAGCTTTCTCTTTCATCCCGCTTTGCCATGGTTGGAGCAATCTTTGTCTGAACAATTCTTTTTCTTCTTACTCGGCCGGAATTCTTCAAAACTGGTGCAGATCTGGATAATTCTTCAGATTCGGAGCATATATTCAATGTATTGGACATTGATTAAAGCTCCTTTTCTTTTGTAAAGCACCTGTAATGAATTCCTGCAATTAATTTAGACAAAGATGGCAACCGGAACATGAACAGTGAATTTTAATCATAAAAATCTGCACTATTCAAGCCTGCTGCTCCAAAAATTGATGTTTTATTTGCATGCAAAGTGAGCATGAACTTTTCCAACTTCACCTGAGCACCTGTATCACTTATGCAAACAATTATCCAAACACAAATCAACCTCCTTCAACCTGTGCACCAATTCTGGAAGCTTTTAGCATTAATTATACCTTCTTCTAGGCAAAAATCCTCTCCAAATGAGGCGCACTTTTCCTCTGGGCTGCACTTCTCTGCCTGTGAATTAATTAATTCATCCATATGGCAGCCCCTGCTTATATAATCTTCACAATTCTATAATTAATTAATGCCTTTCTTATTCCTGGCAATTAATTAATTAATTAATAAGCTTCACTCTTCAAATGGGGCGCCTATTTTGTGCATGCTCATGGCTGCCATTAAATAAATTAAATTTATTTAATTTTAGACTTCTGCTTCCAGTTAACTCAAGCCTCACAGTATGCTTTGACGTTAGCCACTGAAAATAGGAATTAATTTAATCATTTAATACTTTAGAAAGTATTATTTCTCTCCCAAATAGGGCTGCATTAAATAAATTAAATTTATTTAATTTTGGAATTCTATTTTTAAATTTCTTGTCCACTTCCCTTTGTTGACTTTTTCACAAGCCTGGGCACCAAAATTGGGTGAATAAATATTAACAAATATTTATTTAATGCATTATTATTTACCCAAGGTGGGTCGCACTTTTTGGAATAAGGAATTTCTATTTTTAAAAGTCACATGACAATGGGATTATTTACCCTGCAAGGCAGCCCTGAAAATCCCATGATTCACTTAAGTCGTTTGACTTTCATAATGGGATTATTTACCCTGCCAGGCAGGCAATAAAATCCCATGATTCACTTAAGTTGTTTTTCTTTTATTCCACAATGGAAATTTTTACCCTACAAGGCAAGTAAGAAATTCCCGCCTGCCTGCTACCTCTAATTTTCCCATCATAACTTAAGTGACTTTGCCTTCATGGGAAAAAGTACCTTGCAAGGCAGGTACAAAAATCCCACCTGCCTGCTGCGACCAAAAATCTCATGATCCACTTAAGCTGTTTGACTTTCATAATGGGATTATTTACCCTGCAAGGCAAGTAAGAAAATCCTATCAATGCCTTAAGTGATTTTTCTTTTATTTCACAATGAGAATTTTTACTACCTCCAATTTTCCCCCTGCAAGGCAGGTACAAAATTTCCACCTGCCTGCTGCTTCCAAAAATCCCATGATCCACTTCAAACCCTCTTTTTCCAAAAATGCGGCCAGCCCAGAAGAAGCTTTTTGGTGCACGACTTCGTCTTTTCCAAAAGAACCAGATCTTCGATGGCGAATTCCTTCTGGCACAACGTGCGTATGTGATCTCCAGATACCCCAGGCTAAGAATCAAGCCAAACCGGCAAAGGAATTGATCCAGAGAAATTTCACAAAAAACAAACCGGGAAAAACACAAAAACACAAAACATTGCTAGAAGTTACAAATAAATCCCAGGACTCATTCCTGGTTAAAACCCTACTGGTATACTAGAATAATGATATGTACGATCACAACAGGGTTAAACCGGAGCACAAATTGCCTCAAACAGGGCTTAAAATAATTAAATACAAATTCCCTGCAGGCAAATCCCGACAACAGAATATAACAATTTTAGGCATCTGGGTATTTGGCGAAAGTGACTAATATGGCTCCTTGGGAATTTCTTGACACAATACAGGAAATTTCTGGCAATAAAAACACAAAACGACCCATTATTTTAAAAGAACAAAATTTTTAACATGGGGTAGTCTCAAATTTCAGGGTGAAATCTGGGGACACCAGTACAATTGGACATCCTCAACATGAGGTCGGACAAACAATGGTATGGGGTTCTTCAAAGCAATCCATTATCGCATTTATTTGAAGAAATCGCATTGGGACCAAGAATCCCCCAATTTTCTTTTAACAAGAAAATGGAGCCCCCCATTTATTCATCAGATGGTAAGACTATGTTTTTAACCTCTTTGGCATGATTGACAGTCTTTGTTTTGCATCTAGTCAAACTCATTAAAAAACAACAGAGTTAAACTTGGTTTCATAACTTGTAATACTTAGAAAATTTTAACTCTTTTGGCTAAATCATCATTTTATGTCTTTAACAAGATGCTTTCATGGTTTGTTTTGGTGCTAAACATTTGTGCAAAGTAAAGAGGAAGAAAATCCCATGACGTAGCCTTTTTTTGGAAGTGAAACAAGCTTGAAACGTTCATCTTCAGACTTTTCTTTAAGTTTTGTATTAATTTTGAACCATCAAATTTAACTTCATTGATTTAACTTTGTGGCAGGTCTTGCAATTCATCGATTGGAGACAATTGTTCCAAATGGACACGTGTCTCTTATCAGCTAAATGAAATACTTTGGAGGTCAAGCAAAGTTCCTAAATACAATGGAGAACAATAACGCTGATGGAGGACGTGTGTCGTCCATTGGCATGTCAAGACAAAGCCGAGAGAAGGAAGTGCATCAATGCCCGCCAAGTGGAACCGATCGGTGTCCCCAGGGTATGGAGAGAGTATGCCAAACAAAGGAAACTATGATGATGGAAAAATGTCACACATCAGTGGAATAGGAGACTTGTAAACCGAGGCTGAGACCAAAGTTGGGAAACTTTGCAAAGAACAATAACGCCGATGGGAGACACGTCTCTCATCAATGCAATGGTGGATATGGATGCCCCAAGGATTAAAGCTTGGACACCTTGTGAGATACAGTGAGACCGATGGTCTCCACGTGTCATCGATCAAGAGTTAGAGTTTCAAATGCAGACAGCTAAGTCAATAAGGCAACAAGGAGTTAAATCATTGGCCAAGTCACCAAAGTATTTTGAGCAAAGTGAAAGCAAACAAAGACAAGTGGAATTAACTTTTATTAAAGTTGATTCACCAAGTATTTAATTTGACCAAGAAACGAAGGCAAGTCAAATTCAAGAAGGGCTACGTGGAGGAGTTTCATTGGTAGTTAAATCAAAGTAAGCCGACTAAATGTTTTATTAAAACATTAAATCAATTGGTAATGGACTAAGTTAAAATAGAGGCACCAACCGAAGCATGAATTTTGGCTCATATCTTTTGGCAAGAGGTACCATTTGACATGAGACTGGAACCATTAGAAGCGACTTGGAGAGGGCTACACACAGAGAAAATTTTGAAAAATAATGGTGAAGAGATACTAGATTTTTTCATGACTGTTTTTAAACCAGTCTTATGCGGGGACGCGTTCCCTAGATTTTGAAGATGTCCCGGACGTCCTGAACGTTTCGGGAACTTGGGGACTTGGAGGGGATGTCCCCTATTTTTTTAAATCTTTCAAAAAACTTATGATGTTTTTACTTTTAAAAAGTGGTTATTTTTACGAATGACATTAAATTATAACCTTGAAAGTACCTAAATAGAGTTTAAATCCCTAAATTTCATTAAATAAAGTTAAAATATTCCAATATTAATATTTTATATATTATTTTAATAGCCGTCCCAAAAATTTGGGATTTTTTTTCCGTCCCGAAAACCCCTTACCTTCGTCTCCCTATCCCCCCATCCCCGAGACATGGGCAACTATGGTTTAAAACGCAAAGGAGAAGTTAAACAAGATAAATTTGGTTGTTACATTGGCAATCATCTTAAACAAGATAAATTTAGTTGTTGCATCGGAAATCATGATCTAGTCAGACAAGGGGCAACCAGAATTTCATCCATCCTCCAAATCTCATGGGATAACCATGATCCTCTCACAAGGGTCGACTCTCAAACAAAATATCTTCCTGTTTTGGGGGAAAATCATTGTAATTAATGAAAATATTTTCTTCCACCTGTTAGTTTAGGTTTCAATTTTAGTTTTTCCCCTCTTTATCTTTCTTGTTCGAAAGGTTCCAAAACTTGTAAAGGTAGTGAATGAACCCCATTTGCCTATAAATACCTCAGATCACATTGTAAACATCACTCTTGACTGAATTCAAAACAGAGAAAGGAATTTGGAGTTTTCAAATGGTTTTGTAAGTTGCATAATGGTTTTCAATTGAGAATTCATGTTTTGAGGCCTAGATATTAAATCTCTTTTTGTTTTTAAGTAAAGTTTGCACTTCTGGTTTTAATTAGATCTGCAAAGTAAGAGATGGAGCCTAACTAGTCTTATTTTCATGAGTATATGTTTCTTACATTTTATTTATGGGATGTTTTATGCAATCATGGTTATTAGATAGTTTAGAGATGTTTGCAAATGGATAAATGCTCTGTTTTGTGTTGAATTTGATTAGCTTGAGCCAATGTTATGCTGACTAACCTCTGTCATGATCTAGGTGAATGTACAACACTGTTGGGTTTATGTAGGGTTGTGATTCTCTGTGTCTAGTTTTCCTTTGACCGATTTCCTAGAGTCTATTTAGAATGAGCTAATGTTATTTCTTATTTTTTGTGTGATTTGACTAAGATCAAGGTGTTTTCCTTTCTTGAGAAGAGAGAGAATCTAGTTTCCTTTTCTACCCTAACTTTCCCTCAGATCCAACGCCTTAGATCATTGTAAATATCATCATAGGATGAGTTTCATTCAGATCGTGATTTTCATATCCATTCAACCCAAATCTAATAGGTGGTATGCTTAGACACACCTGTCCCTCTGCAAGTTAACACTTGGCCATATAGTCTCCCAATTGAAGCTATATGTCTTGAGCACTCTATACCTTGAACCATATTTTCCAGCGAGGTTCTAAAGCGTGTGAAAGGGGAAGAATTAAAAATCTTTTCCTTTTCTTTTTTTACTATTTTTCAAGGTCTGCATAACACACAAGCCAACAAATCCCTAGTACTTAAATGCTGAATCTGTTTTGTCCCGTCTTCACTCAAGGTTGTTGAAGATTCTATGCAAGGTATCCCATTGCACAAACTCTTCTCCACAGCTCACCACTCCTATTTCATTTTGCTACTACTTTAGGTTTATCAACTGCCTTCAAAATGAATTGCATAGTTGAAGTACATTGCATAAAGAGGCCAACTTCATTGGATTCCGTTCACTACTTATTTGGTAAAAAAACCACTACATCCTTACCATCTCCTTTTATTCATGTTGTCTTTGGTATTTCCTTAAATCAACATTTTTCTCCTACTATGACTTTTAAAAGTACTTATGTAGCATCCATGCAAGGATTAGGGCATTTTACCAACCATAGCTTGTCAGTTTTCTATGGACTAGATCAAATACATCATTTTTGTCCAGTAATTTAGGCAAATTATACGATCATTTTCACATATTTCACACCATTTTCAAAAAAAAAATTGGTGGTGGTTCAAAGAATATCAGGAAAAGTGCCCCCAATCACTACAAGATTAGCACTAGACAACGTGCATTCTCCCAAGATCCCAATTTCCTTAAACTACTTATTGATCTTGAGTTCTTATTTTGCCATAAGATTTATGACCTCCGCTTATGTTCTTTAGGGGTCCACATGTCAAAGGCCCGCTGATCTTTGGATTTCTTATTTATGATTGAATTGGCATCCATTATGTAAGAGAGACATCATTTAACAAAATTTTGCAAGATTCGTTCAGTGAGTAAATCTTCTATGCATGGATTTTTGCCCTGATACCTAGTTGAATAAATGTCTTTACAGTCTTTCGTTTTGTCTTATTTCAAGTTCTTCATCATATCATGCAACTTCTTTGAGCAATGAAGCAATGATGCAATAGATAGGACATCCTCTCATTGTTATTCATTTGCAAACATTGTGCAGTATTTTATCTTGTCTTTGATTTGCACCCACTCTTAGAATTGTGGAGCTTTTGGAGAATAAGCACACCCAAATACACCCCCGTACCTCCTATGCCGTCTAAATAAGGTTGGAATAGCTAGTAATTGATTCATGGTGACTTTCCCTGCATCTTCCCACCTTAATACAACCGTGGGTAATGAAGGTCACTCCAAATATGCAAATATGTAATTATTGCTAAAGTTATGCAGATTGATCAGAGCTATATTTCCTTGATGACCCACAAAAAAACTCGACAATTATTTTGAAATATTTCTAGAGATACATTCCACAAACGTTTTAGGTACACCCATGGTTGAATATAGATGATCCCATTGAACACTTCTAGTCAGATTTCGATGTTAATATATATTTCCTTTCTTTTGTTTCAAATTTGACCTCATGAAACATCATAGAAACCAACCTGAAGAGGAGTCCCAGTCAGTAGAACTCGATGATTAGATGATAACTGCTTCAAAGTCTGAAAAAGCTTTGAATCTTTGTTTTTAAGCCTGTGGCCCTCATCAACTATCTGTAATTAGATCAAGATGGTATGTTATAAGAATCTAAACCCATGAAAAAGGATATTGGATATTCAGAACTCAATAATAATCACCTTAACAACTCAATTTAGAGATAGGGGAAAATTTTACCAGGCATTCCCATTTGATAGCTTTGAGAATCGCAGTATCTATGGTGATCATCTCATATGACGTTAAAAGGACATCGAATTTTATTCTTTCCTGTTTGCTTATCTTTAGATCTGTCACTGACTTATTGTTCCCTTTGTACTTCTTTACTAGATAACCTTTTCTTTGGGAAGAAAAATTCATGCTGCCTGATGATAGAGCGTGCCTGAGCATTTCCTGCATACATTACCTACAAAATGCACTAAACATGAGACTATAAATAATGTATTTGTACAAGAAAGGGTATATCTAATCCCGTATGGTTGCAGCATTATATATGCTGCCTTGGCGCGAGTAATGTATGATTTTTATAAAATAATCACTCTCAAAGACTTCAAACATACAACATTTATTTGAGGGGCCCAAATACAGAATTCACGCTCCCAATTACGCAATGTTGAAAGTGGTGCCACCACCAAGTGAGGAAGAGAAACACTCCCTTCAGCTAGAGATGCCAGCAAAGAGATGCTCTGTATGGTTTTACCTGAACACTATTCTTCATTACTTTTAATAAATCTTATCATTAAACTTATTCCCTACAGTTTATTCATATATCTATCCTAGTGCAACTTATGTTATGATTATTTTCTAATCTGATTCCATTACAGATTTTTTCTAACATAATTTCAATTTCACCAACACACTTACCAAGCCCCATTTCATCTGCAAGAACAACATGTGTTCCTTGAATCCATGCAAATCGTAAGAAGTTCAAGCCCTCAAGTTGATACGGGTGCAGAGTGCCTAACAATATACACATAATCCAAAACATGTGAGATTTGATTTCAATGTAAACAATTATTCAAACAAAATCCAATGTTTGCACACAAGAAATTTTCAATACCTCCTGCAAGAAACTTGGGGGTCTGGTCATAGGGTTTGAAATCTTTTATTTTGCATTTAGCTTCTTTGCTATCAAGGATGAGACTATTGCAGTCCTGAAACAAGCGGAACCGTCCTCTGGCTTGAATTGCATTGTACTTATCGATCTGCTCTTGAAAATCAGAAATATCCTCATCCACTTCCCAAGAACACATATCATAGGAAAGTTCCTTCCATTTCACTAAATATTCAAGGACATCGCCAGTCACTCTGCAAAATATAGATTTCTTATACAGAACTCAAGAGAATAGTGCTAAATTTGGAATGGTATAATAAACAATCAAAACCTAATAGGAATGCATTTCTCTGGTCATTCCAAAAATAGTTCATGCAAAATACAACTAAAAAAGTAACCAATAAAGGAAAAATACCTGCAATTTATAATTCTATCCACAGTTACCCATTCTGGTCGAAGAGGAATCGCAATCGTCATTTGAAGCATTCATTGTATCCATTTGACGATGAAAATTATTTATTCTCGTCTTGAGATTTGGATATGACTTGAAAGCTCTTTCAAACTCTTCTTGTGAAACCCTGATGAGAAATATTTTTTTGTGTGACCAATTTAACAAGATTTTAGAAACACTTATGTCTACAAATGATCAAAAGAAGTAGATATGACATAAGAAACTAGCATAAATTGGCACATATATAAGAATGGCCCAAATCATCTCCAGACCAGAATGCCTGACAAGACCTAAGTGCAATACAACAAAGCCAGAGTGACCAAAATGGTTGCACAATATGCAAGGCCGACAAAGCATGGCGACTCATATAACTTTACCATGAACAGTGGAGATAAGATTTTGACTTGAACTTCACCAGATAATGCTTTTCTAATTTCTGAGCTGAGACTTCATTATTCCCTGATCTCAATGGTCTCATCTGAAAATCTATAATTTTGTCTAGGTCTGCAAGTTGGACTAACCTGTGAATATGAATACAATGCTCAACAATCAATGATTAACAATCAAGGAAAAAGAATATATAGCGAATAATTGGAGTGTTCCTTACACATTCTGGACAGCTCCAATTGCCTTGAGGTACAACTCTCAGTGTCGGTTTTAAACACTTCAGATGGTAAGCACTATTACATTCATCACAACAAATTAGACTTCCAGTGCCACCGCAAGCATGGCAAGAATCTTCCCTCTGTACAAACATTCAAAACAAAAGAACTTGGTGCTCTCAATAGAAAAACATTAAGCTGCACGGAAATTTGTAAATATAAACAACCTTGCAATATATTCATTAATATGACCAATACAAGCATAATGCACATGGAAAGACAGTAAACATGGAAGTAATTCATATATCCTCAACACTTCAACATTTTTCTGTGTCCCAGCAAATTACAATATTTCCAGGAACTTGCATGTCCAAGCCACATCCACGGAAGATATAATGATGACTATTGATAAGAAGATGAGTCTAACACCTTCAACCTTGGAAGTGTATTTTATCCTATATCAATAAATAGATGCTCTGCCATTTATAGATTTTGAAATCATATTTTCTCTAGAAATTAGGCCTGATAATCAAGCACATGAAGATGACCTAGAAGCAACCCACAAGTAGTACACTAAAAATGCCTTGAGAATGGTTTACAAAAAATTAACTTATAAGTCCAGAAGGCCATTGTATAGTGCCAAGGTAGAGTGATTCTCCTCATCGTGGCCCAGGTTCAAGTTCTGCTGGGTATGTTTCCCATGATAAAGCAACCCCCACACCTAGAAGAGTGATCCATTGTCCATGAGGTGACCCGGTGGACAACACCCTAAATGTGGATTTAGATGTGTTGTATGCACATGCGGAAGCTATTTAGAGATATGCATAAAATCGCGAGAGAGAGAGAGAGAGAGAGTTAATAGAACTGGATCGGTAATGTATTTATTTATCTGTGTCATGTACATGGCATAGTATTGAAAAAGATGTATGGTTGTCTTATCTTCTACTATGATTGTTATCCAAGCTATTGATGTGTATACGTATATAGATTACAATGTCGCGAAGGCAGGAAGAGCCATTATGTTGGTTGAACCGTTTCTGGGACTCCATGTGTGACTCTTCACCTTCCAACCATTATGTGGCTTCCGAAATATGCACAGTATAGAGAGAGAACCTTTGGCATGACAGCAGCCTTGTGAGTGCCACATGGCATAGCGCAGCATAGCACAGAGTTGGCAATAGCGGTCGCATTGAGATTGCAAAGTTTGGCACGTGGCACCTCATAGCACCGCGCAGTGTGAGTTAGCCTTGTGGTTTGGTAGGAGATATTTGGTGCTCTATCACAACCAATGGAGTATTCCACAAAAGGTTTTACATGTTCTCAGGTGACACCATGGCTGATCTACACAAACTGCATCAGTTTGTGCAGCATCTAATGGAGATAGATGGATGGGCTTAGAGATACGGCCAACTTGTGGGTGGGGTTTTGTAAGTACCACAATCCATTGAGCACAAATTGCATTGCGCCACTGCAAGAGTGCATGTGGCATCTATAGGAGTTGGATGAATGGTTTTGGAAGTACTACGAACCTACAGATGAGGCTATGGGGTACTACAGTCCATTAAAGTAGAACTGCATAAACCGCAAGTTGTGAAGAGAGTCTTGGTGGTACCGTGGGAACCACCATTTTTAGATCCTCCTAGATTAGTCACCCCTCCTTATAAAGCAATAATACCAATTACGTTAAATCTAGGAAGCAGGTGCAAAACCTTGGCTTCTAGCAGATACCTTGTGAATCATTATGCTTGTTGTGCGAGTGGCCTACTTTGACAATTTTGTAAACTGGCATAGAACAGTCCTGCATATAAATGTTTTCCAAAATCTGACCTGTCTTTGCTGGTGGAGGCCGTGCATAAGGTTGGAGGTGAAGTTTTGAGTGTGGAATATGTATAGTGGCATGGCACAATCTTCTTGGCAGTTGGAGTGGCATGTGTTGAGCATGGAATCACTTCAGGAATCCAATATCTCTTACTTTCCTGTTGGCTAGATTTTCGACACAGCTGAAAACCTAGGCAATCATGAGATAAATCTCCTTCATTTACCAGTGAGGCTCCTGTGTAAGATTTTGTCAGTTATATATCCTAATATCTATTTGTGGGTATTACTTTAACTATGTAGCTCATGAACCATAGCTAGACAACTTTGCAGCAAGTAAGCAGCTGTAAAAGAAAGGAAAAATCTGTAGAAGAGGAAAATAATAGGAAACGGGAAGAGGAGAAAAGATGTGCAACCCAATCAATAGTTTACAGAGTTGATCGCATGCACATAGATTAAAACAAATAGATCATGAAATACAAAATTCAAAGAAAAGGAAACTTTTAGATCTAGATCTAGAATAACACAGTTTATGAATAGATCTAAAAATAAATACGAGACGAATGCACCGTTGACACAAATTTCTTCGGAAATCTCTTCTCTATTCCTCTGCTTGAAAAAAGCTATCAAGGGTCTCAACTCAAAGTCTAGAACACAAGAATGCTGATTACAAATTCCGATATCTTAACCCGTAGGTTCTTCCTCTACTTATAGTGTGTAGAGGGGAAATTACAAATGGGAAACTGCAGCTGAACTAGAACATGAAGTAGTAAAGGGAACATTTGATAGTCATCTTCCTAGAATTCCTCTCTTAGTGACATGCATCAGGAGTTTGAGCAAAAATTGTGCACATCTGCCACCTATCTTAAAGAATCTTTTCAAATAACTTAAAGTAATGATTTTTCAACCAATAACTTTAATTTACATTTTCATTCGAGAATATAAGAAATAAGAGAAGAAAGAAGACAAGAATGAAGATCTGCCAACTGTAACACCTATACTTTCTTTTTGTTCTGATATTGAAGATACTTGTCAAACATGTAATTCAACATCTTCCCGTCTGTTTTAACAATAATATCTCTCTCTGTTCTGAACTGTAACAACCCTCTGGATAAAGCAGCAACGTTAGCTTTCACTTTCTTTAAACCAGGCCCATATCCCTCAACATCTACCTGAAGCTTAATGAGTCTACTAATTTAATCCATCATGAAAGGTAGGGTGGCTTCATCAACTTCTTTCCGCAAAACTAGCATAAATTCCTCATGGGAAGCAAGTAATTCATCTGGGATGCTCACCGGCACTTCCCCCATCTTACTTTCCAGTAACCGCATCCTCTTCAGCAAGAGTTTGAGGATCTCTACGCGGAAGAAAACTGAAATTTCCAACTGCTTCCCCATTTCTACCAATCCACCAGGCACGATCTGCTCTGCAATCAACACATCCTTTGGCAACGAGTGTATCTTAGCCAAAGTATCCAGATGACTTTCAGCAACTATGTTCTCATCTTCTATCTGTGTCATCAGTTCCTTTAGCTGAAATAATGCCTTGTGCATGTTTTCCAATTCAACCGGTATTGGTTCGAATTGTTCTGAAGTTTGGTCAATGATTTTTTCCTTCCCGTGGGCAATAGCTTTGACCTGGTCCCTTGCATCTTCTACCTCCTGCATCAGATGATCACTCACATTCTCATGTGCTAGAATGGGTTGAGAGGAAAATTTGGCAACCTTAGCAATGATCTCGCACAGCTAGAACACTTGTTTTTTAAGCTTGGATCTCTCAACCTTCTCTTTGTCAAGCTTAAGGAATAAAGCATTCATTAGTGTCTACGTATCCTGCTTTAATCCTTTTGTGGTGGTTTGACCTATTGGCACTTTGGTCACTGCTATATTAGTTGTTGTGAGCTCTCCTTTGTGCTTTCCTTCTGCTTGAAAAGATAACTAAATAAAAGTGAAAAACGTTGCCAAAAGTTGCAGATAATGCCCTAAATCTGTTCTTGGTGAAAACCTTATTGAGATGAGTGAATACTGGCATGCAAAACTTCAACAGGATTCAACCGGAGCACAATTTACTTCAAACGGGGCATTATTTATTTAATAAATAATTAAATAAAAATTTCCCGGAGACAAAACTTGGCAGAGGGATAAAATAAGTTTGGGCATTTGGGTATTTGTCAAAATTGGCTCATATGATCCAAAAGGAATATCCTAACATAATACAAACATCTTTTGGCAATAAAAACACAAAAAAACCTGCTATTTTAAAGGAACAATTTTTTTTTTCAAATGGGTAGTTCCAGATTTCAGGGTGAAATCTGGGGACACCATTCCCACAAACACAACTACGCTGCAAAGATTGGCGTTGTATACACATTGTGACTATGTAATGTCCCCTTTTTCGAATTAATATTGAATGAAGACTTTTTGCCACTCTCTTCTCGTGGCCAAGAAGAATAACTGAACAAGAGAAGTAATTGAGCTTCGTTTTAGTTTTCTTTTATCATTTTTAAAGTTTTTCTTCGGTGTTTTACTCCCTAAGGCAGGTTGGCTGGGATAATGAGATTCCCAACATGGAATTAAAAGATAAAGTGAAGCTTGGAGCTCAGTTTTCACCTATTTAGTCTTTGGTGCCAACCAAGGGATATAAAAGGAGGTCACGTGGCCTCATTTGCACATCATCTTTGGCACATATACACTTACTATTTTGGTTTTTGGGTTGATTGCTCAATACCTTTCCACTTAAAGGCGAGAAACCCTCTTGTGTGGCGTCCAAGGAGGACAAAACCCTTCCTTGTGGCATAGTGGAGAATGAAAACTCTCCATATTAGCAAATTGAAGGAATTTATTGAAGACTCTCTTGTTGAGTTGGATCTAGGGCATCAAGAAGAAGACATATAATGAGATTTAGCATATTTTGGAGCCCCTCTCCTATGGAGCGACTAGGATTTGAGTGTGATTCGGCATCTTCTAGGGCACAAAACTTGATTATTCTTTGATATTCAAATTTATCATATTTTAGAAGGATGGAATCTACAATTTGGTAATTTTGGAGTTTATCTATCATTTTCAGCCCTTGTTTGTGGTTGCCCTATTGTTGTCATAAAATTAATTACAGCTAGGTATAATCTCTTGTTTTCTCCATTTTTTTGATGTAATTTGGATGGATAAATGTTTCTGTGCTTGATAGAATTATTTAAAAGTATTTTCAGCTTTTGTTGCATGGTTGTTTGGTGAGTTGAAATCCCTATACAGTTCGCTATTAGGGTTTCTAATATTGTTGGATCTTCTGTTATAAAAATCAGATTATTTTTAGTTGGGTGTTGTATTTTCAGATCTAATTCTTAGGGTTTGTGGCCAAACCCTTATTTTCAGTTTAAACCCTAGAAAAAGACATTACAAACTATGCATCTGTGGATTCCCAAGGAGTACATCACTAACATAATTGGTGACATATCACAAACCAACTCTTCTTTGAAAGGATACACCATCTTTTCCATCACAAGTAAGGAAGAAGGATCCCTCTTAGCCATTGTTGTGGGAGGAAAATGTGGTCATGTTGATCGATCAACATCTTCCCGAGCAACTATATTGTCCAATGGATGCTTAGCACCCCCAATAACTAGAGTGGGGGAACAACGAAGGTGAATAATCTAGTAGTCTTGAGGGACCCCTATAGTCTCTGATGCAAGAGAGTGATAGATTCTCCGAGGTATAAAGCCAAGCACCTCCTGTTTAGAAAATGAAAAAAGATAGCAAGTGATCCTTTAGGATCGTTGTATAGGTGATAATATATCCCTCAAATATTGTAATAGATAGGACATATAAAAATAAGTGTTCCGCTATTTCCATCTCTTAGAGAGAACAAAGGTGACAAATCCTATCACACCTAGGAAAATGGTGCTTTTTTGTTGGTGCGTTCACAATAGGCTAGAAGTTATTGTTGATGCAAAATCACACCACCCCTGGATGCAGATCAGGTTTCTAGGTTGATCACTTTGGCATCCAGTGTGATTGCATAACATTGAATCCTTTCTCCAAGTGTGGGACTTGAAAAAATTGAGAAAGGATTCTCCAGAGAAGGCTGGTTCCTATTCCTCTGTTCAGATGCACACGAAATATGCAGAGGGTTTTCTCAAAACCTAATCTAATCTGCCAAGGAGATAAGGTAAGAAGATGCATAAAATAAATCTAAGCTAATAGAGGTGATGCACCGAGGAATGAAGAACACCTATTTTGCCAGTGAACACAGACCATTTGAATGTGATATAAGATCATGCACCGATGAAAAAACCTGCAGTGAAAGACCAGGAGGATGCAAAAATGAACACAAAGAGGGCTGAGAATTATCCACAGACATGCATTACTTGCTCCAAAGATTGATACAATACACTGTAGAATGCCAACAGGCAGAGTCGTATTACAGTTTCAAATGAGAGGTTCGAACTCCACAAATTCGCCTGATAGGAGAAGAAGGGAGGAGCAAAACAGAAAATGTTCGACCTTGAAAAGAAGCTCCTCTTTACAATATATAGAAAGAATGAGAGAGGAAAGAGAGAGGGGGAAGCCAAATCTACTCCAACCATCTCCAGGTTGCATTCAATTCATCTCATTATGACAGAAGCGGCGGATCCTGGCAAAACGGCAGGCTATCCAACAGAAGCGGCGAACTGTCTGCTGCATTAAAGTTGTTTGTTGAAGCATTACTTCTGCTTGTTATTTCGCGCCAGAGGCGTTTCTTGATTTTGTCTCTCCAAACTGAACCAAAATGCAAGATTGACCCCGGAATCATGTAGAGAATCTCACAAGCTTTCTGTTGATATAAAGAACGTGCAAATCCGAGCTCTGGATCGAAAGATATGTCGATCTGAAGATTTAGGGCACAAAACAGGCGAAAACGGATTTTTAAATTTCTTCCCGCACTCTGCCACCTGGATGAGATGTGGCAGGTTCTGATTCGCTGAGCAACTCTCTCTCCTCCACCTCTCAGCGGGCTTTCTTTTGAAATTTCCTTGTGGGCCCTAGCTGGGACACGTGGCACTATCCCATTGGTTCGGGCTGATCCTTAAATCTCACCCTTTGACTTTTTGACCTTTTCCTTTGTGACACGTGTCATGATTTGGTTGGTCCTCGGCCCTTTCGGCTCCTTCGCGTCCACTGCGTCCATTTTTCCCAGATGTCCCAGTGCTGCTTGGGACAAAATCCTTCGGTTCACCCGATCCGGCCGATTCGCGTCCATTTGTCTCACTTGTCCCTGTGCTTCGCGGGACAAAAACTTCCGGTTCGCTCGATCCGGCCGAATCGCGTCCTTGCGGCCCAGATATCCCATTTGCCTCCGGACTGTTTGTTCTCATTTCGGCCGAACCGGCCGGTTCGCGTATCTTTGTCTCAGATGTCCCAAAGCAGTTAGTGCGAAAGTTCTCCTTTTCGGCCGATCCGGGCTTTCCGCGTCTGCCGCGTCCATTTGTCCCACTTGTCCCTTTGCTGTTTGGGCCGCCTGTAGGCTTTTCGGCCTATCCGCGCCTAGATGTCCCAAATGTCCGGACTGCTCCTAGGACTAGGACTTAGCCATTTTTCGTGATTTTTCCTATTTCAATCTACTTACCTGGAACTGTAAAACTCTGATGCATGTTATCGAAATTTACCCTGGGGGGGTGAAATTTTGACAACAGTTTTGACGACTCAGCGGGGTCACCTGCCTGCTAGGTAGAAGATCAGTGGCCTTTTAGCGATCCATTGGGCATGGAGTTATAAGCAATAACCTGAAACGAGCCTGATACTGCAACTTCTTCTCCAGCAACACTCTGAACTGTAGAAAACAACCTGAGAGCAGCAAAACCTGTGCCAAAGCACTTAGGGAAATAGAAACCTAACTACCACAGGACAATGTGCATACGCACTTAGAGGAATTAAAAATCTAAACTAATATTTACAAGGGCAAACCTTTTCTTTTTTTAGTAGCAATGTTTAAGATAGATTCCGTTAACCGGAATCGGAAGTTCCTCTCTATCCAATGCAGACAATTGGAAGGCATTACTATTTTTGCATCCCGTGACCATGTAGGGACCACTCCAGATGGCATCAAATTTGGAATGCCTTCCTGGTTTTGCTCGATCTGCATCCCATTTCAGAACTAGGTCCCCTTCCTGGAAAGTCCTTGCTCTTGCTCTCTTATCAAACCATCTTTTTACTAAGGCCTAATCCTTTTCAATCGTCTAAACTGCATGTTCTCTGATTTCTTCTAATTCCATCAATTCTGCATACCTGACCTCCATTGGTTCGAACTCGGATAACTCAAACTGCTTCATGAGCTCCAAGGCTGGCAATTCTAATGATATAGGCAACACTGCCTCCTTCCCATAGACCAACTTGTAGGCAGAATTACCTGTAGACCTCTTTGGTGTTATCCTGTCAGCCCATAACGCTGATTTTAGCCTTGTATGCCATGTTCTTTGATTTTCATCCAGAGTCCTTCTGATGATTTTTAGCAAATTCTTGTTTGTGGACTCTGCCTGTCCATTACCCTGCGGGTAATAATTTGAAGAGGTGCTCAAATAGATTCCATTCTTGACAGCCCATTCTATAATTTTTGAACCTATGCATGCTAATGCATTATCTGATATGATGGTGGCCGGCACACCGAACCTGGTTGCTATTCCTTCATAAAAGTCTAGTATGTTAGACTCGCTTGCCTCTTTGAGCGCTACTGCTTCGGTCCACTTGGTGAAATAGTCTGTCACTGTAAGAATCCACTCGTGGCCTTGACTCGAATTGGGATTGATGACTCCAATGAAGTCCAATCCCCATTGCATGAATGGATGATCTACTGAAATTGGACGAAGGGGCAGTGCTGCTAACCTTCCTTTCCCTGTGAAGAATGCACATTTCTTGCATTTCTTAACCCATGAGTAGCAATCATTGAATACAGTAGGCCAATAGTAACCAGCTTTCATGATTTTGAGAGCTGTTACTCGTGGGGTGAAATGGCCTCCTGCCTCCCCGTCATGGAACTCGTGTAAGATCCTCTCAACCTGACCTATCCCAATGCATCTTAATAGAACACCGTTGATGTCTTTTTTAAACAAAACACCATCAACAAGCACATATGGAACTGCTTGTAATCTGAAGTACCTTCTTTTTGCTTTGCTCATTTCTGGAGGGCACATGCCCGTCTGTAGGAAATGTATCATATTCTGAGTCCAACAGGGAGTGGACACATCATCATTTTCCTGTTTTTGATCATCTTGTAATAGCAGGACAGCATCTTCTTCATCTTCTGGGTTGTCTGGTTGTTTGGAAACGAGCTGCTCACACAAACCTTTGCCTCTTACCAGCTTGGTGATCTTGATCTCAATGTCATACTCCATGACACGGGTGATCCATCCTGCCCTTTTCTCATTCAAATCCTTGTTGAGGAGGAAGTCCTTAACCCCAGCATGTGAGACTAGCAACTGGACCTTGTTGTTTGAGACTAAATGCTTGAATTTCTTCAAGCTTCTGATTACTGCAAGCACATGCTTTTCAATAAAAGAGTACCTCACTTCGCAGTCATCTAGGCTCTGGCTGAAGAAGGCAATCGGCTGTTCATCATTATCTTTGTTCTGCTGTACCAGAATGGCAGAAATAGTGTCATCACCTCCAAATGCATAGAGGATGAAATCCTTGGAAAAGTCTGGGTTGATGAGAGTGGGTGCTTGGGAGATGGCTTCTTTGATTGCTTCAAAACTCTCCTTGCCTTCTGCCGTCCACTTGAAAGCCATGTTTTTCCTTAACATTTTGGTGATGGGCTGACAAGGGCTGCAAAATCTGGGACAAACCTCCGAACAAAGTTTATCCTTCCCAGGAAACTCTGAAGGGCTTTCTTGTGGCTTGGCAATGGTAGAGCTCTTATGGCTTCAACCCTCTCTAGATCAATCGCTAATCCTTCCTTGGAGACAATATGGCCAAGGAGCTTCCCTTCATGTGCAAGAAAGATGCACTTCTTAGGATTCAAAGACACTCCGAACTTTCTACACCTCTGAAACACTTGCCTGAGGTGAAAGAAATGGTCTGCTGCATTCTTTGAGAAGACAGTAATATCATCTAGGTATATCAGCACTATCTTGTTGATCAAGCCTTTGAATGCCATATCCATAGCTCGCTGGAATGTTGCTCCGGCGTTCGATAGTCCAAATGGCATCTTCTTGTAAGCATATGTGCCCCATTTGGTTGTGAAGGCTGTCTTGAACTGGTCTTCCTCCTTTACCATAATCTGATTGAAGCCTGAGTAACCATCAAGTAGTGAAAACCTTTCTGAACCAGCTACAACCTGCAATATTTGCTCCATGGAAGGGAGTGGATAATGGTCCTTGAGAGAGGCTCTATTCAAATCTCTGAAGTCAACACACAGCCTGATCTCTCCACTCTTCTTCCTGACTGGAACTAAGTTGGCAACCCAACTAGAATGCTTGATTGGGAATATGATTCTTGACTCAATCAGCTTGTCCTATTCTTTCCTCATGAGAGGCTCCATGTGTGGATTGACTGGTCTCTGTTTCTGCCTGACAGGCTTAGTATTTGGATCCAATTCGATGGTATGCTGAGCTAAGTTGGGATTGAAACCTTTCAAGTCTTCATAGCTCCAAGCAAACACGTCAGGGAATTCTTGACATAGCTATATGAACTCACATCTTTCTTGCTCAGTTGTCATCTTTCCAATTTGCAATGGCTTGTTTTCTTCTACCAAGATGGATACCGAATCTTCTTTCTTGACCTAAATGTTTGCTTTCTCCTTTCTAAACTGATCATTGGGGTTAAAAATGGACTCCAAAGTGATAAGTCCCTTGGGCAGCTTGTCAGTTCTCAGCTGTATCACTTGGTCACCATATTGCTGTTCCAACTTTTCTTGATTCTTAGCTGAGAACTCAGCTTCTTCTTGCAAGAATGGATGATTTGCTGGTCATTCTCAAATACTTGCCAACTGACATCGTTATCCGACACTGAAGGCCTCACAATCAAGTGGATGTTTGGCTGTACCTTGTCTTGTTGAATGTTTTCTACAATGTCAAAGGCTGCCCCTATTGCTGCAAGCCTGTCAGCAGCTTGATTCTCTTTCCTAGGAATGGCTTTGATGCCGAAACCCTCAAAATCTTCCATGAGGTCCCACACCCTGTTCCTGTAGCACCTGAGTAGATCATTTTTGGCCGCATGCTGTCCCTTGACCTGATTTACAATCAATTCACTGTCCCCAAAGACTTGCAAGTTCTTTATTTTTTTCTTGATTGCCCAATGCATCCCTTGCACCAAGGCTTAATATTCAGCAGTGTTATTGGAGCATGCAAATTGAAATCTGAAAGCTGAATAGTATTTTACTCCTTGAGGTGAAACAAGCACGGCTCCACCTCCTGCACCTTGTCTACTCCTTGATCCATCAAAAAACAGCTGCCATACCTCATTGTCATCCTTGTGGTATGGCTTGGTAATGCTAGGAATAGGTTGACTTTCTTCGTGTATACAATAGACTCCTAGCTCAGATTCTTCTATTCCTTGATAAGGATCAAAAGCATGCACCTTGTTTGCCCATTCATCAAGAGTCAAATCTGGGATACTTCCAACCTTAGTGTCAGCTTCATCAGTGCTAGGGTGATCTTCTTGATCAAATGCTGAGCAATTGACATTAATCTGACTTGGAGTGTAGGGCTCAATATGGAAATTTGCAATAGGTTCAGATCTGATTGTGGCCTCAGTTCCATATCTCGTTCTGAATAGCATGTGTGACCAATTAGCGGACAAATATCCCCCAATCTCGGCAGTGAAGTCCCTTGACAAACATAGGGCAAAGAGTGGTGGAAGGTCTATGACTGACACATCTTGTAAAACAACAACATTTGGACATGCGTGCAAGGTAAGACTCAAATTTCTAATCACTCCAACTGTTGCTATTGCTGTCCCATCCAACTGCACTACTCCCTTAGATGTTATTTCATACTGGAGCCCTAATTGATCAGCTATCTGTTTAGGCATTACTGAGCTACTTGCCCCGGAGTCTATCATGCAATTGTGCACTAGCTGATTTCCAATGATTAACGAAACATAGAAAGGAGGGGGTTTCAACATCTTACCTTGTTGTCCTCCATGATTTCCCTCAGGTTGGGCAGCATTTGTAAGCACTTTGTCTTGTATCTGCTGATTCGAAGTTGGCCAGTCCTTCATGGCAGCTTGCAGCAGATCTCTTGGCCTGGGATAGCTAGGGATTCCCACATAGATATATTGACGTTTGTTTTCTTCATCTGATCAATGATACTGAATGGTGATGAAGGATCTCTCTGTTGTCCCTTGGTTTGCACATTTACTCCTTGTATGTGGGTAGCAACAGCTGGCATTTGAGTTGGCCTAGGGGCTGTTCTTGGCTGTCCTTGTGCATTTGAAGCGGGACTTTGCTTGCCAATCATTTGTGGAGCCATGGAAGGTTGTGGATTGGCTGGGGCTAATGGCTGTTCTTCACCCAAATTTCTCCTTTTTGACCTTGTGTTTGCTGCAACACCTTGAGAGACTGCCTGGTTCATGCCACAAAAATCCTCTGCTTGCCAATTTACCAATGTGGTGTCATTTGGGGCTGATTGCTGTTTGAATGTTTCTTGTTGTTGGTTGTTTTCTTGACTGTTCTCACCCTCCACACCAGCAGTTGTTACCATTAAAGCTTGAGTCAAAGCACCATTGAAGCACATGGATTGATTATGAGGCTCATTACATGGAAAACACCAATCATACTCCTGGGCAATGTTGTTTTGTGCTGGTACTAATGCCCTAGAGGCAGATATGGCATTTGGATTATAGGGCTGGAATGGTCTATTGACAGGAGGCCTTGTTTGATTCATATTTGCAGCTGGATTAGGTGGCCTTTGAGGCTGATATGGCTGCCTATTAGGTTGAGCTTGAGGCTGATACGAAGGTCTAAAACCTTGAGTTTGTTGTCTTTTGAGAGTGACCAGCTCATTGCCTAGATTTTGCAATTGCTTCATGACCTCTTGAAGCTCATTTGGGGCACTTGGAGATGAAGTGGAAGCTTCATTTGAACTCTGATTTCTAGGAGTGGGAATAAGAGCTAGGACAGGTGCTTGACTAGCACTTGGGCTCTCTAAACTTGGATATAATGGCATTAGAGGCCTAGGAGCCAATTTACCAGCTTGGATAAGACAGTTTTCGGCTCTAATGGCAATGCTATAAGCAGCAGGTAAGGTTGTGCCTCCCATAGATTGAATTAACATAGAAATATCAGAATTCAAAGCTTTAAGATAGTATAGAAAAGCACCTTCTACTGTTGGCCTGACTGTCACTGGAATCCTATCCCAAGACCTTTGAAATCTGAAGCTGAAATCAGTCAGCTGCTCGTTGGGGGCTCTCTTGATAGTTGTTAATTGTTCCAATAGAGACAAATTGTCTCCCTTTTCTCCAAACTGCTCATGAAGTGCAATACACAGCTGATTCCAGTTTGTGATAGAACCAGCTATAAGGCTCCTAAACCATTGCAATGCTTTCCCCTTGAATGAAGACGCCAGCAATTTGACAGCTACATCCATTTCATTTATCTCATGGATTGCACAGATGTTAGCAATGTCTTTGACATGATCACCAGGAGTGGTATGATTTTCTCCAGTGAAAAATGGAATGTTCTTCAACGCTGCAATTAGAACTGGATTCTGTGCATTGAGGGCGAGTGGGCTGCTGCCAGTGAAATTGATAAAGGGATTTGCTGGTTGCGCCATTCTGATTGGTCGAAGGACTCTTGAATACTGAATGAAAGGCCGAGCAGGTGGAGTTGAGAGAGTTCTGTTTGGTGGAGATGGAGACCTTTGAATCCTTCTTCCTCTTTGCCTTCTTCTTGGAGATAATTGCAAGTATTCAAACAGCACTTCTTCTTCTCCAACTCTTGACCTTGTTATTCTTCTCATAAGCTTTCAGGCCTGTACTGCTAAAACCAGTTGATTCTTCCTTTTGGAGTCGTCAGATATGCGAATAATAGCTCTTTTCAAGCAAGAAAATTGCAGCAGATGCATATCAACTTTGCTGCAATAAAAATGAGACCTCTAGGTCCCACCGGGCGTGCCAAAACTGTTGATGCAAAATCACAGCACCCCTGGATGCAGATCAGGTTTCTAGGTTGATCACTTTGGCATCCAGTGTGATTGCATAACATTGAATCCTTTCTCCAAGTGTGGGACTTGAAAAAATTGAGAAAGGATTCTCCAGAGAAGGCTGGTTCCTATTCCTCTGTTCAGATGCACACGAAATATGCAGAGGGTTTTCTCAAAACCTAATCTAATCTACCAAGGAGACAAGGTAAGAAGATGCATAAAATAAATCTAAGCTAATAGAGGTGATGCACCGAGGAATGAAGAACACCTATTTTTCCAGTGAACACAGACCATTTGAATGTGATATAAGATCATGCACCGATGACAAAACCTGCAGTGAAAGACCAGGAGGATGCAAAAATGAACACAGAGAGGGCTGAGAATCATCCACAGACATGCATTACTTGCTCCAAAGATTGATACAATACACTGCAGAATGCTAAGAGGCAGAGTCGTATTACAGTTTCAAATGAGAGGTTCGAACTCCACAAATTCGCCTGATAGGAGAAGAAGGGAGGAGCAAAACAGAAAATGTTCGACCTTGAAAAGAAGCTCCTCTTTACAATATATAGAAAGAATGAGAGAGGAAAGAGAGAGGGGGAAGCCAAATCTACTCCAACCATCTCTAGGTTGCATTCAATTCATCTCATTATGACAGAAGCAGCGGATCCTGGCAAAACGGCGGGCTGTCCAACAGAAGCGGCGAACTGTCTGCTGCATTAAAGTTGTTTGTTGAAGCATTACTTCTGCTTGTTATTTCGTGCCAGAGGCGTTTCTTGATTTTCTCTCTCCAAACTGAACCAAAATGCAAGATTGACCCCGGAATCGTGTAGAAAATCTCACAAGCTTTCCGTTGATATAAAGAACATGCAAATCCGAGCTCTGGATCGAAAGATATGTCGATCTGAAGATTTAGGGCACAAAACAAGTGAAAACGGATTTTTAAATTTCTTCCCGCGCTCTGCCACCTGGATGACACGTGGCAAGTTCTGATTCGCTGAGCAACTCTCTCTCCTCCACCTCTCGGCGGGCTTTCTTTTGAAATTTCCTTGTGGGCCCTAGCTGGGACACGTGGCACTATCCCATTGGTTCGGGCTGATCCTTCAAATCTCGCCCTTTGACTTTTTGACCTTTTCCTTTGTGACACGTGTCATGATTTGGTTGGTCCTCGGCCCTTTCGGCTCCTTCGCGTCCACCGCGTCCATTTGTCCCAGATGTCCTAGTGCTGCTTGGGACAAAATCCTCCGGTTCGCCCGATCCGGCCGATTCGCGTCCATTTATCTCACTTGTCCCTGTGCTTCGCGGGACAAAAACTTCCGGTTCGCCCGATCCGGCCGAATCGCGTCTTTGCGGCCCAGATGTCTCATTTGCCTCCGGACTGTTTGTTCTCATTTCGGCCGAACCGGCCGGTTCACGTATCTTTGTCTCAAATGTCCCAAAGCAGTTAGTGCAAAAGTTCTCCTTTTCGGCCGATCCGAGCTTTCCGCGTCCATTTGTCCCACTTGTCCCTTAGCTGTTTGGGCCGCCTGTAGGCTTTTCGGCCGATCCGCGCCTAGATGTCCCAAATGTCCCGACTGCTCCTAGGACTAGGACTTAGCCATTTTTCGTGATTTTTCCTGTTTCAATCTACTTGCCTGGAATTGCAAAACTCTGATGCATGTTATCGAAATTTACCCTGGGGGGGTGAAATTTTGACAACAATTATCTTTAGCTATCTAGCTTAGTTTTATCTGTGTTCACACTAGAATAGGGTTAAGCTCAATTTTAGGGAGGTTTTTAAGTTGTTTGAGTCGTATGCACGTACAATTTGTTTGGGTGCATATTTAGTCACTCAAACTAATAGTTTGTTCACTCCAACTAATTGGTTGTGAAACAAATTTACCTGATATTCATACCAGGTACTTTGTAAAATTATCAAAAACAAGAAATATACAAATTCATACAAACTAAGAGAGGCTTAGATTGATCATTGTGATAGGCATAGTTTGTTGTGGTTTTGGCCTGCAGAAATGATCCTGTGGATTGATTTATTCTCAGTTCCAATATTCATCTCAATCTGTAACTGGTAGGATCATACCCCCACCTAATCAATAAGAATCACGAGGCCATGAATTCCATGACATTGGATATAGTCGGGATAAACATTGACACCATCAAAAATCTACAGGAAATTCCCAACATAAAGGGACATATTATGTAATGTGCCCTTTTCTGGGACATTCCTAAGAGCTATCTTTTGGTCCACTTTGCATTGTGACCCCTTGGCATGCCTTGTGCTACAAGGGGGAGTTGTCTCTTGGTCTTAAAAGTGCACATAGGTTAATTAATTTCCTAATATTAAATAAGGAAAAATAAATAAAGTGCACATAGTCTTAGTATTAAATATTTTTAATTATGTTTTAATGTGAGTTTATGTTTTCCCTCCAAAAGGGATAGGTCAGTCATTGAATGTTGCACCACTTAATTCTATAAAGGGAGGTTATGTGACCTTTAGTGGGTTATGTTGATTGATCATTTGAATTTACTCCATGCTTGGAGAAAAGGGATGTATGCCCTATGTTGCTCTCTGTCATGTCCCCATTTTTTAAAACCCTTAGCCTATCTTTCCCTGTGGGCTTTGGGATGTTGCAAAGGGAAAATTATATTAAATAATAAAATATTATTGCATGGAGAGTGATTTTTATCAATTGACATTATAAAACAATAATTATATAATTATGTAATTTATTTAATTTAATTCCCACAATGCAAAATTAAAAAAGGGGATTAATTAAATAACTTTTTGGTGGCTTTTAATATTAAAATCACCCTTAGAAAGGGGACGCCACACCTAGGGAGGATAAAGTATTTTTATTTAATGGTTTCCCTCTCCTAGGGATTTCGAATTTTGTGCCTCCTTGTTTATAAAAGGAGAGTTTGGGATCATTGTGAGACTTATGTTGGATTGATCATTTGATTTCACTCCATGCTTGGAGTATTGGGATGTATGCCCTAGTTCTTGCATTGTGCTCTCTCATTTGGATCCATTATTGACGAATATTGAAGACTCATTGTTCTCTCCATTGTGTTCTCTTGTGTTGAATGAATTTATGCATTGTCTCTCCATTCTAAGCATTGGAGACTTGTCTAGAGTATTGGCGCATTTTATTGAGAGTAAAATCTGCATGTTATTGAATATTGTGAAGAGTTTTATGGTGTTTTATGATCTGCTGGTTATTATTGCATTAATTAGAGCCATAGCGACTTGCATAAGTGGTTGTTTGGGCATGTTTATGTGTCTTTGAGCTAGATCTTCAATCTGATGTGAATTGGCATAGTTTTCTAAGTGTGAAACAACTATTTTGGGTGTGTTGAAAGGTTAGAAAGTGCTGTAAATAATTTATGCAATTTATTCAAACCCTAGCGACTTGCATTCAGATTTTGGGGGCTATTTTGAAGGGGTTTCAGTGATCTAAAAATTCAAATCTAAGGTGCAGTGGAAATCCCTAACTTTCTAGTTCGTTTTGCATCTTGTTTCATGCAAAAACTCCAAGTATTGAGTAAGATATTAATTTTTGAAATTTCAGTTGTTTTTGGTGCATTTTAATTGATTAATTGTTGTTATAAAAATCAGATCTGCAGTTTGGGGTCAATTTAATATTGAATGTGGTTGTAAAAATCGGGAGAAATAAGGATAAGGTGATTTCATAATTTTTGGAGTGGATTTGATGCCATAAATGTGTTGGGCGACCTACTTTTTAAGGAAAAATTAAGGTTTCGTGTTTGCTATGCGAAATATGGTTTTAGAATATTATTCTTCATATTTTTGTGGCCCAAAATCTAAAGTTTGAGAATTTTTGCTTGGATTGTTAAGCGGGAAATAATTTTGGAAGATTGCAACAGTTGGGGATTGTATATTAATTATTTTTCAGCTGTTAAAAATCTGATTTGAATGTGTTTAAATTCCGATTGATTTCTTCCAATTTATCTCACCACCTTAGTTAGTTCCAACCCCGTTTGGGTTCGTAATAGCTGACATTGGGATATTTTAGGTTGAAGCAAAAGGGTTTTCCCATTCTTTCCTTAATCTTGATAAGTATTTCTCCATTTTCCAAATTGTCCTAGAAGGGGACATTACACTCTCTTCCATAGTTGAAGTTCTCATTTGAAGTTTATTGTAGCTGGTTTGAAGATCCAATTGAAGAAATTGCTTGTGCAAATTAAGTGTAATTATTACACTGGTTGTAGCGAATTCATTGGTAAAGTTTTCTAGCCTTAGCGACTTATTTTAATGTTGTGTCGAGTGTTGGTGTACCTCATTCCTTGGAAGCGACTTCATTGTGATTTAATTCCTATCTTGGGCGAATGGTTTGAGAGTATAATTGGTGTGTTAAAGCCTCCTTATTGCAGTGATCTGTATTTGGGTGTCTAGATCTGAGTTTTAAGTGCATTCATTGATAATCTTTGGCAGCCAAAAAGCCCTCACTAGCAGCGACTTGCACTAAGAGGTTTAGATATAATTTTATATGCATTTCTATCTCTAATTGAGGGCAGCGAGTTGCCTTTAGATTTGATAGGCCATTGTGTGGATACTATCTTGACCCAGCGATCTAGTTTGTGTGTGGATTTGTGGCATATTTGTCCAGCAACCTGGGTAACCCTCTTGCTTGGTTATTGAAAGTGTAAGAGAATATTGTGTGCCTTATTTGCAATGTTATTACTCTCTAACCATAGCGACTTCATAGATTTGCAATTGGAAGGGTTTCAGGGATATTTCATTAACTATATTTGTGCCTAAAGTGCAGCGCCTGAACTGGGGATTTCCTTGCTGATTTATGTGAAGGTCTGGTTCCTTAAAATTGATCATTTAGGGAAGCGATTTGACTGTATAAGCGTGACAGCTGTTTGTAACTCTCCTTACCTTCAGAATTTTGTATTTTTGTACCAGTTGGAAGGCTAAAATCATAAATGAAATAGTGGGCTGGGTTTGATCCAAAAACATGGAGTATGGAGGGAGTTATTACTTTTTTAGTTCAGCTGGCTTTATGTATTCATCATGTCATTCCCAAGATGGTTTTTAGAGTTATTTGTTGTTGATATAAGGACTGGTTATAAGGATCTAACCCTCTGGAATTGATTCCTAATAAATTTGTTGCGAATCTTCCACTTGTCTTAAAAGGGACTTTACATATTTGTTGGCTAGATTTTCTGCACAGCTGAAAACCTAGGCAGTCATGAGATAAATCTCCCTCATTTACCGGTGAGGATCCCGTGTAAGATTTTGTCAGTTATATATCTTAATATCTATTTTTAACAATTTCCCTTCTTATTTCTGGCAATTTAATTAATAAACAATCATATTTATTCACCCAAATTGGGCGCCCAATTATGCATGTTGTTGGTTGCTTTTAAATAAATTTATTTTATTTATTTTTAGCATGCATCATTGACTTCTCCTTGGCTCTTCCACTTGCATTGAATTTCTTTCTATTTATGGTGCCAAAATTGGGTGAATAAACCATTAATAAATATCATTCAATGCATTGTTATTCACCCAAAGTGGGTCGTATCTTTAGCAAGGGTAATTTCCAAAAATAGGAAGTCAACTTTGATGGAAATTTCTACCCTACACTGCAGCTCCAAAAATCCCCTCTTTCACTTAAGTTGGTTGACTTTCATAATGGAAATTTTTACCCTACAAGGCAGGTAAGAAATTCTCGCCGGTGCTTTAAATGATTTTCTAATATAATGGGAATTTTTACCCCGCAAGGCAGGTAAGAAATTCCCGCCTGCCTGCCACCTCTAATATTCCTGTTGTATATATCTTCCCCCCAGGTAGATATAGACAAGCGGAAGAATATGGAAACCAAAGAAATTCAAACCTCAGCACATGGCGCACAAAAGGGGCGCACGACAATGAGTGTCGACAGCAAAAAACGGTGCGCCCTTGGCGCACGGAAATGGCACACGACACAGACTGTCGACACAGGAAACGGTGCGCCCTTGGCGCACGGAAATGGCGCATGACAATGAGTGTCAACAGGGAAAAAGTTGCGCCTTGGTGCACATAAGAGGATGTCGACACAAATGTAAATGCGCCCTTGGCGCACAGAAGAAGATGTCAACATAGAAATAGACGCGCCCTTGGCGCACAGAAAGGAATGTTGACACGGGAAAAGTTGCGCCCTTGGCGCAGGTAAAGTGGCGCACGTAAACATGTGTCGACATAAACATATTCGCGCCCTTGGCGCACAGAAAGGAATGTTGACACGGGAAAAGTTGCGCCCTTGGCGCAGGTAAAGTGGCGCACGTAAACATGTGTCGACATAAACATATTTGCGCCTTTGGCGCACAGAAAAGAGTGTTGACATGCAAATGAATGCGCCTTTGGCGCACAAAAAGGGTTGTCGACACGAGCATATTTGCGCCTTTGGCGCCCGAAAAGGATTGTCAACATGCATATGGATGCGCCAAGGCGCACCTTCAGGAGGTGCAACATTTTGAGCGCTGACAGGAAGCAGACCCTGACCCAGATATTCAGATGGCCATAACTTTTGACTGGGAGCTCCGATTCACACAAGGTTGGACTTTTCGGAAAGCCTACGGCGTCCTCTACCTAACTACGACTGGATATCTTTAATTGGGTGGGAACAAGTTCTTAAAAATGCAAAATACAGTTTGCCACTTTTGGGGTTTGATATGGTCCTCACCTACCACCATAATGAGATGAATTAAATACAATCTGAGGTGGTTGGGGTAGATTTGGACTTTCTCTCTCTTCTCTCTCTCATTCTTCCTATAAATTGTAAGGAGGGGCTTCTTTCTAAAGGTTGGACATTCTTGTTTTGCCCCTCCCTTCTTCTCTTTGGCAGGTGAATCTGTGGAGTTAAAACCTCCCATTTAAAACTGTAATGCAGCTTTGCCTCTTGGCATTTTGCAGTGTGTTGTATCAATCTTTGGAGCAAATTAATGCATGTCTGTGGATGATTATCAACCCTCTCAGTGTTTATTTGCATCTTCTTGATCTTTCACTGTAAATCTGGTTATCTGTGCATGATCTTGCATTACATTTTTTTTGGTCTGTGTTTATTGGCAAGACAGGTGTTCTTCATTCCTCGGTGCATCACCTCTGTTAGTTTAGGTTTTATTTTCTGCATTTTCTTCCCCCTGTCTCCTTGAAAAATTAGATTAGGTTTTGAGTAGACCTCTACATTTCTTACGTGTGCATCTGAACAGAGGAATAGGAACCGGCCTTCATCCGGAGAGCTTTTCCGATTTCGCAAGGTCCCACACTTGGGAAAAGCTCCATGTTGTGCAATCGCACTGAGATTCTCAACCCATCGAGTTGCAGAGTCCCTACAGCACCCCTGGGACTCTGCAACTCGATGGGTTGAGAATCTCAGTGCGATTGCACAACATGGAGCTTTTCCCAAGTGTGGGACCTTGCGAAATCGGAAAAGCTCTCCGGATGAAGGCCGGTTCCTATTCCTCTGTTCAGATGCACACGTAAGAAATGTAGAGGTCTACTCAAAACCTAATCTAATTTTTCAAGGAGACAGGGGGAAGAAAATGCAGAAAATAAAACCTAAACTAACAGAGGTGATGCACCGAGGAATGAAGAACACCTGTCTTGCCAATAAACACAGACCAAAAAAAATGTAATGCAAGATCATGCACAGATAACCAGATTTACAGTGAAAGATCAAGAAGATGCAAATAAACACTGAGAGGGTTGATAATCATCCACAGACATGCATTAATTTGCTCCAAAGATTGATACAACACACTGCAAAATGCCAAGAGGCAAAGCTGCATTACAGTTTTAAATGGGAGGTTTTAACTCCACAGATTCACCTGCCAAAGAGAAGAAGGGAGGGGCAAAACAAGAATGTCCAACCTTTAGAAAGAAGCCCCTCCTTACAATTTATAGGAAGAATGAGAGAGAGAAGAGAGAGAAAGTCCAAATCTACCCCAACCACCTCAGATTGTATTTAATTCATCTCATTATGGTGGTAGGTGAGGACCATATCAAACCCCAAAAGTGGCAAACTGTATTTTGCATTTTTAAGAACTTGTTCCCACCCAATTAAAGATATCCAGTCGTAGTTAGGTAGAGGACGCCGTAGGCTTTCCGAAAAGTCCAACCTTGTGTGAATCGGAGCTCCCAGTCAAAAGTTATGGCCATCTGAATATCTGGGTCAGGGTCTGCTTCCTGTCAGCGCTCAAAATGTTGCACCTCCTGAAGGTGCGCCTTGGCGCATCCATATGCATGTTGACAATCCTTTTCGGGCGCCAAAGGCGCAAATATGCTCGTGTCGACAACCCTTTTTGTGCGCCAAAGGCGCATTCATTTGCATGTCAACACTCTTTTCTGTGCGCCAAAGGCGCAAATATGTTTATGTCGACACATGTTTACGTGTGCCACTTTACCTGCGCCAAGGGCGCAACTTTTCCCGTGTCAACATTCCTTTCTGTGCGCCAAGGGCGCGTCTATTTCTATGTTGACATCTTCTTCTGTGCGCCAAGGGCGCATTTACATTTGTGTCGACATCCTCTTATGTGCACCAAGGCGCAACTTTTTCCCTGTTGACACTCATTGTCATGCGCCATTTCCGTGCGCCAAGGGCGCACCGTTTCCTGTGTCGACAGTCTGTGTCGTGCGCCATTTCCGTGCGCCAAGGGCGCACCATTTTTTGCTGTCGACACTCATTGTCGTGCGCCCCTTTTGTGCGCCATGTGCTGAGGTTTGAATTTCTTTGGTTTCCATATTCTTCCGCTTGTCTATATCTACCTGGGGGGAAGATATATACAACAAAGTCTACAAACATCAAGGAGGATTTTTCCAGGTATTTTACATGCATTCAAGCATTTTTTTTTTTTAAATCTTTGGAACAATGTTTTGTATATGAATATGATCAATGATTAATATCATGAATGATGTGTTTCAAAAACATCATTCATGATTATTGATCATGATCTAAATTTATTTTTAAAACTTTGTTGGCTAGATTTTCTGCACAGCTGAAAACTTAGGCAGTCATGATATAAATCTCCCTCATTTACCGGTGAGGGTCCCGTGTAAGAATTCTATCAATTATGGATCTCCGTAACTATTCATGGGTTTTACTTTAATTGCAAAGCTCATGAGCCATAGCTAAGCAATTCTGTAGTAAGTAAGCAGTTGTAAAGAAATATTTGTAAAAAAGGGGGAAATAATTGAATCCAGGAAGAAAGAAGAGAAGATTTGCAATCCAACCAATAGTTCACAGAGTTGGTCTCATGCACATAGATAAAACAAATAAATCTCGAAATACAGAATTTAAAGGAAATGAAAGCTTCAAATTTAGATCTGAGATAACACAAAGTTTATGCAAAGATCTATACAGAAGTAAGAAACACAAGCACTATTGACACAAAGTTCTCCGGAAATTTGTTTCCTTTCAATTCCTTAGCTTTCAGAAAAATATCAAAGGTTTCAGCTCAAACTCTGGAACACAAGAATGTTGATTACAAATTCTAATTTCTTAACCCGTAGGTTCTTCCTCTATTTATAGTGTATAGAGGGAAATTACAAATAGGAAGCGTTTAATGAATTCCCGCATGCAGAAGCTATAGAAAAGGGTAGCATCTGACAATCTTCCTCCTGGAATTCTTCTTTGCATGACATGCATAATTTTTAACTTAAAATAGAATCTTTTATTTTGCATGTTTGCCACCTATTTCCAAGTAATTGACTTCTTCAAGTAACGACTTTTAAACCAATCACTTAAGTTTTATAATTTAATTGATTTCTCAATTACTTTGTCGGAGAAAATAAGAAAAAGAAGAATGAGGAAAAGAAATTAGAAGAAGAAGAACCTGGAAGGAATTGTCCATGCACTGACTTCTACACAGGTTGCGTTAGAAACAAGAGGATGAATTTTTGTCTGAAGCCTTTGCAATCATGAGATCTGGATCTGTCGATTAATTCAGCAATAGGTTCAGGGCCTATGTCTATATCATTGACTTCAGAAAATCTGGAAGCTATGCATGATTCTGCTGATCTTTTTCTTTCATCATGCTTCATCATGGCTGAAACAATCTTTGTTTGAGCTCTTTTTCTTTTAATTCTGTCGGAATCCCTTGTAATTGGATCAATTTGTGCAGATCTAGCAACTTCAAATTTAGAAGATATATTCAATGTACCTGACATTGATTTGAGCACCTGTGATGAATACTTGCAATTTATTCAGATAAAGATGGAGTCTGTGGCATGAATACTTGATTTTTATCACCAAAATCTGCATATAAAGCCTGCTACCCTAAAATTTGAGGTTTTGCTTACATGCGAAGCAAACAAAATATTATTTAATTCACCTGGGCACATATACCAACATGCAGACACTTAGAATGACAAAAATTAGGCTATTCCAACCCTAGGCGCCAAAACTGGAAGCTCCTCGGTAGTGGAAAATATTTATTAATGCAACATTCTCCTTTTGGCGCCAAAACCTGTCCGGGCTGCAATCTTCATCAAAAATAAATAAGTGCTTCTCCTCTATGGCACCCCATGCTTATATAACCTCCAACATACTATTTTTAATAATTGTCTCTTTCTATTTCTGGCAATTTAATTAATTAATAGCCATGTCTATTCATCCAATTTGGGCGCCCAATTATGCATGTTGTTTGTTTTTTAAATAATTTATTTCATTTATTTTTAGCATGCATCCTTGACTTCTCTTTATTTTGTCCTTTTTCTTTGACTTTCCTTCCATACATGGTGCCAAAATTAGATGAAAAAGCCATTAATAAATAACATTAAATGCATTGTTCAATGTCAAAGTGGGTTGCAATTTTTAGCAGGGGTAGATGCTAAAAATAGGAAGTCAACTTGATGGGTGTAATGTCCCTCTTTCTCGGATAGTTCGATCGAAGTCCTTTTGCCTGTTTTGTCTACCCGACGGCCAAAGAGTGTTTTCAAGAGTGACTTCGGTTTATTAATTTTATTATATTGTCCTCAAAATAAAGTAAAATATCATTAAAGCACATATAATTAATTAATAGACCATTTAAGTAACTTTAACTTAGGAAAGTGCATTTAAATAAATTAATAAATTATTTAATGTGCATTCCTAAGCCAAAAATGTGACTTGGTTGGAAAAAGGAAATAATTAATTAAAAATTAATTATGAGGATTTGAAAAAGTGCGACTAGTTCCTTTGGAAGGTTTTTTTTGGCTATAAGGGAAAAATGCAACTTGGGGAAAGGGCATTCAGATTATTATTATTTTTCCCCGACAGTTAGCACTGAGCTTTTGCAGACAAAATCCAAGGACGGAAACCCTCTGGATTATTCTTTTTGAGGACGGAAACTCCAGGAGCAGTGAAAGAAATTTCCATTCAGGGATCTTCATGGTATTCACATGTTTTTATCATTTTAGCAATTAGACAAAGAAATAAATTGCAGCAGTGGGCATACAAACTTCTTCTAGAGTTGGGCGACTTCTTCTACAGTTGTTTTATGCAGTATATAAGGTATTCTTCATAATAGATAATTATTGTAATTCCCAGCATCAGGTATATATCAAATCGATTTGGTTTGAATCATTTTGTTAAAAATATTGTCATTGATGTCAAAAGAGGTGCTAAACTGGTAAACGGAAATCTGTCAGAAAGTAACAGAATTATTAACGGAATTGTGAGTATGTCAACGGAAATAACCAGCAACATAGAGTACCAAAAAGAGCAGAAATAAGATATTTATATATGTGAAAAGGGTCGCCCTTATAGGAGAAATACAGCAGTATCTGTGTAAAGCGAACAACATTCAAGAAAGAGGAAGATCTTGACAACCATGATGAGAAGAAAGCAGCGCTTTTTCATGAAGAACGTGATTTATCCTTGGAAGCCCATGATTTGCACAAAAGAGGGCCCACGACTTGCTTAGAGAGCAGCACTCATGTCTTAAGGGGCTGCATTGAATGTTTAGGTGATAATTAAATTATTTGGGGTAGTCTTTATGTGTGCATTAATTAATTCAAAAGGGACAGCGATTTGTTTAGAAAGAATAAATTAATAAATAAAGGCCGACTAATGTTAACGAAAGGGTGTGATGGTTTAAGGTGTAATGCCCTTTCAAAAAGGTATGAAAGGCTATATAAGAAGATTCATATGAGACTTATAAAACATGGATTCAAGTTGAATATCTTAAGGAAAAAGAAGAAGAAGAGGAAGCGTAAGGGCAGAATTTTAGAACAGCAAATTTAAAAGTAAGAAGAACAATTTTCCATTATTCATTAAGGAAGCAACAAGTTCAAAAGTGGAAAGCAAATTTTGTAAGGAAGGTTGGTGCCTTCATATTCGAAGAGATTAGTGTCTCTTGTTGAGTTGGTGCTTAGCAAAAGGGGTGGGTGCTCCTATAAGTTGGTGCCTACAAAACTGTAATTTGAGGATTGGTGTCTCCAGTAGGTTGGTGCCTACAAATTTTTGAGAAATATATATAAAGAAAAAAGTTTCTTCGTGGTTTTCTCTCGAAAGGGTTTCCACATATATCTGTGTCTACTTGCATTAAGTTTTGTGTTCTTTGATTGATTTGATATATTCACATTGCTCGTGATTATAGATCTAAATTCAAGTATTAAAGTTTGAAATAATTTCATAATACTGATTCACCCCCCTCTCAGTATTATCTTGTGCTCAACACATTTACAGTGGGTTTTTGGACAATCTTTATTATTAATCTATCTGCAGATTTATAATTGTACTATCATAATATTTAGCATCAGAAATCATTATTAAATACACGGCTGAATTGTTTATAAAGAAATTTGCCTATTAAACCCTAGGCGCCTTTTTTGTATTCACCCGGTTTGCGGGGTTTGTTTATTTAATTTATCTATGCAGTTTTAGTATGTTCTATGGATCCTTTTGATGTTATCAGTTCAGATTTGAGCCAGAGCAATATATATTAAAAAAAAAAGTATTCAAGAAAAAAGGGGTTTGGAATCTTTCAATGGGAATTTTCACCTTGCACTGCAGCTCCAAAAATCCTTTCTTCCACTTAAGTGATTTAACTTTCATCATGGGATTTTTTACCCTGTAAGGCAGGTAAGAAATTCCCGCTGGTGCTTTAAGTGATTTTTTTTTTTATAATGGGAATTTTTACCCTGCAAGGTAGGTAAGAAATTCCATCCTGCCTGCCATCTCTAATATTCTTATTGCAGCTTAAGTGACTTTGACTTCATGGGAAAAAGTACCCTGCAAGGCAAGTAAGAAATTCCTGCCTACCTGCCACTATCAAAATTCTCATTGCAAATTAGATTTATTTAATCCAAAAAGTGCGACTTGCCTAGGAGAGGCTTTTTGTGCTTGACTTCATATTTTTTGGTCAGAAGTTTTCCTTCTAAGACTGATTCCTTCTGGTGTTGAGGCCACAAATGATCTCCAGATGCTCCAAGCAATTAAACAGACTATACAAAGCAAAGAACAGATCCAGGGGAATTTAACAGACAACGGAGAAAACTAGAGAAAAATGCAAACGAAATAAATAAATAAAAACAAAAAACATTGCCAAAAGTTGCAGACAATGATCTAAATTCATTCCTGGTGAAAATCCTATTGAGATGTGTGGATACTGGCATGCAAAACTTCAACAAGATTCAACCGGAGCACAATTTACTTCAAACGGGGCTTTATTTATTTAATAAATAATTAAATAAAAATTTCCCGTAGACAAAACTTGGTAGAGGGATAAAATGAGTTTCAGCATCTAGGTATTTGTCGAAATTGGCTCATATGATTCACTGGGAATATCTTAGCATAATAGAGATATCTTCTGGCAATAAAAACACAAAAAGACCCGTTATTTTAAAAGAACGAAAATTTTTAAACATGGGAGTAGTCTCAGATTTCAGGGTAAAATTTGGAGACACCAAATTTATTTATTTTATGGTTATTAAAATATAATATATTAATTAATTTTTCCATATTTTAAGTTTAATAGTGAATTTATATTTAATTAAACGTCTACCCTTTGTGTATGCTCTCACCTTGCACCATTTATGGCAAACTTGGTGATCAGAATCAGAGATTGACGTGTAGGACTAACTGTTTAATTTTTTTAATTAGTTATGTATTCGTTTTTTTATTTTAAAGTTTAAAATTGAATTTGTTAAAAATTTAAACATTTACCCTCTGTGTATGCTCTCACCTCGCACCATTTATGGCAAACTTGGTGATCAGAATTAGATAATGACGTGTATGGGTTAACAAATTAATTTTTTAATTTGTATTTGTTGTTTTTAATTAATTTTTTTAATATTTAACAATGTTTTAAAAAATATCTCTTATTGTAGGTTAAAAGTTAAAACAAATTAATCCTACAATCATGGCATCCAATTCAGCTTCAGTGGGGCAAGAGGGGGGAAATGTTTCGAGTGGTATGACAGAGACAATGGATCAAAATTATCCTTCATGGAGACATGTGGAAGTGGTAGAGCTTATTTCCGATGGTGGTGTCCGTGTTTGGATGTGTCCCCATTGTGCCGCCACATTTAAATCCTCATATACCCGTTTGAGAGCTCATCTAACTGGGGCATCGGGGACAGGTATTAGACCGTGTAGGAAGGTGGAAAAGAAAACCATAGCCATGTACCTAAAAGAGCAAGAGGATGTAAACATTGAAGCAATAAGAGCTTGCTCTAGAACTGTTTCTTAATAGCAGAGGACCATGGGAAAACCATCAACATCAACACCATCATTTTATCCTTTCATTGAGACTCGTGCCGAAACTATTCCAGATGATGACCCTTTTGATGTAGATACCTCAGGGCCATCAAGCAAGAGAACAAAAGGCCCATTAGAAAAAACATTTAACATTGGGAAGAGGGATATTGCAAATGAATTGGTGTCTTGGTGTATATTTGCATGTGGACTACCATTCAATGTCTTGAGATCACCTTATTGGCAGCAGATGGTGAGAGGCATTAATGAGGCACTACCGGGGTATGCAAGCCCTAGCTATAATAAGGTTTGCACTTATCTTTTGGAAAAATAAGTGCAACACATTCAAACATCTATACAGCCAATTAGAGATTCTTCGACTGATTCAAGAGTCTCTATTATATCAAATGGATGGAAAGACTCCAAAAATAGACCTCTCATCAACATTATTGCAGTATTCCCTAAAGGGCCAATGTTTCTGAAGGTTGTTAATTGTGAGGGGGGAAGTAAAAGATGCCCAATTCATTGCAAATATTCTCATTGAAGCTATTGAGTCAGTGGGCCCGTAGAGGGTTGTCCAAGTCATCACAGACAACGCCAAAAATTGCAAGGCAACAGGATTGATAGTAGAGGGTAGGTATGAGCACATATTTTGGACACCATGTGCAATACACTCCTTGAATCTAATGATGTAGAAGATTGGGAAAATTGCATGGAGGCAACTACTCTAGACTAGTGGCAAAATTATCAAAATATGTTGGTTGTCATAGAAGATGAAGATGGTGAAAACCATCATATCACCGAATGGACCCAGTTCAAAGATGCATTAAAGCAGAGGGTTTATCCTTTCGGTTATCAAGACAGCCTATGAGCATGATGGCACTAGCTCGGGAAGATTCAAGGTTATTCATTGCAGCAATACTCTGAGCATTTCACCAAACATCAAATCATGCTCAAGATCCATAATCCAAAAAAGGTTTATGCTCAAATTTGTTTCTACTTTGCTTCACAGAATCAGAAAAGGAACAACCATGTTTGTAGTTGATTCTTTGGAAAGAGCAATAAATTGGCTACTTCTACTAAAGCTAAACTAGGATTAAAATTTCCAAAGAAAGGATCGTGTTTCATTTATGCAGATTATTCGTCTAAACCGCTCTCCTCTAAGACTCAATCCAATGGAGGGTTTGGGCAAGCCTCCTACATATACTAGTAACAAAAAGATTAATTTTTGGCAAGCATCATAACAAGTTTGGACACTCTACCAAAGAATGCAAATTTGTCCATGCCAAGCAGTCCAAAATTCTCCTCACAGAGTATCAATCTGGAAATACATATGCAAAGATAGCAATAATACAGTTGCTGCAGATCCTCAGCCTACATTGGTGATCATAGATTATTCAACCAGCCCACAATTTTCAGGTAAAGGATCTCTTGGTTTGTTTTATTATGGATAATGGGAGTCAAAAAAACCCAGTCTCTCACTTGGTTGCAAACCTACAGCTTCCCACTATAACTTACTGTAGGCCCTATCATTTGGGTTGGGTCAGATGCAACCAATCGAACCATGGTAACACGATGATCTGTAGCCACTTCCACTATTGGACCCTATAAGCATATAGTTCAATGTGATGTTACTCCATTTGACTATATTGATCTACTCCTCGGGTACCCATACCAGTTTGAGAGACATGCGATTCATGATAGGAAGTACAATACATATAGGGTTCAAAAGGATGGTAAAGTGTTTAAACTCACATTCTCTTCTTCTCATACCTAGTTCTTCTTTGATTTCCAGAAATATTGAAACAGGTAAATATTCATAAATACTTAACCCTCTGCATTGTACGCCAAGTATGACAAAATAAGATTAGGGATGCTTATTTCGGGAGCATCCGACTTTTGCAGATTTCTTCAAGTACTGTGATCAACGGTGTCTTGCTCTCTACCTGCAGAAGGCTCTCAAGCTCCGGAATGAGACCCTTCAATCTCCTCCCAGACAAGCTGCTACTCTACAAATTACTTCTTTCCTTACGGTGCTTCCCTCTGTGAGGGGCACCAAGAGGCACTTCAAACCAGCCCGGATTTCCATACCAGATCTGTCAGCTCCCGGGGGGCGACCTCCCAGTCCAGAGGTATTCGTGATCGCACTTGGTTGGGAGTCCTCTCTCAGAGGTTGCATCCATGTAGGAGAACGCAGAGGGTCCATTTTGCTCACCCTTATTTTGAACACCGGTGTCCCAATCTTCCCACGGTTTCAATTACAGGACATAGGCATATTTCCAGCTACTTTCAGTCGGCCTCGGATGCTAGGTGCCAATGTCAGTGGTGGGATTCTCCCGTCCTCCTCTTCAGCTCCATCCATTTGCACTCTCCCGGCCACGACAACTCTTGCTTCTCCTCCTTTCCTCTTTTTCTTCTTTCTTCTTTTATTGTTTGGATGACCCCTTCGGGTCTCCCTTCTAGCACCTTTTGCATTGAACTGTACTGTCCCATTGACCTACTTTTGTGGTCATTCATCGGACATAAATATAATTATCTTATCTTATCTCCTTCAGTTATTCAAGCTATCATCGACGCATATTCAAATGTGTTTGAAGAACCTGTGGGATTGCCTCCTCATCAATCCATACAACATCACCTTGATTTTATTTCAAGTTGTTCACTTCCTAATTTTCTTTTATATTGTACCATGCCTATTGAGGATGTAGAGATCGAGAAATAAATGTAGAAACTTCAAGCATGTAAAGTTTACCTCAATACTTCTCCTTGTAGTTTTGCTTTTATACTCACCCCAAGAAAGTACCAAATGAATGGAGATTTGTCATATTACAGAGCTTTGAACAAGGCAACCCTGAAAAATCGATACCTGCCACCTAGAATTGATGATCTCAAAAACCAATATTTCACTAAATTGATCTATCTTCTGGAAATCACCAAGTACACATGGAACCTTTGAATGTTTGGAAAACAACTTGTGAAACCAAATATCGCCTATATGAGTGGATTTTTTATGCCTTTTGACCTGACCAAGGATCCAACCACATTCATGAGAATAATCGATGATGTGTTCCATTCACAGTAAGGCTAATTGATAGTTGTATATTTAGATGATATTTTGATCTACGATAGCATCTTGGCAGACCATCAAAAACATATTCATATTACTCTTGATCTTCTGAGGAAACGTAAACCATAGGCCAAAATGAAATACTTTTTCTATAGGAAAAATTCCATTCAATATTTCGGTTTGGTTATTCACCAAAATGGTAAGTGCAGATGCAGCAAAAGTCAAAGATCTAAAAACAATTGTTGGTGGCCTGAATTTCTACAGGAAATTCACTAGGCTTTTTTCTTATATTATCAAGCCCCTACATCACCTTTCCAATCAGAAACATTTCTCATGGAATGCAACAACAACTAAAGCATTTCAACAACTCAAGGATGTCCTTTGCTCAACTCCCTTGCTTTCTCTTCCTGATCCACTCCATCCATTTGAGATCATGATGGATGCATCAGATTATGCTATAGGATATTGTTCTTAAGAAAGGAGGCCACCTGATTGCATATCACTCTAAAACTGTTTATATAGTAAAGAAAAAATATAACACTAACGATAAATAATTATATGAATTAGTTCAAGCCTCAAGAAATGTAGATATTAATGCTTCGTGAGGAAACAATTCTTCATATTGACTATCAAACCCTTATGTTTTTGAATTCACGATCTAAGATTCAAAAACAAAGGCACCTTGAATGGAATTCTTACATTCAAAAATTTCACCTTCTTATAAAGAATAAAAAAGATATTCTCAGGCCCCTCCAGGTATTGGTAGGCCCTCTGGGGTAAGGGGCTCCCTGATGGATAGAGTTCTTGTCCAGGTACCAGTAGCCCTCCGAGGGGAGGGGGCTCCTCAACAGATTTATGTATTGGTCGGCAAGTGTGGCTCTATGCCCCGGAAAAAGGAGAGGAGGATCCCCAACTGATAGTAGGTTTATCAGTAGGGACAAACAGGAGGGGGGGTCCTCGACCCCCCGACCCCCCCCTAGGGGGGGGGGGGGGGGTCTTGTATTTATGAGTTAGATGGATAGCACAGCAGCAATATTCGTTGTTGGGAATTTGAATCTTCCTCTATATGGAGAAATAAATATAATTCGAATAGGCATGCACAGAACGCTCTTAATGACTCGTCTGCAATCCCTGACCTAAATAGCTCTCTTCTGTCTCTCTACAAATCCCTTTACTCTCTAATTGGGAGAGTAAAGGAGAGAGAACTCAGAGGAGCTCTCCGTATTCACTCCTTATTCACTCTCTCTCTCTACAAAGCCCTATACTCTCCAATCGGGAGAGTAGAGGAGAGAGCACTCAGAGGACCTATCAATATATACTGGTATAAGATACGAGTTGAAGTAATCGATCCAAACAGCAAAAGGCTCACTTGATAGGGGCATGTCGGTCTCCATGCTTAGCTATCATTTTTCAATAGGGAAAATTGGGGTATACGACATAACCAATGGTATATGTTTGATGGGACCCATGGTAAGAACAAGGGAATCTCCCGGAGAGAGAGGAGGGGGAAGGAAGGAATAGGGGTCTTGAGGGGTGAACCTCTCAATGACCTTGGGGAGTGTTAGCTATGCAATCATAAGATAAATCTCCCTCATTTACCGGTGAGGCTCCCGTGTAAAATTTGCCAATTAAAATATGCTAGTATCTATATGGGGGTTTTACTTTAACCATGCAGCTCATGAACCATAGCTGTATAGTTTTGCAGCAAGTAAGCAGCTATTAAAGAAAAGAAATATTTAAAGAAGAAGGGAATAATAAAACACATGGAAGAAATAGGGAAGATGTGCAACCCAATCAATAGATAACAGAGTTGATTGCATGCACATAGACGGAACCAATAGATATCAACACACAGAATTATAAACAAAGCCAGCCTTCAAATCCAGATCGAAAATAACACAATTTATAAGTAGATCTAAGACAAAAGCTAGAAACAAAATGCACCGTGACACAGAGTTCTCCGGAAATCTGCTCCTTTGTATTCCTTGGCTTCAAATAGCTATCAGGGGTTTCAACACAAAGTCTGGAACACACGAATGCTGCTTACAAATTTTGATCATTAACCCCAAGGTTTTTCTTCTACTTATAGAATGTAGAAGGGAAAATACAAATGGGAAACTCAACTGAACGGAAACATAAACAAAAAGTAAAGATAACATCTGGCAATCATCTTCCTCTAATTCCTCTTCAAGTGACATGCATCTAGGTCCATATTCAAACTTATACACATCTCTCACTTAACTAATAGAATCGTTCCACATAACTTATAGTAATGGTTTCAAAACCAATAACTTTAAAGTTTTACAATTACATCCGAGAATGTGGAAAATAGAAGAAGAAAGACACGCCAACTGTAATATCTACATCTTCTTTTTGTTTTGATACTGAATATACTTGTTGAACATGTAATTCAGCATCTTCCCATTTGTCTTAGCCACAACTTCCTTTTTTGTCATGAATTGCAGCAAGCCTTCGTTCAATACCCTGATGCATGCTTCCACATCCTCCACGCTAGGCCCAAACTTCTCAATATTTGACTGCAGTGCCACAAGCTTACTGATGGAATTCATCGTGAAATGCTTAACAGCTCCATCAATTCTTCCTTGCACCATCAAAAGAGATCCTTCCAGAGAATTAAGCACTTTGCTAGGAATGGTCCTCGTGTATGAAGTAATGTTCCCGTCCACTTCCTCATTATTGAAAGCCAGCAGGAGCTACAAAATCATCATTCTCGAACTGATCAGCATCAACTTCCTGGTCTTCTTCATTCATCTCCACGTTGTTTCTGGGAGCAGCTTCAATTGCTAATCTTTGGGAACCAGCAATGCGGTTCCGGTTGTTGTTGTTGAAATTCCGAGCAGGGGCAGTGTTGTTGCCCTGAGCCATTTGAGCCATTTGTTTCTTCATCTGCATCATCTCATTTGCTAACTTTTGCAGTAGTGAATCGGAAGTAGTAGCAGAGGATGAACTTTCAGCTCTAGAAGTGTTGCTTTTTATCTTTCCTGCCATGATGAGGTCGTCTTCAATTTCAACCGCCATGTTTTGAGTTGCTAACAAATCAGCAGGACGTGCTCTTCGCAGTTGATAGCTTACTTCAGGAAGCAAAGCATTGATGAAGAACACCTTTTGATTCTCGTCATTCAGAGAAGCAGAAGCCGGAATTTTGTACAGTAATCTTTGGAATTTTGCAATAAAATCCCGCATGTGCTCATGTGGCTCCTTCTTCAATTGAGTCAGTTGGGTTATCAAAGTGCTGGAATCTTCGGCTGCCTTGAATCTTTTCAAGAACGCATCCCGCATAGTAGCCCAGTTGGTTAGGTGCCAGGAGCTAGCCGGTAGAACCATTCTCCAGCCAAGTCATGCAGAGTCTCTATGAAGCGTCTGACAAATACATCTTCATGTTCAACTGCAAGCACTCCACAGGATATGAAAAACGCAGCCAAGTGGTCATCTGGATTCTGCTTGCCATCACCAAAGAATTTTGGAAAATTCTTTCTCATCCCTTAGGAGGAGTTAGATTCAGAGGTCCAAAGGTTGCACCCCATGGAACAGGCGCTGCAGGGGCAAGTGGGTTTCGGTTCAGCATGATGAACAGGGCATGTCCTCTCCAAGAGTAGACTTGATGAATAATTCCAGCTACCGGATTATGCTGAAGATGATCCGGATCTGGATGAGCGTGCACTCTTCTTCCTGGTGAAAGACTAGATCTGCGGCTTCTAACTTGAGGATGATTGAAATTGAATTTCTCCTGCAGTCTGAAGAAATGATCAGTCCTTCCTTGCGCCTTCACGGATCGGGTGAATGGACGTTCAGCCAGGTTGAGATTTGTGTGGAAAACACTCCAATCTTCAATAGATAAGCTTTGATCTGCAAAGATAGTTGTTCCCTAGCGGAGTCGCCAAAAACTGTTGGCTAGATTTTCTGCATAGCATCAAACCTAGGCAGTCATGAGATAAATATCCCTCATTTAACCGGTGAGGCTCCCGTGTTAGATTTGTCAATAAAATGTGTTTTTATCTATCAGGGGTTTTACTTTAACCACTTAGTTCATGAACCATAACTAAGAAGTTCTGCAGCAAGTAAGCAGCTGTTTAAGAAAGGAAAATTATAGAAGAAGGAAGTAAAGGAATTACAGAGAAGAAATGAGGAAGATGTGCATCCCAATTAGTAGATAGCAGAGCTAATTGCATGCACATAGAAGAAACTTAATAGATATGAACACACAGAATCATAAAACAAAGGCAACTCTAGATCTAGATCTAAAATAACACAAAGTTTATCAAGAGATCTAAGATTCAAAGCAAGAAACACAGTACACCGTGACACAAAGTTCTCTGGAAACCTGCTCCTTTGTATTCCTTTGCTCCAAGTTGCTCTCAGGAGTTCAGCACAAAGTCTAGAACTCAGGATTGCTGCTTACAAATTCTGATCGATGAACCCGAAGGTTCTTCCTCTACTTATAGAATGTAGAGGGGCAATTACAAGTTGAAAGCTTTAGTTGAACTGACACATGTGGAAGTTGGAAAGAAACAACTGGCAATCTTCCTCCTAGAATTCCTCTTTGCGTGACATGTATGATTTGCAACTGAAAATAGAACCTTCTATTTTGCACGTCCGCCACCTATCTCCAAGTAGTTGACTTCTTAAAGTAATGGCTTTTAAACCAATCACTTAAGTTGTATAATTGAATTGATTGCTCAATTACTTTGTCGAAGGAAAGAAGAAGGAAGAGGAAAGCTGACTTTGATGGAGGAAAGAAGAAGGAAGAGGAAAGCTAACTTTGTCTTTTTTCATGTCTGCATGCAGCTGATTCAAACTGGATCTGGAAACAAGCTGGAATTAGTTGGATCTTGAAGCGGCTGGATCTGGAAACAAGCTGGAATTTTGCCTTCGCATTATCTTCTCTTTTATCCTTGAAGCTTTTGCAGTTCTTCTGTTGTACATGCATCAGCGCAAGGTTGGCCGTAGATAACTCATCATCCTTATTTTTAATTGCATATAAGCAATTAAAAATTCTGGAAAGCACTCAGGGTGAATGAAAATTCAATGAAGGCTTCAACTGGAAGATGAGAGCACATGCACAAGGTCTTGGAAGGAATTTCCCATGCACTGTCTTCTTCATGGGCTGCATTCGAAACAAGAGGATGAAGCCTTTGTGCCAGAAGCTTTTGCAACTATGAGATCTAGATCTGGATCTGCATATGGATTTGCATCAGCATCTGCATCTGGATATGGATTTGCACCTGCATAACAAATTCTGGCAACTGGGCTATGGATGGAAAAGCTGCAGCTCGAATAATTCCACTGCTTTTAATCTGCACGCATGAGTGAAGTTTCTCCTGCACGCATGAGTGAAGTTTCTCCTGCACGCATGAGTGAATTCTTTCCTGCTCTAGATCTGTCTATCAATTTAGCAAGAGGTTCTGAGCCTAGATCCATGTTTCCAATATCTGCAAATTTAGAAGTGATGCATGACTCCGTTGTGCTTTATTTTTCATCTTTCTTCGCCATAGCTTTGTCTATCTTTGTCTGAATGTCTTTTTCTTCTTATTTGACTAGAATTCTTCAATACTGGTGCAGATCTAGACAATTCTTCAGATTCGGAGGATATATGCAATGTATTGGACATTGATAAAAGCTCCTTTTCCTTTGTAAAGCACCTGAACTCCTGTAACACCTGTGCAAACAATTATGCAGACAAAGATCAACCTCCTTCAAAGCATGCGCCAAATTTGGAAGCTTTTAGCCTTGTTTTCACCTTGCCTGAGCAAAATCCTTCTTCAAATGGGGGCGCACTTTTCCTCTTGGCTGCAATTCTTTACCTGTGAATTAAATAATTCACCCATATGGCTGCCCATGCTTATATAACCCTCACAATTCTATAATTAATAATTGCCCTAACAATTAAAGGCAATTAATTAATTAAAAATCATGCTCTTCTCTTTTAAAAATAGCATGTTTAAGGACAGTCATCCAATAAACTAAATTAATCCAATTTAATCATCCACACTTCACTTCACTTAAGCTTCACAGTGTGCTTTGACCATAGCCACTGAAAATAGGAATTAATATAATCATTTAATACTTTAAAAGTGTTAATTCCTTCTCAAAAGGGGCTGCGTTAAATAAATTAAATTTATTTAATTTTGGAATTCTATTTCCAATTGATTTATTCCCCTTTGCTTTTGTTGACTTTTCCACAAGCCTAGATGCTAAAATTGGGTGAATAAATATTAACAAATATTTGTTTAATACATTATTATTCACCCAAGGTAGGTCGCACTTTTTTGCATAATAGAATTCTGACAATGAGATTTTTACCCTACAAGGCAGGCAATAAAATCCCGTGATTTCACTTAAGTCACTTTTCTTTTATTTCACCATGGGAATTTTTACCCTGTAAGGCAGACAATAAATTCCCGCCTGCCTGCAGCCTCTAACTTTCCCACTGCAGCTTAAGTGAATTTTATAACATGGGAAAAAGTACCCTGCCAGGCAGGGTACAAAATTCCCACCCTGCCTGCGGCTTCTATTTTTCCCATTGCAGCTTAAATCCTTTGTTTTCCAAAAATGTGCCCATCCCCGCAGGAGCATTTCCGCGCACGACTTCGCTTTTTCCCAGTGATCCAGACCTCCGATGGCGACTTCCTCCGGACATAATGTGCGTATATATTTTCCAGCTGCTCCAGGCCAAAAATCGGGCTTACCCGGCGAGGGAATTGCTCCAGAGAAATTCAACAGAAAACAAAACGGGACACCACAAAAACACGAAAAATTGTCAAAAATTACAAATAAAGCCCAAAACTTAAAATAAGTTAAAATCCTTCTGGCACATAGGAATAATAGCATATTCACTCATAATAGAGTTAAAACAGAACGCAAATAGCCTCATACGGGGCTCAAAATAATTAAATACAAATTTCCCGCAGACAAATCCTGACGACAGAATAAAACAATTTTGGGCATCTGGGTATTTGGCGAAAAAGGCTAATATGGCTCTTTAGGATTATCTTGACGCAATACAAGAACTTTCAGGCAATAAAAACACAAACGACCCATTATTTTAAAAGTACGAAAAAATTTCGGATAGGGTAGTCGTAGATTTCAAGATGAAATTTGGGTGACACCAGACTGCATGCATGAGGGAAGTCTTTCCAACTTTGGATCTGTCAATCAATTCGGAAATAGGTTCTGGACCTAGATTTGTATCTCTAATGTCAGCAAACTTAAAAGTGATGCATGACTCTATTGTGCTCTCTTCTCATCCCTCTTTGCCATGGTCGAATCTGTCTTTGTCTAGGCAATTCTTTTCCTCTTTATTCGGCCGTAATTCTTCACAACCGGTGCAGATCTAGATATTTCTTCAGATTCGGGGGATATGTTCAATGTATTAGACATTGATTTAAGCTCCCTTTCTCTTATAAAAGCACCTGTAATGAATTCCTGTAATTAATTCAGACAAAGACGGCAACCGGAACATGAACACTGGATTTTAATTATAAAAATCTGCATATATCAAGTCTGCTGCCCTAAAAATTTGATGTTTTGTTTGCATGTAAAGCAAGCATGAATTTTTATCAACTTCACCTGAGCACCTGTACCACTATGCAGACAATTATTCAGACACAAATCAAGCTCCTTCAAACCTAGGCGCCAAATTTTGAAGCTTTCAGTAGTAATTACACCTTTTGAGCAAAATCTATCTTCAAATGGGGCGCCAAAATTGCCTAGGCTGCACTTGCTTGCTAAAAAAATAATTAATTCATCCTTATGGCAGCCCATGCTTATATAACCCTCATCATTCTATAATTAATTATTGCCCCCTCCTATTCATAACAATTAATTAATTAATTAATAAGTTTTTATTTTCAAATGGGGAGCCTATTTTGTGCAAGCTCATGGCTGCCATTAAATAAATTAAATTTATTTAATTTTAGCTCTCTACTTCCAGGTCACTTAAGCTTCACAGTGTGCTTTGACCTCATCCACTAAAAATAGGAATTAATTACATCAATTAATACTTCAAAAAGTATTATTCTTCTTCCAAATGGGGTGCACTTTTTGACATGAAGGGGTTGGATTAAATAAATAATATTTATTTAATTTTATAATTCTAATTCTAATTTCCCTTTATGCACTTCCCTTTATTGACTTTTCCTCATGTTTGGGCGCCAAATTTGGAGAAATAATTAATTAATTAATGAATTCAAAGTTGCACTTCTTTCCCAAAAGGGGTCGCACTTTTTGACATGAAGGCTCTTCTATTTTTAAAAGCTAATTTTCTATGGGATTATTCACCCTGCACCGCAGCTCCCAAAATCCCATGATCCACTTAAGTTGTTTGAATTTCATAATCGGATTATTTACCCTGCAAGGCAGGTAAGAAAATCCCATCAATGCCTTAAGTGATTTTCTTTTATTTCACAATGGGAATTTTCACCCTGCAAGGCAGGTAAGAAATTCCCACTTGCCTACTGCCTCTAATTTTCCCATTGTGACTTAAGTGGCATTGCTTCCATGGGAAAAAGTACCCTGCTAGGCAGGTACAAAATTCCCACCTGCCTGTTGCTACCAAAAATCCCATTGTAGCTTAAAACCCTTCTTTTTCCAAAAATACGGCCTGCCCAGAAGAAGCTTTCTCGTGCATGCCTTCGTCTTTTCGGAGAGAACCAGACCTCCTGTGACAAATTCCTTCTGGCATAACATCCATAGGTGATCTCCAAATATTCCAGGAAAGAAATTAGATCAAACCGGCAAAGGAATTGACCTAAAGAAATTTCACAGAAAACAAAACAGGGAAACACCAAGAACGCAAAACGTTGCCAGAAGTTACAGATAAAGCCCAAGATTCATTCCTGGTTAAAACCCTACTAGTATATGAGAATATTGACATGTAAGATCACAACAGGGTTAAACTGGAGCACAATTTGCCTCAAACGGGGCTCAGAATAATTAAATACAAATTTTCCCTCGGGCAAACCCCAGTGACAGAATATAATGATTTTGGGCATCTAGGTATTTATCAAAATTGGCTTATATGGCTCCTTGGGAATATCTCGACACAATACAGACACTTTCTGGCAATTAACACACAAAACGACCCATTATTTTAAAAGTACGAAATTGTTTTACATAGGGTAGTCCCAGATTTCAGGGTGAAATCTGGGGACACCAGGGAGAGTCTTGGACCTTGGACCTGGACTCCTTCCCCTATCCTTTGAGCAAGGGGGAGGGAATTGGGGAGAAGATTTTTTTTTCCATTCCTTCCCCAGGGGAAGAGGGGGAGAAGAGGGGAAAAGGATTTTTTTGTCTTAGTCTCCTCTTTCCCTCTCTTCCCCATGCCCGATCGAAACTCCTCCCTTCCCTCCTTACATTCAACAATTTCAACTTCTTATAAAGAATAAAAAAGAAACTTCTAACAGAGTTGTGAATATATTGAGTGGACCTCCTTCTAAGGTTTTGCATATTCTCAATACTAGATTTGTTACATATGAAGACTGGAAGTGACTTTATTTATTAGAGCCACGCTTTGGGCCAATTCCTACTGCTATATAACAACCAACTCTAATAAATCAAACTCCTTTTCTTAATTATACTTGAAGAGATGTTTTGTAGTACTATTTGAATCAAATTTGTGTTACGTCTGGTTTCACATGCCTTACCCTCATTAAAGAGTCACATTGAATAATTACTCATGTAATTATTCATATTACAACATATAATTATTATACTATCCAAGATAATATAATTACCCATGCCAATGTGAACACTAACCAATGATTTCCTAACACACATTCTTCCTCATATGGTGACCATTTTGGCACACTGAAAACTTTGCAGCATGTACGGAGATATTTCTAATGGCCTTTTCTGTGGAAGCATTTATTGTAAGGTGTTTGCTGTGCATCCAATCTAAGCCTTCCAATAAAAAACTTGGTTTATATCAGACATTCCAGTTCCAATTAGACCTCGGGGGTCCATTTCCATGGACTTCATTAGTAGGCTTTCTACTTCTTTTAGGAAGCATGACTGTATTTTTGTTAATGTATGTCAATTTTCTAAGATGTATGTCTATACTCCGTGCAACAAAACTATAGATGCTTCTATTGAGATGTTTTTTCAGCTGTATGGTGCCACTTTGGATCACCTTACCATTATTTTTTATAGTGACTAGATATTTCTTAGCAACTTGTGAAAAACATTGTGGAATCTTTTGGGATGTCAATTTAAGTTATTACATCCTTTCATCCACAAACTGATGGTCAAACTGAGGTAGTTAACCACTCCTTGGATAATGCTCTCCACATATATCATCATCAAACTAAGTAGTGGGACACTTATATTCATGTATTGCAACATAGTTTCAATAGAGCTATCCTTGTTTCTCCGGGACATTCTCCATTTGAGATTTCTTATGGGTAACAACCTCTTATTCCCCATGAGATTCTGGCAGCTCTACCCACAACTTCCTCATCTCATGAACAAAATGAGCAAGCTAAGGCTTCTTCTTTTGTCCAAAATTTGGCTAAATTTTAAGCGTAGGTCCATGATACTTATCCAAGACTTGAGCCAAATACAAAGAGCTCCACGACAAGCATTCAGATCCTCCACATTTTAAGGTTTTTTGATAAGGTTTGGCTCTACTTAGATAAGAAAATATTCAAATATCAACAGCATCGTAAGCTCAAACCTATTTGGTATGGTCCTTGTACTATTTTGCAAGCAGCTTGGTGAAAACACTTTCAAGTTGTATCTTCCTTCTCAGCTTCTGGAGGTCAACTGGTTTTTTTTCAGGCTAGTCCTAACAACGATATTGCTCAAACTGGACTAAAGATCTATCAAAGGAAAACCAAGTTTAATGAGAAGTTTCACGAACAGAATCAAAATCCAAAAGGAGATGGAGGACCTTGGAAAAGTTGTAATAATTAGGGAAAATACCAAGCCATCTCATGAAGAACTATCATGGAACAAGAGAAGCACAAGAAATTCAAAATGGACGCAAATATAAAATGGGAAGGAAATCAATCAACTTAAAATACAACAGGAAGGACAAAAGTTGAGCAATTCAGGAGCAACTAGGGATCTGTCCCAATACCTGCAGAATCCTACTCAATGAAGATAACCGAATGGAATATAAGAGGTTTGAAGGGATCCCCTTCAAATTTTCAAGTGGATTAAAAGAATGATAGCAATACAACAACCCCCAATGGTTAGCATTCAGGAAACAAAAGATCTATGGACTCATGTCCGTAATGGTAGACAATATGTGGCCTAGAGCCCAACATATTTCTATTAATTCCTCTGGTCCTTCTGGAGGTCATTACACTATGGGACCCAAGGTTAATTTATGTTCTCAACTCATGTGCTATGAAAGGAATGATCTGTTTACATGTCCATGCCAAAGTGGAAAATCAGCAGTTCCTTATATGTAATGTTTATTGCTTCTAGAGGTCAAATTACACCATTGACATCAGTAAAACAAGGCAATTGCATATTAAGGGTAAATATTTATCAGCATGACAGAGTAAAGAGTGTTTAATAATTATTTATGGGGAAGTAATGATTTTTCTAAATTAGTGGGACAAATAATATCAATTTAAATTGGAGTGCTACGGTATTTGTACAGTTGTTCCTATTCTCAATGTCGTCAACTTGTTAAATGTTTTGAGTTTCATTTATTAGGTATGTATAACTTATGCCATTTCACAGAAGAGGAAATTGGCATCCAAAAAAGGAGGGGAAGTTTGAGTTTGCAAATAGGAATTTCACTACATAGAACCATGGTTAGTTGCATTGTTCAATGAGCATAATTGACTTTATGGAAATAGTGAATTTAAAAAACCAAGTGGCAAGTAGAAGAATGAGATGCTAAGAGACAATGCAAGGAAGACCTTCGGAGAAATGGATTCAATTCACAAACTTCTCTTTAGAGAGGTTACTTCACTAGTCCCCACCAGATGTTGACATTGTGGTCTTATTTTGAGACTAGGTTAACCTTTCTATTGAAGAATCTATGCTACCCCTTCCATGTACTCCCTGGACTCCCCCTCAACTATTCCACAAGGGACGTCATTACTAAGAGCGCTAGAGAGGCATATCTACAGAACACTATATCCAGACCACCTGGATCTCCCAAGAAGTCGCTCAAACCCAAACTTGCTTTTTACACAGAGCAGTCTTACAAGTGGGCGATGGTATGAAGGCCAAGTTCGGTCAAATACCCACATTGCTAAAACTCACCTCCCCTTCAACAGGGTTTGTCTGGAAGCCTTTTATTTATTTATTTATTAAATAAATAAGTTCTTTTAAAAATAGATTGAGCTAAAATTAGAGCATTTTAGGTTAGATAAGCCACCTCACCCAATCATATTACACACCAATATTACTGTCATTCTCAAGTGGAGCATTCACCAGGAAGATTTTAACATACTAAGCTAATTGGTGAAGTATTTTCGGACAATTGTCTACAACTTTCTGGCGGTTTTTCGTTTTTATTATTCTTGTGTGTTTGGTTTCCGGTTTTCCTCCATAATCATCTGATAATTCCCCTTTGGTCTTTTCTTTTGTTCTACTTTACCAATCCAACGCCTAGGTTTGTTTAGTGTAGAAGTCATCCATGACCCAAACAAAGGAGAAAGAAAGAAATTGTAAATTTAAAGCGAAAGTCTGGTTTTCCCACGGCAAGTGGGATATTTGGAGGCTTCCTGGTAGGTGGAATTTAATTTATTGTAGTGATCAATTAAACTGTAAAACTTAGGTTAATGGTTTTGTAAAAGCCGTGACTTCAAGTACTAGAAAAAAGTCAATTACTTGGGGTATAGGTGGTTAGACATGCAGGGCATTGATTTAGTCTTCCGATGCAGTCATGCCAAGAGGAACTCCCGGGGAAAGAGGCCAGTTGCTTTCCTTATACTTCCACATGTTGTGAGTGCAGTATGGTTTCCTATTTGTAATTGCTTCTATACACTATAAAAGAGGAGAACCTACGGGTTAGGAGAAGGACAATTGGTTAGAGCATTTGAGTTTCAGACTTTGTACTATAACCATTGATATTATTTCTGTGAAAGTTGGGGGATTGAATTATAAAGGTGGAGTTCCGAGGGAACTTTGTGGTCTGCGGTGCTTTGCTTGTCACTCCTATTTGAATTTTTAGAAAATTTTTGTGTATCAAGATTTAGGTTAGAATTATTCCTGTCCTTTGCTTCTGAAATGTGGAGATCTATTTGTTTATTTTAATTGGTGTGGATGGACCAACTTTAAAAACTAATTGGTTGAATCCCATATCTCCTTTCTTCTTTCCCAAATTCTCTTATTTCCCCATTCTAAAATATTTCATAACAATGCTTTCATGCTACAGAATTACCCAGCTGTGATGGTTCACGAGTATGGTAATTTAAATTAAAAACCCCGAAAATAGTTATTATAATTCACACCTACTAAATTGATACGCATCTCACCACGGGAGCCTAACCTGAAAAATGAGAGAGCATTATCTCATGATACCTAAGTTTTAGCTATGCATAAAATCTAGCAACGGGTTGTCACCATCCAACACAAATCATACAGAGGTCGAGAGGCCCCATAGCCCCATGTTGACACACACTTTCTTCCAGTCCATCAAAGTGCGTAGCGGGGTTACTAAGTGTCTTTGGACACCAGTATATCAGCATCAAAACTAATAGTCAGGTAGGCAGCCGTTAGTTCTTCAACACATCAATACTTCTTGGGCACTACTTAAATTTTCCAAGCCTTTCGATCCTGTCAACATCGTGGCTACCAGTCCTTCCCGTCATCAGCATAGCTCGGATCCCATCCGACGACATGATCTCCTACTTGCAACTGCCTCGGCCCATAGGGGAAAAACAAATATTACGAGCCTTCTTTTTATACTATGAGAGTTACCCACCAGCCTTGGAGTGAGGGTGATTCTAGAGGAAAGATATTACTTTTGTTGTTGTTTCCCACCAACACACACCCCATCTTTCATTAGGAAATCAAGAAACATATTTTTTGCCTTTCTCTGAAATTGGACTCTTTGCGCTTCAATCCCTATCTCCACACAACTTTCTTCTCCCCTGGGACCTCCTTTCAATCTTACTTCGGCCATATTTGCACAAGTTTTTTCGCATTTCATGTGTGTGCAATTTCAACTTGTCGTGATCCCCATTCTGAAGGTGAAGTCAACTTTTGCTAACACCTTATCGAACAACTTTGTGCAAATAGCTTGTGCGGCATTTCCTTCTCCCACCACTCTTTTTGGCATTCTCAAATCATGCACAATCCGTACGCTCCCCTACAACCGCTCTTTAGACGCACCCATTTTGCATCCCACTGTGCGGTTTGTTTTCGCCTTTCTAACCTTCTTTTCACGATATCTTTCACTCCCGTGTAATGGCCCCTTCGATTCGGATGCGCATCCCTTGCAAAATGTCCCAGACATCCTACAGTCTTGGCCTTTGCTTCATTGTCCACCCAACATTATCAAATCCACCAACCACTTCAAACAAGCTTCACACAATGCTTACCAGCAAACCATTAGTCCCTCTGCACCTCCCCATACTTCTGAACATCCTTTCAACAGCCACAACCCGCTATAAACAGTGCAAGCAATCACTCTAAACACCCACTCTCCCCACATCTACCATCATCGGTGTTCGTGGTTGTATAATTTGAATAAATTATGACCAACTTGGGCAAATCTAACACCTACACTTGGTTTCTCTCAAGCTTCATGTTGTGTAGGTATTATAACAAACACATTTCACGATACCTCACAGACCATACAATGAAGTGTTAGAGATTCCTTGTGGCATAGTTTTGACACAACCATCTTGTATTGTGCGGGCGCCCTAGCCATGATATCCATGCATTTAAATCTTTGTCGCACGTAGAAAAATCAAAGGAAGCATGCGTGGTTCATTTGTGTTTCATCTACGCACCTCCTTTTATATAATCTACCTTTGCGCTCTTCTTTTTCCTTTTAGGCATTGAATGCATGATGCGAAGTTTTCCCCAAACATACGCAAGAAACTCAGGTCCCAACATTGATTACAACAACAGGGAATAGTACTTGGTCGCTAAACAACAAAACAACGCCCAAAGTCAAACAAATCACCGCTTTCCTGACACCCACAACATACAAACTAACATCATGTTAGTGATTTGCTCTTGGTTCATTCTTCCAAAGAGGTAGCAGGTGAAGATCCCCGTTAATCAATAATGTCAAGGACTTGACTTTGCCCTCAAACCTGCTTTACTAGGAGTTTAGCATCTCCTTGGGCTTTGAGGAGTCTTACTCCCCTTCTTTTTAGCTTGTTCTATTCCTAGCAGAAAGGCTTCGTACTCTGCCGTATTATTAGTGTTCTCGAACATCAACTTGTTGGAGTATGGGGAATATCTCATGATCTAGAGATATTAGTAGAACGCGCGGCTCCTGATCCAAAAGAACAAAAGGTGCCTTTTAAACTCCAGCGTCCAAACTTTTTCTTCTTCTTTTGGTAGCTCGGGCTCTGGTCGAAGTTCTAGCTTTGGAATGTCTTTATTCATTTCCAAGAAATAGACCCCGCAGTCATATTCATGAAAAAAGAATATGAGATCTAGGATCCTCAGATTTTTGTAACTGTGTATCTAGACTTATCTTCCAGGCTCCACCTTATGGTTAAGCCCTTTGATAGGAATATGAGCGCAGGGACCAATCCATCTTTACTTCTCCTCCTAGTTCTTCGCAGAAGTTTCTGCTCAGAAACATCCCATAAGAGATAGGAATATCTGCAACTAAGAATTTTCATCTTTAATCTCTTATCAGGAAAAGTTGCTTAGAACAACTTGTGTATCTTTGATTTGTCGGATATAAAGGGACTTGTCTCTCCATGGAAATAACACCTTTTTATGGTCTTTATCAAGGTAAGCCCAAGAGCATCTGCAACTTTTAGCTAACATGATATTATCAGACGCACCCGAATCTAAAACACAGTTGCTTAACTTGAAACCATTAAGTAATAAGAGAGACATAGAATGGTTCTACTCTTTCAGAATATGATGAGGATTTAATAACTGCAGTGTTGTGTCTAGTGGAGGAGTATATTTGGGCTTAGGCAAAATGCCTTTTAATGTACTTGGATTGTCTTGATGATTGTACATATTTGACTAGCCTATTTAATTGCTCAGAAAAGGCACTCAAGTATCCAACTTCTGACATTTGAACTCTGGTTTTTCTTAACATGATCAAAAATGTTAAAAGAAGAAAATAGATTCATATACCTGAGCCACTTTCTATGGTTGAGATGAAGAACTCGCATGCTTATCGTCCAAGAGCCAATGAAGAAGGCAAAGGGATGCCCCTTCTTTGCTCATCTGCTAATGCTTCAGCTTGATGAGAGTTTGTGATTTTGTAAATACTACATATGTATGAATATGATCATCTTCATGAAGTTTCTCATTGTCATGTTTAAATTTGTAGTTCAGGTAATTAATGTTGGAGTCGCCAGTAGGTCCTATAAAATCATCATTCATCGAGTTGATTAGCATGTCAACTTCCTAGCCTTCTTCATTCATGTCCATATTGTTTCTAGGAGAAACTTTAATTATTAATCTTTAGGAAGTAACAATGTGGTTCCAGTTGTTGTTTGTTGTTGAAATTCTGAGCAAGGGCAGTTATTGTTGCCTTGAGCTATTTGAACCATTTGAGCCATTTGTTTCTTCATCTGCATCATCTCATTTTGTTAACTTTTCCAATAGTGAATCGGAAGTAGTAGCAAAGGATGAACTTTTAGCTCTAGAAGTGTTTGCTCTTTATCTTTCCAGCCACGATGAGGTCATCTTCAATTTAAACCGCCATGTTTTGAGCTACTAACAAATCAACAGGACATGCTGTTCACAATCCATAGCATACTTCAGGAAGTAAAGCCTTGATGAAGAATACTTTTTGATTCTCATCATTTAGAGAAGCAGAAGCCCGAATTTTGTACAGTAATCTTTAGAATTTTGCAATAAAATCCCGCATGTGCTCATGTGGCTCCTTCTTCAACTGAGTCAACTAGGTTATCAAAGTGCTGGAATCTTCAACTGCCGGTTTTGAATCTTTTTAGGAATGCATCCCGCATAGTAGCCCAGTTGGTCCAATGGTCACCCCCCCAAGAGTTGAATTGATAGAACCATACATCCAGGATTCTCAAGTCCCAGGCAAAGTCTCTATTGATCCAGGGTCAAAAAGATACATTGTTTCTAGGGTCCCCTTCAGAAATTTTTCTAAGCTCTCCTGTCCAAGATATGAAAAGAACAAGCTTTGAGAAAATGTGAGAGAAAGTTGCAGGAAAATAAGCTTGGGCCATCTCCAAAGAATGTTAGAAAATTCTTTCTAAGTCCCTTTAGGTAGATCATGCATGGGAGTCAGATTCAGAGGACCAAAGGCTGAACGCCATGGAACAGGTGCTGCAGGGGCAACCGGGTTTCGGTCCGGCATGATGAACAGTGCACGTCCTCAGCACAGAGTAGACAAGAGGGACAAAGGGACGCGCGGCTTCGCAGATTATGCCGAAGATGAGCCGAAAGCCAATTAGATCAGCGTGCACTCTCCTTACCTGGTGCAAGAGACTAGGGATCATGCGAAGCTTCTAACTTCGGGGCGAATCGATTGAAGTTGAATCTACTCCTGCAGTCTAAACAAGTGGGATCAGTCCTTCCTTGCGACAAAATGGATCGCGGTGAATGGATATTCAGAAAAGTCCGGTAGGCCCGTATGGACGACACTCTGATCAGCAATAGACACGCTTTAATTTGTAAAGGATGGTTGTTCCCCAGCGGAGTCGCAAAAAATCAAAGGGGCAAGGTTTTGAAGCTGCATGGCATCGAGCCAAGGTAGTACATGAGACACATGTCCCTCATGGAGCAGGTGAAGTGCGGAGCCAGGGAAAGATTTGAGAAATTTGGCCAAGTTCAGCCAAATGAGCTATTATCTATCAGCGGAAAAGTCTTACTTTAACGCGCCCCGTGTCATGAACCAATCAACTGCATGCCACGTGTTTGCAACAAGCAACGGGGGGGCGCGGGAGGAGGATTAGTTTCTACAAGAATGTTCCGAAGTCATCAAGGAAAGGTACAAAGTTTTCAATGGGGAAGATGTGCATTCGCGGGATTAGGTCAGGATAGCAGAGATAACATGCATCCACATCAGCGCGTGCCACGTTAATAGATCCAGGTGAACAGGGCGCGGGGAAATTTTTTCAAACAATGAAGCTCTTCGATCCTGTTTTGTTTGTGCCACTAAAATCTTCAGATCGACATATCTTTCGATCCAGAGCTCGGATTTGCACGTTCTTTATGATCAACGGAAAGTTCTCTATGAAATTCTTCTACATTTTATTCCTGGGGGTTAATCTCGAGTTTTGGTGCAGTCTTTAAGGGTTCAACACAAAGTCGAGGACAGAAGAACGGATGCTGACCAATTCTGATCCTTCATACCCAAAAGGTGACATTCCAGCGACCAGATTTAATGTAGAATGGGTCGCAATTACAAGTCCTGTAAGCTTTCGGTCAAAATGACACAGGGGGTATTCGGAAAAGAAACAACTGGAAAGGTCTTCCTCCTAGAATGCCGTTTTTGTGTGCAAAAGCATGATTTGCAACTGAGGGATGGGCTCTCATGTCTTTTTGTACGTTTACATGTGCCACTTGGGCTCCAAGTACCCTTGCACTGTAAAAAACCAGATTTGGCTCATTTCTGAAAAAAATCACTTAAGTTATATACATTTCTTTGGATAGCTCAAGCTTACTTCTTTCACCTTGTAACAAAAGATTTTTTGCAGAGTAAAGTTGACCTCTGTCGGAGGAAATTTGTAGGACAGAGGAAAGCCGACTTCTGTCCTTTTTCATGTCTGCATGCAGCTGATTCAAACAGTGGATCTGGAATGACAATACTGGAATCAGTTTTCATGCCTCTGTTTGTGTTGCTTGGAAACATTTGCAAGCACTTCTGGAATTGGATATCTTATCAGCTTGGTGCATGATGTTTTCCTGTTGCATTTTTATGATCTGTGTCTATCTTAAGAAGCTTTTGCAGTTCTTCTTTTGTATCATGCATCAGTGCAAGGTTGGCATGTAGATAACTCATCATCCTTATTTTAATTGCATATGAGCAATTAAAAATTCTAGAAAGCACTCAGGGTGAATGAAAATTCAATGAAAGCTTCAACTGGAAGATGAGAGTACAATGCACAAGATCTTGGAAAGAATTTTCCACGCACTGTTTTCTTCATGGGCTGCATTCGAAACAAGAGGATGAGGCCTTTGTGCCAGAAGCTTTTGCAACTATGAGATCTAGATTTGGATCTGCATATGGATTTGCATCTGCATCTGCATCTGGATATGGATTGTGCACCTGCATAACAACATTCTGGCAACTGGGCTATGGATGGAAAAGCTACAGCTCGGTAATAATTCCACTGCTTTTAATCTGCATGCATGAGTGAAGTTTCTCCTGCACGCATGAGTGAGAGTCTGTGCTATCATCAATTCAGCAAGATGTTCTGAAGCCTAGATCTGTGTCTCCAGTATCTGCAAATTTAGAAGTGATGCATGACTCCGTTGTGCTTTCTTTTTCATCTTTCTTGGCCATATCTTTGTCTATCTTTGTCTGAACAATTCTTTTTCTTCTTATTTGACTGGAATTCTTCAATACTGGTGCAGATCTGGATTCAATCCTTCAAATTCGGAGGAACATATGCAATGTATTGGACATTGATAAAAGCTCCTTTTCCTTTGAGAAAGCACCTGAATAAATTCCTGCATAATGCCTATGCAAACAATTATGCAGACAAAGATCAACCCCCTTCAAAGCATGCGCCAAATTTGGAAGCTTTTAGCCTTGTTTTCACCTTGCCTGAGCAAAATCCTTCTTCAAATGGGGGCGCACTTTTCCTCTTAGCTGCAATTCTTTACCTGTGAATTAAATAATTCACCCATATGGCTGCCCATGCTTATATAACCCTCACAATTCTATAATTAATAATTGCCCTAACAATTAAAGGCAATTAATTAATTAAAAATCATGCTCCTCTTTTAAAAATAGCATGTTTAAGGACAGCCATCCAATAAACTAAATTAATCCAATTTAATCATCCACACTTCACTTCCCTTAAGCTTCACAGTGTGCTTTGACCATAGCCACTGAAAATAGGAATTAATATAATCATTTAATACTTTAGAAACAGTATTAATTCCTTCTCAAAAGGGGCTGCATTAAATAAATTAAATTTATTTAATTTTGGAAAGATCTAGATCCAATTGATTTATTCCCCTTTGCTTTTGTTGACTTTTCCACAAGATCTAGGTGCCAAGATTGGGTAAGAATACAATACACCGTGAACAAATATTTATTTAATGCATTATTATTCACCCAAGGTGGGTCGCACTTTTTTGCATAATAGAATTCTGACAATGAGATTTTTTACCCTGCAAGGCAGGCAATAAAATCCCGTGATTTACAAATTAAGTCACTTTTCTTTTATTTCACCATGGGAATTTTTACCCTGTAAGGCAGGCATGTAAGGTTCCCGCCTACAAAGCAGCCTCTAACTTTCCCAATGCAGCTTAAGTGAATTGTTATAACACGGGAAAAAGTACCCTGCCAGGCAGGTACAAAATTCCCACCCTGCCCGCGGCTTCTATTTTTCCCAACTGCAAGCTTAAATCCTTTGTTTTCCAAAAATGTGCCCCTATCCCCGCAGGGGCTTTTCCGCGCACGACTTCGCTTTTTCCCAGTGATAAAGACCTCCAATGGCGACTTCCTCCGGGCATAATGTGCGTATATGTTTTCCAAGCTGATCCAGGCCAAAAATCGGTCTTATTCGATTAGGGAATTGCTCCAGAGAAATTTCACAGAAAACAAAACGGGAAACCACAAAAACACGAAAAATTGCCAAAAGTTACAAATAAAGCCCAAAACTTAAAATGAAGTTAAAATCCACCATGCTGGCACATAGGAATAATAACATATTCACTCATAATAGAGTTAAAACAGAGCGTAAATAGCCTCATACGGGTGCTCAAAATAATTAAATACAAATTTCCCGCAGACAAATCCCAACGACAGAATAAAACAATTTCCAGGCATCTGTGTATTGGCGAAAAAGGCTCAATATGGCTCTTTAGGATTATCTTGACGCAATACAAGAACTTTCAGGCAAGAAAAACACTGGAAACGACCCGGATGATTTTAAAAGTACGAAATTTTTTCGGAGATTGGGTATGTCGCAGATTTCAGGATGAAATCTGGGTGACACTTCAGACTGCATGCATCAGAAAGCAAGATCTTTCCATGACTTCTGGATCTTTCAATCAATTCGGAAATAGGTTCTGAACCTAGATTTGTATGGTCCAATGTCAGCAAACTTAAAAGTGATGCATGACTCTGTTGTGCTCTCTTTCTCATCCCTCTTTGCCATGGTCGTATCTGTCTTTGTCTAAGCAATTATTTTCCTCTTTATTCGGCCGGAATTCTTCACAACTTGGTGCAGATCTGGATATTTCTTCAGATTCGGGGGATATGTTCAATGTAGTGGACATTGATTTAAGCTCCCTTTCTCTTATAAAAGCACCTGTAATGAATTCCTGTAATCAATTCAGACAAAGACGGCAACCGGAACATGAACACTGGATTTTAATTATAAAAATCTGCATATATCAAGTCTGCTGCCCTAAAAATTTAATGTTTTGTTTGCATGTAAAGTAAGCATGAATTTTATCAACTTCACCTGAGCACCTGTACCACTTATGCAAACAATTATTCAGACACAAGATCAACCTCCTTCAAACCTAGGCGCCAAATTTTGAAGCTTTTAGTAGTAATTACACCTTTTGAGCAAAATCCTCATCTTCAAATGGGGCGCCAAAATTTTGTCTGGGCTACACTTGCTTTAGCTAAAAAATTAATTAATTCATCCTTATGGCAGCCCATGCTTATATAACCCTCATCAATTCTATAATTAATTATTGCCCCTCCTATTCATAACAATTAATTAATTAATTAATAAGCTTTTATTTTCAAATGGGGAGCCTATTTTGTGCATGCTCATGGCTTCCATTAAATAAATTAAATTTATTTAATTTTAGCTCTCTACTTCCAGGTCACTTAAGCTCTCACAGTGTGCTTTGACCTCAGCCACTAAAAATAGGAATTAATTACATCAATTAATACTTTAAGAAATATTATTCTTCCAAATGGGGCGCACTTTTTGACATGAAGGGGTTGCATTAAATAAATAATATTTATTTAATTTTAGAATTCTAATTCTAATTTCCCTTTATGCACTTTCCCTTTATTGACTTTTCCTCATGCTTAGGCGCCAAATTTGGAGAAATAATTAATTAATTAATGAATTCAAAGTTGCCCTTCTTTCCCAAAAGGGGTCGCACTTTTTGACATGAAGGCTCTTCTATTTTTAAAAGCTAATTTTCTATGGGATTTTTCACCCTGCACCGCAGCTCCAAAAATCCCATGATCCACTTAAGTTGTTTGACTTTCATAATCGGATTATTTACCCTGCAAGGCAAGTAAGAAAATCCCATCAATGCCTTAAGTGATTTTCTTTTATTTCACAATGGGAATTTTCACCCTGCAAGGCAAGTAAGAAATTCCCACTTGCCTGCTGCCTCTAATTTTCCCATTATGACTTAAGTGGCGTTGCTTCCATGGGAAAAAGTACCCTGCTAGGCAGGTACAAAATTCCCACCTGCCTGTTGCTACCAAAAATCCCATTGTAGCTTAAAACCTTCTTTTTCCAAAAATGCGGCCTGCCCAGAAGAAACTTTCTCGTGCATGCCTTCGTCTTTTCGGAGAGAACCAGACCTCCTGTGACAAATTCCTTCTGGCATAACATCCATAGGTGATCTCCAAATACTCCAGGAAAGAAATTAGATCAAACCGGCAAAGGAATTGACCTAGAGAAATTTCACAGAAAACAAAACAGGAAAACACCAAGAACGCAAAACGTTGTCAGAAGTTACAGATAAAGCCCAGGATTCATTCCTAGTTAAAACCCTACTAGTATATGAGAATATTGACATGTAAGATCACAACAGGGTTAAACTGGAGCACAATTTGCCTCAAACAGGGCTCAGAATAATTAAATACAAATTTCCCTCAGGCAAACCCCAGTGACAGAATATAACGATTTTGGGCATCTAGGTATTTGTCGAAATTGGCTTATATGGCTCCTTGGGAATATCTCGACACAATACAAACACTTTCTGGCAATTAACACACAAAACGACCCATTATTTTAAAAGTACGAAATTGTTTTACATAGGGTAGTCCCAGATTTCAGGGTGAAATCTGGGGACACCAAGGAGAGTCTTGGACCTTGGACCTGGACTCCTTCCCCTATCCTTTGAGCAAGAGGGAGGGAATTGGGGAGAAGATTTTTTTTTCCATTCCTTCCCCTGGGGAAGAGGGGGAGAAGAGGGGAAAAGGATTTTTTTGTCTTAGTCTCTTCTTTCCCTCTCTTCCCTGTGCCCGATCGAAACTCCTCCCTTCCCTCCTTACATTCAACAATTTCAACTTCTTATAAAGAATAAAAAAGAAACTTCTAACAGAGTTGTGAATATATTGAGTAGACCTCCTTCTAAGGTTTTGCATATTCTCAATACTAGATTTGTTACATATGAAGACTGGAAGTGACTTTATTTATTAGAGCCACGCTTTGGGCCAATTCCTACTGCTATATAACAACCAACTCTAATAAATCAAACTCCTTTTCTTAATTATACTTGAAGAGATGTTTTGTAGTACTATTTGAATCAAATTTGTGTTACGTCTGGTTTCACATGCCTTACCCTCATTAAAGAGTCACATTGAATAATTACTCATGTAATTATTCATATTACAACATATAATTATTATACTATCCAAGATAATATAATTACCCATGCCAATGTGAACACTAACCAATGATTTCCTAACACACATTCTTCCTCATATGGTGACCATTTTGGCACACTGAAAACTTTGCAGCATGTACGGAGATATTTCTAATGGCCTTTTCTGTGGAAGCATTTATTGTAAGGTGTTTGCTATGCATCCAATCTAAGCCTTCCAATAAAAAACTTGGTTTATATCAGACATTCCAGTTCCAATTAGACCTCGGGGGTCCAGTTCCAATTAGACCTCGGGGGTCCATTTCCATGGACTTCATTAGTAGGCTTTCTACTTCTTTTAGGAAGCATGACTGTATTTTTGTTAATGTATGTCAATTTTCTAAGATGTATGTCTATACTCCGTGCAACAAAACTATAGATGCTTCTATTGAGATGTTTTTTCAGCTTGTATGGTGCCACTTTGGATCACCTTACCATTATTTTTTATAGTGACTAGATATTTCTTAGCAACTTTTGAAAAACATTGTGGAATCTTTTGGAATGTCAATTTAAGTTATTACATCCTTTCATCCACAAAATGATGGTCAAACTGAGGTAGTTAACCACTCCTTGGATAATGCTCTCCACATATATCATCATCAAACTAAGTAGTGGGACACTTATTCATGTATTGCAACATAGTTTCAATAGAGCTATCCTTGTTTCTCCGGGACATTCTCCATTTGAGATTTCTTATGGGTAACAACCTCTTATTCCCCATGAGATTCTGGTAGCTCTACCCACAACTTCCTCATCTCATGAACAAAATGAGCAAGCTAAGGCTTCTTCTTTTGTCCAAAATTCGGCTAAATTTTAAGCGTAGGTCCATGATACTTATCCAAGACTTGAGCCAAATACAAAGAGCTCCACAACAAGCATTCAGATCCTCCACATTTTAAGGTTTTTGATAAGGTTTGGCTCTACTTAGATAAGAAAAAATTCAAATATCAACAGCATCGTAAGCTCAAACCTATTTGGTATGGTCCTTGTACTATTTTGCAGCAGCTTGGTGAAAACACTTTCAAGTTGTATCTTCCTTCTCAGCTTCTGGAGGTCAACTGGTTTTTTTTCAGGCTAGTCCTAACAACGATATTGCTCAAACTGGACTAAAGATCTATCAAAGGAAAACCAAGTTTAATGAGAAGTTTCACGAACAGAATCAAAATCCAAAAGGAGATGGAGGACCTTGGAAAAGTTGTAATAATTAGGGAAAATACCAAGCCATCTCATGAAGAACTATCATGGAACAAGAGAAGCACAAGAAATTCAAAACGAACGCAAATATAAAATGGGAAGGAAATCCAATCAACTTAAAATACAACAAGAAGGACAAAAGTTGAGCAATTCAGGAGCAACTAGGGATCTGTCCCAATACCTGCAAAATCCTACTCAATGAAGATAATCGAATGGAATATAAGAGGTTTGAAGGGATCCCCTTCAAATTTTCAAGTGGATTAAAAGAATGATAGCAATACAACAACCCCCAATGGTTAGCATTCAGGAAACAAAAGCAACTATGGACCTCATGTCCGTAATGGTAGACAATATGTGGCCTAGAGCCCAACATATTTCTATTAATTCCTCTGGTCCTTCTGGAGGTCAAATTACACTATGGGACCCAAGGTTAATTTATGTTCTCAACTCATGTGCTATGAAAGGAATGATCTGTTTACATGTCCATGCCAAAGTGGAAAATCAGCAGTTCCTTATATGTAATGTTTATGCTTCTAGAGGTCAAATTACACCATTGACATCAGTAAAACAAGGCAATTGCATATTATAGGGTAAATATTTATCAGCATGACAGAGTAAAGAGTGTTTAATAATTATTTATGGGGAAATAATGATTTTCTAAATTAGTGGGACAAATAAATATCAATTTAAATTGGAGTGCTACGGTATTTGTACAGTTGTTCCTATTCTCAATGTCGTCAACTTGTTAAATGTTTGATTTCATTTATTAGGTATGATATAACTTCCGCCATTTCAAAGAAGAGAAAAATTGGCATCCAAAAAGGAGTGGGAAGTTTTCAAATAGGAATTTCACTACATTAGAACCATTGTAGTTGCATTGTTCAATGAGCATAATTGACTTTATGGAACTAGTGAATTTAAAATAACCCAAGTGCAATGTAGAAGAATGAAGATGCTAAAGAGACAATGCAAAGGAAGCCCTTCGGAGAAATGGATCAATTCACAAACTTTTCTCTTTAGAGAGGATTACTTCACTAGTCCCCACCAGATGTTGACATTGTTGGTATTTTGAGACTAGGTTACTCCTTTCTATTGATATATCTATGCTACCCCCCCTTCCATGTACTCCCTGGACTCCCCCTCAACTCATTCCCACAAAGGACGTCATTACTAGAGCTGCTAGAGAGGACATCTACAGACACTATATCCAGACCACCTGGATCCCCCCCATGAGTCGCTCAAACCCAAACTTGCTTTTTACACCGAGCATTTCTTACAAGTGGTGGATGGTATTAAGCCAAGTTCGTCAAATACCCACATGCTAAAACTCACTCTACCCCTTCGCCAGGTTTTGTCTAGAAGCATTTTATTTATTTATTTATTAAATAAATAAAGTTCTTTTAAAAATAGATTGAGGTAAAATTAGAGAATTTTAGGTTATATAAGCCACCTCACCCCATCATTATTACCACACCAATATTACTTTCATCTCTAAGTGGAGCATTCACCCAGGGAAGAGTTTTTACATACTAGCTAATTGGTGAAGTATTTTCGAACAATTGTCTACAACTTCTGGCAGGTTTTTCGTTTTTATTTATTTCTTGTGTTTGGTTTCGGTTTTCCTCCATAATCTATCTGATAATTCCCCTTTGGTCTTTTCTTTTGTTCTGCTTAACCAGTCCAACTGCCTAGGGTTTTTTAGAAGTCATCCATGACCTCAGACAAAGGAGAAATTTAAATTTAAAAGCGAAAGTCCTGGTTTTCCCAAGTGCAAGTGGGATATTTGGAGGCTCCCTGGTAGGTGGAATTTAATTTATTGAGTGATCAATTAAACTGTAAAACTTAGGTAATTGGTTTAAAATCTGTTACTTCAAGTTACTAGAAAAAGTCAATTACTTGGGTATAGGTGGCAGACATGCAAGGCATTGATTTAGTCTTCAGATGCATGTCATGCAAAGAGGAACTCCAGGGGAAAGATGCCAGTTGTTTCCTTTATAACTTCCACATGTGTGAGTTCAGTTATTGTTTCCTATTTGTAATTGCCCTCTATACACTATAAATAGAGGAAGAACCTACGGGTTAGAGAAGGACAATTTTGTTAGAGCATTCTTGAGTTTTCAGACTTTGTACTATAACCATTGATATTATTTCTGTGAAAGTTGGGGGATTGAATAAAGGTGGATTTCCAAGGAACTTTGTGTCTGCGGTGCTTTGCTTGTCACTCCTATTTGAATTTTTAGATAAATTTTGTGTTATCTAAGATTTAGGTTAGAATTTATTCCTTTCCTTTGCTTCTGAATATTGTGAGATCTATTTGTTTATTTAATTTGTGTGGATGAGACCAACTTTGAAAACTATTGGTTGAATCACATATCTTCCTTTCTTCTTTCCCAAATTCTATTATTTCCCCATTCTACAAATATTTCATAACAATTGCTTTTCTGCTACAGAATTACCCAGCTGTGGTTCACGAGCTCTGGTAATTTAAATAAAATCCCGAAAATAGTTATTATAATTCACACCTACTAAATTGATAAACATCTCACACGGGAGCCTCACCTGAAAATGAGAGAGATTTATCTCATGACTACCTAAGTTTTTAGCTATGCATAAAATCTAGCCAACGGGTTGTCACCATCCAACACAAATTCCTACAAGAGGAGTCCAGAGGCCCCAGAGCCCCCATGTTGATCACCACTTTCTTCCAGCCCATCAAAGTGAGTAGCGGTACTAAGTGTCCTTTGGACACCAGGATATCATGCATTAGAACTAATAGATCAGCTAGGCAGCCGTTCTCTCAGCACATCAATACTTCTTGGGCTACTTAAATTTCCAAGCCTTCTATCTGTCAACATCGTGGCTCCAGTCCTTCCCGTCAGCATAGTTCGGATCCCCTCCGACGACATGGATCTACTACTTGCAAGCTGCCCTCGGACCATAGGGGAAAAACAGATATTACGAGCTTCTTTTCTACTATGGGAGTTACACCAGCCTTGGATGTGAGGGTGATTCTAGAGGAAGTATCTTACTTTTGTTGTTGTTTCCACAACACACACCCCTAATTTCCTTAAGGAAATCAAGAAACCTCTTTTTTGCCTTTCTCTGAAATTTGGACTCTTGTGCGCTTCAATTCCCCATCTTCCACACAAACCTTCTTTCTCCCCTTGGACATCCTTTCAATCTTACTTGGCCCTATTTTGCCAAGTTTTTCACATTTCATGTGTGTGCAGTTCCACTTGTCGTGATCCCCATTATGAAGGTGAAGTCCCCTTTTGCTAACACCTTTCGAACAACTTTGTGCAATAGCTTTGTGCGGCATTCCTTCTCCCACGCAATCTTTTTGGCATTCTCAAATCATGCACAATCTCGTATGCATCCCCTACACGTCTTTAGACGCACCCATTTTGCATCCCACTGTGCGGTTTGTTTTCGCCTTGCATAACCTTCTTTTCACGATATCTTCACTCCCGTGTAATGGCCCCTTCGATTCAGGATTGCGCATCCCCTTTGCAAAATGTCCCAGACATCCTACATTCTTGGCCTTGCTTCATTGAGTCACCACAACATTATGCAAATCCACCACGTTCAAACAAGCTTCACACAATGCTTACACAGCCAAACCATGAGTCCTGCAGCCTCCCATACTTCGTGACATCCTTTCACCAGCCAAACAACCCGCTATACATTGCAAGCAATCACTTAAATTCCCCATTCTATCTCGTGGTTGTATATTTGAATAAATTATGACCAACTTGGGCAAATCTAACACCTGACACTTGGTTTCTCTAAAGCTTAATGTTGTGTAGGTATTATACACACATTCACAATACCTCAAAGACCGTACAAAGGAAGTGTTAGAGATTCTCTTGTGCATAGTTTGACACACCATCCTTGTATTGTGCTAGCCATGATATCATGCGTGTACAATCTTTGCGCACTAGAAATATCAAAGGAAGAATGCGTGGTTCATTTGTGTTTCATCTGCGCACCTCCTTTTATATAACTAACTTTGCGCTCTTCTTTTTCCTTTTAGGCATTGAAGGCATGATTGCGAAGTTCCCCAAACAAGTACGCAAGAAACTCAGGTCCCAACAATTGCATTACACATAGGGAAAATAGTACTTGGTCGCTAAACGACAAAACACGCCCCAAAGTCAACACAAATCGCCGATTCTGACACCCACAACGTACAAAACTAACATCATGTTAGTGAATTTGATCTTGTTCGTTCTTCCAAGAAGAGTAGCAGGTGAAGATCCCGTTAATCGTAGATGTCAAGCGCCGTATAGATTCAAATGAATATTGAATTGCACTTCACGCCATCTCGCATTAAATGTTTTATAAACCAAACTGATTATTAGAAGTAACATTCTTCTAGATCTCCTTAGCATGCATTTTATTTGATTGGTTTGTATGGCCACCCATGTATCTCCTTTGTCATATCTTCTCTGCATAGTTGGCTGAGGACATTAATGTTAGGAAATATATCTTAGTGCTCCATTTGTATGTACGGGTGAATAATAATTACATGTGTAATTATTATTATGGTAAATTAATGAAAGTACATTTACTATGTAAATGTAAATAGTAAATATAAAATGTGTTTAGTATGTGGTAAGTTAGTAAGTTAGAATAATAAAACAATTAGTGTTGTTTTATTATTATATTGGTGAGAGGTTGAAACCATATGGATGTATGGTTGTATATGAAGACAAATGTTGTTGTAAGGATTGTTATTTTACATCTCCTATATAATGGAGTGTAATGAAATAGTGAATAATAATAAAAATATAATATAGAGTTGTTGATTTCAATTATTGTCTGTGTAGCTATTTCATGGATTCTTTGTATTAGATCAGATTAATTTCTACATTTGGTACCAAAGCAGGTTAAATCTGTCTCGAAGAAGATCTCGTAACTTTTGTTTCGCGATCTGGGTTTCTCTAAAAAATTTTGCGTGGAACGATCTGTTATATAAGAAGCTACAGTAAAAATTTCAGCAAAACCCAGTTCTTAGTTTGGGAGAAACGTGCAATTTACTATACAGCACATTGATCACTGCTGTTTTTTTGAAGAAATCAGAGAATCAAAGGTAATTCAAATCTACATTCAATTTTTTTTGGATATTTAGATTCAGTAAAATGGATACACCATTATATAAATTTAATGGGCTGAACTTCCATACATGGAGAGTAAAAATCCAAATGCAGTTAATGAATAAAAACCTATGGAGGATAGTAGATGGAAAAGAAAAAACACCTACAGATGTAAGCAAAATTGTAGAATGGGAAACTAGAGATAAAAAAATAACAGATAAAATTGACTATAACTATGAAGAATTTCTATACTAAGTGAAGTTCTTGGAGGAAGGAGGCACAGGAGGTTGGAGGTCATTCAGCGACCTCTCGTCAGTCACCAACGACGGGGCCGTATCAGCTATGGTGATTATTATTTTTACAGTGTGTTCCTATTGTTTCTTTGTATTTCTGGCAAAGTGTTTGGTTGCAGTGTTCCTATTGTAGTTTGCAGAATAAATAAAATTTCACATTGAGGGGGGAACATGATCTCAATGTTCCATTTCTAGTTTTCTACATTTCTGGGATTTTCTATATATGCCGCAGATTTCAACAGAATTTCCTATGTTATTCCCTGCAGTGAGATGTGATGAGGGCTAAGAATAATACTTGGCATATCATGATGTGGTTGTAGGTAAACCACTTGAAAACCTTCATTTTTGGTTTGTGGTACACCACTTGTAAAACCACCATTTTCGGTTGTTGGTAAACCCTATGCAAAACCATTACCCTTTTGGTTTGTGGTACACCACTTGTAAAACCACCATTTTCGGTTGTTGGTAAACCCTATGCAAATCCATCACCCTTTTTTTGGTTTATGGTAAACCAATTGCAAAACCATCATTTTTGGTTTATGGTCAACCCTATGAAAAACCATCCATTAGGTTTATGATCATCCTATAAAATCATCAGATCATGAGCAGGTGCAAGTATAAGGCAGGTTTTCCCCATGTTCGCACTAAGGGGGGGAATGTTAGGAAATATATCTTAGTGCTCCATTTGTATGTACGGGTGAATAATAATTACATGTGTAATTATTATTATGGTAAATTAGTAAAAGTACATTTACTATGTAAATGTAAATAGTAAATATAAAATGTGGTTAGTATGTGGTAAGTTAGTAAGTTAGAATAATAAAACAATTAGTGTTGTTTTATTATTATATTGGTGAGAGGTTGAAACCATATGGGTGTATGGTTGTATATGAAGACAAATGTTGTTGTAAGGATTGTTATTTTACATCTCCTATATAATAGAGTGTAATGAAATAGTGAATAATAATAAAAATATAATGTAGAGTTGTTGATTTCAATTATTGTCTGTGTAGCTATTTCATGGATTCTTTGTATTAGATCAGATTAATTTCTACAATTAAATGTAACATTTGTAAGTGTGCCCCAAGTAGTTGTGGTATCTCTCTTTAAATACTCAACTAAAAGGCATTATTCCGGTCGGATCCTTGTAGAAAAAATATTTGAACATCTTAATGTATATGTTTTTGTTCACTTAGTTCTATTTGTGATTGTGCCCTAGATATTGATGTTTGCATGCACTCTTTCTACCTGGTTTGAAGTAGATACCCCTTTGCTCTTCATATATATCATTCATTATTGTTTCCTGGAACTAGTGTTTGTTTCTTGCACTTCTGGTAGCGTTACTTTCCCCCTTGCTCTGTAACACGTTCCTCAAACTCTTGCACCTGCTCCTGTCTCGATCGAGCGAATGTTGGTATGAGCTGGAATAGGGTTTCTTGGATATTCATTCATCAACAGTAAAGGGGTATCTGCCCTACCATTGGATCCATTTCTCTTTCTTCCCTGCCCTTCCCCTCTTTTGCACTATTTTCTAACTCAGTTAGATTAAGATTAAAGCTTGCAATCATTTTTTATTGCTAATTGTTCGATGATTGCAGGTAATACTCATTGTGAGTAATCCTTCGCACTCTCCCATGTGTGCAATGAATGACTGGCTCACTAGCCCCGTGCACACTCTCGCTTATATCCCTGTTGTTTCCTACTATTTTCCCATTGTGCACTCTCATACCTCAATCCCACTGAAACCTACAAACAAACCAGAAAACGCTTTCGTATAAATCATAAACATCCACTCTCCCTTTATCTTGAGCTATTCCCCAACATATCATCATTCGGTTGTTGAAATCTGACGAGAGAGGAAAGAAACCTTAGAGAAGGATTTCCCATGCCCAAGTTGAACTTCCTATTGCGTCTTCCCCCGCGCACGCCTTCTTTCCAAGAGGTAGATCCTTGCCCATTTGTGCGAGACTCTGTCTAGGTTTTTCATGCTTATGCGCGCCCTGACCACCTTCTGGCAGCATCCACATTTCCAGTGTCATGGGAGAGGAATCGAGGTGCAATGCTCGTGAAGATCACCATTTTTGGTGCTAGGAGGGGCATTTGTTTTGGTGTGACATAACACTTGTCCTATGCGCTATGTGGAAAACATCCTGATAGGGGTGTGGTTTTCATTGGGCTTCTCACTGCACATCCTTCAACATCCACCCACCATGTTTATGGATTGGTTGGTAAAATTCCATCATCTTATCACTATCCCAAGAGTCCAACATGACCTACCGGAAGATCTTTGGGACTGGTTTCCAACATATGAATATGGAGGAGCCATTTCTGCTGAAGAGCAGATTGCAGTGTACGAAGATGCCATGAACAAACACAATATCACCCATGAAGATGTCGCATGCCGCCTATTTCCTTACACTTTAGCTAGATTGGCCTACGACTAGTACCTCAACTAGTTGCACGAATCAATTACATCCTGGGGTTACTTTGAGGTTGGGTTTCTCTACTATTTTGGCAGGTATATCAGCCCCGAAAACTTATACTCTCAATTTACATTTGCTCACAAAGGAGCAACAAAACCCGTGGGTGTTTTTAATGCCCTCTTCGCCCAATTGTACAAAAGGTTGAGGGATCCCTTTTCTGTCACCGATCCTATATCCGTTCGAATGTACTTGCATGCATTGGATCCCCGCTTTTTCATGTTTTTCAGGCAAGACTCTGCAGCACATGCCTCTTTTTCTATAGTTTTTCATGCAATTATCTTAGTGGAGCAACCCCATCTCGCACAATTTGTTGCTCCACCTATGCAACCCGGTGCTTTCTTTTCCACATTAGTAGCTAACCCCACTCTTGCGCAATACACCCCTTCTATTTCTTTCTCCAACCCTATCTATCCGATCTCCTGCACAATCATTCCTAGACTTCTTTGTCTAAAATATTCATACTGAAAACATGGAGACAAACTGAGCTTCAACTTGTACGCATGATTGTTCATGCAATCTAGTTTTGGTTGTATTTTTTCTTCTTTTTGTTCTATCTCTTTTGATTCTACAACCCGGTGCTTTTTTTTCCACATTAGTAGCTAACCCCACTCTTGCGCAATACACCCCTTCTATTTCTTTCTCCAACCCTATCTATCCGATCAACTACCAAATCTGTTCTCCCGCACAATCATTCCTAGACTTCTTTGTCTAAAATATTCATACTGAAAACATGGAGACAAATTGAGCTTCAACTTGTATGCATGGTTGTGCTTTTATTGTAGATAATAATGATATCATGCATTCTAGTTTTGGTTGTATTTTTTCTTCTTTTTGTTCTATCTCTTTTGATTCTGTTTTTGACATTAAAAGGATTTGCGCGGGAGAAGAGGAGTTATGCAAAGGAGAGGCACATGATGAGACAGTGGAAGCAATGCACTCTGATTCTGTGCGAAGTGACATGCAATCCATCATTGTTGATTGCGAAGTGGAGAATGGGTCACTTTAAGACTACTCTTGCGCATAAAGTGAGTGCAATAGTTGTGATGAATCAAATGGCGCAATCCTTGCAGTTTTTGATGATGCATTTGAATTAGTGCGAAAACTGAGCATTGATGCCCTTTTTGGAGGTGTCAAATTCTTAGAGTTAGCCTTGACCAAATGGTGCATGCTATATGAGAAAGCGCATGCACAAAGCACTTACGAAGTGTTTTTATCCGCTCTGCGTGAGGCCGAGTGTGTGATGCTTGAAGGACTTTTGCGCAAACAAGAAGGCATCTAAGAAGAACCTTCTGCCATGATGCCACCTAGTTCACTGCACCATGAAACAGATTCGGGGGTGTGCACACTTCCCACCAAAGGAATGGAAGAGAACTAGACAAAGAAATAGAGGAAGAGAGCCTCCCGGAAATAGGTAATTCACAAGAGTATCTTTCAACTAATGAGTGTTGCACAATTCCCATTGCCCACCAAGATGAATCAGCTCTACCTAAGATTCTTGTGCTCGCTCTTGTCGCCTTCGTAATCAGCCAGATAAAGGACTTACACGCCTTCACTTGGGTTGATTTTGAGGTAACAGTTTCTTCCCCTCCTACATGTATTGTATACCTAGGCACCTGATTTGCTCCTAGGCACCTGATTTGTAGTGTTGGCTAGATTTCCTGCATAGCTGAAAACCTAGGCAGTCATGAGATAAATCTCCCTTATTTACCAGTGAGGCTCCCTTGTCAAATTTGTCAATTAAAATATGCTAGTATCTATATGGGGGTTTTACTTTAACTATTCAGCTCATGAACCACAGCTGTATAGCTCTGCAACAAGTAAGCAGCTGTTTAAGAAAGGAAATATTTATAGAAGAAGGAAATAAGAAAACAAACGGAAGAAACGGGGAAGATGTGAAACCCAATCAATAGAAAACAGAGTTGATTGCATGCACATAAAAGAAACCAATAGATATCAACACATAGAATTATAAGCAAAGGCAACTCCACATCTAGATCTAAAATAACATAGTTTATTAGAAGATCTAAGATAGAAAGATAGAAACAAAATGCACCGTGACACCAAGTTCTCCGGGAATCTGCTCCTTCATATTCCTTTGCTTCAAGTGGCTATCAGAGGTTTCAGCACAAAGTCTGGAACACAAGAATGCTGCTTATAAATTCTGATTCTTTAACCCGTAGGTTCTTCCTCTACTTATAGAATGTAGAGGGGCAATTACAAGTCGGAAGCTTTTAGTTGAACTAGCACATGTGGAAGTCGGAAAGGAAACAATTGATAATCTCCCTCCTAAAATTCCTCTTTACATGACATGCATGATTTGCAACTGAAAATATAACCTTCTATTTTGCATGTCTGCCACCTATCTCCAAGTAGTTGACTTCTTCAAGTAATGACTTTTAAACCAATCACTTAAGTTTTATAATTTAATTGATCGCTCAATTACTTTGTCGGAGGAAAGAAGAAGGAAGAGGAAAGCTGCAGTCTTATTCTTTTGCCTTTGATTCTCACCAAACTGGATCTGGAAACGGCTGGATATGGAATTTTTCCTTCGCCTTGTTTTCCCTTTTATCCTTGAAGCTTTTGCAGTTCTCCTCTACATGGGCTGCATCAGAAACAAGAGGATGAATTTTTGTCAGAAGCTTTTGCAATTATGAGATCTGGATCTGAATCTGGATCTGGATTTGGGCCTAGATTTGTCTCTCCGATGTCAGCAAATCTGGAAGTAATGCATGATTCCGCTGAGCTTTCTCGTTCATCCCGCTTTGCCATGGCTGGAGAAATCTTTGTCCGACCAATTCTTTTCCTCTTTATTCAATCGGAATTCTTCACAACCGGTGCAGATCTGGATAATTCTTCAGATTCGAAGGATATGTTCAATGTATTGGACACTGATTTAAGCTTCATTTCTCTTATAAAAACACCTGTGATGAATCCCTGTAATTAATTCAAACAAAAATGGCAACCGGAACATGAACAATGGATTTTAATCATAAAAATCTGTATATATCAAGTCTGCTGCCCCAAAATTTGATGTTTTATTTACATGCAAAGCAAACATGAATTTTACCAACTTCACCTGAGCACCTGTACCACTATGCAGACAATTATTCAGACATAAATCAACCTCCTTCAACCTTGGCGCCAAATTTGGAAGGTTCCAACATTAATTACACCTTCTGAGCAAAATTCTTCTTCAAATGGGGCGCACTTTTTGTCTGGGCTGCACTTCTCTACTTTTGAATTAATTAATTCATCCTTATGGCAGCCACTGCTTATATAATCCTCATAATTCTATAATTAATTATTGCCCCTCCTATTCCTGGCAATTAATTAATTAATTAATAAGCTTTCCTCTTCAAATGGGGCGCCTATTTTGTGCATGCTCATGGCTGCCATTAAATAAATTAAATTTATTTAATTTTAAACTTCTACTTCCAGTTAACTCAAGCCTCACAGTACGCTTTGACCTTAGCCGCTGAAAATAAGAATTAATTAAATCAATTAATACTTTAAAAAGTATTATTTCTCTCCCAAATGGGGCGCACTTTTTTGTCATAAAGGGGCTGCATTAAATAAATAATATTTATTTAATTTTAGAATTTCTAATTCCAATTTCCTTTATCCACTTTTCCCTTGTTGACTTTTCCTCGTGCTTGGGCACCAAAATTGGGTGAATAAATATTATTTAATGCATTATTATTCACCCAAGGTGGGTCACACTTTTTGTCATGGGTGAATTCTATTTTTAAAAGTCAATTTCTAATGGGATTATTCACCCTGCACCGCAGCTCCAAAAATCCCATGATCCACTTAATTTGTTTTGACTTTCATTATGGGAATTTTTACCTTGCAAGGCAGGTAAGAAAATCCCATCAATGCTTCAAGTGATTTTCTTTTATTTCACAATGAGAATTTTCACCCTGCAAGGCAGGTAAGAAATTCCCGCCTACCTGCTGCCTCTAATTTTCCCATTGTGACTTAAGTGGCGTTGCTTCCATGGGAAAAAGTACCCTGCTAGGCAAGTACAAAATTTCCACCTGCCTGCTGATTCCAAAAATCCCATGATTCACTTCAAACCCTCTTTTTCCAAAAATGCGACCTGCCCAGAATAAGCTTTTTGGTGCACGACTTCGTCTTTTCCGAGAGAACCAGACCTCCGATGGCGAATTCCTTCTGGTACAACGTGCGTAGGTGATCTCCAGATACTCCAGGCCAAGAATCAGGCCAAACTGGCAAAGGAATTGATCCAGAAAATTTTCACAGAAAACGAAACAGGAAAACACAAAAACACAAAACGTTGTCAGAAGTCACAAATAAAGCCCAGGAATCATTCCTGGTTAAAACCCTACTAGTATATGGGAATATGACATATATGATCACAACAGGGTTAAACCGGAGCACAAATTGCCTCAAACGGGGCTCAAAATAATTAAATACAAATTTTCCGTAGGCAAACCCCAGCGACAGAATAAAACAAATTTGGACATTTGGGTATTTGTCAAAAATGGCTTATATGGCTCCTTGGGAATAACTTGACACATTACAAGAACTGTCTGGCACTAAAAACACAAAACGACCCATTATTTTAAAAGTATGAATTTTTTTTAAATAGGGTAGTCCCAAATTTCAAGGTGAAATCTGGGGACACCAATCGGCTTCGTCTGTGGACATCTTTTCCTCTGTCAGAATGACAAGGGAAAATATGAGATCCCAACCTCTCTGGTTTCGTATCTTGTCTTTTGGGCACGGGATCAGGCAAACAAAAACAACAAAACACAAAAACAAAACAAGGGAAAAACAAACAAAACTTTATTTATATACATACAGGTTTTACCCTGCTTTTTAGTTCCTGAATAGCTCCAGATGCTTCCCATTTAAAGGAAATGGTAAATCAATTCCATCCCGGTAGGCAAGGAAGAAGGTATCCATTCTTGCAGCTCTTTTGATCATGGAAGGTCCCTTTCCAGAGTGAATCAGATTTGACTTGCATGCCTTTCGGTTCATGTCTCTTGTCCCGCCAGAGTACCCAGTCTCCGATCTTGAACTTCTTTTCTTTGGCCTTCTTGTCAAATACTTTGGCCAAGTCCTTATCGACGTCATCTGGTGGTGGCTCATCCTTTCTTCTCTCTGTGGCGGGTAAGTCTGCATCAACTTGCTCCATTCCCAGATTTATTTGCTGCATTTTTGAGGAAGAACTATCACCATATTCTTTGTTCTTCTTCAGGTACTGATCATGCTTGTTTAAAGTCTCCACTAAGGAAACCAAACCCTTAGGGATTTTGCTACCTTTTGGTTGGATTGCTCCACTATCATCATCATAACATGGATCAGCTTTTCCTGTGACTGTTTGTCGTGGTGGTGATTTACTCCTTCAACATGCAGACATACAGATGTTTGTTCAGGGACTTTGGGGCGGTAGATCATCTCCACTTTATAGTTTCCTTGTCTGAATATGGACGGTGGTCTATCGGGATTTAATAGTGCAGCTGTGACTGCCAGAGAATCTGCATTGGAGTTTTAATTGTTTGGAATGAAGTCAATAGAGAAGGCTGCAAAATCCAGTGTGGCAGAAAGCACTTTATCTTTATAATGCTTCAGCTTATCTCTTTTGACTTGATTTCGTCCCTCGAACCAACTTTACTAGAAGTTTAGCATCTCCTTGGGCTTTGAGGAGTTTTACTCCTTTCTTTTTAGCTTTCTCCATTCCTAGAAGCAATGCTTCATACTCCGTCATATGATTGGTGTTCTCAAACATTAGCTTATGGGAGTATGGGAATATCTCATGATCTAGAGATATTAGTAGAACACCGGCTCCTGATCCAAAAGAACAACAGGTGCCTTTAAACTCCAAACAGTCCAAACTTTTTATTCTTCTTGTGTTGGCTTGGGCTCTGGTCGAATTTCTGGCTCTGAAATGTCTTTATCCATTTCCAAGAAGTATACACCATGGTCAGACCCCTGAAAAAGAATCTGAGATCTAGGATCCTCAAATTTTGTCACTAGTGTACTTGGACTTCTTTTCCAGCTCTAGCTTCTGATTAATCCCCTTGATAGGAATATGAGCACAGGGCCAATCCATCTTTACTTCTCCTCCCAGCTCTTTGCAGAAGTTTTCTACTCAGCAACATCCCGTAGGAGACAGGAATATCTGCAACTAAGAATGGTCATCTTTAATCTTTTGTCAGAAAAAGCTGCCAAAATAGCTTGTGCATCTTTGATTTTTCCGATTAAAGGGACTTGTCTCTCCATGGAATAACACCTTTTTATGGTCTTCATCAAGGTAAGACCAAGAGCATCTGCAACTTTAGCTGGCATGACATTTTCAGATGCACCTGAATCTAAAACGCAGTTCCTTAACTTGAAACCATTAAGCAATAAGGAAACATAGAATGGTTCCACTCTTTCAGAAGATGGTGAGGATTTAACAACTGCAGTGTTGTTTTGGGGAGGAGTATCCTTGGGCTTAAGCAAAAGGCCCTTTGATGCATTAGATGGTCCTGGTGATTACACATATTTGACTAGCCTAGTTAACTGCTTAAGAAAGGTTCTCGAGTATTCAGCTTCTGACATTTGAACTCTGGTTCTCTTAACATGATCAATAATGTCAAAAGAAGAAATAGATTCAGATACTTGAGCCGTCTTTCTGTGGTTGAGATGAAGAACTCGCATGCTTATCTTCTGGGAGCTAAGGAAGAAGGCAAAGGGCTTCCCCTTCTTTGTTCATCAGCTAACGCCTTGGCTTGGCGAGTTTGTGATCTTGTAAGTACTACATATGCATGACCATGATCGTCTTCAAGAAACCCCTCATAGTCATGTTCAGATTTGTAGTTAAGGTAATTAATGTTGGAGTCACCAGCAGGACCTACAAAATCATCATCTTCGAGCTGATCAACATTAGCTTCTTGGTCTTCTTCATTCATCTCCACGTTGTTTCTGAGGAGCAGCTTCAATTGCTAATCTTTGGGAACCAACAATGCGGGTTCCGATTGTTGTTGTTGAAATTCCGAGCAGGGGCAGTGTTGTTTCCAATGAGCCATCTGAGCCATTTGTTTCTTCATCTGCATCATCTCATTTGTTAACTTTTGCAGTAGTGAATCAGAAGTAGAAGGAGAGGATGAACTTTCAGCTCTAGTAAGTGTTGCTCTTTATCTTTCCAGCCATGATGAGGTCATCTTCAATATCAACCGCCATGTTTTGAGCTGCTAACAAATCAGCAGGACATGCTCTTCGTAGTTGATAGCTTACTTTAGGAAGCAAAGCATTGATGAAGAATACCTTTTGATTCTCATCATTCAAAGAAGTAGAAGCCAGAATTTTGTATAGTAATCTTTGGAATTTTGCAATAAAATTCCTGCATGTGCTCATGTGGCTCCTTCTTCAACTGAGTGATCTGAGTTATCAATGTACTGGAATCTTCAGCTGGTTTGAATCTTTTCATGAATGCATCCCGCATAGTATTCTAGTTGGTTATGGTGCTAGGAGCTAGCCGGTAGAACCATTCTCCAGCCAAGTCATGCAGAGTCTCTATGAAGAGTCTAACAGATACATCTTCATGTTCAACTACAAGCACTCCACAGGATATGAAAAAACACAGCCAAGTGGTCATCTGGATTCTGCTTTCCATCTCCAAAGAATTTTCATAAAATTCTTTCTCATCCCTTTAGGTAGATCATGCATAGGAGGAGTCAGATTCAGAGGCCTAAAAGCTGCTCCCCATGGAACAGGTACTGCAGGGGCAAGTGGCTGATTCTGCATCATGATTAATGAAGCACGTCTTCTTTGAGAATAGACTTGGTGAATAATTCCAGCTTCCAGATTATGCTGAAAATGATCTGGGATCTGGATGAGTTTGCACTCTTCTTCTTGGTGAAAGACTAGATCTGTGGCTTCTAACTTTGAAAAGCTTTGGTCTGCTAATTTGTGTTGTTATCCAGTGGAGTCGCCAAAAAACTGTTGGCTAGATTTTCTGCATTGTTGAAAACCTAGACAGTCATGAGATAAATCTCCCTCATTTACCGGTGAGGCTCCCATGTCAGATTTATCAATAAAATATGCTAGTATCTATATGGGGGTTTTACTTTAACTATTCAGCTCATGAACTATAGCTGTATAGTTTTGCAGCAAGTAAGCAGCTGTTTAAAGAAAGAAAATATTTATAGAAGAAGGAAATAATAAAACACAAGGAAGAAAATAGGGAAGATGTGCAACCCAATCAATAGATAACAGAGTTGATTGCATGCACATAGAAGAAACCAATAGATATCAACACACATAATTATAAGCAAAGGCAACTCTAGATCTAGATCTAAAATAACACAAAGTTTATTAGAAGATCTAAGATAGAAAGCTAAGAAACAAAATGCACCGTGACACAAAGTTCTCCGGAAATCTGCTCCTTTATATTCCTTTGCTTCAAGTGGCTATCAGGGGTTTCAGCACAAAGTCTAGAACACACGAATGTTGCTTACAAATTCTGATCCCTTAACCCGTAGGTTCTTCCTTTATTTATAGCATGTAGAGGGGAAATTACAAATAGGAAGCTTTTAGTGAACTGACACATGTGGAAGTTGTAAAGGAAACAACTGGCAATCTCCCTCCTAGAATTCCCCTTTACATGACATGCATGATTTCCAACTGAAGATAGATCCTTATATTTATGCCACCTATTTCCAAGTAGTTGACTTCTTCAAGTAATGGCTTTTAAACCAATTACTTACGTTTTCTAATATAATTGATTGCTCAATTACTTTATCAGAGGAAATAAGAGAAAGAAGAAGAAAGAGGAAAGTTGCAGCGTTGTCCTTTTTCATATTCTACATGCAACTGATTCTTTTGCCTTTGATTCTCACCAAACTGAATATGGAAGCAGTTGGATCCAGAAGAGGCTAGATCTGGGAAGTGGCTGGATCTGGAATTCCTTTGATTCTCACCAAACTAAATTTGGAAGCAGTTGGATCTGGAAGCGGCTGGATCTGAAAGCAAGTGACTGTGATTTTTTTGAAGCTTTTGTAGTTCTTCTCCAGTACATGCTTCAGTGCAATGTTTGCTGTAAATAACTCATCATTCTTATTTTTAATTGAATATGAGCAATTAAAATATTCTGGAAAGCACTCCAGGTGAATGCAAATCTCAATGAAGGCTTCAACTGAAAGATTGGGAGCACATGCACAAGATCCTGGAAGTAATTTTCCACGCACTGACTTCTACACAGACTGTGTCAGAAATAAGAGGATGAATTTGTGTCGGATTTGCAATTATGAGATCTAGATCTTATGAGATCTAGATCTGGATGTGTCTCCAATGTCAGCAAATATGGAAGTAATGCATGATGCCGTTGAGCTTTCTCGTTCATCCCACTTTGCCATGGTTGTATCTGCCTTTTTCCGAGCAATTCTTTTTCTCTTTATTCGGTAAAGAATTCTTTACAACCAATGCAGATCTGGAGATTTATTCAGATTCGGAGGATATGTTCAACGTATTGGACATTGATTTAAGCTCCCTTTTTCTTATAAAAGCACCTGTAATGAATTCCTGCAATTAATTCAAACAAAGATGGCAACCAGAACATGAACACTGGATTTTAATTATAAAAATCTGCATATATCAAGCCTGTTGCCCCAAAATTTGATGTTTTATTTGCATGCAAAGCAAGCATGAATTTTACCAACTTCACCTGGGCACCTGTACCACTATGCAGACAATTAATCAGACACAATTCAAGCTCCTTCAATCCTAGGCGCCAAACTTTGAAGCTTCCCAACAGTGAAAAATAAACCTTCTAATGCAAAAATCCTCCTTCCTTGGGCACCAAAATTGTCTGGGCTGCACTTCCTTGCTATTGAATTAATTAATTCATCCTTATGGCAGCCCATGCTTATATAATTCTCATCATTCTATAATTAATTATTGCCCCTCCTATTCCTGGCAATTAATTAATTAATTAATTAACATGCTTTTCTCTTCAAATGGGGCACCTATTTTGTGCATGCTCATGGCTGTCATTAAATAAATTAAATTTATTTAATTTTAGCCCTCTATTTCTAGTTCACTTAATCTACATAGTATGCTTTGACCTCACCCACTGAAAATAGGAATTAATTATATCAATTAATACTTTAAAAAGGTATTATTTCTTCTCCCAAATGGGGCGCACTTTTTTGTCATGAAAGGGGCTGCATTAAATAAATAATATTTATTTAATTTTAGAATTTCTAATTCCAATTTCCTTTATCCACTTTTCCCTTGTTGACTTTTCCTCATGCTTGGGCACCAAAATTGGGTGAATAAATATTATTAAATGCATTATTATTCACCCAAGGTGGGTCGCACTTTTTGGCAAGGGTGAATTCTATTTTTAAAAGCCAATTAACTAATGGGATTATTCACCCTGCACCGCAGCTCCAAAAATCCCATGATCCACTTAAGTTGTTTGACTTTCATAATGGGATTATTTACCCTACAAGGCACGTAATTAAATCTCATCAATACCTTAACTGATTTTTCTTTTATTTCACAATGGGAATTTTTACTCTGCAAGGCAGGTAAGAAATTCCCGCCTGCCTGATGCCTCTAATTTTCCCATTGTGACTTAAGTGGCGTTGCTTCCATGGGAAAAAGTACCCTGCTAGGCAGGTATAAAATTCTCACCTGTCTGCTGCTTCCAAAAATCCCATGATCCACTTCAAACCCTCTTTTTCCAAAAATGTGGCCTGCCCAAAAGAAGCTTTTTTGTGCATGACTTTGTCTTTTCTGAGAGAACCAAACCTCCGAGTGGCAAATTCCTTCTGGAATAACGTGCATAGGTGATCTCCAAATACTCCAGGAAAAGAATCAAACCAAACCGGCAAAAAGAATTGATCCAGAGAAATTTCACAGAAAACAAAATGGGGAAAACAAAACCAAAAAACATAAAACATTGCCAGAAGTCACAAATAAAGCCCAGGATCCATTTCTGGTTAAAACCCTACTGGTATATGGGAAAATTGACATGTATGATCACAACAGGGTTAAACCGGAGCACAAATCACCTCAAACAGGGCTCAAAATAATTAAATACAAATTTCCCCTCAGGCAAACCCCAGCGATAGAATAAAATAATTTTGGGCATCTGGGTATTTGTCGAAAATGGATTATATGGCTCCTTGGGAATATCTTGACACAATACAAGAAACCTTCTGGCAATAAAAACACAAAATGACCCATTATTTTAAAAGTACGATTTTATTTTTTAATAGGGTAGTCCCAAATTTCAGAGTGAAATCTAGGGACACTAGGATCCTTAGCACACAATGTCCATTGTAGGATGTTACTAAGGTCATTTACAAGGCATGTTTGAGTTTTAATGCATTTCTTACATCTTAGGATGAGTATCAAGAGTTTCATGCTCAATGAGACTGACTTTCTCAAAAAAAAAGATATGAACAACTTTGAATTGGACTAGTACAAAGTTGGAAAAAGATATATTTGGGTGTTCTATTGTTGTCCCAGACTCTAGCCACGTATAGTACCCTAAATTAATGGACTAATGGCATTTGGCAATTATCCTTGGAGATTGTGAAAGCTCAAGCCCAAATCCCATTTGTGCACTTAATTGACTTATTCCTGACACGCATCCCGCTCAGTTTAGAACTCCATAGGTTCCCAACCCACGTCACACGTGTTACTCGTGCTTTGACCCATCAAAGAACCTAAGAGACTGAGATACAAAACACATGATCGGACTAATGGCCACCTATCTCCAATTTCCAAAATAGAGTTTCTGGGAACTTTCCATCGAGGGCAATAGTCGCCCTGATGGCAGTGACAACAACTGGCCGGTGGTTTTGAACCAAAGCCGTATCGTTTGTCGTCCTCTAATCAGACACTGGTGAATTGGCGGCAAATGCAAAGGTTAGCTTAGTCGGCTAAACCCATCTTTCATCGAAATATCAGATATACAAAAATAGAATCACAATCACCTCACCCACATAAGAAGGGCCTCATCTGATCACATCTTTGGGCTGGACCTAGGAAGATCACAGACAAGGTAAATGAACTTCATGCATACACGCTCAACTCTCTAAAAGTTTGGAAACTCAGTATGATGTGCGTGAATTTTAAAGCCTTCAATTCTTCTTTTAATTTGAAAATGTATACTCTTCCGAGCTAAGTATTCTATTCATTTCTATACAGATCAAATATCATTGGGTTTCAAAATGCTCAAGAGCCTTTCCCATCCGAGTCGCCATTTATTGTTTCCACAACAAGCACCCCTAATTTCTTTAAGGAAATCAAGGAACCTCTTTTTTGCCTTTCTAAGAAATTTGTGCAATTTGCATGTGCAATGAGCCCTTTTTTGTTATGTGGAAAGTAAAAGAATATAATTAAATAAAACTCCAAAACTAAATCTTTGGATAATATGCAGTCAGCTTCAAAATTTTAAAGATGGCAAAAATATAAATTGGACATAAGGACTCAGACAAGCAAGTGATAATCATATAACGATAGACAAAGCATGTTATGTCCCCAAATAAAATAATCTATTTCTAAAGTGATGGACATCACTCAAAAATGTTTCCATTTCTTTTACCTGAAATTCAGCCTACATACATTTTTTATATAAACATTCAAAGAAAATATTCAGAGAATATGAGACACCTATTGGAAATTAGGACACTGTGTGAGGGGTTGTAATATCCCCTAAATGGTAATATTAATTAAATTCTATTAAACTACTTGCAAAGGAAGTAAAATTAGAAGAGAAACCAATCTAGGTTCACCTCAACTAACCCAGTGTCGGCTTTAATACAACCCAAATGGGGTTGGAGTGAGCCAAGGTAAAGATTTAGATGGGTTTACTAGTTGGAATTAACACTTCTTTAACCAAATAACTTGCAACAATAGTAAAATAAATTAAAAGTGTTGAAAATGACTGCAAACTTCAAAAATTAATATCTTAGACACAATATTAACTCTTTTTACCTAAAATAAATTGCAGTTGGATGATAAAATTATAATCTTTCAAATGAACCGGTACAATCAGAATTTTAACTAACTGTAACCCACTCAAATCAGCCCCCGAATCTACAAATCAAGTCCCTAGGGTTAAGGGAAATCATAAAATGAATTCCATCTTTAATATTCACTTCCCTACACTCAAAATCATCACTTTCAGATCTGCATTAATTGATTTATAACAACAGATCAAAAAGCCCTTCACTAATTCTTCCAAAATATGACAGAAATTCACCCAATCCAGTCGATTTAATTAGCATAAATTCCAACAAGGTTTGCAGCTCCAAATATCATGAAATAAGTGCATTTACCATAGAATAATGAGCAAGAACAGTTCAGATTTTATTCTTGCAAAAATACTATTCAAAAACACCATAAATCTCCTTCCAATAAATCGATTTATAGATGACAAACTAGCTGCAATTTATAGAATTTATTAATCAAATGATGGCTCAAAAACTCTCCAAATAACCTCACAAACTCTCACAATAATGGCAACTTCACTTAAATTGAATAGAAAGTGCAAATAACTTATCAATTCAAGCTCTCAAGGGAACACACACTTCACAATGGGTGGTGTTGATGAACATCTTTGTTTATTTATCACAATAATGGGCATACATCCCTCTTCAAGCATTTAAGATAAGTTATAATAACTGTTAACATGCAAAAGCGTGCCCATCATCTTCTTTTATAACTTTTCCTTGCCTAGGAAGCATGGATACGCCCAAAGACCCCCTCGTATCCCCTTTGATACGTATCGGATATGGATAAAGATAAGGATATGATACAGATACGTGCATAATACATACCGAATACATCAGGATACGTCGCGGATATGTACATTTACGTATCCGTGACGTATCTTGATGTATCCCGTATGTATCATGCACATATCCTGCAGTAAATATGTCTTTTTTAAGTTTTATTTCATTTTTTTTAAGTTTTATTTCATTTTTAAGTAAATACGTATCCTGTAGTAAATATGAAATGTAAAATCTTAAGTATATTGTATGTTTTGAAAATTTGAACATGGATCCTAGTATATTTTTCAAATTTCAAGTTTTGTTCGTATTCATGTTGACATGATATTCGTATATCATATGTATGGCAGCCACATGATCAATAAAAATGCAAAGTCTTAAGTAACTATATATTGAATGCTTTGAACATTGATTCAAGTTTTGTATTACTATTTCAGTTTTTTATGGACTAAAAAATGAGTAAAATGAGTAAGATGTACATAAAAAATTAAATATATATTATATATAATATATATATATATATATATATATATATTTTAATATATATGTACGGACGTATCCAAGACGTATCGTATCCAAGGGTTTTTTAAATTGACGTATCCACGTATCGTATCCATATCCAAACCGATACTTGTATCTGTATCCTGGCAACATAGTTCTTTGCTCAATCTCCAAAGTTCCTTCTCCAATTTTAGTGCCAAAATATAAGAGAGAATCTTATTTTAAAAAGTGCCTGAAAATCACACTCAAAACAAATATTAAATGCATGGAGAATTTAATTTAAATGATGCCCATATGAATCGACCCATGCTTAGAATAAATTAATTTATTCAAATATTAATTATTAAATAATCTCAAGAAAATGCAACTTGCTTGGTGACTTAATTTACTTTCAAAAATAAATAATTATTATCCCAAGGAAATCGATTTTCTCTCTCATATTTTGATTTGCACAAAAAATATATTTTGATTTTTAAATTCAAGTGTGCAAATCGATTTCCCCTTATTTTAATTTTTATTTGAAAAGGGGAACATTACAGGGGGTGAATCAGTGTCTATTCAAATTTTGACAAACTGTTCAAATTACTTAATTTGAAATGATGAATCCAAATCAAACACTCACAAACAATAGAAAAATGAGAGAGAGCACACAAAGACAAGATTTAATGTGGGAAACCAAAACTGGTAAAAAAAACCACTAAAATAAAGAACTAACTTAGGACAAGAATATGCCATGTACTATGTTTGACATTTATTTCAAGTTGAGAATCTACTCAACATGGAGTTGTAACTCCAAAAATTTAACCAAACTACTACTCATCTGTTGACAAGATTCAATCTTCCTACAAGCTTCAACTCACAAGTCTCAATAAGGATTCTTCCTATACCTTCTACAAGCTATAACTCACAAGGACAGCTATCTACTCCCTTTTTCTAAGTTAGAACTTATAATTTTTGCAAGATTTCAATCGCATCATACTTGATTTGTTATCTTCTAACGACTGATAGTAACCACTATATTTGTTCACTCTTCTCTTCTCAGTTATGCTGCTAATCTATTCCCCCTCTCTTCTGATCATATCACTGAGTTAGATACAATGCTTTGTTATTCCAGTGGTATCATTCCATCTCATACTTTCAAATGCCATGTTTTCACTCACTGAATCATAGGCACCTGACTTCTTATGTGCTTCAATCTTGCTGCATATTTTTACAGTCTCTCATGTTCAAAATAATCCTCCTCTTAATCACCTTGATACACCAATATTTTTCCCATAGTTACTAGACGTCCTTTGATACTCATGCTCATGTCAGCTCATTCATTCAACTGCCCACTATTTGCTCATGACTCAGCTATCTTTTCCTCTTAATTCACAATCCTATCTTCCTCCAACAAGATTCTCAACTTTACTCCGGTACTTGATGACACTGATATATTATCTTGCTTGCATAGTAATATCCCTACATTCTTCTATTGAGCATCAACCTCATTAATCAAACTCTTATCTTACTTTAGTCATAACCTTGTCATCTGCTGACGTATTCTCATTTTCATTTCATGTACGCTAACAAGTTATCATCAACATTTTCATACTTACAATTTCTTCCAAGCTTTCACATACTATCTACATCCTTGATCACAGATTCAACCTTAATCAACATAGACATAAAAAATGGTAACCTATTTTTAGAAAATCAAGAATTAATCTGCTTGTCCTTATCAACTTCCAGTTCTATGTGACACTTCAACATATCACATCCTAAAATAGCTCGTACAAAGGGGAGATAAAGCAAGTGTTTCAATTTAAACTCCTTTTGAAGATCATGATAACAACTATGTCATGCATTCAGTTTTGCCTCCAAAACTTGCAGGTACTTTTGCAAGATTCTTATAGATTCCCTAGGAAGACATAATGATAACCAAATAAGTATTATGAACTTCTTCTCACAACTGACTACAATTTTCAAGACCAACTTCATAACCATGTTCATACAAACTATTATGGTTGCATTGATAGTGATTGTTTAATTCATCAAACGAGCATTCATGTTGTCCTGAAGCCAAATGATGGGTATATCTAGAGGATGTCACTGCATGAGGAAGCACATTACAGAAGCTCTATCAATTATTCCTTTACAAACTCATTTCAAAATACTCAACCTTATTTAATTTCTCACTTTTCTTCTTCGTAGAAGCGAAAGAGAGTGCATTAGATGCTGGGTTACAGTTGTTGTCACACTTGCACAGAGTAGGGATGGTTATGCTATTCAATAGCTCACTGAGAAGTAAACATGTCAAGGGATTACTGATCTAAAATTGACCTTTATAAACACCAAAGGATTTGGTTGATAAAAAAAATAGAGTCATAGCTTATGAACTTCATAAACTATGCATTGACGACTGAGAATCCACTGTACTGTCATCACAGACTTGCAGTTTGTCAATGTACTAAGGAGTTCATAGCATCTCTTCTCATTCCACCAACACTTCAAAGGCATGATTCAAGTGAGAAGATTTCATTCCTGATCCACTTACTTCCTTGTATCATACTGAGAAAGGCAAACTTCTCTTGTTTTTACACACTGTACACATTGAGGGTTTTAGAATTCAAACCCTAGGCTTCCTTTTGAAGGCTTACATTAACCTGTGCTTCACTTTTATGCCACTGTAAATGTGTAATGACTTCAACATTATAGGTTCTTGCAACAACTTCAAGGCTTCTTGTGCATTGATTGATTGGAGAGCTTCAAGAATTAGATCACTGCAGAGTCTTTTCCACATGAGCCAGTCCCAGTTTTAAGAAGGGAAGGTTTTGACTCATTTCAGTCTTTTTTCTAGACATCTAAGGAACATTTTTTGAAGCTCCATAACTGCTCCATACTTCGACTGCTTATCAACATCATATACACTCACCACACAGTGAATAAGGTCATGAAAAAAGAACAATATCAGACTGTGTTAACATGTTCTCAAGGTGCTACTAGACAATTTTGGATGTGTAGACTTTTTACTAGCATATTCTTTATTCTAGTGATAAACTTTGGAAGGAGCACTCCAAAGAGACCCTAATCACACTCTTCATCAACTTGGCTGTAGATCATGTAAAGGGAAATTTGCTAGCACAGTCCACAGTACAGCCTTCTTGACAAGATAATGCAAGGCAGTTTAGAGACACTGAGTTTTAGGCTTCCTAATCTCATCAAAAGTGCACACCAAGAGCTTTTTCAACACTCATTTGACATGTAGAAGGGATTATGACAACTTTTTCATCTCAGTTCGCTCACACATGGCAACCTTCAACCATTTTCCAAGTCTTCATACCCAGATTTGCATGATTGTTCTTTAGTGGTAGGAGGAGCAAAGGACTGATTTTACACCACATGACTGAGAACCTTTGAGATCAGTGATTAGACATCAAGCACGAGTATTCACACCTAGTGATTCACCTTGGAATCTCCAAAACCGCACTATACATGCAAGACTTGCAAAAACAGAGCATTTCCGTACAACACAACCATGCTTGGATAGCACACATACCACCATTTTTCCTGGAGAGATTCTTTTACACTTCTGAGGGATTGTACCTACTTGCACAGGTCATTTGGAGTCGAGAATAACTCATTTTGTGCCTACAGCTTCAAGGAGTTCTAGAGAGAGAAAAACCTTGTTAGAAAAATGAATAGAACTTCTTTGTTTCTTATCCAATTTCCCTCAAACTTTTTACAAAATTTCAGTCTTGGATTGTCTCTTCAAAAATTATTTCTATGATTTATCTGAAGAATGCTAGATAAGGTTGTTTTGGATGCTAAGAAGATAGGGGTGCTCAGATTTTCATTCCCTAAGAAACAAGTTTTAGAAAAACTTGAATAACTTCAAAACCCCATTTCAAAATTGAAAAGAATTTGACACATAGAACCTAAAATACATCCCTCTACATGCTCTGTAGGTTGGTTGCCAATTAATATTATTGTATATCCTAGACTAATCTCATTTACCTCAACATTCACAACAAGTTCTCAAAGGTAGTTTTGGTGAAAATCTCGAGTTTTTCCTTCAGAAGCTAAATTAATCCTTGTGTATGCTCATACATGCCCTAGGAAAATGTTCCTAAGATCCTCCCAGGATTATCTAGTCTTTTCGAATGACCTTCTTTGTGCCCATACACCTCATTAGGCCCTTGAAATAGGTCTAACTGATCCAGTTTCAACTTTCAACTGTGACTCCCAACACTTGACCTGATACACACTCCAAAAGCTCTTGCACATGCTCGAACCATCAATTCAGACCTATAGAAAACTTGAGCCTAGCACACCAACCATATCCATACCTCCAGTGGGTCCCTACCTCACTGACCAAGCCTGTAACACACTGAAACCATCCTGAATGCTCAATGAACCTGAAAAGGCACTACCAATCAACCTTCATGTCCCTAAACTGAGCCTCACTTCACCACTCACAACTTTTCCATCAATGCCACCTGACATCGATGACAACACCAATGCACCAGGGTTCAACAACACCAGTGTTCATCTAATAGTGCCAATCATTTAACATATTAATCTATCTTAGAGGCTACATGTATAAGAGAGGTACACTATGGACAAATTGAGTGCATAAAGATACCCGGTGTGCTAAACTTTTAGGGAGAGTCGCATGGATACAGATGCGGATATGGATACGGATATGGTACTGGATACAAATGCAACTAGTTTTTAATGCCCCCTGATATGGATACAACATATCTATAATATTTAAAATATCATAATAATCCAAATTAAAATTAGAAATATATATTAACAATAATTATTAATTTTACATCATAACGAATTTATACATTAGATTAAAATTACAAGCACATTACACACTCCTAGCCCATGAGAAGGTAGGAAGTTGGGGATTAAATGGATAAAGAAAAAGTACAGCTTGTGTAGGCCAACGGAAAATAAACGAAATGAAAAAAGAAATAGAGTAGACCAAAAGAAACAGAACAAATGAATTGCATTTTGATCAGAGCCAATTGAAAACTTTGAAGTAAAAGATCAAATCAACACTCTCACCTCCATATCCTCAATTGTTTCTGCTAAAATGCATTTATAGAAGATCATTTGCAGTTTTTTAACATCTTTGCAGCCTTTTGAAGGGGTTTTTCTTGTTTTTTTTTTACTTTTATATCAAATAAGGCTATAGTCACCCTACATACCATATCTAGTTGTATCTAATATGGCCTAGTTACGGGTTTGTATTTGGATAAGGTTGGGGAGGTATCCAAACTATATCCAAGCCACATTGTACCCATATCCATATCCGGCACACGGATACGTGTACCCTATCAGCAGAGGTGGCATATCCACAAACCCTACTTCAAGGTATCCCTCTAGCCAATACTACTCCGAATAGAAATTAAAATAGACCTGCACTAGGAAAAACATTTTTTTAATAGGACTTGCATCATATCAAAATCAGTTAGGCTACCCCCCATTCCAGGCTAGAGGCTTGACATACTGAACCATACGCCTATCGGCTTGTAGTGATATGCATTCCAACATAAACCCAGATGCAAAGAAATCTATTCTAAACCCCACGATCCTTACCTCTTTTTCTTTGCCACCTTCAACAATATATGGTTTATCAATCTCTGGAATTTGTACCAAGCTCCTATGGTGCTGCAAATTACACACAAAAACGTAATGTCAACAACAAATATATACATAGATGCCAAACAATAACTAAAACCTTAAAAAAGAAAAATCTAACTGTTGGATAATCTACTCTGAACAGACCCTGAAATATAAGTTTGTCTTGAATTTAGCTGACCTATCTAAAGCTTTTGAAAAAACACAACGAAGAAATACTTGGGCCATGCAGGAGAATGGATTGAAGTGAAATTATGGTGAAAAGCTTAACAATCAAGAATGAAATTATTAGAAATATGATTCTACTTATTATGACTATTGAATTATGCTCATCTGAACACATATTGAAACCATACAAAGTTAAACAAGGGAGAAGGAATGCACCTTTGGCATCAGTAAACAAATGCACTTGCATACCGCAGTAAAGATTTATCGCAATGTAAGAGTAAAGAGTAATAAATAATAATTTTTTGGGAAATAATAAATTTCTAAATTAATGGGACTAATATAGGTCGATGTAAGATGACATGCTGCAGTCCTTGTACCTGTAATCAATGCCGTCAGCTTGCAAAATTTCTTTTATAGGGTATGACAGAACTTCCACCACTTCAAAGAAGAGAAAATTTGGAGTAAAGAGTAATCAATAATTATTTATTGGGAAATAAGGATTTTCTAAATTAGTGGGACAAATAAAGGTCAATGTAAAATGGCATGCTTTAGTTCTTGTACCTGTTCTCAATGTCGTCAGCTTGTGAAATGTTTGATTTCTTTTAAAGGGTATGAGAGAACTTCCATCCCTTCAAAGAAGAGAAAAGTTGGCATCCAAAAAGGAGGTGGGCATTTCAACAAGGAATTTTGCTATATTAGGACCATTATCGTTACATTGCTCAATGTGCAAAATTGACTTCATGGTACTAGTGAAATTAAAATAACCCAAGTGTAATGTAGAAGAATGAAGATGCCGAAGAGACGATGCAAAGCAGGCCCTTCAGGAGAAATGAACCAGTTCAAAAAATGATGGCACGTGCTAAGGAAGATATTGAAAGTTGAAACAGATCACCTCCTTGAGTTGCATCCATCTATACACCCTCAAATGTTCTGGAGTATTGAGTGATACAGTGCTTGGAGTGACTTGACCAATGGCTGAGATACATCAATGGTGGGAGTTACATACACCGGATTTTATTGTTGAATCTTTAATTAATTTTGATCTTTTACATGTCAAATTCTTCGAATAAATCAGTAAGTAAATTTTCGAATTCCAATAGGAAAACTTGAATGTGTGTATGTATCCAGCTTTGTTCTTTTTTTAAGACTAACATTTATCAACTGACATTAGCACATTTTAGTTTATCAAATGTGGTATAATTGTTCTTTATCGATTTTGTTCCTCAGCTTTAATTTTTTGTGCTTGCACCCTGATGATTCAAATAATAAAGTTCTATTATATTACACACATATACACAAATGCATCAACACACCTAAATTTGAAGTGGAATACCTGCACTCAAACCCACCAATGTTATCAGCTATGCATATTTCAAATCAGAAAGATATGACGTGAGCTCAAATACTCAACTCTATAACTAAAAGGATGACAAGTATAGGAACAAGTTTAGTGAAAAAAGAATTTGGATTTCAATGATTGGAGTTGAACTATTATATCATGTGTATTTCCTATTCGTAAGCCCTGGTATAACTGACTGAATTGATGGAGCTCACAAAGAGTTGAATTGTGAAAAATTGCTATGGAATTGTAGATTAGAACTATGACATGATCAAAAAGAGCCGATTGTACGTACAAAAAACTGTATATATCCTTGACCAGTTCAAAATTCTGCGTGGTTGGTTTTTCTAGAGTATCCAAGAGGTGGAGATGTTAATTTTTGCACTTTACAACTTGCTACGATGTTCTTTTCTATGCACAAACTTAGATGCCCCCCTAAGTTGGCAGAGAAAATGCACGGGAAAAAATGTAGAAATGACCAATCAACTAATATTTTTTAAAACTTGTGTTGCTTAGCATGTCCACAAGGTTGTTAGGTGTTTCAATGGCCAAAAATGAAATAGTTGCATCTACTAAGTGTGAACAAACATATACCTAAAAGCTGACACCAAAGAATTTTCAAGATGCTGCCCTAACATTGCTCATTTGTGAGTTAATACCATAAATGATAATGCTTGATTTTTGAAATGTTTCCCAATTGTTGAAGACATGTATGAGACTGTCACAAAAGACTTTTTTGGTGATGGTAATCACAAATGCATCCTCCTAAAAGATAAATATTGGTTCCTGCTCTCCTAAGAAAGGCCTAGTGGATGCAATTCGTTAGGTCATTCCTAGCAAGTACTATGTTAACTGCTAATGCCCACAAATAGTTAGGCCAATCCTGGCAAGTTCTATGTTAACTGCTAATGTCCACAAATTACACTGGACATTAAAAAAAAAATTCCACACAAACGACATATGATAGAATGCAGAGCAAAAGAATACAATTAAATAAAAACCAAAATTAGCTCTTTGGATAAGATGCAGTGTGCTTCAAAGTTTCAAAGGTGGCTAAAATTTAAATTGGATGAAAGGAGACAGAAGAGCAAGTAATTATCATCCCCAAAGAAAATAATCTACCGCTGAAGTGATGATCATCACTCAAAAACGTTTCCATTTCTTTCACTTAAAATCAAACAACATACATTTGGATATGGGCATTCAAAGAAAAGGTTCAGAGAATTTGGGACATGAGAGTTCATCTGATAGTGCCAATCATTAAATGTATTAATGTAAGTATCTTAGCAGGTACATGTATGAGAGTGGTACATTATGGGCAAATTGTGTGCATAAAGATACCCAACATGCTAAACTTCTAGGTATCCCTCTAGCCAATACTTCTCAGTATAGAAATTAGAATAGACCTGCCCTAAGAAAAATATTTTTTCAATAGTACTTGCATCATATCAAAACCAGTTAGGCTACTCCCCATTTCAGGTTAGAGGCTTGATATACTGAACAATAAACATATCATCTTACAATGATATGAATACCAACATAAACCCAAATGCAAAGAAACCTCTTGTAAACCCACACAATCCTACTTTTTTTCTTTGTCACCTTCAAGGCTTCAACAATGTATGCTTTATCACTCTCTGCAATTTGGACCAAATTCATACGGAGCTGTAAATTATACCAAAAAGATAATGTTAAATACTTTATAAATAGATGCCAAAGGATAACTAAAACCTTAAAAACAAAAATTCCGAACTGTGGAATAGCCTATTCTGAACAGACCTTGAAAGATAGCTTCTTGTTGAATTTAGCTGACATATCTTAAGTCTTTAACAAACACAACTAAGGAATACTTAGGCCATGCAGGAGAATGGAATGAAGTGAAATGATAACGAAAAGCTTCTTGTTGAATTTAGCTGATCTATCTAAACTCTTTAACAAAGACAAGTAAGGAATACTTAGGCCATGTAGGAGAATGAATTTAAGTGAAATGATAATGGATAGATAAGGAATATTTATATCTGACTATTTAGTTATACTCATCTAAACAGAAATTGAAACAATACAAAGTTAACTGTGGAGAAGTAATACACCATTGGCTTCAGTAAACCAAGGCAATTCAAAACTACAGGGTAAATATTTATGGCATGCAAGAGTAAAGAGTAATTAATTATTATTTATCGGGAAAAAATGATTTTCTAAATTAGTGGCACAAATAAAGTTTGATGTAAAATGACGTGTTACAGTCCTTGTACCTATTCTCAATGCCACCATCTTGTGAAATGTTTGATTTTCTTTATAAGGTGTGAGAAAACTTCCACCACTTCAGAGAACGAAAAGTTGGTATCCAAAAAGGAGGGAAACATTTCAATAAGGAATTTCGCTGCACTAGGACCACTATAGTTACATTGCTCATTGTGCATAATTGATTTTATGGTACTAGTGAATTTAAAATAACCCAAGTGAAATGTGGAAGCATGAAGATTGCGAAGAGAAAATGCAAAGCAGGCCCTTCAGAGAAATGTATAAATCAAAAAAATGATGATGCGTGTGAGGATGAAAAGACTGAAACAGATGACCTACTTGATTTGCCTTCGTCGATACACACTGAAATGTTTTAGAGCATTGAGTGATATGGTACTTGGAGGGACTTGACCGATGACTTAGATACATCAGTGGTGGGAGTTACATAGACCAGCTTTGATTGTCGAATCTTTATGTAATTTTGATCTTTTAATTGCCGAATTCTTGGTATAAATCAGTAGGTAAATTTTAAACTTCAATAGGAAAACATGAGCGTGTGTATATATCCAAATTTGTACTTGTTTTAAGACTGGCATATATCAACTGACATTTGCTCATTTTCATTTATCAAATGTAGTATAATTGTTCTTCTTTATTATTTTTCTTCCTCGGCTTTAATTTTTTGTGTTTGGACCCTAATGATTTAAATATTAAAGTTGATTGTGTACACAAATACATCAATACAATCAAATTTGAAATGGAATAACTGCAATCACACCCACATACTTTAGCAGCTATGGATATTCCAAATCAGAAAGATATGACGTGAGCTCAAATACTCAACTCTATAACTTAAAGGATGACAAGTATAGGCACAAGTCTAGTGAAAAAATGAATTTGGATTTCCATGACTAGAGTTGAACCATTATATAATGTGTATTTCCTATTAGTAAGCCCTAGTAAAACTGACTAAATTGATGGAACTCACAAGGGGTTCAATTGTGGCGAATTGCTATGGAACATGGATTTAGAATTATGACATGATCAAAAAGGGCTGATTGGACATGCAAATAGCCGTATATATCCTTTACCAGTCCCCAAGAGGTGGAGATGTTAATTTTTGCACTTTGCAACTTGGTATGATGTTCTTAGTTAGATACTACCCTAAGTTGGCATAGAATACATGGGGAAAAAATGTAGAAACGACAAAACAACTAAGATTTTTGAAAACTTGTGTTACCGAACATGTCCACAAGGATGTTAGGTATTTCAATGGCCAAAAATGAAATATTTGCACCTACTAAGTGCTAACAAAATCTACCTCTATAGCATTTTCAAGCTGCCACCCTGACATTACTCATTTGTGAGTTAGTACCATAAATTATAATGTTTGATTTTTGTAATGTTTCTCAATTGTTGAAGACAAGTACCAGACCATCACGGAAAACTTCTTTGGCTATGTTAATCACAAATGCATCCTCCTAAAAGATAAATAGCGGTTCCCGCTGTCCTAAGAAAGGCCTAGTAGACACAATTAGTTAGGTCAGTCCTAGCAAGTTCTATGTTAATTGCTAATGCCCGCAGATAGTTAGGTTAGTCCTAACAAGTTCTATGTCAACTGCTAATGCCAAAAATTACACTGGACATAAAAAATAATTTGCAATGCAGACAAACGACAAAAGCTAAAGAATACAATTAAATAAAACTCCAAAACCGACTCTTTGGATAATATGCGGTCTGATTTGAATATAAAGCACGGCAGGGAAGAACGGGTGAGGTTGTAAATACAGTGAATACTTGGAAACCACAGAAATCCTTGTTCTAACTTAAAACCATCACCAAAAGCAGATGCAACTCATAACATGGAAAGTGGACCTCAATTTCCTGAATAAGAATTTTTATCAGCTTAAAATGGCATCCATTCAAACACAAATCCAAATGCAACGCAATCTATTCTGAACCCAGGAATTCTGACCTCTTTTTCTTCACCACATGCAACAGCGAATGCTTCATCACTCTCTTCCATTGGGACCAAATTCATATAATGCAAGTTGCTGTAAATGCAATACGAAAACATAAGAAAACTAAAACCCAGAAAGAAATAGAAAAAAAGTTGAAAACTCCTAACTGTGAGAAAATGTCTTCTGACCAGACCCTTCGATATAGTTCTGGTTAGAATTAAGCTGGCCTATCCGACACACCCATATCCTGAAGTATCTTCAAGCCTTGCAGGTGATGCAAATGCAATAAAATAAACTGAATTGAGATCAAGACATAAAAGATTAACAGCGGAAAACCCAATTGTTCGAAATGCATATCGATTCCTTAGCTATGTTAAAACTATACAGAGCTAAACAGTGGAACAGTTGCATCTCTAAACGAGGCAATTGCATCGTACCGTGTAATTATTTGGTGGCAACGCGTAATTATTTGTTGGCACATTGGGAAGATGCATTGGAAGAAATGATTTCCTAAACTGGTGGAAGTGTGGGAAATAATGACCCATGTAAAATGACACGAGGAAAGTTAAAATCCCTGTAGGGAGGTTCAATGCCATGAGCTTGTGACAGGTTTGGTTTATTTCAAAGGATGATGGAACTTTTCATCAATGCAAGGACGAAGAAATAAGGTGGGAAAAAAGAGGAGGAAGTTTGGCCATGTTTTAATACAGGGTGATGGGAATGGAATGTCTCATACTATTTTACTTCTTTCTTTCTTTTTATCAAACGACTAAGTACCTCCTTTATTCAATTTTTAGGAATTTAGTTATTTTCTTTTGCAAGGACTGCCTCCTTTATTTGATATTTTAGAAATTTGGTTCATGGACTATCTTTACTGTGGCGTTTGATCCTAGGGGGAGGGTTATGACACACTCTTCTACACAATTGTAACTAATTAACTTAGGGATTTATATGCTATTTTGATAATTATATTATTATGAGTTCATTTCATAAATATTATAGAGAAATAAAATGATTGTAGCTTTCACTATGTTTTTAGGGATCATTTTTTATAAATAAATATTTTTTCATGATTTAAAGGATATGAAAGATAACAAATTGTAATTTTGACAAATCTCGTAAAAAATGATGTATTTTTGGAAAGAAGACAAATATAAAAGATGAGGTGGGGATAATTTGGTTGAGAAAAGTCAGAAAGGTAATGAAAGTTCAACTAGGGTTTGTGCTTTTGAAAGTATGTCTTGTCTTTGTTACAGTACTAACAAGTTTAATGATACGAGTAGGATATTATATGGTCACACATAAATATCGTGTTGATTCATAGGCATTTCCTCTGCCCTTATGGCGATGAGTTCACAAACTTGTTATACTGATGGCATCTCCACAACACATGCATCAATTAATTCAAGTTGCACCAGCGAAATTCTTAATGACCATAGTTGTGAAACGAACGAGAAAGTTTGTCTTGAAGGTCTTTCAAAAGGTTGGATTTCCTTGAATTTGACAAGGTTTGTCACTAGTTTAAACCTTTTACTTTAATTGGTTAATTTTTTGTTCGAATCCCCTTAGAAGGCTATAAACACTAAATCACACACTTTGGGTATCTATCTAGTCCTGATCGCATACTATTATTGATATGATTCCTAAGTAAGACAAGTATTAATTAACCCATGTATTTGGCCATCTTTACTTGCTTTCTATTGTCACTTTTGATCTCACACCCTTTCTATCGCAATCTGTTTTTTTGTACTTCGGCATTTCTCATCCTAAACGTCGGTGCCTGGTGCCCCCATCCCCTCTGGGCACCCCTGACCTATTTGTAATTGGTTCACATATTTTGGGTCCTTTCTAGCTGTTTGGGCATCTTATCTTTTTGGTAGTCGGCCTTTTCGGGGTTAATTACAAAATTCAAGAAAAAGAATCATATAAATATAAAGTTATATGATCATAATAAGGGACAAAGCACTGAGCATTAACTATCACAACCTAAGATTACATTCAAAGGCCATTATCAAGAGCATTTAAGAATCCACATACAAGGACAAGGGACTGATACTTCTTCATACACGCATAGGAGGGGAAGCTCATTCTTCCATGCACACATTTACTTACATCTATGTACTTTCTCGCTATCAAGTGTGACACGCACATAGAACTACATTGGGTCTAAAATTTAGTGCAGTGCTCAATCATAAGATCACTTATTTGACATCTGAGGATAGTCTGACCCCTCATTTGCATTATTTTATTTTTGGGATTTGATATGCTTTTTAGGGTTTTGTAGATCATTTCTTTATTGCAAGTTATAGGCGACATCTGTAAACTTTGTGCAACATACTAGCAACAAGAAGTAGAGGATAACGAACATCTCACATGATCTAGAGGATATTTCTGAGTGCATATTTTCCCTAAATCTCACTAAACTAGTACATCCCTGAAGATCGTTTTGAGAGCTTTCTGTAGATATAAAGAGCTTGAAAAATGGAGCTCGTATGTGCGAGATATGGTCCACTAAATTTTTCGGCCAACAAGCAAAATTCGGGGACTACAATACAGGTCTGCTGACTTGGACAAATCACATTTTGACAAGTGGCACAAATGATATGAAGAATAAAAAAATTGGTTTACAATGCCAGTCTTCGACAGTCGGTTGTGAACAGGTGGGCCCCGCCATTTGTTGACTGGGGGCCCTCAACTAGAGTCAACACACTCTTTTTGCAGAGGGGTGCCTTGGCCTCCAATTCATATTACCATTGTTGAGCAATAGTATATATATGCCACTTTGTGTTTACACCTCTTGCATGTGGGATATTATTTCAGAGTATTTGAATTGTAATGCAGTGTTTTATATTGTATTGTATTGCATTATGGACCCATTGCAAGTATAGCTCTCAGCGAGTTGATGTGTCCAGCTCGCCACATAATTCATCTCTATCATATGCTACTTGGGGTTAACTCACCCAATTCCTTAACAGTCAGCGGGGTGATCAACTCCCCAACCGATCGGGTCGAACTCCTAATAATTCGATGGGCTACCAATCAAACATCACACTTTCGCCCAACACCTGGGCCTTATCCTTAACAACTCGACCGAATCCACGTTGTTTGGGATGACCGCCATACAACTCAGTGCTATATATATAATATCAACATAGCGCCTATGTGGCACTTCACAACCGTTCCAACCCATCCACACATATTCAGCAATGTATATATATGTGGGGATCGACATATAACCACACAACCAACCTCACCTGACCCTGACACAACTCGGCCCAACCGATGGTTGCTTAAACAATGCACTGGCCACTTGTATGTGGCAACAAAAGTGTTGAAATGTGTGGCCACAACCACGAACATAGCAAGTGGCCTTTCTATATTTAAACCACATAAGTTCCCACTGTATGGAAGATGTGGGATAATTCCCCACAATAGGTTGAACTACCCACTGTAGAAGGAGGAGGTGTGGATCGACCCTGCGACCTTGGGGATGCAAAACTCATACCTCTTCACTAAACCACAAGGGCTTGGCAAGCTATAATATGAGCTCGGTCCTATTTATTAAAGACTTTTGACAAGTCTATGACAAGACATGACAATTTGGGGTAGTTTATAGAAAACTGAATTATTGAGGCATTTAGAGTCAAAATGAGACTTCGGTGTAAAAATGAGAATTACTCAAAATTCAAAGACGAAGACAATGATGTTCTTCTTTCTTCATGAAGTGTTATAGTTTTCCTAGTGTAGGTTTTTTCTTGAAAAAATTTCACAAAGATCACACTTTAGAGAGTCGTAGAGCCACAGGTGAACTTGTAGACGAAATATGACAAGTGATCAAAGTCAGCAAATATGTTTTAATCTCTAAATGTAGGTATTATGATCTATTATTCAATTTGTGAAGGTAAAAATATTGTACTTCAATTGATAATAAATAGATATGTTGTCACTTACCCAAAAAAATGTGTGTTTTTTTTTAAAAAAAAATTGGTTAAGGGACCCCTTTGCCCAGTTTGTTTGCCTTTGTGAAGTCTTAAGGAGTGAGAAAAATTAAAACAATTAGTCATTTTGAGTGATGTTGGGTCAAATTGAGTGTATTACGGTAATTGCAAGTTCTGGAGGAATAGGAGGAATAAGTTCCTTCGCACTTCCCATTCCCCACATCCCCATTTTCACTGCATTTATTTTGATCATAGTGTTATGCAGGATTTTGTGCTCCCTGTGGAATTTTTAGGTCTGGGCCTTTGTTCCTCGCACCCGCTTGTTCTCTGCAACACCTTTGAACCTGCAAATATCTATTTTATAGTTGTACAGAGATTTTGCAGTCAGACAGAATTATTCCTTATTACCCATTGTTCCCCATAACCTCGTGACTCCCTATTGTCATGCAAATGTGCAACAACAAAATTCCTAATTTTCAAGCATGACAACCATACCCTACCCAAAAAAATTTGCTCAAAGGTCATTCTAAGTCCTCCTTCATATCATCCTAATCATCGAATCAGTCCTATCCCATCTCTCTGAAGCAGTTTCATGAGTTGTGTTAGTGTGCCCATAGGTGATTTAGGGGTATCCAGTCATTCCAAGTACTTCCAAGGAAAGATCCATCAAGACATGCCTTTTGACAAGTTTGGGAAAGGTCATTCTCTGGTCTTCCTAAGGCTTTTGTGCACCCCCCGAAACCAAATGAAAGACATAAAATCATTAGGGAGGTGTATCAAAGGGCCAAGATAATTTTACAATTTTTTTTTAAAGATTCTAGGAGGCTCAAGAAGTTTTGGAGTAGTTTCGGCAAAAGTGGGTCTTGGAGGCTTAAGTAATGCACAGTGCCAAAACAACTCCTAAGCTTAGAGAAGCAATTTCAGGAGTTCCATAAGGATTTAGGAGCCAAAAAAATATCCTCAAAAATCTAATTTAGAGCCCTAGAGGATGGTGGTCGCAGATTGTTCACAACACCTAGGTGAATTATGTCCACAACTTGTTTTTGACGTGCACAACATTGGAGCAAGAACAAAAATCCTATTTTTCAAGGGGTTTCAAGAATAACTAAGGCATGAGACCATCACCATTGTTTTCAAAAGGCCATCTCCATGTGATATCATATAAAGAATCATCAAAAACTCCTTTGGTAACTCAAGATATGGCCTTGACAAGCAGCTCTCCAAGGTACAACTCCACCAATTAATCAAATTTTTGCATTGAAATTTGAGCCAATGGGAGAGTGGCACACTTTTTTACACCAACCGTTCCAATTATTTTTTATGGATGGTGCAAGAAAATGCACCCCTACCCCAGTTAAGCCCCCATACCTCAATATGACCCATTTTAAGCTCATTTTGCAAACTTAAGCCCCTTGTGCACATTTTTCTATCCCCCCTCACTCTCTGCCTCAACAAATCACACTCTGCCACTTTTCAAGCCAGGGTGAGGGTGAATTTTTATATCCCATGTGCACCAAAGCTACGGGATGGTTGGGACACAAAACTCCTCAGCCCTCCCATTTAAGCTCTTGGTCACACATGTGCCCCCACAAGTGCTAAAAGTGACTTTTCCTAGCCCCCCTCTCCTTCCTAACAACAAATAACACTGTGACACTTGGCCCAATAGGGATGAGCAAACTTTCCTATCCCAAATTTCCCAAGCCCAAAAACTTTTGGTGAGAAAAAAAATTGGGTGGAAAAATTAGGTGTCTCCACCAACGTTCACGGGGCAATGCCCCTTTGCAATTAATGGTACAACTCCCATTATTGAAATTAAACTAATCCTAATCCTATCTAAATGCTATGGGTGGCCAAATTAGCTGGGGATCACACAGGGACACTCCATTGAACCTATGGCAAAGTGCTTGTATGGGGTACAAGGGAGAAAATTACAATGATGAGGGGAAAGGATGGAAATTAGGCAAGGAAGATTAATACTATGAGTAGATTGCATAGCTCACACCAAGTAACCGGAGTAGTTCAACATTCAATATAGAGGAAAGCGCAATGAATCTATCTAGAGAGATGGACAAACCCACACACCAAGTTCTCGGATTCATCTACCAAAGATACAAAGCTCTTACATCACTATGCTTGTAGAGTGCATAAAAGAGGGAAACAAAAGTAAGATGAGATGCCTATAACAACTATGCTTATTATGTCAATGATGAGAGGAAACCATGAATACAAAGCTACACATATTTATGCATCTTGGAAATCAGAAAGTCTATTCCTTAATTGACATTTACACAAGTTGTACAAAGCGAGGGGAAAAGAAGAAACCATGTAGAATAAATGTAGCTCTATTTCATGTAGATTGATGACACAAAGTCCAACATATTACAATCCACTATTGCTACAAAGTACAAAATTTTCAAGATGTAATTTTTTTTGGATCCATTGGAATGGAGAATCCATCCCAATTTATAGCAATGTGAATTGAATCTTCGCCTAGCCCCCACATAACTATTCATTTTCTGATTCAACTCGTGACTTTTCACCTTCCTAGGAAGTGAGAAATAAGTTCCCTTTTTATAAATTAAAGGGAATTTTACAATATTACTCTATGAAGCCACTTAAGTGAATAAGACGAAATACAATGATTATGCCCAACGAAGAATTAGAAAGCAGGGAGAAAGAAGAGGGAGAAAGAGATAAGAAAGGAGAAGTTGCCACATTCGATGAAGAAACCCCCTGCTATGATGACCTTACTGAATTATGCTTCCTAATGGTGGACCTCTGAAGCGGGTTCCTTTTCCTTGAATTCCTTTATGAATTGAGCTATCACAACTTTCAGCTTATCTTCTTTTGGAATGCAAATACAACCCAACACCTTATTCCATGTCTCATGGACACCATTGATCCTTTTACATTGATGAATCCATTCTTTGTGATCTATTGCAATTGAATCAAGGAAACTCCTAATACCATCAAGGGAATATAAATTTGCTTTATTGAAGGAAACAGGGTCACATGCCTCCTTCTTGACCATCTCTTAAAATGCAATGATGAGTTCCTCTTATGATGAGTCCTCGGTGAGCGGGGGGAACTCAAACCTTCGAACATAATGGTAGACTTCGTTCAAGATTCTAGAAACATAACACTTGTGGGAGTCCAATTTGGATATGGCCTTTTTGAGCATCACATACCATGCATCCATGATGCAGATCCAAACATGGAACAAGTCTTGTACAATTGATGCAAATACATCCTTGCTCACAAGAGCATGAGAATCAAAAGAACTCATTTCAGATACCAGTGGGAGTGTTTCATCCAAATGAATTACTTCCTTTAAAATCTCCTCCTTCATCTCGTTTACTTCAAACAATGTTTCACGAGCATACTTGATGAGAGAAATGATGGCTGAACAAAATGCCTTGCCTTGCTTGATGATTTCTTCAATCCACTTTTCATAGGATTTCCCCCATATCATGTATTCATTGTCTTGGGTTGATACTGTTGATTGGAGGGATATATTTGATCGGAAGGGGAGATGTTGATTCAACCCTTGAGAAGGGTTTAATGTTTTCACTAAGATCTCTTACATGTTCCTCCAATTGCACAATAGTTCTCTTGTATTCTTTGATCCAAGAAAGAAGACAAGAATAAGATTCTTTGAACATGTGAATGTCACCTTCGCAAGAAGCGTGACCCAATGAGATTTTGTTCATCTCATAATCAGATGGAGTCATTTCTTTCATGGGCTTATCATTATTAGGCCTAAAAAATCCACCATATTGGTTACCTAAGGTACCACCGAAGAAGCGGGAGGCTATCTGGGCCTTATTTCTTCGCTTGGGCTTCAACATTCCAGAGATTTTTGCGAGACTAGGAATGATAAAGAGTTGCATTGTTCTTGGACCACTCTTGAACACTTCTTAAATCCATGGAAATGGTTCTTCAATGGTTACCATGATATCGGTCACCGAAGTGCTTGTAGAAGATTTTCATGGGGCAAGATCTTAATCACCTTGAGAAGACATATTTGGATGCTTGTGTAGAGGAAGATACTACTATAGATTACCTCTTCTTGTCCTGAGAAGATCGATCTAACCAACTCTCCTTGGATCACTTAACTAGAGAATTTGAACTTCATGGTGGAAAAAAGAAACAATATATGTTACTATGGAGATGGTAGCAACACCTTAGTCCATGTCTCAGAGACACCATTGATCCTTTTACATTAACGAATCCTTTATTCTTGATCCATTGCAATTGCAGTAATGTAACTCGTGATACCATCCAAGGACTCTAAATTCTATTTATTGAAGGAAAGAGGTTCACATGCCTCCTTCTTAACCATCTCTTGAAATGCAATGATGAGTCCTCAGTGAGCGAGGGGAACTCAAACCTTTGAACACAATGGTAGACTTCGTTCAGGATTCCATAAACCTAACACTCGTGGGAGTCCAATTTGGATATGGATCTTTTAAACATCGCATACTGTGCATCCATGATGTGGATCTAAACCTGGGATGAGTCTTCTGCAATTGATGCAAATATTTCCTTTCTCATGAGAGCGTGAGAGTCAAAAGAACTCATTTCAAATACCAGTAGGAGTGTCTCATCCAAATGACCGACTTCCTTTGCAAGCTCCTCCTTCTCTTGATTACTTCAAACAATGTTTCACGAGCATACTTACTAAGAGAAATGATGGCTGAACACAATTCCTTTCCTTGCTCGATGATTTCTTCAATCCAATTTTCATAGGATTTCCCCCATAACATGTATTCATGTGCTTTCTTGATCTCCTTGTGGTCAATACTATTGATTGGAGGGATATCTTCGATCAGAAGGGGAGATGTTGATTCAAACCTTGAGAAGGGTTGAATGTTTACACTGAGAGCTCCTACACGTTCCTCCAATTACACAATAGTTCACTTGTATTATTTGATACGAGCAAGAAGACAGGAATCAAATTCTTTGAACATGTGAATGTCACCTTCGTGAGAAGCCTGACGTAATGAGATGTGGGTCAACTCATAATCAAATGGAGTTATTTATTCCATAGGCTTATAGTTATTAGGCTTGAAAAATTTGACATATTGGTTACCCAAGGTACCATCGAAGAAGCAAGAGGCTATATGGGCCTTCTTTCTTTGTTTGGGCTTCAACATTCTGGAGATTTCCACGAGACTAGGGATGGTAAAGAGCTGCATTGTTCTTGGACTACTCTTGAGAAATTCTTAAATCCATGGAAATTGTTCTTCAAGGGTTACCATAATATCGGTCACTAGAGTGCTTGCAGAATCTTGTCATGGGGCCATATCTTGATCACCTTGAGAAGGCATATTTAGATGATTGTTTGGAGGAAGATACTGCTACAGATTACCTCTTCTTGTCCTGAGAAGCTTGTTCTAACCAACTCTCTTTGGAACACTTAGCCATAAAATTTGAACTTCATGGTGGAAAAAAGCAACAATATATGTTACTATGGAGATGGTAACAACTTTCTACACCTAAGACCGAAAACTGCTATTTTTTAGAAACTAGGTCCCCAGGAGTTGTTATTTTGGAAAGGGTTACTTTTTCACCTTGTTGTTTGCACTCAGGAGTTTCCTTCATGTTCCAAGCTTGTTATAGGCATTTTGGGGTTAATTTAAAGCACTTTCTATTGTTAGAAATTTTCTTTTTGCTTTTTGATTTTTTAATTTTTTTACTTTTTGACCCGCGTACCCTAGTTTTTCAGTTTGTATGAGTTTCACCGTTCTTTCTTCTAGAGGGGGTTTTATGTTTTTGGAAAATTACTAAAAATGAAAAGTGTGAACTGGTTGCACTTACTATTTTTAGAATCTAAACTTCTGAGCCTCGAATTGATGAAAAAAATTTGGATTCTTTTTAGGTTTTTGTTCTTCAATCTCTATTCATATTTTCAGTTCTATCTGCTTCACAGATTTACAACAAATGGAAAAAGAGCAATTTAGGGCATGAAAGTTCAACTGGATGCCATTAAAAAATCAGGTTGTCTTTCAAGATTCAGTTTTTTTTCAGCTTTAATGTGTTTGTATGAGGAGGATTTTCTCAAAATTCTATGAGGATCCGATGCACAGTTTGAGAGATACGAGCAATTTTTGGTTCTTTGACCCTAGGGTTTCTGACAACTCATTTTCATGGATTTTACTAAGATATCTCGATTTCTTCACATTGTAGTAGAGAGGAATGATGGAAAAAGGATGTTGATGTTGGTAAAAAAATTCCAAAGGCAACAACAATGGAAAGGATGAAGGATTTCCTGCAGTTGAGCTTCCACGGGCTTGTGTGCAGGTAGCATTGGAAGAAGCTAGAAGCAACAAAGACTATATAAAACTTACATATTTTAATGAAATGGGAAGGAGTGCACTTTTTTGTCCCAACTATGCCAAGGGATTGGGATGGTTGGTGTAAATAAATATGCCCCATTCCTATTGGGCCAAGTGTCACAGTGTTATTTGTCATTGGGAAGGAGAGGGGGCTAGGAAAAGTCACGTATGGGGACATGTGTGACCAAGAGATTAAATGGGAGGGATGAGGAGTTGATTGTCTCAACCGTCCCAAATATTTGGTGAACATGGGATATAAAAATGTGCCCTCACCCTAGCTTGACAAGTGGTAGAGCGTGATTTGTTGAGGTAGAGAGGTGAGTGGGCTAGAAAAATGTGCACATGGGCTTAAGTTTGCAATAGGAGCTTGAAATGGGTCATATTGAGGTATAGGGGCTTAACTGGGGGAGGGGTGCATTTTCTTAAACCATCTGTCCCAAATCCTTAGGATGGTTTGGTCACAAAAGTGCGCCACTCTCCCATTGGCTCAAATTTCAATCCATAAATTTGACTAACTACTGGACTTGTTGTAGACACAAAATCATGCACTTTAGACATTATTTAGTCCTAGTATCATACTACTATTCATATCATTTTTGAGTGAAGAAATTACTAATTAACCCCCATCTTTTGGCCATTTTTCATTACTTTCTATCATCATTTCCAACCTTTAGCACATGCTTGTCCAGTCTGTTTTCATCATTCTTTGTCATTTTAGACTTGACTAAGGCACTTGGGCTAGTATTGGGGCGTCGATGGGTGCCCTGGTTCCAGTTGGGGTGCCCTGATACTTTTCCCACTTTCCCTCCACTTTTGGGCACTTTCTAGCCATTTGAACATTTCATATTTCTTTTGGTCAGTCTTTTCACGATTAATTACGAAATTAGAACAAGAGAACCATATAAACATAAAGTTATGAAACCATAATGAGGGACCAAACACTAGTCACTACTATGATCCACCTAGAGTTGCATCTAAGGCATCTATAGCTCATTTGCATTCATCTAGCTCCGTCACAAGGCTGGTTCATCTGTATCACACAAGCATAGGAGGAAATTTTATTCTATTCCATCCACCATTCTATTACATTTTCTACACAGTTATTTCTCGCTACTTTCACAAAGTGTGACTGGAACAAGAGCACCTAGGGCATGATTGCATACACAAACACATAGAACTACATCAAGTTTGAGATGTAGTGTAGTGCTCAGTTAATAAGTCCACCATTATAGCAGATGAGGATAGCTCGATCCCTTCATATGTAGTTTTCTTTTTTAGGGTTTGATGCTTATTTTGGGGTCTTGCAGGTTTATATTTCATCATTGATCATTGGAAAAATTTGGCACAGAGTTGTGAATTACATGTGACAGACAACAATGGTTTTATGTCATCATCTGACCCTATGAATATGGTTTTTGGACCTCCTGCACACACCAGGGCACCCAAAACAAAGACTAGGGTGCCCACAGGAGCCCTGATCCTCTCCCAGGTGCCCCAATACACTCAAATTACCCATATGTGTAAGTTTCTGGACCACGGCATGGTCATTTCCTTCTCCTGTTTCTCTAGTCAGCTCTGTGACACAGTCCAACAAGTTCACTGAATTGGCTAACCTCCTTCCAATCCTTCTTTGCATGTTAAGGTTTCCATTTTCATTAGTCTAATTGCTTGCGTCACTTTTCTTTAATTATTTACTGCTTTTATTTACTGTATTTACCATTGTTCCTAGTTAGATTAACTACTCTTATTCCACATTTTAGTTAATCATTTTGATGAATATGACGTATCCAACCATTTCTTATGATCATGTCTTCACCTTATCAAGTCATGACTCAATCATCTTATCCTACTTTTGTGCCTACTAAGGTTTCCAGTATAGTGACTATTGTTGGTGATTTTATGCATGTGCGTAATCAACATCCTCCCCATTTTGTTACACCCAAGGTTGATCGATCTATTAATGTAGTTACTACTCATCATACTCGTCTTAATCCACCTACGGTTCCACCCACTTCTATCCCTCCACCCTTTACTTTGGCACCTCCTCTTACTACTTCTAAGCGCTACAACATTATTAAGTAACTTAAAAATACACCTGCTAATATTTCTCTTTACAACTTATTTCGTAATGCACCAGATTTTCATAACACACTAGAAGCTACCCTTCGTGTCATTCATATTGAAAGTGATGGCTTTGCAGTGGCCTTTTCACATCTCATACAATCTCTTTGCAACTTTCCACATGCCATATCTTTTACTGACGAAGATATATCACCTTTTTCTAAAAGAAATCCATGTCCACCTTTACTCATTACTATCATTGTTAGCACTAATTTTATTAAATGAGTACTTATTGATAATGGATCAACCGTTAACTTATGAATCTCTCTTGCAGCAGTTGGGTATTAGTGATACTCTTATTTCTAATAATTCTACTATCATTTGAGGCTATGACTCTACCACGCGTACATGTTTTGAAACTATTTCATTACATATCTGCGTTGGGCCTAAGACCGTTCTCACTTATTTCTATATTATATATGCCTTGTTTAAATTCAATCTCTTGTTAGGTGCACCTTGGATTCACGTGATGCAAGAAGTTCCATCTACTATTCACCAATGTGTTAAATTTGTGTACGATGGCTATGAACATATTATCACCGTAGATTTAGAGCCATTCAAATATTATCGCATAGACCCTATTACTACTATGCCCATTCCACATTTACAATGTATTCCATATAATAGCCTTGACACATACGATATTAGTCAGTATAGTACTTCGTTACCTTATTTTGTTACTACGTATACTCCAGTTGTTTCTACTCATACTATGGAAATCATCTCATCGACCGTACCCACTCCAATAACCACTTCTTCTTCATCTATTGAGGCACCTTCAATTCCTCCCCCTAGTGTATCACCTAATAATATACTCAACAAAACAATACAACATGATGATGCCCATACAGATGATTATGAGGACTCTGATGATGAAGTTGATGCTATCAAACTCACTGATGAAACATTAGGAAAACTGAACTTTACTCCTATAGATGTAGACAAATCTTATTTTGAAGAAACCTTTATGGCCAATGGCCCAGGTGAATATAAATTCAAGACCCCTCCCTCTACGAATGCTATGGTACCATATGAGGGGTTTATAAACAATGTAGACACAATTTCATCTTCTCTTGCATGGGTTGTAGCTCTGCTGCCTCCTTTTACATGCACATTATTTATCAATAGGTCCTCTTGGAAATACATCTTAATTGACTCTACTTTCTTCGATACTATTTGTACATGTGATGGTTTGGTTAGGTTTGGCATGAAACTAAATGACATATTACCACCTCTTCATTCACCACATCTTTATCATGGCTATTTTCACATTACAGTCATTTACGACCTCTGTGTTTTTCATTTGATGGTCTTTGTTGCATGGACCCCTCGTAATTATCCACTCACACTTGGAAAGTCCTGGATTGACTATATTGGTGGTACGATATATGCTAACCATTCTTTGCTTACATTTCTTATGCCTTTTGGAAATATATCTATTCATAATGACTCTTCACCTGTTTATGCTCAAAATATCTCTCGTTGGCATGCTTATGGTTATCCATCAATAGATATTACTGATGAGGAATATGCAATGAATGTGTACACATTATGCCGCAATGGGTCCTTATACTACCCTCCTCACTCTATAGCTTATCATGTTTCCAATTTTGATCTAGTATGTTTCAGCCACGATAATGATGATCTCCTTGATAGCGGCACATAGTCACCTCCTCTATTTTATAATTGGGGGCATAACATCTAACACATTCCCCCCACCATGTTAGCATAGATACATCTCTCATCTCTACATTATAATACATTAATATTATCGCATAGGCATACTCATCACACACTTTAGCATTGGTGTCCCCAGATTTCACCCTGAAATCTGGGACTACCCTATTTAAAAAAAAATCATACTTTTAAAATAATGGGTTGTTTTATGTTTTTATTGCCAAAAAGTTCCTGTAATGTGTCAAGATATTCCCAAGGAGCCGTATAAGCCATTTTCGACAAATACCCAAATGCCCAAATCTGTTTTATTTTGTCGTTGGGGTTTGCCTGCGGGAAATTTGTATTTAATTATTTTGAGCCCCATTTGAGGCAATTTGTGCTCCGGTTTAACCCTGTTGTGATCGTACATGTCATTATTCCCATATACCAATAGGGTTTTAACAAGGAATGAATCTTGGGCTTTATTTGTGACTTCTGGCAACATTTTGTGTTTTTTGTGTTTTTCCGTTTTATTTTCTGTGAAATTTCTTTGGATCAATTCCTTTATCGGTTTGGCCTGATTCTTGGCTTGGAGTATCTGGAGATCACCTATGCACATTGTGCCAGAAGGAATTCACCATCGGAGGTCTGGTTCTCTCAGAAAAGACGAAGTCATGCACCAAAAAAGTTTCTTCTGGGCAGGCCGCATTTTTGGAAAAAAAAGACTTTAAAGCTAGAATGGGATTTTTGTCAGCCGCAGGGAGGTGGGATTTTTGTACCTACCTAGCAGGGTAATTTTTCCCATGGAAACAACGCCACTTAAATCACAATGGGAAAACTAGAGGCAACAGGTAGGTGGGAATTTCTTACCTACCTTGCAGGGTAAAAATTCTCATTGTGAAATAAAAGAAAATTCACTTAAGGCATTCATGGGATTTTATTACCTGCCCTGCAGGGTAAATAATCTCATTATGAAAGTCAAACAACTTAAGTGGATCATGGGATTTTCGGAGCTGCCTTGCAGGGTAAATAATCCCATTGTCAATTGACTTTTAAAAATAGAAATTGCTCATGCCAAAAAAGTGCGGCCCATTTGGGAGAGGAATAATACTTTTTAAAGTATTAATTGATTTAATTAATTCCTATTTTCAGTGGCTAAGGTCAAAGCATACTATGAGGCTTGAGTTAACTGGAAGCAGAGAGCTAAAATTAAATAAATTTAATTTATTTAATGGCAGCCATGAGCATGCACAAAATAGGCGTCCCATTTGAAGATTACAGCTTATTAAATAATTAATTAACTGTCAGGAATAGGAGAGGCATTAATTACTTATAGAATTATGAGGATTATATAAGCAGGGGCTGTCATAAGGATGAATTAATTAATCCAAAAGCAGAGAAGTGCAGCCAAGACAAAAGTGTGCCCCATTTGAAGAGGATTTTTGCTCAAAAGAAGGTTTAATTACTATTGGAAGCTTCCAAATTTGGCACCTAGGTTTGAAGGAGCTTGATTTGTGTCTAAATAATTGTCTGCATAGTGGTACAGGTGCTCAGGCGAAGTTGGTAAATTTCATGCTTGCTTTACATGCAAATAAAGCATAAATTTTGGGGCAGCATGCTTGATATATGCAGATTTTTATGATTAAAATCCACTATTCGTGTTCCGGTTGCCATCTTTGTCTGAATTAACTGCAGGAATTCATCACAGGTGCTTTTATAAGAGAAAGGGAGCTTAAATCAATGTCCAATACATTGAACATATCCTCTGAATCTGAAGAATTATCCAAATCTGCACCGGTTGTGAAGAATTTTGGCCAGATAAAGAGGAAAAGAATTGTTTAGATAAAGATTGCTCTAGCCATGGCAAAGTGGGATGAACGAGAAAGCTCAGTGGAATTATTCATTACTTCTAGATTTGTTGACATCGGAGACACAAATCCAGGCCCAGATCCAGATCCAGATCTCATAATTGTAAAAGCTTCTAGCAAAAATTCATCCTCTTGTTTCTGATGCAGCCCGTGTAGAAATCAACGCGTGGAAAATTTATTCTAGGATCTTGTGCATGTGCTCCCAATCTTCTAGTTAAAGCCTTCATTGAAGTTGCATTCACCTAGAGTGATTTCCATAATTTTTAATTGCTCATATGCAATTAAAAATAAAAATGATGAGTTATTTATGGAAGACATTGCATTGATGCACGTATTGGAGAAGAACTACAAAAGCTTCAAGGATAAGAAGGAAGACATGTCAAAGGAAATACTCACAGGCAAATCACAGTCACTTGCTCCCAGATCCAGCTTGGTGAGAATCAAAGGAAAAAGAATCAACTGCATGCAGAGTATGAAAAAGAACAAGACTACCGCTTTCCTCTTTCTTCTTCTTTCTCTTATTTCCTCCAACAAAATAATTGAGTGGTCAATTAAATTATACAACTTAAGTGATTAGTTTAAAAGCCATTACTTGAAGAAGTCAAATACTTGGAGATAGGTGGTAGACGTGCAAAATAGAAGGTTCTATCTTCAGTTGCAAATCATGCATGCCAAGCAAAGAGGAATTCCAGAAGGGAGATTGCCAGTTGTTTCCTTTCCCACTTCCACATGTGTCAGTTCAACTAAAAGCTTTCGACTTGTAATTTCCCCTCTACATTCTATAAGTAGAGGAAGAACCTTTGGGTTAATGATTAGAATTTGTAAGAAACATTCTTGTGTTCCAGACTTTGTGCTGAAACCCCTGATAGCCACTTGAAGCAAAGAGATATAAAGGAGCAGATTTCCAGAGAACTTTGTGTTGCGGTGCATTTTGTTTCTAGCTTTCTATCTTAGATCTTCTAATAAACTTTGTGTTATTTTAGATCTAGATGTGGAGTTTCCTTTACTTATAATTATGTGTGTTGATATCTATTGGTTTCTTCTATGTGCATGCAATCAACTCTGTTATCTATTAATTTGGTTGCACATCTTCCCCATTTCTTCCCTGTGTTTTATTATTTTCTTCTTCTATAAATATTTCCTTTCTTAAACAGCTTCTTACTTGCTGCAAAGCTATACAACTATGGTTCATGAGATGAATAGTTAAAGTAAAACCCCCATATAGATACTAGCATATTTTTATTGACAAATCTGACATGGGAGCCTCACCGGTAAATGAGGGAGATTTATCTCATGACTGCCTAGGTTTTCAGCTATGCAGAAAATCTAGCCAACAAGTGTCACCAATACTTGATGACACACTCTTGTGCTTCGGTTCACACTTGACTGTTAATGGATACATACTACTCATGAACCCCACACACTACACTGCACACTGAATTTATTCACATATCCTACATCTTACATCATGCATCCTACTTTTAGTCTACATCATTTTGACATTTATGTATCTACATGTCATACATCGTACTAGTCTTCATCATACATGTGTCACACTATTATTTTCCTTACGTGTAGCATCTCATTCTACTTAACCTACATAATACATATTACATAGCACACATCTCTACATTACTAGTCTACCTACACACATATCATTACACACTATTCCTCACGTATTACACATCTTACATTACACATCACATGGTCGTATCTTATCATATCACATACTACATCATCTTCTACATGCTGCACTCACCACTTTGTGACACACTTTAGTTCCTCAATCCATACTTGACTTCCGAGGGTTTACAAATCAAATGGACCTTATCATACTTTCACATTCATCATTCGACGTTCTATCATGTAACATTACTAGGTTAGTGGCATACGCTTTAGGCTAAATGGTCACCTATCCCTCCATCTTGGAATGTTATACACTTTAGGCTACATCACCACTCCCTCTATTCATCAAATAGTGATATACGCTTTATGCTACAATATCACTCATTCGATCATCTTGTCATCATATACGCTTCAGTTATAGGGTTGACACACACATACACATTCATCACAACACGTTAGCCACAACACACTATTCAACCATTTCCTGATGACACACTCTCATTCATAGTTTATTCTTGACTATTGAGGGGGAAAACCAAATGAACCTTAGTGTGTACATTTCCATTCACTCAGGGGGCACGCTGATCCTATCATTTTATCTTGCATTCCATTCCACCCATCCACAACATGCTACATATCTTGGTTTCTTTCATTCTTGTTTACATTTGCTTGTATATGGTCATCTTATTACACATGCTAGTTAAATATCTTTTATTTCATTTATCTATACCATACACACATGCACATTCACACCTTTTCTTAGTTATGAATGCAGATACAAGTATTTTTCATGCAATATGGATGCTTACCTTCTACCCATCCTACATTGGTCATTGGGTGCATCCACACTCTCATCTCTTACAGGTGTTATTGTTTCATTTTATACTTAACACTTTACATTCCTTGGTCATATACACTTTCAACATATTGGTTATCTTTCTAACATGCTAATGGGTTCTTCATGTGCATCACTTGTTGTACAAGATTATTAGATTCCATGGCTATCTATTATTTGTACTTGTTTGTTTTGTCTTTTATTGTGTGCGGGCCTTGCCATATGTTTGGTGTGCTCACTTGTTTGTTGTATGTGGCCATAATGGCCTTGATTGTCTTGTGATATTTTGAGTGATGTCCCATGTTTGTAGCCCACTCTGTGTGCCTTACATTGTCTTATTGCATGTTTACATTAATACATTGCTTAGTATCTTATAGATTGTTTGCATAGCTTACACATAACTTTATGTATGCCTATTTTTTTTGTACTAACACTTGTAGTTGGCTAGCCTCTTGTTTGTGTGCACGTTGGTTTCTACAAAGTGCTTTCCTTTCCCCCTTTAGGGCAGATTTACAAATTTCATGTGGTTGGTCCTCTTTTGGGGCCGCATTCTCCTATCAATGATGTCACATGTGCCCCCAAAGAGGGTGGCATCATTTGGGGTTTACATACTATATAGAGCTATATACCGGTATAGTTTAGTTCAGTTTACGCCCGTGACATTCTAGGATTATATGATGATTGGGTTCAAACCAATCTACGAACCCAATACATAATGGATTTTATAGGACATGGTTGTCTCTAACATTCTAGGGAGCAGTTATGTGTTAGAGGATACAACAGACTTCCTCTCTACACTACTTTAGCCAGTGGCGAAAGATTGCCCAAAAAACCAGGCAATACAGAGATCTCTTCATACATGTTCAGGGAAACAATTAAAGGTTGGAGGATATAGAATAATATCTCCCTATACTTATTTGGCCTATGGTGTCAGATTGCCCAAAAAACCCAGGATAAGATATCCTCTTTCTACACACTTTCTCTCATCATGGATCAAGTGCACATGTTCCATTTTTCATTTGCGTACTTTAAATTTACATACTCTTAAATACATGTGTATTTTACATGCATTTTTACATATATACACATGTATTTTACTTCTTAATCGTCTTCTCCTTGTAGGTCCAATCGTATGAGAAGCAAGTAGTCAAAAACAACTACAACAATGGGGGAAACAATGACAATATTTTGCGGCAGCACAAACTATACTAACTATGAAAGTACATCACACACATCAGCAACTACACATGTGTTTCCGCCCTAGGTTCACTCTCATCACTTTTTTTGCACTTTTACATCTTTAGTTTCCACACTCGAATTGGGGGCAAATTTAGACACAAAATTATGCACTTTAGACATTATTTACTCCTAGTCTCATACTAATATTCATGTGGTTTTTGAGTGAAGAAATTATTAATCAACGCATGTCTTTTGGCCATTTTGCTTTTCTTTATGTCGTCATTACCGACCTTTTCCCAATCTATTTTCGTCATTATTAATCATTTTAGACTTGACTGGGGCACCTAGGCTAGTATTGGGGCACTGACAGGCACCCTTGTCCCAGTCGGGGTGCCCTGATCCTTTTCCCACTTTCCCTCCACATTTTGGGCACTTTCTAGCCACTTGAACATTTCATATTTCTGGTGTTCAGCCTTTTCGCAGTTAATTAAAAAATTAGAACAAGAGAACTATATAAATAAAAAATTAGGAAACCATAATGAGGGACCAAACACTAGTCACTACTATTATCCACCTAGAGTTGCTTCCAATTAGAGATCATTTGCGTCCATTAGCTCCATCACAAGGACAAGTGTGTTTCATCTACATCATACAAGCATAGGGGAAGGGATTATATTCTATTCCATGCACCATTCTATTAAATTTTTCTACACATAGTTAGATTACTACTTCATAAAAGTGCAAATGGCACAAGAGAACCTAGGCCACATGGTTTACACACACACTAGATCTACATTTGGGTTTGGAATGTAGTGCAATGCTCAGTTAGTAACTCCACCATTGTGGCAGTTGAGGTCAGTCCAACCTATTCATTTGTATTCTTATTTTTTTTAGGGTTTTGATACTTCTTGTGGTCTTTTGCAGGTCTTCTATTCATCTTGGATTAGAAGTGACACTTGGTGCAGTGCAAAAGTTAATACAACACACAACGAGGGTTTCAAACCACCTGTGGAACTTGTGAAACTCAGTTCCAAACCTTTTGCGTAGACCAGGGCACCAATTCTACAGACCAGAGCATATGTGGGTTCCCTAGTCCCTCTCTAGGCACCCCATTCTAGAGAATCAGTCTAGATCTATCCATTTTAGGACCTCTACACAGTCGTTCTTGCTTCCTATTTCTCTAGCCAGATCTGCGACACAATCCCGCAAGATAATCAAATCAGATGAGTTATTTCCTATTCTCTCTTGCATATTAGAGTTAGCATTTCCTTTCTCATAGTTTCTTGGGTTATTTACATACTTCTTTACTACATTTATTTATTGCATTTATATGTCATTCTAGATTAGATTAACTACAGGATGTTTCCACATTTTAGTTAATCATTTTGGTGAACCCGACATCTTTCACGCTTAGGATCCTCATCTTTCTCATATCATGGTTCATAAATTTCCTCAAGTTCCTTTTATCTGATTTGCTTAAAATGTATCCCGACTATCAAGATCTTCTACACAAAGAATAATACTCCATATCTCATTTTAAAGATATGCCACCAAATGAAATAAATCCTATCTTCCACCACCTATCTGATGACTTTAGTCCTTGTGATCCTCCATCTAATCAACCCCTATTGGACTCAATTCACAATCTACATTATTTATTCCAAGAAAAAATTAAGTCTATGGTATCAATCATTACATCTCTCATATCTAACGTTCAACAACATAAGGATGCTTCTCAATCGCATGTTTGTGCTCATTCTACATCTTATATGCAATTTATGTCTACTACATGTCATCTAGCTGCACCTTAAGACATGCCATTACCTGAGTCTCTCATATTTGAGCATAATACTAAACAACATGACATTCTTATTGCGATCCTTAGTTGTCAATTGATCACTTTACCACCTACTCATTACTATCCTCCTTATCAGCTAGAAAAGTATCAGAGTCGTCCATATTGCAATTATCATCGAATCAATGGACATAATGACAACTTTCTATGCTTTACAACGTAGATTCAAACATCTTGAGCGTCAAATATTTGTCTCATTCACTACCCAACATCATTTTAAATCTAAATGGGCTCCTAAGTTTTCTCCTTCTACATCTAATGAGCATCACCATACTGCTTCTCTTACGCCTTCTTTAAATACTCAAGAATCACCTAAGTAACCATCTATGACATCACCAAGTCAACATAAGAAAAAACCTCTCAAAATTAGTTCACCATCTCCTCCTACTCCATCATTAGTTCAAATTTCAATATTCACAGTTTCCGATTCCAATATTCATTGTTTTGGATTCTAATAATAGCCATATTTTTTAAGCATTTGGACTAGAAAATATCCTGATTTAGTGAAATGATGGTTTTTTTGGGGTAACTATCTCAATATATAAAATGTACTTACTTATTACGTCTAGTAAATTGAGTCCATTATAAAACCATCCAATAGGTATATGGGTGGGATAATCTATACTGGCAGGGATACATATTTTCTCTTACAGTGATGGAAATATAATGATTGTTCCCACTGTGGACTTAATCTCTAAACAAAAAGTATGAGGGGTTTACATTTGCATAACAGCTACAACATAGTAACATCTTTGCCTTTTCAAAATATTTTTAAATTTTTGATGCTTTCAGATGGAACATAATATGTTACTTCACAGTAAAGACTAACACTTTGAAGAAAAGCTATAAGACTCCAAGGTAGCCCTCAAAATACCTCAATATATTTGTTCTTTGTTGCATTGTTATTAATAATGTCCATGCCTGTATAATGCTCATATTATTTGCATTGGAATATGAAGAAATTGTAAGTATTATATTTAGATTTTTAATGATTTTTTTTTCAAAAATTTATCCTTAATGTATAGCTCGCACTTGATAATTTTCTCACATCATATAAATTTTAGAATGTAAATGTACAAATAACATTATTCTTTGGGTGTTTGAAACTTCCATTGTTGGTTGTGTAGAGCAGAAAGAAAATCTAATCAAAAGGATGTGGGCCTATGGTGTTGTGGAAGGTATTTTCAACTTGAAAACTTTTGTGATGTTTAGGCTAAGTGTGACGTCGCATGGTGCAAAGGTCAATTTCAGGGTCTTCAAGCAACTCAGGTGGCCAATGCTAAAGCTAGGGGAAAACATTGTAGAATAGGGTAATCAAAAAGAGAAAAACTTGCGAGTGAAAACACAGTTAATGTGTGTGGATTTATCAACTTTCTTTGGATGCCTTTCAGCTGTTGGAAGATCATAAAATTCAACAAATGTGGAGTTCCAAGCTTAGGAAAATATTAAATCTTTGTTTTACCTTAAAATGATATCAAAATGGCCTAAACTTTACAGGGCAAACTAAGTTTGCAGAGTCATCAATGTTGAAAAATGGTATAGGAGCTACAAAATGATTTCTCTTAAACAAAAAACTATAACACGAGGGGTTGATTTCAAAATTAATAGTAATACATGGTGGCATATGCAAAGAAAAAGTTTTTTTCAAAAAAATTGAAAATGTTTCTAATAATAATACAAAAATACACAAGTCAAAGCGTTAAATAAGAACAAAAATCGTTAAGTGAAAAATCCTTCTTCAAAAAGGGCAAGAAAATAAAACTAAGAATCAATGCATTTAGTCAATCTTGAGTAAATTGTCGTAGAGCATTGTTTGGCAACCAAAATTGAAGGCATTTTTGGTTTTTGACTTGTCAAGAGAAAAATAGTTTGTGTAACAACATTGGTAGGAATGAGGTGAATGCCAAGTTACTGAAATATTTTTATTTAGAATATTGTTGAAGAATTTAGTTTTTTAGTTACTCGTTAGTTTATTTGCAAATCCACAAAACATCATTCTGGCATGTTCTACATATCTTTTATCAAAAATTGAAATATATGAACTAATGATTTCTAGTTTCTTAATCTATCATGACGTTGTTTAAAGACTTGAATTCTCCCTTATGCACAAGTAATGTTGTTATTCTTAATATTTGATGTCAAGTGTCATTTAAAAATTTTATTCTAGTTGCGTTGTAATCAATCTAGTGTGAAAAATAGTAAATTACAAAGTGACACATCATTTATCAAACTATTTAACACACAATGCACAAATTTAAGTCTAATAGTTTTTTAAATATATTTTAAATTTGTTATTTTAAAACAATTTTAAAAATGACAATAAAAATGGAGAGAAAAGAGCGTATGATTTTTTTAAGAAGCTTATATTTCAAAATATGAAAGTCATATGTTTTTGAAGTAATAAAATATAAAGTTCATATGGATATTTTTTTTTTACATTTCTAGTATTTTGAAATTTGGTAGTATAAATTGATAGTATTGAGATTACCAATGTGTGAAGAATTTAATTCTAGTCTCTTTGCCTGTGACTCATCACCTTAAGGTTTTGTGTCAGGGAGCTGATTTTTTTTTGTTATTGACAACACAAAGTGATTCAAGGTGGTGATACCTTCTTTACAGAGATAGAGCATACCTCCAAATTTCATGATAGGCTTTGGGGTTAGAATTTCCTTCTATTATTCTTTGAATATTTTCCACATATTCTCTTTTCAATATGTTTTTTCTTCATCACCATATGCGAGGAAGTCATCTATAGAGCAGAAGAAGAAAGACAGTGTTCTTAAATTTATAGTGATTTGTGTGAGGTCTCAAAAGTCTTCTTCAGTGGATCTTGCATCATCTTCTATAGTCTTGATTTGATCTTCATTAGAAAGATAAAGGATATGATTTTATTTAGTAGCATTTAAGAACCTTTTAGATATGAACTGTCGACACTAAAAATTTCCTCCGTAATTTCTATTTCATTAATGTATGAATTAGGAATAGGATGTTGTTAAGTATAATTAATAGTAGCGTCTGATAGAAGATAATGGCGCTGCCAGTACGACGCCGCCAATAATGTATAGTATGATAATAGTCAAAAGTACAATAGGAATGTTGTGGTAAAAAGTAAATATTTGTCGTAAGTGGTCCGGTAATGTTAAAATGTCAAAGTTGGGGTAAGTAGAGAAGTAGGGTCTACATGATTAGGAATTAGAAATATTATATTGGTAATAAGGACAAGGAGTGAGGTCATAAATATTTTGTGTATTTTATTTGTAAAAAGTCTAAAAATGTGGAACCCATGTGAAATGATAAGGTTTATCTTATCTTAAAAGATAAGCTTACATGTACAGATAAGAGTTAAGGTATGGAATATGATTCGTCAGAGTGGATTTCTTATCCTATCTTAGAGATAAGATGGATAAGCCTGGAAGTTCTATAAATAAAGAGGCCACCCCCCTCATTTAGCATAGAAGGAAGTAGTGAGAAATATTGTATGAGTAAGTGTATAAAGGAAGCCATCATTTGGAAGGTGTGTTAAAGAAGCCATTAAGAGGTGTAATTGTGAAGTTTCTCCCATAGTTATTGTTGGAAGGCAAGTGAAGTCAGTAACACTTGAAGTACCTCATGGGTGAGATTGTAACAATTTCATGTTGATATTATAATTTACACTGATATTTCAGATTTATCATCATTCCTTCTTATCATAGTCTATGGTATTCTTGTGTTATGTTTGTTGTTGTGTTTCCAGATTTCATCCACCAAACTAAAAGTTGTGCATTAGTAAATAATCATAGCACGAGGAGTTCCCGGTGAAGAATTATCATAGTGCCGGATTGGTGATGACATTTTGGTTCCGTTGCCGGGACCATTCCTCGTTGGTGGATTTTCTTGGAGAGATATTCCCACTTAGTCAAAAATCATTTGGAGGGTAACCTTGTTTTTACTGTGCATAGTAGTTACCATGGTAAAGTCACTTTTTGCCGTGAATAGTATTTACCGCAGTAAAGTCACTTTTTACCATGAATAGTATTTACCACAGTAACTTCACTTTTTACTGTGAATAGTGTTTACCACAGTAAAGTCAGTTTTTACCGCAGTAAGTCAAGTTTTACCATAGTTTACCATGGTCATTTCTATTTTCTATTATAGTGATTCCAATTATTTGTGCACATAAGTCTTGTTGATTGTACTTGTGGGTTGGTATTTCACTGTGGTTACTTTTGAAAATGGGGAAGATTCCTATTTTTTCAGCCCAATCTAATGAAGATGCTTCCTCTTTCATTCAAGAGTTTAAACGATCTTGTATTTGTAATGGCCTTATAAGAAGGGAACAATGGACTGAATTTTTTCCTACCTTTTTGGATGGTTCAGCCCTTAGGTGGTTTGAAACACTAGGTGATAATGTGAAAAACTCATGGGATTTATTAACTGAAAGTTTTCTTGAAGAATTTGGTGAACAACAGAAATATGCAGATCTCATGATCGATATCACAAAGCTATCCCAAGGAGAGAAGGAGAAGATAAGGGATTATCATGCTTGTGTTCTAGAGCTAAGGAGGAAGCTCGATGCCCAGATCCAGAAGGAAGGATTAGCGGATGGGTTGATGAATGGCGTGGATAATCTCCTCTGTAAGCACTTCATTCTTGGGATGAAGCCAGAGATCAGACAACGAGTGAAGTATGACCGCCCAGCTACCATTGAACAAGCAAAGGAGATTGCAAGAAGGCAAGAAGAAAGCATGGAAGAGGAGCCCAAAGAAATTGTTGCTAAAGTAGAGCCTACACCAGCACCTTTGGTCCAGAATCCACAACCACTCTCGGTGAGCACAAATCTTTCTCCTAGTACATCTACTGAGTATGAAGATCTGCTCAAGAAGATGGGTCAGTTAACTATTAATCTTCTTCAAGGAAAAGAATTTAGTTCTCAGGGAGGAGATAGAGGTCCAAAAAGAAATATTTCTGAAGTTGTATGTTATGGTTGTTATAAAAAGGGTCATTATAAGTATAATTGTCCAGATAGAGCTTCTACATCTGGTACAAGAGATAATGATAAAGGAAAAGCACCTGTGAATTCTTTTGATGTAGTAGATAAGAGCATAAATAATGAAGTAGATGTGTTTGTAACAAAAAGAAAGAAAGAAAAAGATAATCAAGATGGAAATGATCCTAAGAAGATGAAAGGAGAAACTAGTAAGAAACATAGGAGAAGAAAGTTGGGTGTGCAGGATTTTCTGATTTCACAGGGACAAGGACCATACTCCATCTTAGAAGATCTATCCAAAAGGCCTGGAAATATTACATATGGTCAACTCTTGGCTATGTCTTCTGAGAAGAGGCGGGAGCTGCGAAGTGGACTCAATGCTCGACGAAGGAAGGAGGTTGAGGTCCCTGTTTTGGAGGCAGAGGCAGATCCCTACGCTCCACAAGCTGAGGTATTATGTAATGGTATTTCAATTCATGATGTCTTAGTTGATGGAGGTGCTGCAGTTAATGTAATGACCAAGTCTGTAATGAATATGTTGGGTTTAAAAATTGATCGCCCCTCAACACTTATGTTAAGGTCATTAAATAAGGGAAAAACTAAACCAGAAGGTGTAGTTTCAAATGTGGCAATATCTGTTATGGGTGTTGTATGTGTGGTAGACTTTCAGGTGATGAAAAATGGTACTGTTGTGTACCCAATGTTGTTGGGAAGACCATGGCTAAGGAGAGTTCATGCAAGAAACTACTGGAATGAAGGCTTCATGACACTTGGACGTGGTAGAGAGAGGGTGAAGATAAACATGATCCCTCGGCATCATAAGGCAGAACCTGTGGATTCAAGTGATGAAACTGATGATTGGACATCCTCTGATTACTCTAGTACCAGTGAAGTGGACACAGAAGATGAAGAAAGTGAGGTTGATGTTTCGGTCATGGATATCCTTCCAGTCACACCGACTCATGAACCCATAAAATTATCTGAAGAAGAAATTGATGATCATCTCCAACAAATAAAGATTGGTGATGTTGTGATGGAGAGTGAGAAGGAATGCTACCTCCAGCTCTTTCGAAGGTACATACACCTATTCACTTTTGATTACAAGGAACTCCGTCAAGTAAGTTGGGTAGAACATTCTATTGAGCTGGTAGATGGTGCTAAGCCCATAAAGCAAATGCCATATAGAATGAATCCTAATTTTTCCAAGACTGTAAAAGAAGAAATAGATAAGTTGCTTGATGCAGGATTCATATTTGCTGTGGAGAATTCAGAATGGGTTTCTCCCATTGTGATCTCAATAAAAAAGAATGGGAAGCTACGCATTTGTGTTGATTATAGGAAGCTCAATAAGGCAACAAAGAAGGATCATTACCCTCTTCCATTCTCAGATCAGATCTTGGACGAAGTAGCTGGCCAGGAGTGTTATAGTTTTGCTGATGGATATAGCGGATACAACCAAGTTCGTATAGTAGAGAAAGATCAGCTGAAGACCACGTTCACCACTCCTTGGGGAACATTTTCTTATAGAGTTATGCCTTTTGGGTTGTGTAATGCTCCAGCAACGTTCCAGCGTTTGATGAATAGGGTGTTCGAACCCTACATTGGGAACTTCATCAGAGTATTTCTGGATGATTTTTGCATCTATGGGAGCAAGATGGACCACCTGCACCAGATGGAGACAACATTTCAAAGGTTAGATGAAGCACAAGCCTCACTAAACCCTACAAAGTGTGTCTTTGGATGTTCTAAAGGCATTTTGTTAGGGCATGTTGTATCCAGAGATGGTATTGGTACTGATCCTGATAAAGTTTCAAAAATCAAAGAGTTACCATTTCCTATGAATAGAAGTAAGTTGAGATCATTTTTAGGCCATGTGGGTTACTATAGAAGGTTCATCAAGAATTTCTCAAAGATTGCACAGCCACTAACCCAGTTCTTGAAGAAGGATGTTACTTATGAACCAGGAAATAAGGTGCATGAAGCTTTTGAACAACTGAAGGAAGCCCTGGTGTCTTCACCTGTTCTAAAGAATCCAGATTGGAGCAAGCCATTCATTGTGTACACTGATGCCTCAGATGCAGCACTAGGAAGTACTCTGAGCCAAAAGGATGAAAATGGGAATGAACATCCAGTTTACTTTGGGAGCAGACAAATGAGTAGTGCTGAGGTAAATTATACTGTAACTGAAAAAGAGGCTCTAGCTATCATTTTTGTTGTAAAGAAGTTTAGAAATTACTTGCTAGGGCAGAAAATTTATAGTTGTAACAGATCATCAGGCTCTAAAATATATTGTAAATAAGCCTAACCCATCAGGGAGGATAGCAAGATGGATAATTTTGCTACAAGAATTTGAATTTGATATTATAGATAGGCCAGGAAAGAAGCATGTCAATGCAGATGCACTCTCTCGAGCCTATGATGGTTTAGGTTCATCTTGTGATGATGATGATTTCCCAGATGCAACATTGTTATCCCTTGACACAATCCCTAGTGAATACATAGATATTTGGAATTATCTGAATGAATTCAAGTTTCCTGATGGTGCCAATGCAAAGACTAAGAGGAAGATTACTCAAGCCAGTCGTCCATATTCTATTCTGCATGGAGTATTATTTCGAATAGGACCTGATGGACAGTACAAGAGGGTAGTTGGACGTGATCAAGGGAAGGAGCTGATAGAAGAATTCCACAATGGTACATGTGGAGGGCACTTCTCTGGACAACTTACAGCAAGAAGGATCTTGGATGCAGGTTATCACTGGCCCACTCTTTTTAGAGATTGTTATAATTATTGTAAGACATGTGATATTTGTCAAACACATGGTAACCGTAAGACTTCATCAGCTCCATTATGCCCTATTCTTCCACTTGGTCCCTTTGAAAAGTGGGGAATAGACATTGTAGGTCCACTTCCAACTACCCCACGCCAAAATAAGTATATTGTAGTTGCCACAGATTATTTAACCAAGTGGGTTGAAGCTAGGCCATTGAAAACAGCTTCCATGGATGAAGTGGCAAGGTTCATATATGAACACATTGTCACCAGATTTGGTTGTCCATTAGAAATTGTAACAGATCAAGGAAGCCACTTCATTAATGAGGTGGTAGAAGCCCTAGTCAATAAGTTTTCTATTAAGCACAGGAAGGCAACAACATACAAGCCAAGCACAAATGGACAGGTGGAACGAACAAATTTTGTGTTGTGTCAAATTCTAGCAAAAGATGCAGCCTTGCAGGTACATAAGTGGGATAAAAGGATTCATGCAGCATTGTGGGCATATAGGGCAACATCAAAGTCAGCAACAGGATACTCCCCATTTCAGTTGGCTTATGGCATTGATCCAGTTCTTCCTATTGAGTTTGATATTCCCACTGTGAGAGTTATGAAAAATGAAAGGATGGATGAAAGTGATTCAGTAAAAGAAAGGTTGGTACATCTTCATTTGCTAGAGGAAATGAGGGAAATAGCGAAGGATACAAGCTATAAGAAGAAAATGAAGCAGAAGGAATACTTTGATCAAAAGATCCGTTGGTCTCCATTTCATGTGAATGACTTGGTTCTAGTATATGATTCCAGATACAAAAAAAGAAGACAGAGAAAATTTCTTCCAAAATGGATGGGGCCCTACAAAATAGCAGTTGTGCATGAAAATGGTACGTACCGACTGGAGGAATTGGATGGCACTCCCATTACGAAATGGGTCAACCACGACAAGTTGAAGATTTTCCAAGCACCAGAATAGTCTACTCCGAGGACGGAGTAGAAGCTAGGAAGGGGGAAGATGTCGACACTAAAATTTTCCTCCGTAATTTCTATTTCATTAATGTATGTATTAGGAATAGGATGTTGTTAAGTATAATTAGTAGTAGCGTCCGATAGAAGATAACGGCGCTGCCAGTACGACGCCGCCAATAATGTATAGTATGGTAATAGTCAAAAGTACAATAGGAATGTTGTGGTAAAAAGTAAATATTTGTCGTAAGTGGTCCGGTAATGTTAAAATGTCAAAGTTGGGGTAAGTAGAGAAGTAGGGTCTACATGATTAGGAATTAGAAATATTATATTGGTAATAAGGACAAGGAGTGAGGTCATAAATATTTTGTGTATTTTATTTGTAAAAAGTCTAAAAATGTGGAACCCATGTGAAATGATAAGGTTTATCTTATCTTAAAAGATAAGCTTACATGTACAGATAAGAGTTAAGGTATGGAATATGATTCGTCAGAGTGGATTTCTTATCCTATCTTAGAGATAAGATGGATAAGCCTGGAAGTTCTATAAATAAAGAGGCCACCCCCCCTCATTTAGCATAGAAGGAAGTAGTGAGAAATATTGTATGAGTAAGTGTGTAAAGGAAGCCATCATTTTGAAGGTGTGTTAAAGAAGCCATTAAGAGGTGTAATTGTGAAGTTTCTCCCATAGTTATTGTTGGAAGGCAAGTGAAGTCAGTAACACTTGAAGTACCTCATGGGTGAGATTGTAACAATTTCATGTTGATATTATAATTTACACTGATATTTCAGATTTATCATCATTCCTTCTTATCATAGTCTATGGTATTCTTGTGTTATGTTTGTTGTTGTGTTTCCAGATTTCATCCACCAAACTAAAAGTTGTGCATTAGTAAATAATCATAGCACGAGGAGTTCCCGGTGAAGAATTATCATAGTGTCGGATTGGTGATGAAAAAAACCCTGTGGTATGAACGATCGTTGGGATCTTCCTCCATAGGACAAAAATCCTATTCTTCTTCCTTGTTATGGGTTGCTTCAATTTTCTCGTACATCTCTTGTAAAGCTTTGGCATATTCAGAATTTTGAGGTAGATTTGGGGACTAGAGTTTCCTTTCATAGTAATCATGATTCTTTTTATATACTCAAATTTTAAGGCCGTCATTTTATCATTTCTATATGAAATGAAATATTCCCAGGGGAGGGTGATGAAAGACATGTCCCCAAGTTTTTAATTCAGTTGCGCATGATTGAGATTATTTCCTTTGGCATATTCTTGAGCTTCATAAATTATCTTGTATTTTCTTTGAATCCTTTTTGATAGCTCCCTACTTTCTTCTTCACCAGAAAGTTTTTTATTATTTCATTTTCCTTATTGCAAGTTATTACTTGAAGTAGGAGACCTGTTTGTTGTTCTTGAATTCACTTCTTTGCAAGAATTGGTTCGGAACCATGGCTGACCTACAATCTTATTTTCTCAGTCATGATCTTATTATTCTTCTTCATTGTCACTCATTGGTACTTCACTTCAATATGAAAATATCTTCATTGTGATGAGGGAAACAAATGTGACAGGAGTTTGTTCCTTGATAGATTCGCCTTCAAAAAAGATTTTCTTTGAAATCTGATTTTTTTTGTTTTTTGAATATATAATTTTTTGTATTGTTATTTTTTGGGCAGAGATATTTTTTGGGTGCACTTGGGAAAATATCTCCCCAGTGGATGTCGCAAAAAATATTGGTGTGAAAATTTTTCGAATTAACAAATTACATGTCTCCACCAATGTTTACGGGGCTACGCCCCTTTGCATTGAATGATACAACTCCCATTATTGAAATTAAACTAATCCTAATCCTATCTGAAAGTTATCGGTGGCCAAATTGGATGGGGATAACATAAGGAAACTCCACTGAACCTATGGAAAAGTGCTTGTACAGGGTATAATTGAGGAAATTACAAAAATGAAGGGAAAGGAGGGAAATTAAGCAAAGAAGATTATTGTCATGAGTAGATTACATAGCTCACGTCCAGTAATCGGAGTAGTTCAACATTCAGTATAGAGAAAAGGAAAATTAACCTATCTAGTGAGATGGGAAAACCCACACACTAAGTTCTTGGATTCATCTTCTGAAGATACAAAGCTCTTACATCATTATGCTTGCAGAGTGCATAAAATATGGAAACGGAAGAAACATGAGATGCCTATAACAACCATGCTTATTGTGTCAATGATGAGAGGAAACCATACATACAAAGTTGCACACATTCATGCATCTTGGAAAGAGGAAACTCTATTCCGTGATTGGAATTTACACAAGTTGTACAAAGTAAGGGAAAAGAAGAAAACATGTAGAATAAATGTAGCTCTATCTCATGTAGATTCATGACACAAAGTTCAACATATTACAACCCACTATTGCTACAAAGTACAAAATTTTAAAGATGTAAATTTTTTAGATCCCTTGGAATGAGAAGCCATCTAATTTTATAGCAATGTGAATTGACTCTTCGCCTACCCCCCACATGACTCTTCGTTGTCTAATTCAACTCGTGACTTTTCACCTTCCTAGGAAGTGATGAATAAATCCATTTTTTATAAATTAAAGGGATTTCTACAATGTTACTTTATGATGTCACTTAAGTGAGTGAGATGAAATACAATGATTATGACCGACAAATGAATTAGAAAGGGGAGAGAAAGAAGAGGGAGAAAGAGAGAAGGAAGGAAAAAATGTCACATATGACAAAGAAACCCCCTATTATGACAAACCTTACTTAATTATGCCTCCTGATGGTAGATCTCTGAAGTGGGTTCCTTTTCTTTGAATTCCTTTATGAATTGAGCTATCACAGATGGGTAAGTGCACCAAGTTAGGGTGCAAAAAAGTGGACAAAAACCCGAAAACAATTGAAACGCGTACGCCTTTTTCCATAACGTGTTCGCGTTATATTTTTCTTGGTTTGTTGTTCATCAAGCCTAAAATATGTATGCATTATAACACATACATAGTTTTTTGAAGGAAAAACGTGTACATGTTATAATGTGTATGCATGTTTCATAGTATGGACTATATATCTGTATTTGGGGGGCTTATACTTATAAAAATAAATGTTTAAGTATAAATAAATAATAAAAGTATAATACTTTGAATTTATTTTAGTAAATATAAGATGTTAGGGTGACTCTGCACCTGATGGAAGTGGTCCCATTGCTCTAACAGTTATAATCTAGAAGATAGTTTTTCAAAATCTAATCTGGTCAGTACTTACTCATTTTCAAGATTTTGACAAAGGACCTAAAACTTGTAGGGCATATATATTGTAGTTGGTCTTTGTTTTGGAAAAGTATATAGTCATTTTATAGGTTTTTTGACCATCTAAATTGGATTTTGGCCCTACCACTGCTCGAATTGGTACCAATTTTTAAATTTGGTCCATAATTCACTTTAGTGACCATGAATCAACTCTATGATGGTTGTCTACTTCTTACTAAAATGAGATTTTTACTTTGTAGACAGAGGATTGCTCTCTGAATGGGATTCATGTCCTATGGAAATAATGATGTGATTGTAATGTGCCTCCTCCTTAAGGTTTGATCACACTACTAGGTGTTGAATGAGTTTTTACAAATAGTACCAAGTGAATTGCATCAATTGAACTCAAACGATTTCTCATTCTTAGAAACATGGTGCTCCATAGAAAGATCATCCATTCACCTTTACTAGCTCCAAAATCATCCTTTCATGGAATAAAATTCAAGATTCTCATACGCTTCTTTTCTCATTTATATCTCATGGATATAAATGATGCCTTAATAATTCACATGTGATGGTCCTGGATACCTTAGTAGCATGATTATCTCATTTTAGCTTGTTCTTTGGAGAGATTTAGGTACATTGACAGAGCCAGGATATGATTATCATCAAGGGTTAGGTTTTAGAGTTTAAGGTATAGGTTTTAGGGTGTACATTTTAGGGTTGAGGGTTTATGGTTTACGGTTAGGGATCACGTTTTAGGGTTTAGGACTTGGGGTTTATGGTTTAGGTTTTAGGTTTTAGGGTTTAGGAGTTAAGGTGTAGGGTTCAGGGCTCAAGGTTTAATATTTAGGGGTTAGGGTTAAGGGTTAAGGGTTTAGGGTTTAGGGTTTATGGTTTAAGGATTAGGTTTTAAGGTTTAATGGACAAGGTTCAAGGTTTACGTCATAGGTTTTAGGGTTTAGAGCTCAAGGTTTAAGGCTCGGGGTTTAGGGCACAGGGTTTAGGCTAACCCATTCACTCATTGTAATGTTTTGTGTCTTACTCATTCTTATTAGTATTTTCAAAGAGTATTCAAATAAAAAGGGTTCATCTAATTTGTATGCAAAACATTCAAAGGGAGTCATCACAATTTGATGTCTTTCACCTGCTCATATTTTGAAGGAGGGAAATTCCAGATCCAAGAACAATTCGGTATAAAGAAATGTTACCCAATACATATATTTTCTTTTTCCCATCGCATGAGAACTATTTCACTCATTATAATGTTTTGTGTCTTACCCATTATTATTAGTATTGAGAAATAGTATTCAACTGAATAGGGTTCATCTGATTCGTAGGAAGAACATTCAAAGACAGTCATCATAATTTGATTTCTTTCATCAGTTGATATTTTGAAGGAGGGAAATGCCAAATATCCAATAGCTATTTGGTACAAAGAAATGTTTTTGAATCTCTTTTGAATAATTCTTTCAGTTACAAACTTTTGGGAATAAAGGTTTCATTTAAAGATCAAAGCTTGATATGTCCAATGCTTGTGTAAGCTAGCAATTTGAGAGGATTTCTAAGGTTCAAGTTTATTTTCAGAGATGCATTACTCCAATGTTTGAAAAATGTTTCTCCAGATGCAATGACATTCTGATTCAAACGCTCAATGATTCCTAAATGTTCAATCCTACCACACACCCAAGTAGTCATTGATCCTTAAATATAAGGAGACACCGTTACTTCGCTTCCATTTATAATGATAGATATATTTGTAAATTTGTGTTATGACCTCTAAATTTGTATGAATTTCAAGTTGTTTGGAAGTCACATCACACCCTTCACTACGATTTATGATTATCCCTATCTTTTCTAAGGTGCTTTTGAAATCATCAGGTTTCACCTGATTCTAGAGCGTTTCTTTGAATAATGACGAAACAGATAAGGGTAAATAGGCTAGGAGGAATACCTGTTAAAGCTGGTTGAAGGTTTCTATGCGCATATGAATTCTTGATCCACAGCTGATCGTGAGAGCTTCCTTTTGGCTAGGAGGAACTACCTGAAATAGAAAACAAGACCACAAAATAGAAGTTAAAAAATATTTGCAGTGGACTGCCTAGCGTATGATAGTTCTAGGAAGTGTGATACTCCCTAGATGGCTGTCAATCCACTATTTAAAATAATTCAATGTTAACAACAAATGAAATCCTACTGTAGTTAAAATGATTTAGGTATCTCATTCGACTACAATAAGCAAATTCGTTCACAACAGGCTAAGCTATGACTGAATCTGGAGGTCAAGGTCTCTGTCAGAGTACTGGTACTGGTCGGGGTATGGTTCTGGACTGTTTTAGGTATTTGGTGGAGATTTTAGGCTCTGTTCTTGGTCTGAGGGTAAAAACACAGAGACCGGCGTTAGTCTGGTATGACCGATGTCGGTTTAGGTGAACCAGCGATGGTTGTGGGTAACCAGCATCGGTATGGTCGGGGTAAAGGAAACTTATCAAAAACATGATGTGAGGGTAGATCTGAGGCTAAATGGAAATGGAGAGGGCAATGGAAAGGTTTGTGTAGGTCTTAAATATGCTCAGGGATCTTTAAAAACTAGGTATGGGCAGTTCAATGGTATGGGTGAAGGAATGGTCAAGTTTTCATGGAGGTAAATGGTGGGAGAATGGAAATGAGAGTAGAAACTGATAATAGATATAACAAAACCTACTAAAATGAAAATGGATGAATGTTGGTTAATAAAACACTTACTATTGTATGAACTTGACGCCTGAAGAGCAATGACAGTTGATTCAGATGGATGGAGCTTTATGTGGTGATGGTGCTTCCCTGGGTGCTTCTGTGAATGTAAATGGCTCTGTGATTGCTTCTGATGTTGGCTGTGGATGCTCTGATGCATGTACGAATGCTGGTTCTACTTGCATGCAACTTTGGTTTCGTCTCTTGCTCTCAAAAAATGTGCCAACCTTGAAATTAGGTTGTTTTGGGGGAATAAATGGTAACCGACGACGGTTCCCGGGTTGACCGGCGGTGGTTTAGGGTAACCGGCGTCAGTTAGGGCGGGATTTCCTAGGTTTTCTAAAATGGGAAGATCCCCTTGATTTTCTTTGAACTCGTTCATTTTCTTCCACGGATTAGAATGGGAGCTTCCTTTTTAACAGGTGGGAATGTGGTTAGAGGGAATGTAGGCTTTGATTTTTACGGTTTAGGTAGGTCTTAGTTAGTTATGGAAACATACTAAGAATAGGTCTTAGGGTGAGGTGGCTAGATGAGGTGTATAGGTGAGGTGGTGGTGTGAATTATCTCAATTAGGATATTTAAATAATAAATATTATGAGATCATAAAATTAAATTAATATTAGAGTGGGGTGTAATGGGCCTTGGTTAGGTGAGTGTGTTCAAGTTGATTATTTTTCAAGGGACCAAGGGGAGTGTGACCCAATTTTGGTGTCTACATTTTGCCCCTTTTTGTGGCATGGCTTGTATTGGTAAGCAACGCTAACAAAAATAAGGTGTGGTTGCCCCATGTGTGGGTGAAGGTGATCCCCCTCAAACTAGGAACTGATGAGGCAGAAGGCAGAATCGGTGAGTGGTTTGATAAAAGGTGAATGTGATGAAGAGGAAGGTGGGAAACAGGAGAAAAAAGGGGGAAAGGTCTAATTGGGTAATCCAAGTAATGGGTCAGGGTCAAAGGTAGTAACAGTCAACGCACGCACACATATAAACTATAGCACGGTACCAAGTTGAAGAGCAGGCAAACTCTACATTGTCTAAGGTTGATAGGTTTATCCAAACAAGGTTGAGGTGATTACAGTATCCAAGGTATAGGATATGGTCAGGAAACACGACACAGGTCAGGTGCAAGAACGTTTAGGTATGTTCCGGTACACCAAAGGTTGGGTCAGGATAAACAGTCACGATAAGAGGCAAGGTAAGGTCAGTATGTCAATCAACACGGGGAACGGTGCCACAAGATATAATGAGCACATGAGGTCACATGTCACTAGCAATTTTCTAGGTCCAAGTAACTAGATCACGGTGCGGTTAGGGCCAAGGTATGGGTAAAATAATGAGTCTCTAAATGAGGATGAGGTGAGGTAGTAAATGTTGAGGTCAGAAGGATAAAGTGAAGTGTCCAAGTCAGGTGTGGGTGAGATAAAAAGGATGTAGGTCATCATATGAGGGGTAGGGGGTAGGAAATAGACTAAGTAGGATAACCAAAAATGGTTATAAGGAACCGATGTTGGTCATGATGGACCGACCATGGTAAGCTAGGGCACATGACCGATGTCAGTCAAGGTAAAACCATCGTCGGTCAAGTCGGGTAGGTTATAAAAAAGGAAATTTTCAATTTTTACGGAATCATTTGTCACTTGCCAAATAGGAGAAAACAACAGGTGAGAGAGAGAAAGGTGGAAAGCGTTCATGCGGAACAGAGAGCTGAGTTGGTGAGTAGTGTAGCGGGTGATTGGCTGTCAATAGGCGGGTCCACGAGATTAGATTGATTGATTTGGTCGGTAGGAGGTGAGACGGTTGATTGGGTGATGGAAGAGGCAGGAGAGGGGTCGGGTGGACCACTGGTGCAACAGCCTGATGTACCACCACGACGACGACAACGTGATGAGGTAAGAGTCAATATTGTTCTTTGTTTTGTGTGTTAGATTGATTTAGATGTCAGGTGGGAAAAAATAGGTTTTGGGGGGGAAAATGAATTTTGAATTTGTGGGAGGGCCAATCAGGTAAAATAGGCATGGGGGTGATTGAGTGAAGGAGGGTGGGGAAGGGTGGAGGGGGGATTTGGGTAGGATTGGGTGGGTAGAAGGGAGAGAGAAAGTTTTTAGGAAGAGGGAGGTTTTGGGCGTCGCAATTTTTGAGGTGAAAGTGACCAGTGTCGGTTGAGGAGTAGCCGACGTCGGTGGTAGCGAACCGGTATCAGGTCACGAAAAAGGTGACCAATGCTGGTTTATGGGGGACCGGGGTTGGTTGAGATAACCGGTACCGGTCATGATTTGGGGAAAAAGGGGCCAAAAGTGACTTAGGTTGGGTGAGTGAGATAGGTAGTGGTAAGTAGGAGACGTTTTGGGGAAAATCATAACATAGGTAAAGGGTGAAAAATAGGTAAGGGTGAATGATAGTGGGTTAGGGTTGGGGTGGGTAGATAGAAGATGGGATACAAAGGTAAAGAGGTCTAGGGAAAGAGAGGTAGGGTGGTAAGTATAGGTGAGGTGTCGAGAATGATTGTGGGTATGATTAAGGTGTAGTAATATGATGTTTTGTGGGATGCAAGCGAGAGATCAGCTGAGGATGTGAGACATGGTGCCACCCCTACTCATGACAGTTCGAGGGGCTACGACAGTTGAGGAGTGGAGGCATGTCACAGATGTGGGTTTGAGTGGGGTCAGATGCTACCGACATGTAGTCCGGTAGCCAAGCTTGATGGTCAATCTCATCGATAGATGGGATTAGGTGACAACACGTTCCACCTACCGACGGGGGATATGACAATCACATTAGAGGACATGTACAAGATCCTATGGTTACCTATATTGGGGATGTAGGTATACTCGATCTCCTCAGAGGCCTCTGAGGAGTTAATGCTGACATTATTTGGTGAGGGACTGGCGGAGATGACATTCCACAGCGCTAGCCTGAGTTATGGAGAGATGTACCTAGCCCATCTAGAGGAGATGAGGCTAGTAGTATTATTGATGGAGGCAGTCTGATGTTTTGCACTGCCAGATGTAGAGGGTGGGAGATTCCCACGATCATTTATGGGGGTGTTACATGATATGATGATGGACAGGACCTGCTTTATATGGGTGCCAACATTCCTGGTGTAGCTATATAGAGAGCTATGGGTATATGGGTGGCTCCACCAGGTTCAACTTATGCTACACATTTATTCTTCACTATTGGGCCTACGAGCACATTGTGTGTGTTCATCCGATTGGTATGCCCTGGGAGGATGCATTTGAGCCTGGTTTTATTTGGGTGGGGTACAGGCGATGGGTGCCTATGATGGGAAAGCATTGAACAGGTAGGGTTACACATGATGTAACCTATTACAAGTGGTTACTGGAGGGATTGTCCAGCGTGGACATTATTTGGAGACCGTATGTGGGTTATCCCTGATATAGACAGATGACTGATGAGTCAGATGGCTTACAAATACTCAGATGGATTGAGGGGTGTCGTGTAGGGGAGCACGAGATGATCCCAGTAGACAGGGTCAGATGATAGTTTGGGTTACCACGAGACATACCCCCACCTTTCCCACAGTACTGAAGAGATGATGTGGAGAGACCACTTCCATTACCATAGCCAACAATACCTACAGGGTAGGAGGAGCAGGTGATAGACCGGTGGATAGATGATGTCAGGGTGACTAACAGGTATAGACAGTGGTGGGCAGCTTATTTACAAGCAGTACCCCCAGGCCCGGGTAGCCAGATTTAGCCACCATCACCATTCAAAGAGACGCCTTATAGGGGTAGGTGTCGACCCTGATTACACAGTTGGGGATGATATAGGGGTAGTTGGTAGGTTCAGAGGTGGAGGTGGCCACTTTGCATGCACAGGTGGCCAGTCTACAAGCCTAGATGGCCCAAGGTGGAGATGGTGATGATGATCAACTGGCCTCCCTATAGGTGCAAGTTACAGGTTTGCAGGGCCAGTTGGCCACTGCACAGGCACAGATTAAGGCCTTACAAACCGAGATACATGCATAATGTGCGATACCGATGGCACCACCATAGGTACCGGGAAAAGGTCCCAGTTTACAAGCAGGGGTGAAACAGGGGTCCCGCATGACAGGTATAGGGTCAGAGGCCGATGGGGCCACCACAAAGGGTACACGTAGCTAGATTGCGGGATGCCTTAGGTGATGCCCATTATTATCAGGACCAGTGAATGGCGACAGGGATATATTTTCTATCCTACGGAGAGTACATGGCATAACAGGCCTTGAGTGAGAGGACCGGATCCCACACCCACACTGTGGAGAGCACAGGGGCCATCGAGCCCCAAGATAGGATCAGGGTGAGGCCTCCAGTTCATAGAGGCCAGCTCCAGGTGATGTACCAGTAGGAACCCAACCACGACCCATGGCGAGTGGTGAGATGTTAGCAGGCCACCGTACAGGAGTCGAGGAGGAGGAGACATGAGAGATCGATATGGAGGATGTCTGATAGGATGATGCCTGATGTATGTCCCTCCATTGTGATGTAGTTATTCATTTTTGATATATACTGTCCTGTGTGCCAAGAGAGTGAGGATGTATATGAGAATTTGTGTATTTTTTATCATATACCAGCCTACGTGCTGAAGATGATGAGGTTGTATATGAGATTTTTGTTTATTTTTGATAATATATTGGCCTGCGTGCTGAAGATAGTGAGGCTGTATATGAGAGTGTTTGAGAGATGCATATTATTTGGTATCAGTTTATATTGTATGGATACAAAGATTCATATGATGAGATGGATGATTTGGTGATGATGTATACTATGTTGATAGAATTTTATATTATGCATAGATGGATTCATGATAGGTGTGTTAGGCATGTTGGAGTCACGTTAAAGGCATGGCTGAGTCAGGTTGTAGGTTTAGGCATGGATTGAGCCAGGTTGTAGGTTTGGCATGGATGGATTCAGGTCATAGGCATGGATTGAGTCAGGTCATAGGCATGGATTGAGTCAAGTTTGTGGAATCAGGTTATAGGCATGGATTAAGTCAGGTCATAGGATGGATGAAGTCAGGTTTGACTTAGGTTTGATGAAGTTTAGGTCAGTTAGGTATGGTTGGGTTGATTTTGGCTGCAGTTTGTAATTCATTAATTTGTGTAATTAATGATGATATGGGTCACGTTAATATGTGTTATAGTAACATGCATGATAATGGTAAAGAAATGGTAGACATAATGAATGTATGAATGATGATGATAAAAATGTGAAGCAATCTATTGTTTGTTTGGTTTAATTTCCAATTATAAATATAAAAAGGAAACTAACTAGGGTACGAGTGTGATTTGGAAAGGGAAAAAGGGAATTGGTTAGGGTAGAGAGTGGTCGAGCTAACCTCCAAGGGCCCCATGCCCTCAGAGTGCTACCTACATAGTCCCGACGAAAAGGGACCTTAGGTCGATGTAGTTCTCCCATAAGCTAGGAAAGAATGCGAGGAGGTATGAGTATGGGTTGGTAGGTTATAGGTATGATTGAGTCTAGGTATTTTAGGTATGGTTGAATTATCATTGGTATGGGTGATTTTGAGTTGATTGTGGCGAAAGAGGGAAAATTACCCAAAGATAAGCATCGAGGATCTAGTCCTATATAGGATGATAAATACGTAATGAAGAAGGTTAAAAGATAAGAGGAGGTAAGCTACCATGATTGGTAAGGATCATAATGGTGGGTCATACCTTAGATAGGCTGATGAACGTAAGACCCTAAAGACATTGCATGATTGATTATTCTAAAGGTGAAGAGAAGTCACATGATCACCAAATTTCACAGTTCTAGTAGGTCCCTTGAGGTGGTAGGAAATGAAAGTGTGAATGGCAGAGGGTAAAAAGTGGTTAGTTTATATGGTATTTGGTAGCATGCCTTTTAGCAAGAGATCCAAGATCACGATGAGCGAAAGTCCATGATGAAAATTTTTTCTATGTTTGACTTGTATTTGAGATAGACTGATCGATGTGGGAAGTCTATATGGGATGAGGAAATTAACTCTCCTTGAGGTCTTTGCTGAAGCTGATCGATGCAGGAAGCTTTAGATTCTCTTCTTTTTTTTAAAGAGCTTTACATAGTTGTCCTTTGAGGGAGCAGTCTATTTACTAGCAGCGATGTAGAGAGAAAGATGTCCTTTTTGAGGGAGTCATATTTTTATTGGAAATTTGAATCAAGGAGTTGGATCCCATGTGAGGGCTTTTAAGTCATGGACAAGACTAAGGTGAAGAATTGGATTCTTGTTCAGAAAGCAAGGTGAAACGACCATGGGATCTCATCTAAAAGTAGATGAAAATTATCCATGAGAATCATGCCATGTGCAGAGCCGTGGTACACATATTTAAGAGAAGATAAAAGAGTGATGGGTACACACATGATTCTTGTTTAATCATTTAGGGATGGTATAGTGAAAGAAGGGAAGTGAAATAGTGCTCAAGGGATGAGCATGAAAAGAGGTAGAAGGTGAGGTAGGACTAAAATTCAATAGTAGAATTGTCAAAGATGCAAGGCATTGAGGGGCTCAGGTTTGGGTTTACCATCAAGTGAAGATAAATGATAAGCACCTGATCCATAGGTATGAGTTACAATGTATGGTCCAAGCCAATTAGGAGTAAATTTTCCCCGTTTACTTTTTTCTGCTTTGGTTACATGGTGATTTTCCTTTAGGAAAAGGTCACCTACTTGGAAGGTTCGTTCATGGACACATTTGTCATAGGCACGTTTGATACATTTTTAGTAAACTTGAAGATGATCAAGAGCATTAAAATGACATTCATCTAATAACTAAAGTTGTGCTAAGCGGTCCTAGGGAAATTCATCATCATTGAGCATGTCATGGAGAGAAATACGAGAGTGATGAGAATTTGGACTTTGAGAGGTAGAACATAGCCTCTGAACCATAGATTAGAGAAAAAGGTGTGGTAGTAGTGGAAGTGTGAATACTAGTGTGGTATGCACCAATAGGGTGAAAGGAATGTGCGTATGCCAATCCTTCCCAGTAACGTTAACCACCTTCACGACAATTTTGTTCAAGGTTTTATTAGTGGATTCGGCCTGGCCACTGGTTTGTGGGTAATATGGTGATGATAAACTGAGCTGAATACCAAAGGCGTCGCAAAGTTTCTGCAAGGTTTTATTTTTCAATTATTCTCCGTTATCAGTGATGAGGTGATGTGGAAAACCAAAGCGATAGATAATGTGATGATTGATGAAATTGCAAATATTTTCTCAGCTTTCATAGAGATGAGAGGTATGGCTTCAACCCATTTGGTGTAATATTCTGGTAGTGGTGATGATCCATTGATGTCGCTGGGAAGAATGGGGATTGATTTCTCCAATAAGATCCAAAACCCATTTAGAGAAGGGACAAAGGTCACGGGTGACCTATAACGCATGACTAGGTGTATGATGAAGGTTAGCATGTTGTTTGCATTTTACACAATGCTTAATGTAGTCACAACAATCATAGTTAAGGGTTAGCCAGTAATAGCCTAGGTGAAGAATACTCTTAGCTAACAGCAAGGCGACTGAAGTGACCTCCACATATGTCATCATGAACTTCCTTAATGGTATAAGGAATTTCAGAACTCGTAATGACATCATAATAGAATACCATCGAAGCCACGCGCTTATAGAGGATGCCACCCATGATGATGTAATGATAGACTCTTTTAAGAAAAGTGTGTTGTCCATTACAAGTGAGGTCGAGAGGTAAGATGGAGAGGGAAAGATAGTCCAAGTATTTTTTATACCAAAGGTCACTTGGGTCGGGAGCAGTAGTTCTAGATAGAGTAAACTTCATGAGGTAAATAAGAGGGTGATTGGAGTCTTTGTACAATGACAAATATTTTAGAGTCAGCGGGTGAAGCGGGTATTTGAGAAGCCAAGCAGGCCATGGTATTTGTAATTTTTTTTGGTAGAACGTGGGACGATTTGAAGGGCATAACGGTCAAAGGTGGTCAAAATTATGTCCACATGATGTTTATACTTTTGAAGTATCTCATTACGATAAGGGTATATACCATTGACTTGGTTTACGATCAATTGAGAAACACCAAAGATGTTGATTGAATTAACATCTAAGGCATAAGAAGCCTAGAGACCTAGTATGAGCGCTTCGTATTCGACAATATTATTTATACAATCAAAATTGAATTTGAAAGACAAAGGCATGGGTTCACCATCAAGCAGAATGAGGATAACTCCAGCCCCACCCCCACGTTGACACTTGGAACCATTGAAGAAGAGTGTCATTTGGTAAGCATGTTCATTGGAAGGAAAGGGTAGTAATTGACTCATCTGGAAAGTCAAAGTTAGAGGGTTGGTCCCTAGAAATAGTTGCGTCAGCCAATTGGTCGGCAATAGCTTGGTCCTTGATGGACTTTTGATAGGATGAATTCGAGGTTGAGGTTGGCAAGAAGCATAAGCCAATGTGTAATAGGTTGATTTTGGTAAGGTTTGGCAGTACATAAAGTGTAAGGGGTCAGTGTTGGTCACAACATAGTTTTTGTGGTTGAGTAGGTAATGGCAGAGTTTTGGTGGCAACAAGAAACTAAGGATAAGTAAAAAAAATTCATACATGGGTGTATCAGGTTTCATAGTCCAAAAGAGTACGACTTATGTAATAAACTACGCTTGCTCCCTGTGTTGTTCATTGTCGATGAGTGAGCATGGCCCTTAAGGAGTGATCGAGCAGCTGAGATGTATAGGTAGTAGGGTTGATCGTCTTTAGGTGGAATGATTATGGGTGGTTAGAGAAGGTATTGTTTTTAATGCCTCAAAATTTTTGTGGTAGTCATCATCCCATTTAAAGGAGACATCCTTCTTGAGAAGATGATGAAATGGTTGACACCGATCTGAAAATTAGTGAAATGAAATGGTGAGTAGATTGCAACTTACCTTACAGGCTATGGATTTTCTGCAGATTAGTGGGCGGAGGCATTTTGATAATGTCCTTGACTTTAGTAGAGGTTGACCTCTATACCACGTAAGGAAACAATAAATCCCAGGAGTCTTTCCTGAGAGAACCACAAAGACGCACTTCTTGGGCTGAAGGCGAATGTAATACTTAATGAGGTGGTCAAAGATGGTTTTTAGGATGACAAGGTTCTCAGAATAGAATGCTTGGATTTGGCTAGGAGATCATCCATATAATCTTCCAATATACGATGCATGATTTTATGGAAGATGTAAGTCATATCCCGCTGATATGTGGGACCAGTTTTTTTAAGTCCAAATGGCATGACTCAATAGTAGAAGGTCCCCTAAGGGGTGATGAACGTGCAGTTTTATGCTGATCCTCTAGGGCAAGACAAGATTTGGTTATAACCTAAGAATCCATCCATGAGTGATAGCATCTTGTGACCAGCAGTAAGGTCAACTAGTTGGTCAATAGCAAGTAGTGGAAAGTCATCTTTCGGGCAAGCTAGGATGAGGTCACGGAAATATATGCAAATGCAAAGTCCCCCTGTCACCTTAGTGACAAGGACAATGTTATAAATCCATCGGGGATAATCAATGGGTAAGATGAAGGAAACAAAAATAAGATGCTAAAGTTCTTCTTTGACCAGAAGAGCAATGCGAGGGTGCATTTTCCTCATCTTTTATTTTATGGTTTTGGCATCGGGAATGGTAATACGATATTTTGGACCACTATAGTGGGGTTAATACTGGGCATGTCTAGCATAATACCAAGCGCAAAAGCGTGGTTATGGTTTTTGAGAAAATAAGTGATGGTTTACCGGTTCAGCAGTATCTAAAGATTGTACCGATCTTTAGAATGTGTGGGTCATCTTGAGTATGGATATTGATTTCAATAGTCGATTCATTCAACATGGTTTGCATCTCAGATGGTAATGACTGATGAATATATGAGTCTTCTATCACCAAGGTAGGTGAGTATAGATTCATCATCTTGATATTGAACGACGTTTAATCGAAGGTGTATCATCATTAATCATTTTAGGATATAGGAAAGGAAGAGAAGAGGGAGCCTCACCCTCATGTTAATAAGTCAGAGGCTCCTAAGGAAATGGGGTTTATGAGAAGAAAAAAAGTTAGGAGGAATGGATTTTGGATGCATCGACTCTGTCAGTGAAGGTGGTGAATAAGGTGGAGCATGAGGTGAAGAAGGTGGAGAAGGGCTAATATCCTTAATGAGTTCAATTCGGGCCTCCTTTGTAGGTGGTTCAACAAAGCTGATACCACTACGGTCATGTTATGTTTATGGGTAGTACATGGAATAATAGTGTGACAACCTTGGTCGTAAAATCCAAAACCAAAACCCTTCCACGCACATCAGTGTAGGAAGGTGTGGTAGAAACGGTGATTGGTGATTGACTAGAGGTCAGTGGAGAGAATGGGTGGGTTTGTGATGGTGGTTCAATTGTATAAGTGATAGTATCAAGTCCCCCATAGGTGAGATTGGTACGAAGGTGGGGAGGACCATAAAGGAGGCACTCTTCTATGTGGTGATCATAATGAGGGTGTTGGTGAAGACTTTCGTACTCTTATGGAGTAAATAATGTGTTGACACTATATAGGTGATACTCCCCCAGAGTGAGGCATTAAAAAATTCCTTCCAAGGGATTGATGGTCGATATGTGGGTATCTGGGATAGACGGCATGTTAGAGGTTAAATCAGAGGTGGAGCCAGCTAATTGGGAGGCTAACGGCTTGGCCATGGAGGTTGTGGTAGTAGTAGGAATGGAGGATGTAGGTGCGGTTGAGATAGTGGTGGCACTAGTGAGTGGAGGTGTAGGTGAAGAGGCAAGTAGTCATGGAAGTAGATGATTTAATGGGTGTAAGCATTTCATTGGGTCAATAAAGCATGTTACAGGTTTTGAAGGGTGATGAGTCATCCAGAATGGTATAGGTGTGTCCTTCATGCTCAAACTTTACACAACAATGCAAAGTGGAAGGAACACAACCCATAACACGAATCCAGGGTCTACCAAGCAACAAGTTATATTGAAATTCCCCCTCCAAGACGTAAAATAAATCTGGAATAGTACGTGGGGATTGTGCAAACATGGAGGATGATGGTGCCAAGTGTTGAAGTGATAGCATCATTGAATGAACACAACATGATGGGATGTTTATGCATGCAATTGTCGGGTATGTACATTTGGTTGAACGCATGGGAGGAGATGATGTTAATGGTAGCACCCCCATTGATCATAACACATCATACATGGATATTATCGATATGGATAGAGATGAAGAGAGTTGGATCTGGGTCATCAGTGTGGTGTGGTGTGATCTCTTCATCTGAGAAGCTAAGGGTGGCTACTTGGTGAGTAGGTGGAGGTGTAGGAGAAGATGGTAATTTGGTGAGAGAGGCTACATGATGAGGTGTAATAATGGAGGCCACAGGTGTAGGGTCATTGGGTAAGACCTCAATAGACTGAAGAACCTCCATGAGAGCTTGATAATGGGATTCTGAGGTTTGGATGAGGTCATATAGGGACATTTTGAGGGAGGATTGGTGTAATTGTTTGAGCATCGCGCGATGTGTAACCCCATTAGAAATAGGATATGTGGGGCCACGGATAGTGACTTTAGGTGTAGGTGCAGATGGTATGTTGGGTATAGGTTGGTTGGTGGGTCAGTTTCCTTTTCCTTGCCTTTATCCTTCTGAGTGTGGGTAGCAACGTGGATCATGTTGATTTGAGGTGGAGAGGTAGGTGAAGTAGGTGAGCCATGAAAGGTGTAACGACAGGAAGGGAAAAAGCCAAGGGGTGGGAAGGAACCTTGTGAAATGAACTGGGCACACTGACATTTGGGTGGAGGTTTGGCGAGTTCTCTGATGCGAACCATGTTAATTTCAAATCTTGGGGTGGCTCTAAGAGTTGTGGAGGTGGAGGTCTTGGTCGCTGAGTCAGGAAATCAGGGAAAAATTTCCCTGTGGAAATGGGTGCTGGAGAAATGGGATTCCTCATCGAGAAGGTCATCATCGTCAAATTTTTCTTCAGGAGGACATAACTAGATAAGAACAACTTTCAAGGCTTGTCAATTCTCCACATACGTGTCCTGACACATGATGGTAGGAACAAATTTTTTTGTCAGTCAAACCCCTTTTCGTTTGGGTTTGAGTGGGTCATAAGGTCTAAGAGGCGGTAATGTGATGATACGAAGGGGAGCAAGGAGGTTGGTTAATATTTTGGCCAATAGGATCCCGCCAGTGTGATCACAATCGGAAGTGAATGTGGTTATGGGTGCAGGTGCGGCTATATATGTATAGGAAAGGTATTTACATGCAAGAGGGGGAAATGGGTCGAAAAACTATGGTTTTCCCAGGTGTTGGCATGGTCTTAGGTGTTGGTCGTGTCTAACTGTCCACGCATTGGATATTCTGCCTTGATTTTGGCACCTGGAAATAACCACATGTCATGCACCCTACACATCAGCTAACTAATGCACCTTATTCCAGGGTAGAGGATTTTTAAGCCACTTAGGTTGCGCCCACCTTCTATGGGTAAAACCTATTCCAAGATTTTATGCGCCACAAGATGTGGGATAAAACACTTAAAAAGCGCCTAAGGAAGAAGGAAGAGAGTTAGTGGATGGGGATTAGAACGAGCTGACCTCCCATGCAAAATTTTAGGCACCTAACCATTGCACCACTTGTTTAGAAACAATATAAGGGAAGGAGCTTTATTGTCATTTGAATAGCATTGGTGCAGGTCTGTCTAAAAAGCTATAAGAGGTATGACAGTGGTCAGAGAATGCCATTGCAGGTGAAGGCCTTGCACTCAAATGTCGGGACCTCAGAGTAAAAAAATGAAATGTAGAGAATCTGCTAAGGATGATTGGGCAATAATATAATATTTGATGTTTTTTGTTGATTTTAACCTGTTTTTGGAAGTCTCTTGAATTCAGATTTTAGACAGGGCGAGGTCTTCAGAGGACAGCTAGTTGGAAAACACGAATTTCAAGGTGTGACTTCTGGTCCGAATTGAGACTTGGGGTAAACATGAAAAGTGATTCATAATTCAGATCTTGGGAGCTCAGATATATGATTTTTATTTTTGATAGAATAGTTTTTAAATCTCCATTTGTATGGGTGTTTTTAGTAACACAGTTGCAGGGATGATCACTATTGGGAGTAACAGGTGTAGGCAAGCCACAGATTGTTCTTGGGATAGTTTCTGTTATTTTTCAGAAGCATGTTTTGGGACATTGATCAGCTCATTTTCAGAATTTTGATTCATTATTGGTTGTTTGTAAGAGTTATTGTACTTGAATTTCAATATTATTAATGGATCGGTTCAATCTGAACCCGGGGGATCATAGGAATTTCCGAACCCCGTAAACAATCTTGTTTGTTATCTGAATGTTTTCAATTTTCTGATTATTTATTTGCTACCCAAAAGTTTTCTGCACTTCTATGGATGCATAATAATTAGAATTTAATCAATTTTTGGACTCAAGAATACTTACCAAATTGGTTAAGAAAATCACGATCTATTGGAAACTTTTAAAAGTGTTAAAAAAATACAACACACATTTTCTAGATCATCAGCCATCAGTAGGAAATGAGGGAAGAGATGTGGAAATGGGTGCTGGTGAAATGGGGTCCTCATCAAGAAGGTGTGTCATCATCAAGATTTTTCATCCAGAGGACACAATTGGATCAAAGTAGTTTTCAAAGCCTTACAGTTCTCTACATCGTGCCTTGGAAAACGATGGTAGGTGTAAATTTTGGTGTCATCAAACCCCTTTAGTTTGGGTTTGAGTGGGTCATAAGGTCTGAGAGGTGGTAATGTGATGACAGAAGTTTCAAGGAGGTTGGTTAAGATTTTGGCATACGATCCCGCTAGTGGATCTACAGTGGGAAGTGAAGGTGGGTTTGGGTATAGTTACAGATGACTGTATAGGAAGGGTCTTGGAAAGAGGGGGAGTGAGTCAAGAAGATATCGTTTTAGGTGTTGGTTTGGTCTTAGGTGTTGGTCATGTCTACTTAGGTAGGGCCATGGAAGATGAATTGGTAAGAGAGTGTACAGTTGGCTTGACTACCTTATTGGTGGGTAGCATATTTTCGTCTTTAGGTTGCACCTTCTTGGGTAAAGGTAATACAGGTGCACGAGATCTAGAGGGAAAAGCAGATGGTGGAAGAGGATTAGTTACCCATGGGGATAACCGAGGTGTTGTGATCATTAGATGGTGCAGGTCTGTGCAAGAGGTTTGAGGGAAAGAGACTAAAGTTTCATGGGTAGTGAAGAAGTTATTGATGGTATTGGCGTTATGGGTGGTAAAAATGTTGCACATGTGGGTGGAAGTCATGTTGGGTGCTTGGGTATGTTAGAGGCTTGAGAGGGAGGAATGGGATGATGCATCTTAAGTTTATCGACGGGTGGAGGTTTCTTAACTAGGGATAGAAGGGAAAGGTCCTAAGACAGATAGGAAGGGGGTGAAGGTGTGATCGGTGAGGTTGGGGTATGAGATCTAGGGGATTAGTTCTTTTATTTGGGGGCCAGATTCATATTTGGTGTTAGTTTTGGAGGATGTAGCTAAATCTAATTTTATGGGTGGATGAGTAAGGCTGGCCATTGGGATGACCCCTAAGGTAGTAATAGGTTTAGGAAAGGAAGATGATGTAAGTGTAGGTTTGGATGTAGAAGCATGTTGAGTTATGGGTAGAGGGTGTGAGTTGATCCATGAGTGGTATCGTGGGAGAATTTTTTATAGTTATGGTTGTGTTTGGCTCGATCGGTTAAAATATTTTTTGATAGATAGTGGAAGTGTATACATCGAGTGACATCTACATTTGTGTTGAGGCAGGAAGTAGAATACACCCCCAAAGTAAGGTTCTATCCACATAATCTAGGCGGTTGGCTAAGTGTGAGAACGGCACTGTAGTGGGTGAGGTTGATGAGGATCTAATGGTGATTCCCATAAAATGTGTCTTAGAAATGGGGAATTTTCTAGCCTCAGCTTTTGTGGGTAAGATATCTAAAAGTAAGTCTACAGGATCTTGGGTAGCTGAATGGAGAATGGTCACCTAGAGATAACGACATTTCTATTGAATATTTGATAGGTGGAGGAGATGATGGGTGCTCCTCTACGGGTGGAGGATATGAACAAGCTTCTCCCATGGGTGGAGAGGTATTGTGTGGTGATGAGCTCTTTAGGTGGAGAAGCCAAAGGTGAAGTGGTCTCAATGTTAAAAGAAGGCTCCTTCACAGGTGAGGGAGGAGATGAAGGGTGTTCCTCTGTGGGTGGAGGAATAGGTGAAGTGGGTTCAAGTGTAGGTGGCAGGACTTCAGGCTAGGATTTCATCTATGGAAGGAATATGAGGTAATTTTGAAGTAACTGGTGCGTCATTGAAAATAGCATGGACCTCGCGTGAGTATGGCTATCATTAGTTGAGGTCTCTCTGATTTGATTAAAAGAAGGGGCGTGATTAGGAAACAGTTTCTTGAAGATGTGAAGGTTTTTATTGGAAGGTACATTCAGGATTATCCAAGGTTAACTCGCCTTTCTCAAGCATTTCCTGGACAATTTTCTTGAAAGTGATGCAATTTTCGTCACTATGACCTTTTACTCGATGATAGTTACAGAAGTCATGCTCTTTGTACCATGCACGTGTGTGGGAGCGAGTAGGATAAAAACCAATGTGTGGTTTTACGGGAGGAAGGGTGATGGCCCCATAGCTTTAATGAGCTTTTCTAAGACAAAAGAATAAGGATCCCCAATTGGGGTGTATTTCTGTTGTTCTCATCTGAATTGAAAAGCCTGGGTAGCAGAAGAGATTAGATGAGGGGTTAGCCTGATTTGATGGATGAGATGGGCCGGCCTTGAGTACCACTACGTTAGCGGTTCCCTTGGATTTTGAATAATTATTTCTGTGGTTTTGAATAATAAGAGGTATCATTTGACTTAAATGTTGAGTTCTTATTGTGTAGTTGAATTTTATTTTCTTTGATGGCCTGAATCTCTAGCTTTCATGCCATGGTGAATGCTTCATCAAAGGTTCAGAAATTCTTGCACTTATAGGGTTGGAGAGATATATCTATCATAAACCCACGTGAAGATCTCTATGAGTTCGGTTTGTGGTATTTGGCATGTGATTTGACTGATTAAGATATGAAAATGAGTGACAAAATGTGTGATAGATTCGTCATCATATTGATGCGTAGAGTAGAGTTCAATCATGGTAACCTTTTTAACAACATTAATGGACAAGTGATCAAAGAAGGCTTGGGATACCTGATTAAATGAGAAGATATAATTTCTAGGTAACCCACTATACTATTCTAATGCAGGACCTAGTCAAAGACATGGGAAATGTGCTCAAAAGCAAATCATCATCATGGGCAATCAGATAACACCTGTGTTTGAAAAGACCGTAAACGTGTTGTTGCGGGTCTTCTTATGCTATTGAAGCGGTTAAATTTAGGAATTTCCCAAAGCATGAGATATGGACGGATAGGAATGGATGGGTGGATATGCGGATCAATTACAAATCTCATCATAGGTGAGAGAATTGTGTGTGAAACTAGAAACCAATGCCTTCAGTGTCTACATCTTGTCCATCATTAACTTGATTAGGTCATTAGTAGGTTGTGATGGTTGGGTACCTCCTGTAGCATAAGAAGGTTATTGTTGGACATATGATGGAGGTAGCATTCCAGTATATGGCGATGCTGCATAGGTAGATTGAGAATGAGGGAGTGAAATAGGGGGTACATACCCAGAATGAATGATAGATGAAACGAGAGGCTACTGATAGTACATGTATGGAGGTGGAAGGGTCATGGTGACCCTAGTAGCGATGGGGGCCAAGGATTGTGGAATAGAAAGGACAATGTTTTTAAAAGGGGTATGGGTCACTGACACCCGGGGGTGGTTGTGTTGCTATGGGTATATGTGAGATAATAGGCATGGATGAGGTTATGTTGTGGGTGGTTGGCAAAGATATAGTGGATGTTGTGGGCGCAATAGATGTGGCAGATGTGGCGGTCATAATAAGTATAGTTCCTAGATGCGAAATGACTAGGGGCAAGGCAGGTGCAGGTAGCGTGGAGCCAGAAGGAGCTAACACAGAAGTAGGAATGAGTGTTGGGGGGATAGATACGGGCATTTTGTATACCAATTGACTCGAGGCATCTCGAGTGGATGAGTGGGAAAGATAAAACTACAAGGCGGCAGGGTTCTGGTTAAGGATTCTGTAATATCCCCTTCCCATTCGAAGACCTTTGGCCTCGTTTGTCAACCCGACAGCCAAAGGAAAAATATAAGGGTGGCTTAAGTTATATTTAATTATTATAAAGTGCCATTAATAAAAGAAAAATATATATAGAGCACTTATAATAATTTATGACTTAATAATTATTAAATCAAGGATGGAAAAGGCCCAAATATAAATTTTTATCCATCCTAGGTGAAAAGGCGACTTGCCTTAGAAGGGGGAATGGGAACATAGAAAGGATAAATGCCCATTTTACTATGTATTTCCCCTAGAAAAATGTGACTTGCATTAGGAGGGAAAAAGTTGTTGGAAAAATCATTTAATATTGTAAAATATTAAATGCTTGCATAGGGAAAATCCTTGGGAACTAATTGGATATTGTAGAGGTTATTTTGGGTCTCTTCTTCCTTTATAAGGAGAAGTCGACTTGAAGGGAAAGATATTCCATACCATTTGATATTTTCTAATTTGTGTCTTAAGCTTGTAGCTTATGCATATTCTTTCATGTGCAACTGTTATTTGCAAATATCTAGCTTGTGGAGTAAGATCCCACGGGAACCCTAGCTTTGGTGGTGAGAGATCCATCCCTAGCTAGCAGGGCATTCTTCGGTAGTGAGAGATCTACCCTAGCTTGTCAATTTTGGAGCTGAATTGATGCCCTAAATGTGCTGGGTGACCTATTTTTTGGGGCAAAATTAGGGTTTTGTGTTTGTTGTGCAAAAACTATTTTTGGAATATTATTCTTCATATTTTTGTTGCCCAAAAGCCAAAGTTTCAGCTCATTTGGAATTCTCTAACAAAAGATATTAATTTTAGAAGTTTTCAGCTGTTTAGGGCACGTTGTAAATTTCTGGTAGCATTTTGTTATTCGATAAATTCAAAAAATAGTTCTATAATATTTTTTATTGTATTAGCAAGCTCAATTTAAAATTTCAAGAGATTTGAGCAAGTATTTTTGGAGTTATCCATTATTTTCTATTCACTGCTGCCCTAGATTTACTTTTTTGCAAAAATCAAATTTCTGTTTGGCTGTAATTTGTCTTTATTTTGCATATTTAAAGTTGGGATTGCCTAAAATACGTTTAGGGGTAAAATAATGTCCATTGGGAACATTACAGAGTCATGTGAACTCCTCATACCCTGTGGTGATAGTGATAGGTTGGGTAGGATCCATGGGTGATAAAATAGAAGGTGGTAAAGGACTAGGTGGGAGTGGTTGACAACTAGCGTGGAATATGAGGGCATTTGCTTGGCTACGCATCAGCACCATGTGAACGAGTACTGACATGGTACGAATGCTTTCTTTAAATGACAGAAATACAACAAAGATAGGAAAAACAGGCGGGTGGTAGGTGGATTAGGTACAAAATGTCAGCTGGAAATTTGAACAGGCTAACCGATGTTGGTTAGGGTAAACCGATGCCGGTCATAGGTAACCGCAGTCGGTCACTGTGGGAAATATATAGTTTACTAAAACAAGGCAAAAGGCTAATAATCTGCCAAGTAGATAAAATGCTGATGGAATTTATCAGGATAGTGAATATGATGAGAGTGATAGTGACCCTGAACAACAAAGAAGGTGAAGCAGGTGTCCTTTTGGGTAGGTTAACAAAAAGAACAGTAAACCGACACAGGTTGGGTAAATCCAATGATGGTCAAAGGGTAACTAACGATGATCTCTGGACCAACACCAGTTACTGTGAAATTGAAACAAAGATGAAGAAAATTTGGTTATGAGCTAAAATAAGATGTGGAATCAGACCCAGAATTCTAAGAATGATGAAAATAGTGTCCAAGCACACTCAAACGAAGATAGAATACACCAACTATGTTGAGGAGCGTGCAAGGAGAAATTAAAGAATAATGTGTCTTCTCACCTCAAAATGCAAGCCAAGCAGAAACACTAAGTAAAATACGATCCTAGGAGTTCTTTTTCTATTATGTTTGTTCAGCTTATGCTATTAAGGACTGATTCATGAACTTCAGAATAGAGTTTTTTGGTGAGGAAGGCTTCATATGAAGAAATATATATAAAGGGAGAGGTTTCAGGTATGTTATGGCGGGGGCGCGCCATCTTCTGAAGTATGACTAGATAGAAGTAGCAACTCAGGGAGTACATGCCAATCCTCTTATCAGTGTGATCGTTGACAAGCATTCCTAGGAAAGATGTCGTTTAAGAATGTGTATATTTTTGAATTTTTGCAGTTTGGTAAGACTCAGAGAGAAGGAGAAAATGTGCTTTCTACGATTTGTTTATCAACCATCAGTTGGGAATGACTTCCAGCATATAGGTTGCCCTTAGTTAATGTGAGATAATGCAGAAAAGTAGAATGAAATGAAGTTGATTTTTTAAAACCAAATCAAAATATTGAATTCGATGACATAAAAAGATGAACAGGAGAAGGGATGCTCTTTCACTAATGTGATTTTAATGAAAGGAAAGAAATGTTCGTTTTAAAGCACCAAAATATGATTGCTTTTAGACAATAGAAGAAGAGAAGATTCCAGGGGAGAAATTTTAATGTGAGAACCTTTTAGAAAGGAAAAAAACATGCAACTTTTCACCTAGAAATGAATAAATGCAAAGAACCCCAAATGGGTCCCACCGGACGTGCCAAAATGTTTCACCTAATTCTAGAGCGTTTCTTTGAATATTGACGAAACATATAAGGGTAAATGGGCTAGGAGGAATACTTGTTAAAGCTGGTTTAAGGTTGTTGCATGCGTATGACTTCTTGATCCACAGCTGATCATGAGAGTTTCCTTTTGGCTAGGAGGAACTACCTAAAATAGAAAACAAGACCACAAAATAGAAGTTAAACAGTACATGCAGTGGACTGCCTAGCGTATGCTAGATCCAGGAAGTGTGATACTCCCTAGACGCCTGTCAATCCATTGTTTAAAAAATTCAATGTTAACAAAAAATGAAATCCTACTGTGATTAAAATGATTTCCTACTATAGTTAAAATGATTTAGGTATCTCATTCAACTACAATAAGAAAATTTGTTCACAACAGGCTAAGCTATGACTGAATCTGGAGGTCAAGGTCTCTGTCAGAGTACTGGTACTGGTTAGGGTCTGATTCTAGACTATTTTGGGTATTGGGTGGATATTTTAGACTCTGTTCTTGGTCTGAGGGTAAAAACATAGATACCAACGTCGGTTTGGTATGACTGATGTCAGTTTAGGTGAACCAGCGATGATTGTGGGTAACCGGCGTCAGTATGGTCGAGGTAAAGGAAACTTATCAAAAAATTGATGTGAGGGTAGATCTACGGCTAAATGGAAATGGAGAGGGCAATGACAAGGTCTGTGTAGGTCTTAAATATACTTAGGGATCTTTAAAAACCGGGTATCGGCAGTTCAATGGTATGGGTGAAGGAATGGTCAAGTTTGCATGGAGGTAAATGGTGGGAGAATGGGAATGGGAGTAGAAACTGATAATAGATATAACAGAACCTACTAAAACAAAAATGGATTAATGCTGGTTAATAAAACACTTACTGTTTTATGAACTTGATGGTTGGAGAGAAATGACAGTTGATTCAGATGGATGGAGCTTGATGTGGTGATGGTGCTTCCCCAGGTGCTTCCGTGAATGCAAATGGCTCTTTGATAGCTTCTGATGCTAGCTGTGGATGCTCTGATGCGTGTACGAATGTTAGTTATGCTTGCATGCAGCTCTGGTTTCATGTCTCACTCTCAGAAAATGTACCAACCTTGAAATTAGGTTTTTTTTGGGGAATAAATGGTAACCGACAACAGTTTCAGGTTGACCGGTAGTGGTTTAGGGTAACCGGCATCGGTTAGGGCAGGATTTCCTAGGTTTTCTAAAATGGGCAGATCCCCTTGATTTTCTTAGATCTCATTCATTTTTTTTACGCATATTAGAATGGGAGCTTCCTTTCTAACAGGCGGGAATGTGGTTATAGGGAATGTAGGCTTTGATTTTTAGGGTGTAGGTAGGTCTTAGTTAGTTATGGTAGCATACTAAGAATAAGTCTTATGGTGAGGTGGCTAGATGAGGTGTATAGGTGAGGTGGTGGTGTGAATTATCACAATTAGAATATTTAAATAATGAATATTATGAGATCATAAAATTAATTAAATTAAATTAATATTAGAGTGGGGTGTAATGGGCCATGGTTAGGTGAGAGTGTTCAAGTTGATTATTTGTCGAGGGACCAAGGGGAGTGTGACCCAATTTTGGTGTCTACACATCCATCGGTTTATCATACAAGGAATTATCAATGAATTAAAGGTCACTAATTCGTAGGCCAACTAACTCTCATTTAGAACTAAAAAATAAATATTTACTAGGCGATTGATAACCCCTTCGTGTTCTTAGTCATTCCGTAGTTGTTATGCTTATTTTGAACACTTCAGGAAGTTCTGTCAAATTTTCTATCCATTCCAGTAGCATGAGATTTTTCTCTTTCTCCAGAGGATTTAGGGTTTAGGGTTTAGGGAATCAATGTTTAGGGTTTAGGTTTTAGGTATCAATTTTTAGGGTTTAAGGTTTAGGGCTCACAGTTTAAGGTTTAGGGTTTAGGGTTTAGGGTTGAGGATTTAGTGTTTATGATTTAGTGTTTAGGGTTTAGGGTTTAGGTTTTATGATTCAGGGTTCAGGGTTTAGGGTTTATGGATAAGTGTTCATGTTTTAGGGTTTAGGGTTTAGGGTTCAGGGTTTAAGGTTCAAGGTTCAAGGTTAATGGTTTAGGATTTAGGGTTTATGTTTAGGGTTTTGGGTTTAGGATTTAGGGTTAAGGGTTAAGGGTTAAAGGATTAGAGTTTAAGGTTTATGGTTAGGGTTTAGGGTTCGGGGTTTAGGGTTTAGTGTTTAGGATTTAGTGTTTAGGGTTTAGGGTTAAGGATTTAGTGTTTAAGGTTTAGGGTTCAGGGTTTAGGCTTTAACATTTAGGGCTAAAGGTTTAGGGATTATTGTTTAGGGCTCAGGGTTTAGGTCTTAGGGCTTAGGGCTTAGAGTACATGGTTTAGGGTTTAGAGCTCAAGAATTATGTGTGGGGTTTAAGGATTAGGGTTTAGGGTTTAGGGGTTCATGGTTCAGGGTTTATGGCTCATGGTTTGGGATTCAAAGTTACAAGTTTAGGGTTTAGAGCTCAGGGGCTTTGGATTTAGGATTTAGGGTTTAGGGCTCAGGGTTCAAGGTTTGGGGTTTAAAGTTTAGGATTTAGTGTTTATGGTTAAGGGTTAAGGGTTTAGGATTTAGTGTTTAGGGTTTAAGGTTTATTATTGTGGTTTTAGGGTTTAGGGTTTACCATTTAGGGCTAAGGGTTGAGGGTTTAAAGTTTAGGTTGTAAAGTTCAAGTTTTAGGATTTAGTGTTTAGAGCTCAGAGTTAATGGTTTAAGGTTTAGGGTTTAGGGTCTGTTAGCATATGGATTTACACGCATTCAAATGACATGCAACGGTGTGGGAATGAAGTCCCTCCTCAATGAAGGTGAGGCTGCCTTTATTGAAAACCAAAACTGTATTTACATCTGTACATTCAAAATTGTATGTGGGGGGTGTTTTGGAACATCAATGGAAGAAAAGTGAATGAAGGAGATAGAATGAAATGAAGGAAAGGAGTGGAATGGAATGGAACTGAAATAACATGCAAGAGTTAGGTAAAAACAGAGCCTAATATTGCATGAAGAGGGAAGATGAATAACCAACACAAATAAAATAGAGTTTGAGTTAGTTAAACAAGAACATGTAAAAGGGAACACACATGAGCAAGTAGATAATCAGTGCTTGATCACTATGAACTTAGAACAACTGATTAATAATGTTGACAATAAGATCAAAGATAATATTTTCATGCAATATTCAAACACCTAACATCTAATGACCATAAGAAAACAAAATGCTACAAGAGACAATGAATGAGACACAAAGTTCGTATTTCATTAACTCCAAAAAAAATTTCACAAAAGAACACAAAGTTTCTTCTTGAAACAAAGCTTGCACAAAATTTTTTTATTCTCCTCTCTCAAAGTCACCTTTACAAATGAGCCCCTCACTTCCTTTTATAACCCAAAAGTTGGTTACAAAGTAGTTAGGGTTTTAAATGCACATTAAATAGGGCACTTAAGTGACTTTGACTTTTTCAACCAACTTTATTAAAGACAACCAAAAAATAGAAATTACTTAAAATATCCAATGTTTCCTATATAACAACACCTTTTAAAATATACAATCATAACTAGTGCCTTATCCATTGAAACGGGGTCCGCCTATCTCAAACGTATGAGAAATGGACTCTCCCACTTCGCTAGATATCAAGAAAATCAACTTCCTGCACCGCTGGTGAAATTAGGATCTACTGCTTTTGCCAGTTGAAAGGATCTAAAGCTTCCCAAAGTTTCAAACATCTTTTCTTCTTCTGGAGGTTCACTTTGCCGAAGAATAGCCTCACAAAATACCTGTAATTCAAGAATTGTACTTGACATATCATTTAAATTAACAATTTTAGACTGAGCATTCTCAAACAAGTTCTTTAATTTGATACACCGCTCCATGGAAACTGACGAGAAATTGTTGGCGGGAGTGTACATATCCTTGAACAATCATGAAAATTGTTCTTCCACCTGCTCCGATGAATACCTTTGATTATGCTCATTTATTAGGTTACCAGGAATCTCAGCCATGAATTCCTGGATCAAGGAGAGTGAAGTGAAAACTTCATTGCACATGTTGTCATAATGGATCATAGAATCCTCGAGAAGCATCTTTCTTGATTTGAAATGCAGACACCAAAGAAAATGTGTCCCTTGATGTTCAAATTCGAGAATCCCTTCAATAGCCAAAACTGAAGATTCCATACTTGTAATCTCTTGTAGACTGGGCAATATCTCATCCAAATTTGTTATAGCAAAAACAAAAATTTCTTTAAAAGAAAGAATTGGATCCAGATATGCACTGATATCTTCATGAAGCTTGACTGCAGTCTTGATCGCTCACTGGCCTAAAATGAGAATCTCTAAGAGCCAAGTTTTAGTGACATGGCCTAAAGTGTTTATTTCCTTTGACAGATTGAGAGTCTCTTCATCTGGGGCAGCCACCGCATCAGGTACTAGGAAGTTGGATGATATGGGATTAATCAAATTTTGAACATACTCCACCAATTGATTCTTTTCGACCTTGAGCCGGGAATTTTGAGACTTGTATTTCCTGAGTCTTTTTAGCACGATATCAATTGAATCTCTAGCCATCGCCATGTCACCTTCTAATGTAGATCTTCCAAGTCTCAGTCTGGAAACCTCATAGTCAGCAGGCGTCATAGCATCGCACTCCTTATCCACTTGTGGGATGGCAAGGTCTGTAAATTTGTTTCCGTCATCATCCACTATTATCTGAGAAAGCACCTTAGGCTTCTTAGGAATGGCGTTATTCGAAAGTTTGAAAAGGGCATCAAAATCAATGTCGATTGGCTTGACAACTCTCTTCCTTTTCTTCACTTCAGAATCAACCCAAGAAGGAGTATCATTCACTATTTCAACATATAGAATCCTGGAGCTCGAATCAATATTCTCATTATTCCTGACATCATGAGATCCTTCTTGAATCCTGCATACGACCTCAATTTGAGGAGACACAACTTCAATATCCACTTCTTGATTATTAGGGATATTTTGGGAAATCTCTTCATGAACCACATGCTCTGAAGTGTTTGATATTTGAATTACCTGTACTTGAGTGGGTGTTTGCTTGAAGCATGGCTGAGGATCATTTTGCCACCAGCTTCTGAGTGCTATTAACGATGTGAGTGGAAGAATCTCTACTCGAGGTAGAAAATCCAGACACACGCTCCTTTCCTTCTTCGAGGTTTGGATCTTTGGATCTCTCTCCTCGTGACACGTTGCTTGGCGAAGTGGATTTTGGCAACCATTCTTTTCTTGCCTGTTGTGTATGATTGGATGTTAACGAAGTTGATCGAGAAGAAACCTTGGTCGAATGGATACCCCTTCGTATAGGTAATTTTTTTGATCCCGAAACGTGATCTAGAATTGATTGAAATTTGGCAAGTTCCCTGTCATACCAAGATATGCTTCTTTCGATAATTGGTTGGTTCCTGCCATTGAGAGAAAATTCATCTCTCTTGGTCCAGTCGATTCGAGGCAATGGTGTGAAGGCAATGGCATCATACGAGGGATCAACGACATCTTCATCATCGTTTATGAATGAATCAGGAGGACTCCAGATGTGGAAGGCCTTGATCTGAGCAAGTTTTAGACGAGAGTACTCTCGTCTCCTTACCTCATGTTCATCCAAGCAAGCAGCCCAGAAAATCCTCCATGGTAGGACTATGTTGGTACTTCGCTCCCATAATCTTTTGCATATAACCATTGATATCAAACTGGGCTCTCTTCACATATGGATGGATGGTTATGAGGGAAAACTCCTTTTCCATTAGTTGTGCACTGAATAGATTTGGGCATTGGTATTCCCCGATTTGGATCGGGAAATGAATTCCTGGACAGTGCTTGTCACTAAGTAGGTAGTGAACTTGGAACAATTGTCGTGCCAGCTCCATTAATGCCCACTTGTCACTGACGTACTTGGGAAGTTTCCATGGGGTCCTAGCAAAGCCACTCACGCGAATGTAGGAAAAATATGAAAATTGTATAAACCAGGTTCCCCATTGGGAAATGACACTCATGGCTTCTTTGGAAAACCTTTCCTCAGTATTTTGATTCAAGTTCCGGATCACGCGGAAGGTGAATGCATCGTTGACTCTTCTAAAATGGTGAGAACTATTTTTGAAGCTGAGCTGAGGGTAATAGTGAAAAATGTTGTTTGATGACCCCAGGATCCCTCTCGTTTCAAGTCCCGAAAATAGCTTTCTTCGTGCTACTGCATAGGTCAGATATGAGGTCATGTAGAAGCATCCAGTCATTTTGACTTCTATCAATTGCTTGTGAATGGTGTTGTTGATGATGGTGGCCCAGTCCACAAACTCCTTCTTGGCTAGGATGATACAGATAAACTGGTACATCCATGGGTGGAAGACCCTTGCAGAAGGTAAACCAAAAACTTGACTTAGGAGAGTGATCATGTCTCCAATTTCTTCCACGAACTCAATGCGGTACAGTTCTTTGGGGAGCCTGTCAATCAGAGGTCTTTTGGTTACCAGCTAGTTGTTGTTAACCATTTTGCTCCATCTTAGGGGTTCTTCGTCCCAGAATTCTTGTGCTGATTGGCGAGTGATATCTGCATTTTCAGGAAAGTCAGGTATTCTGAGCAACTCCTCAATGTGTTCTGGTGTGATCAAGAGGAAAGGCTCGTGGTTATCTTTATAAATTCCTCGTCTCTCAGGGTCGTAATGCTCCGCACAAGCAATCACCAATTCCAGACACTGCACCGAGACAGGGAATGTTGCTGCTTGGGGTAGGCCACTATGATAAAGCCTATATGAGAAAATGGTTTTGCCTTCAGTTTTCACTCGTTCGCAAAACTTTTGCACATTGATGTGACCCAAATTTGTATCGGTGATGTTGTCATATGCCGACTTAATGGAGCTGGGAGGAATAATTCCTTGGAATTCATATTTTAGGGCAGATTTATTAGATTTTTCCACTAGCTTCCTCGATCTCCCTACAGATTTGGATCTTTCGGCCATTATGAATTTAATAGAAAAGTGACTCAGGCATGCCAAACAATGCAAATGGGGCTGGGTCTCAGTCTCCAACACCCCGTCGATGCAAGAAAAATATTCCCGTTATATTAGTATTATTATTATTATTATTATTTAAAAATAATAATAATAATTGTCTCGAATTACAAACTTTTAATATGTTAATAAAAACAAATCGAGACTAAGCTCGAATTCTAACTCTAAAAATAACAATTAAAATCTCCCGATTTTAATATTTTGCGTGAATGGAGTATCCTTGGACCTGCATGGGTATTTGATTTGAAAAAACAATTTTGTTTTGCTTTAAAAACTGTTCTTTACTGGGTGAGTGCGTAGAAATGTTCTTCTGGTCTTTTGTTGTCCTTGTGTTGAAAACTTCTGCCTTCTCCTCCTTCAGGCGTGGCTTGGACTTCTTTAAACTTTACTCTTTTGAAAACTGCTCTATTTCCTTTCTGCATGCGTGGAGAATAAATCTTCTTGGCTAAAAACTTTATTTGCAGATTTATTTCTTTGTTCTGCCCAACTGGCTTATCTGCTGTGGGTTTCTTTCCTTTAGTTTTCTTGTTGAAAAACCTTCTCCAACAGGCCAATGCGTGGTCTTCCTTCAGCTGGTGCAATTCCTCCTTGCGTGGACCTTTGGCATGGGCTGAGACTTTTCTTAACTCCTTCAATTTTCGTGGAAATCTGCCCCTCTTTGTTTTAAAAACTATTTCAGCGTAAGATCTGCCCCTCTTTGTTTTAAAAACTGAGTTTATTAACTTCTTTATTGAAAGAAAATAATTTTCTTGTTTTATTTGAAACCTCCAAGGCAGTGCGTGGAAACAAGAAATTTGTCCTCTTCACTAAAACAAAACAAATACAAATTTCTTCTTAGTTGTTCCCTTCCTTTATTCTGCGCAGTCCTTCCTTTGCTTGGGTTTTGAAAAAGATTCAAAAATGTTAAATATTTCTTCTCCTCTTCCCACGTGTATGGAAAACCTGCTGCTTTCTCTTATTTAAAACTTGTTTTCCACTCTCCTAATACCTGCGTGGAAATTTGTTGTCCTCCTCTGGCTAGTATTTTGATAAAACCTCCTTTGCATGCACAACTGATATTTCTTCCTTCACAATGGCGTGAGTTTCTCTTGCATGATGCTGACAAAATATTATGGAAATAAGAAGCAATTGAAAGCTTCGCACGACTTTTCCAATGGGTTTGATGGAGGAAGTTACGGGAATTAATCTAACTTCCTCTCTTCCCGGGTAGTGGCTTAAGTGCCAGGGGAAATGGGGAAAGCAATGGATAGTTGCCAACGGGAATGGCAAAATGGGTTGGAAATCCCTGTCCAATTTCCCCATGTGGGAAATTGGGGAATTTTATGCCCGTTTGCCAATCCATGATTTGGCAATTGGTAGAGGAAAACTCCACGTGCGGGAAAATTGAAGGAAATTGCCAGGAAAGTGGAAATCCGGGTTCGGGAAGCCAGATTGGCTTCTCAGTAGTTAGAAACGAAAGCTTACTTCCCCAGCACTAAAACTTTTCGAATGAACTTTAATTTATATTTATTTAATTAAATACTACTTAAGTGATTTTTAAAAAAATTAATTTAATCAAACAAGGAGCAATTAATTAATTAAATATTAATTACTTATTTTAATGTATTTTAACGCGTTTTAAAGCCTGGCAGGAAGAGTTCTCGCTCGAAAATCACGAAATGAAGACCAAAATGATCACAAAAATAAGACAATCGTGATAAGTCCAATGAACCAAGCAAAGTAACACTTTTCAAAATTTTATAATTTTTCAATTTTTAATTATTTTTTTAAAACAATTTTATGAAGTCAAAATTAGTTGATAACAGGGTCTAAGGTTTAGGGTTTAGGGTTTAGGGCTTAGGGTGTAGGGTTTAGGATTTAGGATTAAGTATTTAATGTTTAGGGTTTAATTTTTTGGGTTTATGATTTAGTTTTTAGGGTTTAGGGTCAGGGCTTAGGGTGTAGGATTTAGTTTTTAGGGTTTAGCATTTAGGGCTCATGGTTCGTGGTTTAGGGCTTAGGCTCAAAGTTTAGGGCTTAAGGCTCAGGGTTTATGGGTTGGGGCTCAAGGGTAAGGGCTGGATGTTTAAAGTTTAGGGTTTAGGGCTTATGGTTTAGGGTTTATAGATCATGGTTCAGGGTTTGGGGTCTATGGTTAAGGGCTCAAGGTTCAGGGTTTAGGTTTAGTGTTTAGGGTTTCGATTGTAGAGTTTTAAACGCTAAAATATTTAGGATGAATGCTAAAATCCTGAAAATTACCTATGTACTGACCATATTATAATATAAAAAAACTATCTTCTAAACCATGACAGATGGAGCTATGAGACTAGTTCCATAAGGTGCAGAGTAACCCTAAGATCTTATATTTACTAAAAATAAATTTAATGTATAATTATGCTTAAACATTTATTTTTGTAAATAGAAGCATGCCAAAAACAACATATCATGCTTATACTCTAAGGAACGTATACGTGTTTTGTTGTTTCACTTTTTTCAAGCCATGCCTCGAGGGTTGGATCTGGTTTGGATCCCCCAAGCGTGAGGCATGGACCTTCACAAACATAGTAAACCACTTGTTTTTGTAGGAAAATGCAAAAATCTATCTTCTGCCATCATAAATCGACATAAAACGGTCATTTCGTTCAAAAAAATTATACCATGACATAGAGAAGACTATCTACTTTCTAAAAATATAATTTTTCAAATTTTATGACTAATATAAGGTTTCCATATTATTTATTTTCTAACAATGCCTTTTTATAGCTATTTTTTGAAGTTTAAACATGTCTATCTCTTAAGGTATATCTTTTTTTTGGCTCATCGAAATTGAAAAAAAAAACATATTAGCCCAAACTAGGCCAAATTCTATACACATTAAAAAAAATCTAATTTTAGATATTTTTTGAGGTAGTTAGGGGGGGCACGGTCGAAGCTCCGTTATGTTTTTAAATTTAAAATTTCTATACTAGAAAAATCATTAAAAAAATATTCGCTAAAAAAATCTTTAAAAAAATGTAGCCCAAACTAGATGCTCCTAGATATCTTTCTACCAAAGGGTTTTCAAAAATACTAAATGGTGCTCAAAAAATGGTGGGGGGCACGAATGTCACTCTGTTATGTTTTTTAACAAAAATAGGAGCACCTGTTGGTATTTTAGTTCTTTGGCCCACTTAAGCTTATCTATTTTCAATCAAATTTAGTATCTTAGAAACTACACTCAAAATTCTACGATTCATGTTTATACAACATCTTCCAATTTTGAGTGTAACTATTTCAAAAAACTCGTACAAGTTGAAGTTTTTATTTTTTAGAAAAATGCGTCCACTTACGACCCCCTTTTGGCCCCCCCAGCTTGGTGCACTTACCCAAATGTCAAAGTATCTTCCCCTAGAATGCAAACACAACCCAACACCTTAGTCCATGTCTCAGAGACACCATTGATCCTTTTACATTAATGAATCCTTTATTCTTGATCCATTGCAATTTCAGTAATACAACTCATGATACCATCCAAGGACTCTAAATTGTATTTATTGAAGGAAAGAATTTCACATGCCTCCTTCTTAACCATCTCTTGAAATGCAATGATGAGTTCCTCTGATGACGAGTCCTCAGTGAGCAGGGGGAACTCAAACCTTTGAACACAATGGTAAAGTTTGTTAAAGATTCCAGAAACCTGACACTTGTGGGAGTCTAATTAGGATATGGATCTTTTAAGCATCACATATCATGCATCCATGATGCGGATCCAAACCTGGGATGAGTCTTCTGTAATTGATGCAAATATTTCCTTTCTCATGAGATCGTGAGAGTCAAAAGAACTCATTTTAGATACCATTAGGAGTGTCTCATCCAAATGACTGACTTCCTTTTCAAGCTCCTCCTTCTCTTGTTTACTTCAAACAATGTTTCACAAGCATACTTGCTAAGAGAAATGATGGCCGAACACAATTCCTTTCCTTTCTCAATGATTTCTTCAATCCAATTTTCATAGGATTTCCCCCATATCATGTATTCATGTGCTTTCTTGATCTCCTTGTGGTCAATACTATTGATTGGAGGGATATCTTCGATTAGAAGGGGAGATGTTGATTCAAACCTTGAGAAGGGTTGAATGTTTGCACTGATATCTCCTACACATTCCTCCAATTGCACAATAGTTCACTTGTATTATTTGATCTGAGTAAGAAGATAGGAATCAAATTCTTTGAACATGTGAATGTCGCCTTCGTGAGAAGCTTCACGCAATGAGATGTGGGTCAACTCATAATCAGATGGAGTCATTTCTTCCATAGGATTATAGTTATTAGGCTTGAAAAATTTGACATATTGGTTACCCAAGGTACCATCGAAGAAGTGAGAGGCTATCTAGGCCTTCTTTCTTTGTTTGGGCTTCAACATTCTGGAGATTTCCTTGAGACTAGGGATGGTAAAGATTTGCATTGTTCTTAGACCACTCTTGAGAAATTATTAAATCCATGGAAATAGTTCTTCAGGGGTTACCATAAAATTGATCGTTGGAGTTCTTGCATAATCTTGTCATGGGGCCATATCTTGATCACCTTGAGAAGACATATTTGGATGATTGTTTAGAGGAAGATACTGCTACGGATTACCTCTTCTTGTCCTGAGAAGCTCATTCTAAACAAATCTCTTTGGATCACATAACCAAAAAATTTGAACTTCATGGTGGAAAAAAGCAACAATATATGTTGCTACAAAGATGGTAGCAACTTTCTACACTTGGGACCGAAAACTGCTATTTTTTGGAAACTAGGTCCCAGGTGTTGTTATTTTGGGAAGGGTTACTTTTTCACCTTGTTGTTTGCACTGAGGAGTTTCCTTCACATTCCAAGCTTATTACAGACATTTTGGGGTCAATTCAAAGCACTTTCTATTTTTAGAAAGTTTCTTTTTGCTTTTTTATTTTTGACTTTTTGACTCACGTATCCTTTTTTAGTTTGTATGATTTTCATTGTCCTTTCTTTTGGAGGGGTTTTTCCATTTTTAGAAACTTATTAAAAATGGAAAGTGTGAACCAATGACACTTAATATTTTTAGAAGATTAACTTCTAAGCCTCATATTGGTGAAAAAATTGGATTCTTGCTGGGTTTTTGTTCTTCAATATCTGTTCATATTTTCAGCTCTATTTGCTTCCCAGATTGACAGAAAATGGAAAACGAGAAACTTAGGGCACAAAACTTCTACTGGATGCCATTAAAAAATCAGACCACCTTTCGAGATGTAATTTTTCATAGCTTCAATTTATTTGGATGAGGAATCTTTTCTCAAATTTTCTTGAGGATCTGATGCACAGTTTGAGAGATACGAGCAATTTTTGGTTCTTTGACCCTAGGGTTTCTTGCACCTCATATTCATGGATTTTTCTCGGATATCTCAATTTCTTCACATTGCATAAGAGAGGAATGATGGAAAAAGGATTTTTATGGTGGTAAAAAGGTTCCAGAGGCAGCAAAAAATGGCAAGAAGGAAGGATTTCAGGTAGTTGAGCTTTCACGGGCATGCTTACAGGTAGCACTGGAAGAAGCAAAGAATATAAAAAACTTGCATTTTTTAATGAAATGTGAAGGAGCACACTTTCTTGTCCCAGCTGTCCTAAGAGATTTGAACAGTTGGTGTAAAAAATTGGGCCAAGTTTCATAGTGTAAATTGTCATTGGGAAGGAGAGGGGGGCTATCAAAAGTCACTTTTAACACTTATGGGGGCATATAGGTAGCCAATAGCTTAAATTGAAGAGCTGGAGAGTTTTGTGTCCCAACCATCCCAAATATTTGGTGCACATGGGACACAAAAAAGCACCCTCACCCTGGCTTGACAAGTGGCAGAGCGTGATTTACTAAGGTAGAGCGGTGAGGGGGCTAGAAAAATGTACACATGGGCTTAAGTTTGTAAAATGAGCTCGAAATGGGTCATGTTGAGGTCTGGGGGCTTAATTGGGGGAAGGGCGCATTTTCTTGCACCATGCATTCCAAATCTTTGGGACGGTTGATGCACAAAATTTTTCCACTCTCCCATTGGCTCAAATTTCAATGCACAAATTTGACTAATTTCTAGAGTGTTCCTATGTGATCCCCGTTCAATTTGGCCACCCGTAGCATTTAGATAGGATTAAGATTAGTTTACTTTCAATAATGGGAGTTGTATCATTCAATGCAGAGAGTCATAGCTCTATGAACATTGGTGGAGACACCTAATTTATCCACCTGACAAATGTTCTCACCAACACTCTTGCATTCCACGAAGTTACTTTGTATTATGGGTGTTTCCAAATTTTTGAGAACCCACGACCCTTGTTACATTCAGCATCTCATTCCCCGTAGGATTCCATTATCTACATTTCATTGAAATTTATCATATTGTGGGAGTTTCGAGGATTTGTGGAATATGCGGTACTCGTTCCCTTCGGCCTCTGGTTCCCCAAAAACCTGACATATCTGCAACACAAGGAAAAGTGATTTAATGAGTTCCAAGGCACTGTGAACTCCCCGCATTCCACTATAACACTCAAATTGACCCTACTATCGAGCTAATTTTTATATAAGAGGTAAAATTAATTCATTTTTCACCATTCCAGTTGTGATTTTTCGATGTGCATTGCTTATCTTGCTTTCTATTCCCTAAAGGACATTTTTAGCCGTAACTTGTCAATATTTGGGCCAATTTCAAAATTTTGAATTGTAATAGGACCATTTTCAAAACGTCATTCTTTTCATAGTAAAGGTGGGTCATTCCATGCCAATTTAATTCAATTTGGTAGTGCTTTGAGTTTTGTACCCTTTTCTTTAATTTCTCCTAAAAACCATTGTTGAACCCCATTTCTTTGATTATTCCCCTCACATTTTCATCATGAAGTTCCAGTATAGAGGTTATGAACACATTTCTTCCTTACAAACCTCTATACTAAACATAGGGGATAGTGATGTTAGGCATTTAAATTTTGATGATGCTCTCACGATTATGGCCTAATGTATTAAAAATAGTGGTATTGCTCATGTTATTGGGTTTCCCCTTTCTATTCAATGTACTGATATTATTTTAGCTTGTTCCTCTTGTTTTGACCATGAAACCAAAGATGTTAAAGATCCTCATGGCTAGGTCATTGCTAAAATTGATACCAAATGCATAAATGCAGCCCTAAGAATCCTTGTGTTTGAAGATTCAAATACCTTGACCAAGGCCCATGCCCAAAATTTGTTTGAACAAGATAAGGATAGATATAAGGCAATGATAGATAAATCTTGGCTTAATTCCCACAAGAAAGGAGTTTCTAAACTTCTCAAAGTCTTGTACAGGTCATATTTTAAGGAGGGTCTATCTGACATGATCACCTTACTAGCAATATTGATGGGCCTACCTTCTACCAATGAGTTCAAGTTTTGGATGTGTGTGTACATCAACATTATCTTTGAAGGAAAAAAATTGTACATAGGAGAGATCATTTGTGAAAATCTCAGTGAGCAACTGATAAATCTACAACAAATTAAATTTTTCATATGACTTCCTACCTCATATATAAAATTGTAGCTTATAGAGTGTGGGTAGGGTTGTCTCCTCAGGATGATAAGAAAAATGATCTAGTCTATGAATTTTACCCATAACTCACTTTTGAAAATAACAAATTCCTTCACAAGAGGGTAAATGATGTGTTCACAATGTTCATGGTTAGGATCCTTAAGGGGAACACAATAGAAAGAGTGTCTTCAGAAGATAAACAAATGATTTCAACATATGGCAGCCTCTTTATTCAATTCAAGAAGTTTTCCTACATAAGACTAGCTAGTTTTGAAGGTGCTCCCAACAAGTTACCCATGTATTGTAGTGATAAATTTGCCCTCGTAGAATTTTGTAGATAACTAGATATACTACACATGACATGTAGAGATAATAAAATAACTGACATCCAATTATACATGCATGTTTACCCTGGATGCTCAAAATGTTGAAAGGGCATTGCTTATTTCAAGTTTCATTCATACCAGAGAAGATCCTCCTTTGATACCAAAGGGTTCATTTCAAAGAATTTGAGGATGTCCTATTATCACCTTCCCACCATTGAAGATTATTGGGTAGATTGCACTGATGACTATGAAGTGAGGAAGAGATATTTTGGGAGACTTTATATAAAACAAATCATGGATTTCAATGTGCATCGGGTTCATATTCCTGAGGACTTATAAGATCACAATGAAAATTTGTATTCTACAGAGTATATCAAAACTATTCAACATATGTCTCTCCCGAATTTTGATTGGTCTCAGAAAGATAGAGATGATCCTTCAGACATGAACAATCCAATGGTTGTAAGAGTATAGGAAAAGAATGAAACATTCCTCTTCTCATAAAGCCTCCACTTTACATAAGGAATTCTCCACTCCCCAAGAGGTTTTCAAATCACTTAACTCCTTCTTCTTCACCTTTGGATTCATCAACCAAGGTGTATGAAAAGAAATACAAGGTCAAAGAGATAGAAAAAAATGAAGAAACAATTGAAAAGGAAGTAGGAACATGAGAAGGTTCATGAACCAACTGAAGAAATTTCCCCCATGATTAAACAGATATCTCAACCTTCAGAAGAAGAAGAGAAGGGTACTGAACAACTGAAGGATGAATCTGATAAAGAGGATGTGAAACATGGAAAGAGTGGTGAAGAGGAAGAAAGTGAAGAAGAAGAAGAAGAAGAATATGAAGATGATGTGAAAATCATAGAGCCAAACACTGGAAAAATAGGTGCATCAAGGCTTAAAATTCCATTCAAAAAATCACATTCCTCTGTTATTGAGGTACCTACTCTTGAATTTCCTACTACTCAGTCCATTGGTCCTCCCAATGCTCTTGCATTAGCTCCTCCTCTGGCTCCACCTTCTAGTGATTCTTTCACATGGGTTTAGCCCATGACTAACAACAGGAAGAGAAAGGCTTCTTCTCAAATTGTTTTTCCCGGATTTGAATGCATTGGCTGCCCTACTTGGCACAACTCCTCCTCCTCCACAAAATAAGGCCAAGACAACCTCTCGGTTGGTTTTTGATTTAAAAGGACAACAATTCTTGGAAATTTCCAAGCCAAAGGGAGATACATATGAAAAATATATCACCGTGGTAGATTTGGAGTTAACAAAGATTTCACTTGGAGAATCCGCCCATGAAGGAGAAATATAAAATCTTAGGTAAATTATTTCCAAAGTGATTGAAAGGGTAGAGAATGGAAAAAAGACCCAAGAACAATTAGAAGAACAAGTTCAAGTTCTTTCAAAATTTATTAAATCCCTTCTCTCAAATGATAAAACTCCTCTGGAGCCCACTTCACTCTCTTCACTGACTCCTACAACTTTTCTCTCCGAGGAGGATATTAAAGCTATCAAATAAATCCATAAGCATGCCTCATATCGTAGAGTTGTTGAAGCATTGGTGGAAGGATTGCTAGTCTCTGGTTTGAATTTTATTGATGAGGCATACAAGGTATATGAAAACATTTTTGGAGCCCAAGATCAATTCAATTCAACAATCAGGAATGTCGAGAAAGATCTTAGGATATGGTTGGAACTGATGAGAAGGTTCTTCTCTCCCACAATATCATTGATGATTCCAAGAACAATCTTTCCAAGAAGTGGATCTACAGTGTTGAATGGAAGATTGCAATTCTTGAGGAGGCAACCACTGAATTAAAGAATATGGTATAAAAAGGGGAATCATTCAAATCTGAGATATTTTTTGACTTGCAAGATCTTCAATGCCAATTCTATAGAAAAGAATTCAATGGATAAAGTAAAAAACCAAATTCAGTGCAATAATCAAGGAAGACTTATTCAAAGTCAAAACCTTCAACAAGGAGAAAATGGAGGAACTTTCCGAGCTACATAATGTTGTTGTAGAATCCCACCAAGGACCTATTACAAAATGGAGGAATTGTGAGAGAAATGGAGTATTCTCTTGGCAGCTAGTTGGATGCCATGACGAACACAACAATTCCAAAAGAGATGGAGATTTCTGATGCCCTGGTGAAATTTAGAATTCATGTACTCAAAGTGAACATTCCAGTTGTGTCACTCTCAAGAGTTCCTTCTTCTAGTTCTTTGTCTTTTCTATCTAGTTGTTATATTTCAAAGTTAGCTTTTATCATTTTGTAAATTAAAAATTGTAAATAAATCTAGCTTATGTAATTAATTAATTATGTGTTTAACACTTAATTAAAAGACAATTAGTTAGAAAGTTGGTTACAACCACCCCTCAGTATATATAAGGCTTATTTCTCATTGTAAAGGTGCTGGATATTGGTGTTTTGGGATGTAAAGATACAGAACTTTTTAGATCAATACAGAAAAAGATTTCTCTCCCTCTTATCAGTGTTCTTTCTATTTCTCTTTCTTGAAATTGTGAATGTGAATTCTAGTATATTTGAATCTTGAAATTGTGTGTTCAATCCATTTATTATAGTGTGAGTAACTTTCTGTCTCTCGTATTTGTATTTCATGGATTTTTCGATATATTAAATCATATGTTCTTGTAGTCTCATGCATGCATTGGTAGGATATAACTTTGCAGTCTCTATATCTGAACGTGTTGCTTGCTTCACTTATTTCATTACAGTAGTGAGTAATCTTTCATAACCAAGAAGAATTCTTGACTAGTGGATTGGATTGAACTTTGCGTCTCTAGTTCACTTATTTTACTCATACAAGATATTATTAGAATACTTGTATTCTTGACTAGTGAGTAATCTTTCATAACCAAGAAGAATACTTGTATTCTTGACTAGTGGATTGGATTGAACTTTGTGTCTCTAGTTCACTCATTTTACTCATACAAGATATTGTTTCCTCCTCTGAAACCCTATTCCTTGTTTCTCTTCTGTATTGAGAATATCAAAATATGGAATCATTCTTTACACCAAAATCCTCATTTAGAAAAGTTTAGTTTGTATATTTGTAAATAAGTAGATTCTCAAGTTTTGGTGAATAAGGAAACCTCCCCACAAAGAGGAGGGACTTCTCTCTCGTGAACTGTTGCTCGTGTCTGAAGACAAAATTTCCAACCAACAAGATCGATTCACGATTAAGTGAATCTAGAGACGTAGCCTAACTAGGTGAACTCCATTATCAAGTTGTGGAGCATTTTATTTCAGTTTTGATACTTATCATCAAATTTTAAATTTAGTATAAGAAAATGAATAAATTGATTAAGCAAAGCAATTAATTGGAAAAATTATATTTCAATTAAAATTCAATCATTTATCCACAACAAAAAAATATGTGTGAAATTCAATTTTGGATTATAAATCAGATTGATATGTAACTATAATTAGATTGTGATCATTTTGTGGAAGTAATAAAATCAATTGTGAATGATTTTTAATTATTTATCTTAATCATGAAAAATCAAGATTAAAGGGAAAATTGATCAAATAAGAGGAAAATTGGAAAAAGTTGTTTCAAAACACCCAAAAGTGAATCCATAACTAATTATTGATCAATTTATATCAGAATTAGAAGTATCCAGAGAAAATTTAAAAAATGGTACCCAGGGGGGGTAAACACTATTTTCGGATCATCACGACCTAATTAACCTAATTTTATGTGTTCCTGAGTACTCACAAGCGCTAACGAAGGTCTATGATACCCCACATGCCCCCGACCTTGTACAGGTGCCCTAGTCCAGCACACCCCGATGCTCTTGTGATTTTCTGAGACTCGGTGCAAAAGTTTTTCCTCTTTGTTCATCAATTCGTCACTTCGGCACGGTCCAAGATTATTCGCAAATCAGCTAAGTCATTTTATCTCCTCATTTACACTTAGAGTTTTAAATATTAATTACTTATTTTCCTTGGTCTATTTTGTACTTAATCATTTATTCATTTACTGCTACATTACAATTAGTATTAGATATCTATAAATTCAATATTTGCTTAATCATTTAGTGAACCCATCACTCAAACATTCCTAGGGTCCTCATACTTCCATTTTATCATTTTTATAGGATCCTCTCATCATGGATATCTCTATCCATGATTTCTTGCTAGCCAATCCTGAGTGTTGCGCTAAAATCATTAATCTTTTTGCTATTACTCAGATTCCTGCTACTACTCATCAAGATGTTGTATATCAAACATTTGTCAATCCATTTTCTCAACAGATTACCTTTCCATTGGCTATAACTGAAAATATTGGTATTTATGAAAATGATCCTCCTCTCTATATACAAGTTTGTATCAACAACTTAGGCATCAAGCGTTTTTTAATCGACATTGTATCTGAGCTTAATCTTTGTCCTCTATCATTCACTTAGGCTCTAGGCCTTTCGGTTTCTCATCTTAAACCAACATCTCGTTCTATGTGAGCGTATGATTCTACTACACACCCATGCTTAGGCACTGTTTATATTCCCACTCATAATTGGGCTAAAGACTATTCCCATTCCATTTTTTTTTGTATATCTCCCACTTTCATATATTTTCTTACTTGGTATACCATGACTTCATCGAGTGCAAGTAGTGTCTTCCACAGTCCACCGATGTGTTAGATTCTTACATGAGGGATTTGAATATGAGATCCCCACTGATCGTACACCATTCCAATATTACATGGTATATTGTAATACTGCATTACATGTTCCTACTTCTGCTATGGTGCATCATGTTGTTAATCCATGACCTAAACATTATGTAGAAAATTTACCTTCACTTGAAGGAACCGTTTTCACATTAGATGTTGTTCCATATACTTTTGATCCCCCTTGCTTCTACTAATGCTATGGTACTTTATCGTGGGCATGCCTAAACATTGGGGGTCATTCCATCTACTTCGATTTCTCACAAGAAAACTCCATTACTGCGCCCTCCATTTATATGCATGATTTTCATGAATGAATCTTATTAGGAACACATTCCTTTTGATCCTAATTTCTCTGATGCTTTATGTACACATGTTGGACTCACTCCGCTAGGATTTATAGTAGATGAAATATTTCCACCACCTCATGATCCTCATCTTTACCATGGATTTATTCACATTACTATAACTTATGGTCTTCACGTCTTTTTTTCTAACAATATTTCTTGCACATGCTCATTGTACTTCTCCACTTGCACTCAGAAAATTTTGGCTTGATTATATTAGCGCTACATTAAATACGTATCATTTTGACACTTCATTCCCAATGCTCTTTGGCCACATTTTCATTTGCAATGATTCATTTCTCAACTACTCACAAAAACTCACTCATTGGTTTGCACATGGATGTCCATTACCACCTTTCACTAATGAGGAATATGCAATGGGCATGTACAATTTATGCCTCAATTGATCTTTTCTTGATCAACCCGATATAATTTATTACCAAGTTTCAAATGCTTCTCCACTCGGTTTTGACCATGACAGTGACAACCTCTTAGATGATGCTAAATGATCACTCTCATCATTACACACTTGGGGGGAATTATACTTATTCCCCCCCTTTACCTAACATCACTACAGGTCACACATTCTCGTAACTGTACATCCAATCTTTCACACACGTCCCACACATTTTGATACACTCATGTATCGTCATCACCCAATGACACACTCTCGTGCTACGGTTCACACTTGACTAATGATGACACACTATACACATGAACCTCACACACTACACACTACATTACACACTACAATACATGTTACATACTACACGTTGCATGGTACACATTGCATGCTACACACTTCACATTTTACGCATTCGTCTCTTTCTACACAACATATATTCTATGCATTCACGATAAATATTTCCTACCTCCACTTCTACACATTGCGGTCATCACCCTATGACGCACACTAGTTCCACGTTCTATGATCGATTTTTGAGGGTATACATATCAAATGTACCTCACCACACTCACACATTCACAAACTCATGCACTCTTTACACTCTACGCTTTATCGATCACATCTTTCTAGCACACACATTTAAACCATTTCCCGATGATGTACATTTATTCTACAAGTCATTCTTGACTATTGATGGGGCACATATAAATGAACCTCATTCTCATGCATACACATCCACTCAGGGGGAACGTAGATCCTACTACACTCACACTGCATTCCATCATGTCTCATCCATAACATCTTTCATATCTTGGTTTCATTTACTCTTGCATGCTTATGGTTACATGTACACTTTATTACACATGCTAAAAAGATACATTGTATGTCATTATCTCTTTCTATATACACATGCACGTTCAATTGATTTTTAGCTGTGATCAAAATTTATACAAATTTATACACGTAACATAAATGCTTGACGCAAATACCTATTACTAGTCCCATAATGAATCCTTGGGGCATCCACTTGTGTACACATTCACAAGTGTTATTATTTTCATTTTTCATAGCAAACTATTATTAGAATACACACACATTAGCATACTTTTTATCTTTCTAACATGCTAACAGGTTCCTCATGTGCAACATTTTTATCCAAGTCTATTTGCTTCCATGGTTGTTTGGTACATTGTTTGCTCTTTTCCATCATTGTTTTTTGTTTCTTGCGAGCTTTTCCTTATTTCTTTCTTGTTCTCTGGTTGCTTGTTGCCATTACGGCCTTGATTGTTTTGTGACATCATGGGTGATGTCCCATGTTTGAAACCTGAATTTTCACGGTCTACTTTGTCTTCTTGTGTTTTAACACTATCTTTTTGCGTGCTTAGTTTACACATTATTTTTTACATGCATTCTCATCTTGCTTATACTAACAATTTTCTCCTAGCAAATTTTTTTGTGTTTACCTTAGTTTCCACCAAGCACACTCCCTCTCCCTGTAGGGCATCAATTCAACACAAATGTTGGTCCTCCTTGGGCCGCATGCTCCTTAGTGACGTCGTATGCACCCCAAATGAGGGGAGAATCATTTAAATGAATCAGTAACCACACAAAACAGTTCACAGTAATCACACAACACATTTCAATATTGGTACATCACATTCATCAGTCACAGGAATGGCCCATATCTTGACTTGGGTCCTCAGCATAACGCAGTCACCAACGCCCAGGCGCAGACAATATCACCTAGGTGCCCCCTGATTGTTCCTGGATGCCTGTGACTAGGGGAAGTTACAAAACATTTATCAATTTAGAATAGTCTAAAACACTTCACACAATGGATTTTACAGGGCACACAATCCTTAGCACTTGGTATGCATGCACTACACAACATTTTCCACTTTCACGTTGGATCGGAACTGTTCGAAATGAATCATATTTTTACACACCATCTGCAGTGGTGTTCACATTGTGGGAAGTAGTTAAATGTTGGAGGATGATACCAGACTTTTCTCCCTGCACTTCTTCTATGTCTAGGAGTGAGATCTCCCAAAAAACTCATACACCGCACAATTGGCATGATATATCTTGAAAAACCCATTCTTCTACATCATCTATAAGATCCTTTCTACATGTTTTCTCATCACATATTAGGTGCACATGTTCCTCTTTTCATTTTCAAAATTTTCTTACATAATTTTTACTCATTTTGATCACATACATGCATATTTGACTACTTGTTTGTTCTTCTCTTTTCTAGGTCTGTCCTTATGGGAAGCGGTAAGTCACATCAACAAAACCACATCAAAAACATCACATTAAACAACATCATCATATCACACCAACATCAATATCAACAGTAGGTTACACACGTGTTGAAGACAAAACAAAACGTGCTCGAATATACCGAGAAATGTGTTTTTTTCTCATATGGGCGAGATTTTTGACCCATAGGTTTATGGGATGGTTTTGACCCATGGTTTTGATGCCCACTATTTTGTTAAAACTTCTTAAGCAGTTGTCTACTTATGTGGTTTTGTGCATATGTTATGTATGATGTAACATTGCAGATGTGTTTTGAATTTGGGTGTGAATTATGTCGAGTTTGTTGAGCATAGCTCCAAATAGATCTAGGTATTGTATTGAGAGAGTGGTGGCTTGTAATAAAATCAGAGCAAGTGATTCTTGGTGGACGTAGCCCAAATTGGGTGAACCACGTTAAATATTGTCTCTTTGTGTTGTGTTATTATTATTCTGTACTTTTATTTGAGATCTGTAATATTTTCTGCATATTAGTTTCTACTGTTTGCGATTCTAATGAGGGATTATTCTGCATATTTTATCCCTTATTTCATAAAAAAATATCATATTGTATCTAGATATTTATAATTTACTTCATATATTTAGAAAGATCAATATTGACACACAACTATTAATTGTGGACAAACAATATAAAACTTAGGTTTTTCACGACATATGAATCACCTAACAGTTTGATAATCTGGTCAATAAATCCCCACAATGGGAGAGGGAAACTAGAAAAATAAATCTAGGTTAAGATTTTGAGATTGACTCATTCGGATGCTTAAAAATCCTGGGTCTAGTGAGAAAAACAATCAATGTTATTATGGATAAACTTTAGACCATGGTTTTATAACAACATTATAGTGCTCAAAACTGGGGAAAAAACTAAAATAAAGAAACCTTTAGTCATATTTTATACACCCTCAAGCTTAACACAATGTGGCTACCAATAGTTATGCAACCAACATTTAAGTATGCCTTTGATTAAGTAAATATTGAATTTATAAATGCCCAATACTAATTTCAATGTAGCAATAAATGAATTAAACTATTAAGTACGAAACAGACCCAAACAAATAAACAATTAATAGTTAAAACCGTAAGTGCAAATGAGAAGATAAAATGAAGTAGTTGATTCACGAATAATCTTGGATTATGCTGAAGCGATGAACTGAGAGGGAAAAGTGTCACACCGAGCCTCAAAAAATTTTAGGAGCATTGGGGTATGACTAGATTAGGGTGCATGGGGTGCCAGAGACCTTCCTAGGTACCTGTGACTACTCTATGAACACAAAAAAATCAGGTTCATTAGGTCACTATATGTTCATTTTTCCTCCGCTTCTTGTTGCTCAGAGGAAAACTAGTCTCTAAGTGGGAGATTGTTAGGTTGTTGAGCATTTTTTCATGTGTGAAAGTGTTAAAGACTGTAAACTAAGAGTATTGTACACTTTCCACAGTGCCGACATACTATCTTGCTTTTGGATTTTGACCTTTCCCGATCTTTCAATTTTCCACGACTTCCTCTATTCTTATGTCTCCCTCTAGTTTCCACTGTCAAAAAATTCCTTGAAGTAGAATATTCCCTAGAGATTTTTTCTTCGCATTTCCTTGCTTAGAATCACCCCTACAACATCCTCAAACTTCAAATTTGAGTTAGCTAGAACCAAGTTGCTTACCTCCATTACCAGGCTATTCCAACTCTCAGGTAAAGAGCACATAATTATAATAAATCCCTAACTTCTTCATCAAATTCTATTGTAACTGATGCTAGAATATTTACAACCATATTAAAATCATTTAAATGATTTGCTACCAAACCATTCTCATACATCTTCATATTAAACAAATTTTTCATTAAAAATATCTTATTAGAGGAAGAGGGTTTTTCATACAACTTCCCTAATGCATCCATCAGTTCTTTTGTAGTCTTTTCCTTTGAAACATTAAATAATACCGAAGATGCAAGACACAACTAGATTTTCCTAAGTGCCTTCCTATCTAGCAAATCACATTCCACATCCATCATGCTCGAGGGTTTGTTCACCTTCTCAGACAATGGAATATAAATATCCTTCTGATAATGGTAATCTTCCATCCGCATCTTCTAAAGACTGAAATTCTACCCATTGAATTTTATCAACCCTTGATCTTCCATCATCTACCATAGCCCCCACTCAAGCTAAAACTTCCCTTGTAATTCAACACTTCAACAAACCAAACTAGGCTCTGATACCAATCGTTAGGAAATAAGGAATAAAATATGTGGAATAATCCCTCATAGAATCACAACAGTAGAAACTAATATGCAGAAAATATTACAGATCTCAAATAAAAGTGCAGAATAATAATAACACAACACAAAAAGATAGTATTTAATGTGGTTCACCCAATTTGGGTTACGTCCACCAAGAATCACTTGCTCATATTATATTACAATCCACCCCTCTCTCAATACAATACCCATATATGTTTGGAGCTTATGCTCAAAAAACTCTATAGAATTCACACCCAAATTTAAAACACATCTGCAATGTTACATCATACCTATAATATGCACAAAACCACATAAGTAGAATAACTACTTAAGTAGTTTTACAAAACCGTGGGTATCAAAACCATGGGCCAAAACTGTCCCATAAACCTATGGGTCAAAAATCTTGCCCATATGAGAAAAAATACATTTCCTGGTATATCGGGCATGTTTTGTTTCGAGGCCAAATTTTTTTTTTAGGGGCGACCACCCCCGGACCCCCCGCTCAGGACCCGGCTCAGCCCCAAACCCTGACAAGACAAATGTGGAAAGTGTACATTACTCTTAGTGTACAGCATTTAACACTTTCACACTTGAAAACAAGCTCCACAACCTAACAGATTTTTCAAAGCATCCCATATATAAATCTTATCATCACTTGTTTTAGGTGCCAAAAAATCATACCATGATTCAATATTTCCTTCCAATGACAAACTCTCAACCATTTGTACAAGGTAAATACATTATAAATAATAAATACATGACCTCTAATGACAATGGATAAAATACTATTGCTAACAGGGAAATCCTTCTCATGTTTGAGGCACAACAAAAACACATAATACCTTGTATAACCCCACAAGAGGTTTAGAAGTAGGAATCTTGACTTCCAATAAGAAACAAGTCACGCCATAGGATCCCCTAATTGGTGTTTTTCATCCCTTGCAATTTACAAGTGACAACCACATTTTCAAGTTCCCTTATCCAAATCTTAGTTATTAAATTTCACAACCCTATTTTGGGGAAAATTCTAAGGGTTTGTATGAAAAATTTGTAGATATTGATTGGAAAGTGAGATGGCATCTTTTGATAAAACCTTCCAATATAGTTATGTGTGAAATTAACCTAACATATCAACCACACCTATTTCTTAAAGTATTTTTAAGCCTTACAGATGATGCAAATGTAATAAAATAAATTGAATTGAGATGAAGAATAAAAGATTAATAATGGAAAACCCAGTTATTTGAAATGCATGTCAATTCCTTAGCTATGTTAAGACTATATGAAGTTAAATATTGGAGCTCAGAGGCATGTCATTCACATCTCTTAATGAGGCAATTACATCATACCATGTACTTATTTGGTGGAAATGAGTAATTATTTGGTGGCACATTGGCGAGATACACTAGAAGAAATGATTTCCTAACCTTGTGGAAGTTTATGAAATAAAAACCCATATAAAATGACATGATGAAGGTTAAAGTTTGTGTAGGTATAATGTCCCCTTTCCAAATAATTCAACAACCCATGCAATTTTATCAGTTCCTGCTCATTGATAATTTCCCAAATAGTTAACAAACATAAAACCAACAAATTGATTATGATTCCGGTACATAGGAACAATTATAACTATCACAAAAATTTATTGACATATTTTCAAACATTTAGCAAACATTGAACTACACATTTACATTTTCATAGACAATCGGAAAACAAAAAACCAATGTTGTTATCTATGCATTAAAATTTGATTAACATTCATATATTCTTCATGATTGAATTACAAAGATATAATTTATCAAAGTTGGTATCAATATTGAAAAATTACAAATGGCATGGTATTGTAGTGTACTAAAACAATAATACACATCACTGTAAAAAGCCCCCAAATTTGTCAAATATGCCCTCAAAACCCTTACACTAACCTTGGAGAAAAATGCCCTAACTCTGATGACCTAAGTATGCACTTAAGCGTTGCCTCTAAATGAAATCACCTAGTAGATGTTAAGGGTTTTCGTCTGCAAATCTAATTGTTAAATAGGTTTTTCATCATCAATAGCGAAATTCTAAGAAAATTGCTAAAACTCACAAAATGTAGAGAGATGTGTGTAGAAAAGATACCCCTCCCCTCACTTCCTTTTATAATATTTTGGCCCCTTTTTCAAGTTGAGCACTCCATGTGGGATATTTGCACTTTTAATTTTTAAATTGACTTTCTTATTTTCTATTTTTGCATTATTTCAATTAAAATAAAGGGTCCCCCTTTATTTTAATAATAATAACATAAATTGCCTTTATAATATTACTTTTTTGCTAACTCAGTCATATTGTTACCTTATTTCCCTTTTCTCCACCATTTTAAACTATGGGAAATCATGGAATATTCCAATGGTCTTATTTCTACATTATTTTCTAAGGGGACATTACAATCCTCCCCTCTCAAAATTACTTTCCCTCAAGCAATTGCAAGCTAGGGTGTGCCAAACTTGCAGCACCTTCCTATGGAGAATCCTCAATAGGTAGATACTTCTAACGTACCAATTATTCTTGTATGCTCCTGCTCCTTAGTTTATTTTCCCTAACATCAATGATAACCTATAGTATCATAATCAACTTACCCTCATCATCTAGAGGTGATAATTTAGTTGAAGGGGTGATATGATGTCGCAGTGCCTTTTTGAGGCACAAAACATGGAAAACATTGTGGATCTAGCTATGCTCAGGAAGCTCTAACTCATAAACAACCTCTCCTACTCCCCTCTTATTTCTGTAAGGGCCATGGAAGTGAGGTTTAAGATTTTTTTTCCCTACTTAGCTTGAGAGAAGACTATCTATAGGGATGTAACCTCAAAACTACCATATCTCCCACCTCTAAATTAATATCTATCTGATGTTGGTCTACATACAACGTCTGCTGATTTTGGGCACATATGAGTTTCTCCTTCAACAAATCTAAGATATAGTGCATTATGCACACTTTTGGAGCCTTTCAAGAACTACTTTTTACCATAGGTGCACCTTGTAAACATTCTTGAACCAATTAAAATTAAAGCGTATGAATTTTGTGTTTAGAAGAACGATGATTAAGAGGGGGGAGGGGGTGAATTAGTCACACAATAATTTTAATTTATTTTTCCATATCATACATCCATCATTCAAACCATTTATTCAACATCCATAACCATGTGAGATTATTAGGTGTGAATTAAACATTTACAAATGCATGCAACAAGAGAGAGAACACAAGAACACCATATGTAAGTGGGAAAACCTCAAGTGGAAGAAAACCCACTGAAACCTCTACTAATATTACTCATAACAAAGTACTTGCATGAATATTATACATCATGCAATATTTCTTTAACGAGAAACTAACCCCACAAGGAGTACCAACCCCTTGTTTTGTAGGGAACCAACCCTACAAGAAGGATATAACCCCCTAAGGTGATCAGTCACTGAATCAACCACTTAGAAAAGGATGATCAGTGATAACATTCTACTCACATAACTAACAGTGATCCAAATTCAGCTCCAAACACACCAAACCCTTCTCAAAACAAACTCTCTACTAACTCGCTCAATTCTTCTTCTTCGTGGGATGAATAGGTCAATTTCCCTTGCACATCTAATCCTCAATATTTATTAAGTATTTACCACTCTTCTCATATCTATCCTTGACCCCTCTTCACTCATCTTCAATCTCTTATATGTCACTCATAACCCCATGGACATAACTAGTCACAAATGACTAAATACAGTAGCTTATATACCGAACAATAGCTTAGAACACCCCCAGGTTGGTCATGAAAAAATAGGTAGGTCATCCTAACTCAAAATATATCAACAACATCATATAAATCAATTTAAAAAACCCAAGTAGGTCGGCAGGGGTCAAGATAACATCAACAAGCACCAAGACTCTCCAACAAGATCTCTAAGCACTAGCAAATGCATCATGGACATCAAGGGCACCTAGAAAAGTTTTCATGGCTCCAAAATCAACATGAAAATTAGGAACACCCTCTAAGAATCATCAACAATCTCAGGATTTGCTGAAACATCCATCTCCACTATGAAACACACCAAGTTGAAGGTATGCACAACTAGGTCTTCTAGCACCCAAAACTCAGTCCCAGAAAACAAATGAGTTCACATACAAAAACTCATCATAAAGGATCAAGTAATATATTATTGGAAATTTCTATGAATCTAATTTTTGGAACAACTCACTTCAAGCTCCAACTCATAGTGTAAGGCCTCCAACTAAACCAATCTTAAAGAATTTGACTCAAAATACCTTCAAGGTCACTTCTTAGCTCAACCACAAAACATCAAGGGAGACCTAGAAAACATCTTCAAGCACTAAGAAGCATATGTCACTTGGATAAATTCACTCTAGCACACTTTTTTTAGTTACCTTCTTGAGAAATTCTAATAAGACAAATTAGACCATTAGGGTTTCAACATGAAACCACTTCATCTAATCAACCCAAATTCTCTATTAAATCATACTATGTTTTAATCAACTATGCATGATAATCAGATGCAACAATAACAGGAAAAATGATCAAACTCACTTCAAAGCAAGAGATTGACATTTTATCTCTTAAGGCCAAAATCGACAAGCTGAATTTAATGCCTTGTTTCTTCCATTTTATCCACTAAAGAAACCTGAAACTTTTCATGGCCACTTATAAAATTTCCCCAAGGATTCTGGAACAATTCACTTTTCATATTGAATCTTCCATCTCAACCCTAAAACTACAAATCCCCACAAAACTATGGTTTTCCTCTCTCTTCCTAAAACAACTGGAACACCAAACCACCACCAAAATGAGATCTGAGGAATAATATACAAACCTTATGCATCACTTTTACTTTCCAAGACAATTTTTAGAGTAAACAATTCAGATCTTTCAAGTCACTCTACTATGAGGGTTTAACTAGGGTTTCAAACCACTCTAGCTTGTTAACAATTGTTCGTAAAATTATGAGGATAAAATCACCTAATTATTTTTTTAAAACAATCTTAGCTAAATGAAAAATCATCTCCCAAATCCATAAGTCCCATACAGAGTGTGAGTCAGCGGGTGAGCAAAAAATGTTTCATATTGAGCCGGATTCTCCTTCTTTATGACTTGATTTATTCAAAAAATTCATATCTTGCACAAATATCTGACTTGAAACATGCCATGAAGTAACATGAAAACATCCTCTATGCATTCAAACTCACATCCAAGCTCAAATACATATACAACTCTCCATCCATTAAGACGTACCTGAGTTATTGTCTTCAATATCTTGCTTCACAATGACCTTCATCATACACTATACCTCAGAAAACTAACCTGATAATCCTTGTACACTTCATATATAATGTCACAACACATTTAAAATACTTGGATAGGACTTCCCTACTATATCTCGTATGTCACTATATTATCTGCCATACTCTCTAGGACTATGAATAGGCCTAGAATGACCTATTTCACCACATGACTCACCAAGATAGACCTTATTGACCACTTGTAGACACTTGGAAACCTCTATTTGACACAAGAAGAAATGATTTATTTATTGGTTAAGGAGAATGCTTACATTTACGTCTATTTATACATGGAGGAGAAGATCTCTAGAGAGGAAGAACCTAGAGGAGGAAAGAACTAGGGAAGGTCTTATCTAGAGGAAAAAGACGAGAATAGTAAAAGTAGTCTAGAACAATGTATTATTTTTCTAACATTCCCCCCTTAATACATTTTTTTTACAAATGTACCCCAAAATAGTTCAAATTTTTCTTTTCCAAGGGACTTGGTGAGAATATCTACAATCTGAGCATCTGTTGGGAAGTACTGGAGCTGGATATGGTGGTTCAAAACTTGATCTCGAATGTAGTGACATTCAACCTCTATGTGTTTGGTTCTCTCATGGAAAACAAGATTTTTCACAAGTTTTAACACACCCTATTTATCAAGTGAATGATGGGAGGATTTTCTTCAGGAATGCCCATATCTGCTAAAATGTGACGTAACCAAATCACTTCACACATAGCTCCTCATGTGGCACGATATTCTGCCTCAATGGATGAGAGATCAAAAAAATTTTACTTCTTACTAATCCATAAGATAGGACCAGACCCAAGATGAAAAATGTAACCTGAAGTTGATTTCTTATCATCAACAGATCCAACATAGTCTGAGTCTGTATATCCTTATAAGAAGAACTGGAGAGTTCTTCTAATACTCCAGACCATAGTCAATATACCTCAAACATATCTTAACACATGCTTCACTGCTATCTAGTGACATTTCTTCAGTCTCCTGCATGAATCTGGAAAGGTAGCTCACAACAAAGCAAAGATATGGTTTGGTATATGTTCAAGTAAATGAGACTCCCAACAAGCTATCTATAGAGAGTACCATCTACTTGAGGTGAATCCTGGAATCTCAAAAGTTGTACAAGCCTTTTTCCATTGGAGTGGATATAGGTTTACAATCAGTCATGTCATACTTTTCCAAGAGTGTCTTGAGCATATTTACATTTGGGAGACAAAAATATAATTCTTTTTCTATCCATATCTCCAAGCCAAGACAATAGTGAAGTAGCCCCAAATATGTCATGTCAAAATATTTCTTCAAATCATTCTTAACATCTTCGATGATATTTTCAGAACTTCCTATAATCACAAGATCATCTACATACAAAACCAAGATGACAATCTCTCTTTCTATATTTTTTATATACATATTTGAATCAGAGGGGCTACGTGTGAAACCATGCTGCAATAAATGATCATATATTTTTATGTACCATGCCCTAGGTGCTTGTTTAAGTCCATAAAGAGACTTAATTAAACAACATACCTTCTGAGGATGTTGTTCATCGAAAAATCCTTTTGGCTGGGTCATGTATACTTCTTCTCTGAGATCACCATTCAAGAAAGCACTTTTAACATCCATCTGCTAAAGTCTCCATCCATTTTGTGCTGCAGTGCATAGACAATCTGATGGTTTTGATCTTCAGTAGGTGCAAAGGTCTCATCATAGTCAATTCCTTCCTACTGAGCATAACCTTTTGCAACTAGTCATGCTTTGTGTTTGTCGATAGATCCATCTACCTCTATTTTGTTTTGAAAATCCACTTACAGCCAATGGACTTCTTACCTATAGACAGATCACAAGTTCCCACATCTGATTCTGTATCAAAGAGTCATATTTTGCATCCATGGCTTTCTTCCACTCTGGCTGACTAGTGCCTCACGAACTGAATAAGGTTTGGTGCTATCAACCACTAAACTCATGAGTGCAATATTTACTTCACTTCTCACTTGACTTCTCGTATGAACTCTTGATGAAGTGTCTAGAAGAGAGTTTAGGTGGGAATCTCTTATGGTGCTTTTGACCCATTTTAGACGCTGACATTGTTGCTGATGTGAAGAAATTACTTTCCAAATTTCCAAGATCAACAAACAATTCTCCTTGCATCTCATCATTCTTTTCTGTAGGATCCTCATGCTCATCATCTAGATGTGTGAAAATTTATGAGAGGGGTTGGTGTTGAATCTTCCTTTTGTGGAAATAATTCAAATGATGACTCGTCACAAACAACATCTCTTCTCTCATATATCTTCTTTGTCTCAGGATCCATGAGATGATATGCTTTGGAGGTGGTATTGTACCCCAAAAATATGCACTGGTGTGTTTTTGTATCAAGCTTCTTCCTCCTTTTATCTAGAACATGCATATAAGCAGTGCAACCAAATACTCTAAATGAGAAATAGATGGTTTGAAATTGCTACATACTTCTTCTAGTGTCTTGTCCTTAAGAAATTTGTAGGTCAATTCAGAAAATATACAATTGTCTTGACCTTTCTGCCCAAAATATGTTGTCCAACTTCACAGTAGAGAGCATGCAACGAGCCATCTCCATGATAGTCCTGATTGCGATACTCTACAATTCCATTGTGATTGTGGAGTATAGGGGGAAATCAGGTGTTGTGTGATGTTTTTGCTCCTTCAACAATGCCAAGAAATTATTTGACGTGAATTCCCCCCTCGATATGAGTGAAGGACTTGAAGGGGTTGCCCAGTCTGATGAACAACAATCGATAAAATATTTGGAATTTTTCAAATGCTTCGCTCTTCTTTCAAAGGAAGAACACCCAAGTCTTGTGGGAATAATCATCAATAAATAACTGGAAATACTGAAATCCCTTAAAAGAGGTAGGAAAGGGTCCACACAGATCAGTATGCATGACCGCTAGATGGTTCTTGGCATGGAATGTACTTGTCTCAAATGGATCCTGATGTTATTTTCCCGCCAAATATCCAGGACAAAGAGGTATTAACTAAGAGAGAGGAGGAAGTCCTCGTACCATCTTGCTTCAAACTGAGCTGATAGAGGGAGATGGCTAAAGATGTTCTAAACCGATAATGCCAGAGTGTTAGTGGACTCCACCATGGAGGTAGATAATGCAACTATAGAGGATGAAACTGCATCTAGTGCAAATAAATGATCCTTCAAAAATGCTCTAGCAAGTATCTTACCATTTTGAGATATCAAATAGGACTTGATGCCATTCTCAACAAGGAACTCCACTTTGAGCTTGTGATTCAACAAATGAGAGATAAACAAGAGATTTTTGGTTAGGCCAAGAACATAAAGTACCTTTGTGAGAGTACATTTTCTCATCCCAAGAGGAATGGTCACATTGTTGATTCCTTCTACTATATACTCCTTATTGTCTACAATATGAACCCGATCACCAGTGGGTCGATTAGTTAGGGAATCAAAAAGCTTTCTATCTTTAGTCATGTTTTTGCTGGCACCTGAATCAATCAACTAAATATTATTTGATGGTTGTGATGTTTGGGATACAAGTACCAAATCATCTTTGTGTGTGCCACAATTTACTGATTCTAGAGCATCATCATCCAAGTCATCATCTGGTTGGGCTACAACATGTCCTTTCTATTTCTTTCTACGAGGAACCACTTGGATTTATTTGAATCACCTTATCCAGATGTGCTCTCTTCTCCAGAATTATGTTTTGTGTGGGCATTATACCAACAATTTATAGTGTTGTGCATATTCGTGGAGCAGATGTGACACCATCGATTTTCCTTTTGAGACTTCTGCTTCTGTTGTTGCTTCTGCGGTTGCTTCTATGGTTACTTTTATGTATGATTCTCTTGATAACATTTGTAAGGCTTCTTTGTCTTCTTCTACCTGGAGATCAATGCTTTGTCCTCGAACTCCTCTTGTACTGACTAAATGGCTTCTTCCTGTTGCAGAAAATTCACCATCTCCGAAAATCTTAGATCCTTTTTGGTGATGGTCAGTGTGGTGATGAACATCTTGAACTGAGATGGAAGAGCTTGTAGTGTGAGTGGGACTGGCAATTTATCTTCGACCTCTTCTTTGAGTGAAGCTATCTCTTCATCGTAACTCTATACTTGACGTAGAAACTCTTCCACTTTCTCACCTTCTTGCATGCTCATGTTATGTAAATTTGACTACAGATGAAGAATCTACGTCAAGTTCTTGGCTTTGTAGATAATGGATAGAGTATCCCGTGCTTCTATTGATGTGGTGAAATTCCGAATGTGTGGCTACACCTCATTGGATATGCCCAATGTGATCAACATTAACGCTTTGGTGTCGGCCTTATCGTACTTGATATGATCATTGTTGTCGGTGGGACGAGGGACCTCGCCAGTGATGATATCCTAGAGATCTTTAAAGAGAAGAATTGTTTTCATCTTTGTCTTCCATGCAGAAAAATTGGGCGCTTTCAAGAGTTGGACATCTAAAAGCAATATCTTTGGAGCTGACATGATGTCAAAATGTAAAAAGTTTGAAAGTACAATGTCTTATTGATGAAGAGTAGATCTTAGATGGGCTTTATACTCTCTTGTAGAGAGACGCAGACGCTTGTGTGGGCGGTTTATCTCACATTCATTATTTGCTTCGTAGCCCATTTCGAGCTCCACACCTACCTTCTTGGCTTGACTAGAACCACTATACGTCAAACAAGAACCACTTGAGTAGTCCTTGATGCACAAGATCGTCGAATTGTAGATTTCTGTCTGTTCTGAAGAGCGTCTAGCAAGGAAAATTAAAGTCTGGTGCTTTCTTCTTGGCTTGTTAACGAGTTATTTCATGCAGATTGTTTGCAGCGCTGCTCTCGGCAACTGGAATACATAACATATGTTACTTGCTCCTTCACGATTTGTAGCAGACTTCTGGTGCTCCAATAAAGATATTTTGACGCAATCTTCAATGCTTCAAAGTCTCCTTATCTCCAAGTTACTTATAGCTTGACAGGAACACAGTGGGACGCCTCACATATTGGCTCGGCTTTGCAGGGATTATCTCCACAAGAGGGCAATTAACTATAATATTGGCTCGCCATGCCTTAGATCTATATTTGATGTCTCACTTTATCTACACGTGGTGGCCAGCTCGAGATTATATTTGATATTGCTTTATCCATTGGCAGCGAGACATATATATCACGGTGAATCAACCAACACCTTAACTCTAGATCTACTCGAGAAGCTCGCCGAGTCGCCAAGGACACCTTATTTCTCCAAACATACACCCGAACCTTCTCTCAGTGAACTGTGGTGGATATACCTCAGCCTCGATGGCTCACAATTGACTCGCCCCTCAATGGCCAGGCTGAAGAAAGATGGCTCGACACTTTGTATGGCGCAGAAAATGTTCCTTGCTCCCCCAAATCATCGTTGTGACCTCGACTTGGGTGGTGTAACCAAACCCAACGTACCCCGATAATGGCAATGGATAGAATTGTTGACGTGGCCACCTCACCACTCAAGCAGCGTCAAATAGTCAGCTCGGCAGTCTAATGCAAAACCTCGCAGCTTATAACTCGTCCAAGCGTTCTCAGTGTTACAACCTATGCATTTGCTCCACGTAAACCTTTGTATTGGCGTGCAAATCCCATTCACATGTAGCTCAGTTATATGGTAGTGGACAGCTCGGACGTTCAATGGTTAAATTTGCAATTTCCGCCACCCCTCACGTGGTCTCCCAACTTAGTAGATCCTCAAACAAACTTTGCGGCGGGAGATCATGGTAAGATTGTGGGCAACTCGTTCCAGCACAACCAAATAGCCCGAGATGGGCATGTGGCTAATGTGTTGAGCTTTGGAGCGTGGAAAACCTCAAACACAGAATGTAGAAACAGTCTCCTTAGCTCACCCAGTCAATTAATTTTGCGCCCATCTTGCCATGGAAACGCTGGCTTACAACACATTCCTCACTAGCTTCGGCTCCATGTCTCATTGCGACCTCGACTCTGATCTTCACGCACTTTTTTTTCTTGTGCATGTACGCCTATTCCTGCAACTTTGATGCATATAACTCCAGGTCCATTGAAGTTTGGGTTATACGAACACCGTCATGTCAATGTAGACGTTTTTGAACACCTTTTCGTGCTGGTGTTTTTTAAAAGGACGGCCTTTGTTTCTTTGCGATTGGATAGGACTTTCGACGTATTGCATCTAACCAGTTTTTACGTAGGTTCGCATTGACTGTGAACCTGGTCACAATGATAATTAAACAATCACATTGCAACTTCCACACGACTTGATCAATCACAACCAACTTGGATACTACTCAGAGTGGTTGGCCGACCTTTTTCCAAAAAGATTCACTTTGATTGCCCATGTGGGACAAATCAATATTACATCTACCAAATCAGGTAGGCCACTGAGAAACAAAGTTTATTCCCCGCCAACCAATGCTGTGATACCAATGAAGGCAAAGCTATTTGACACAAGAAGAAATGGTTTATTTCTTGCTAAGGAGAATGATTACATTTACGTCTATTTATACATGGAGGAGAATTCACTTGAGATGAAGAATCTAGAAGAGGAAAGAACTAGGGAAGGTCACATCAAGAGGAAAATGACGAGAATAGTAAAAGTAGTCTAGAACAATGTATTATTTTTCTAATCCCCCTGAGAATATATCCACCATATTTGTCTTTATAATTGTCATACATAATCTTCAAGACAAGCATTATGCTTGAAAACACAAAAACTTCCTTTAACACCATTTTTGTAACTTTAGGATCATTAGCTAGGAAGCAACTTTTTAGTCTAATGTTTACTAAAATTGCAAAGCAATGTGAGCCAACCATATGCTTAAATCATCAAATGAATTCTCCCCCTATCGTCATTCCACCATCCTCTAACTGTCTAAGAAAATACACAAGCCCATACCTTATTTTAATTCCATGAAGATAGGTCTACTCATTTGTCATAGTCCCGAACCACTAACTCAGTGTTCTCTACCCTCCTTTTATGAAATCACAATTGTAGGTCATAATACTTACCCCCCCTTCATTATTATTTACTATTTCATTCAATTTACCTATAATATTAGTCCTCTTGACACCTAAGACACTTATTTAAGGTCAATTTGTTCCATGAAGTCTATAGACACTCGTAGCTCATCACAAAAGTACACCATAGAAAACAATACCCTTTGCACAACTTCTGAAAACCTTGATCAAGATGCAAAACTTCATTCTACACTTATGTAACCTTATGAACCATCTACTATCGTGTTCCCTATTTTAAGACATCTTTTAATGATCCAAACAATGACTCACAAATTTGTAATAATACACTCAAACTAAAAAGACTCACTTATATGGATTTCACAGTCTTAACATTGCTCCACTCTTCTTCACACTACTTTCATGATGTATGATAGCACAATATAAACCTCACAAAATGAATCAGGGGCTGAGACAAAGGTAAACATACCTTGAACTTACCATTACCCTAGTTTCTGATAATCAGATCAACTCACTCTTGCAGGAATCCAACACCTCTGTTATATGGCAATGCCAACTTCTCAAGTAATACAAGCTCCCCCTAGGATAATGTTCTCTAAACCCTTGGTCTTGATAATAAATCTTGTTTATAGGCATCCTCACAATTTATCATACCTCAATGTGAATGCATAGATCTTCACTACTCTGATTTGACTATCACAGACCAATTCCAAGCCATAATATATCCTACAGACTTTCTATGCTCAAGAACACATACCTTTTCCTTTCAAGAAGTCTATTATAGATCTGACTGGTTCAATTTATCTGTCAAATTTACAATCTCTGATTAAGTGAATTCTTTAAAAATAAATTTTATGAGCTCAAATAGTTAGACCTTCTTGAGAAACAAATTTTTCATCTTGACAGTACTTGTATCAGCTTTAGGCAGTACACAAACTTTTACCTTCAAGCCTTAAACTTAGAACATCATTCATAACTTTGAATCTCCTCATAGATTTGTAATATGTGATTAACATGTAATTTGTGAACTCATGACACATCCTAAGGTTCCTGCAATATACCTTAGAGAACATCTTCACCAGAATAGATATGAACTTCCTTGATATTGTCTTTAAGCTTGAATCACATGGTTTTGACCTTTGGTGGATCATGATATTAACCTTTATGGAGCTTTGCCTACTAAAAATTATGATCTCCTTGATTTTAAGGATCACATAAACCTTGAAACTTGAATAATCCTATCATCTTTGATGTAAACTCCAAACTTAAAAACTATCATAGATCATAGATTTGAATAGACTTCCATGTACCTCTATTTGAGACCAATTTTTCATTTGCACAAAGGGGTAAAATGGTCTTCAAGATACCCAACATCTTCATTGAGTAAAATTAGTGATACAATATTTACACAATAGATCATCATGATACTGACTTCAAGATATCCAGGACACAACAACAATTTTAAGACTCAACCATATGCGTTTAAAGGTTATGACAATCATAAAACTTTTAATGAAAGATAAAGAAGATAACTTGTCAACCATCTAATTATCATAGCATCAACTTCCAATAGACCTCACGATAGTATGGTATTTAGGACATATGCCAAACAGAGATAACCTTCATGATTGTATACTCACATTATTCATTGCTTCCATAAATAATCAGATTTTACATAACTTGACAAGACTCTAATGAGTGGATAAAAACCTTATGATCACCATTTCTTTCTCTAGAATTATTTAAACTAAGACCTTAGACAAACTCAACTTTATACTCAATCTAAAACACCCTTTTATGTTACACAGAAAAATGTAAGACATAGACTAGTACCATGCTCAAATTTCAACTCACAAGACCATTCATATATCCTTTGACCCAAAACACTTTGACCAAAAGGACCAATAAGTTTTTGATACCAATATGGCAACACAATATACATACGTCTAAAACATAGATCAAATACCTTTTGACTGAGACCACACACTTTACAAGATAGGACATGATGAGCTGAAACAATAAACAAACTATACATACCTTGATAAGACTGAATCAATAGATAGAAGCTCACAAGATCAACACCAATGATTCTTTATCAGGTAAATGTCTTCTAAAATCCTATAGAAGACATTCAATCCATTTGAAGCACCTAGAAAAAAATGTAGTCATCAAATGAGCCCAGTGAATCTATCTTCTCTCTTTCCTTCTTACTCATTCCCTTTGAATTCCATTCATTTTTAGGTGTAATGATTTCATCTCCAATATCTCCATCATATTATTAAATTCCTATCAAACATATGTGGCTATCATCATTTACAATTAGGTCTAGCAGTCCTTTATGGCTTGCATTAGGCTTGATCATCATGATTGCTTCCCTTTTGGTCTTGTGAACACATTTTGGAACTTTGACTAAGATTGACTCTCCTTTGATTGTCTCAGATCCTTTTTCCTTCAAAAAACTCCATTTTCTACCTTCTTAACAAGATTTGGTTCATTAGACCTCATACTCTTATCACTAAATTTGGAATCAGTTTCCTTGACCTTGTTTTTTATTTTCAACGTCCTTCTTATCCATGACTGTCTTTAATATGATTGACTTAGACTCACTCTTAGGATTGGTCTTTATTTTGAATACCTTCTTATATTTCCCTTTGAATTCTTGAAACTTGTTGTTGTTCCTTGGAGGTCCACCTTGTTGACAAAATATATAAATATGACCTTGTTTGTGACAATTAAAGCATACAACACCTTTCTTTCTCTTTGACTGATAAAAACTAGGATTCCAACTAAAATCAACTACTTTGTGACCATATTCACAACAAGAATAACATTTACCATTGAAATATCCTTCTAAATCCATGAAAACTCATTCCTTGAGGGATTATTCTTGTTGTCCCTAGCTCTATGACCAAAACCATGACAAGAGTAGCAATAACCTAAAAATGAAAAACATACCTCATTACATTGGGTTGTCTAATAGGGTTATACTTCTTTTAATCAACCTTCTTGATTACCTTCATGTTTTCTTGAGTGTTTATACCAAATTTTTCATCATTTTCCACATGTTCTCCTTTGAATCCTAAGCATGTCTTATCCCTAAATACTCTTTGAATCTCTAAGATTTCATCAATATATTTAGAGATCTTCTCTAACCTCTCATACTTATTCAACCTGTTGGATCCACCTTTAAGATCAAATTCCAAAGATCTCAACTGTTCTTCATACCTGGAAAAATATTCTTTTGTATCCTTTAGGGCTTTAGTCATACTATCAACTTTTGATTTCAGCTCCTTGATAGCTTGACCATGCTCTATCTCCATGCAACTGATCTTCTCTTGCAATCCATGGATTACAGACTCAAAAATCTCATAATTCTTCATCAAGGTTGCTAAGGAAATATACACATTAGATGACTTAGCCATTGTGCTTCTAGGATCTCCTCCAAGTTGTTAAACTTGCTTCAGAAGGACCTAGATCTGGTACCAATTGTTAGAAGCAAAATTACTGAGAGGGGCGGTGAATTGGTCATACAAATATTTAAACTTATTTTTCCATATCATATGTTCATCATTCACACCATTCATTCAACATCCATAATCATGTGAGCTTATTAGGTGTGTGTTAAACATTTACAAATGCATGAAACAAGAGAGAGAGAACACAAAAACACCGTATGTAAGTGGGAAACCATAAAGGGGAAGAAAACCCAATGAAACCTCTGCTAATATTACTCATAACAAAGGACTTGCATGAATATTACACATCATGCAATATTTCTTTAATGAGGCACCAACCCCACAAGGAGCACAAACCCCTAGTTTAGTAGGGCACCAACCCTACAAGGAGGATACAACACCCTAAAGTGATAAAGAACCAAATCAACTACCTAGAAATGGATGATCACTAATAATATGATCCTCACATAGCTTATAGTGATCCAAATTTATCTCCAAACACACCAAATCCTTCTTAAAACAAGCTCTCTCCTAACTCGCTCAATTCATGTTCTTCATGGGTTGAATAGGTCAATTTCCCTTACACATATAATCCTCAATATTTATCAGGTATTCATCACTCTTCTCAACTCTATCATTGACAACTATTTACTCTTCTTCAATCTCATATAGGTCACTCATAACCCCATGGACACAACTAGTCACAAATGACTAAATACACCATCTTATATACCCAACACTAGCTGAAAACACCCCTAGATGGGAAATTACCAAGTATTTCGGTTATCCCAACTCAAAAATAGATTAAAAAAATCATAAAAATAAATTCAAAATACCCAAATAGATTGTTATGGGTCAAGACAACATCAACAAGCACCAAGACTCTCTAACAAGCTCAAAACAAACTCTCCAAGCACCAACGAATGCATCATGGACATCAAGGGAATATAAATATTTTGGAATGACTCCAAAAGCATCATGAAATTCAGGATAAACCTCCAATAATAATCAATAATATAAATAAGCACTGAAACATTCATCTCCACCATGAAACACACCAAGTTACAAGCATGCACAACTATGTCTTCTAGCTCCCAAAATTTAGTCCTAGAAAATGAATGAGTTCACATAGAAAAATTTATCATTAATTCTCAAGTAATATACCATTGTAAAGGTCTTGAAATATAATTTTTGTAATAGCTCACTTCAAGATACAACTCATAGTGCAAGGCATCCAACCAATCTAATCTTTGAAACTGTTCAAAACTGTCAAACATGACTCAAGAACCAGTCTTGAGGAATATGACTCAAAATACCTTCAAGACCACTTCCAAGATCAACAAAAGCATGTAACACATCAAGGGAGACACTGAAAACATCTTCAATCACTAATAATCATGTGTCACTTGGAGAAATTCACTCTAGCACACATGTTTCACTCACCTTATTGAGTAATCCTAATAGGACCAATTAGGACATTAGGGTTTCAACATGAATCCACTTCATATGATCAACCAAAATTATTTAAAACATCATATTAGGTGTCAATAAATTATTCATGACCATCATATACAACAACAACAATCAAAACGATCAAACTCGCTTCAAACGAAGAGACTAGCATTTTAGCTCTTAAGGTAAAAATAGGTAGGCTGAATTTGAGGACCTGTATATTCCATTTTATCCATTCAAGAAACCTAAAAAAATCATGGAAACTTATATCATCTCCCAAGGATTCTATAAAAAATCACTTTTCATCCTGAAGCTTTCATCTCCACTCTCAAAATGTAAATCTCCACAAAACTAGGGTTTTTATCTCTCCCTTAAACAAGTGGAACACCAAACCACCACCAAAATGATCTATGAGGAATCCTCTACAACCTTAATGCATCAAATTTTCTTTCCAATAAAATTTATAGATCAAACAATTCAAATCTTTCAATTCACTCTACTAGGAGGGTTTAACTAGGGTTTCAAAACACTTTATCTTGTTAACGATTGTTTATAAAATATTAACGATAAAATCACCTCATTCTTATTGTAAAACACTCTTAGATCAATGAAAAATCATCCCCCAAAGCCACAAGTTCCCATACAGAGTTTGAGTGAGTGGGTGAGCAAATCAAGTTTCCATATCGAGTTGGATTCTCCTTATTTAGAACTTGGTTTCGCCAAAAACTTCATATCTTGCACAAATTTCTTCAAACTTGCCTGAAACTTATCATGAAGCATCATGAAAACATGATCTATGAATACCAACTCAAATCCAATATCAAATACATCTAAAACTCTATTTCCATTAGTACTTACTTGTCTTATCCTACCTTGTCTTCTCTATCTTGCTTCACAGTGACCTTCATCATACACTATATGATAATCACTTTGTATATAACAAATCAATAAATTGCAGAAGATAACACAACACAAGATATATGGGTGGGAAAAAATACCCAAATATTCAATATAGGCATAATAATACCCTTAAGGTAGGGCAACACCATACAATGCTCCTTAAGGAAGGAGTAATTCCACAATCTCCCAAGATGGGAATCCACTTCGAGGGGGACACCTCCAATATACCTCCACCAAGTAGAAGACTCAACTCATACACCCATAATATCTCATAATGATACTCACCCCCCTTATATAGACATGCATTATTGTTAATAGACGGGTAACACTTGATCCCAATGTAGGCCAACTCATTACCCAATATAACTAATTCCTATGTGAGCCCATATAACTAACTAAGGGGATGGTGTGGCACATGTTTGGCATCTCCATAAACCCAAATACATTATAATATCATATCCCATGGTACATAGCATTGCCTCCCTCTTTGACATGTTTCATCCCCGAAACATAAGAAGAAGCCACATAATGAATGTGCTTTAAATTATTACACACTTGTCACCATGTTTGATCATCCAACCACCCATATGAGATCCTAGTGGGTGATGTTTCTCTAAACCTGATTTTGTATTCCCTTGCACTCCTCTGATTCCATCCTTGTACATATGTGTTCCTCCTCGACATCCATGCATATCCATAATAATTATTCCTATGATTCCATGTCATATAATTGGTTGTTCCATTTATTTTGTGTATATCCAGGATTATTTCTCCTCCAATTCCCTCTGTGTGTGTGTGTGTGTATATATATATATTTCTTCCCTCACGTGTCTTAGCATGCCCACGTGATTTTTTCCTCTCATGATGATGTGGGGTGTCTATATGGTGCAACCTTAGTATCACCCTTTTCCTCTTCCCTCTTGTTTTCAATTTATTTTTTCTTTTGAGTAGAGGAATTATTTATGAATTTTTCATCCGCTCCTTCTGAATCCTCCATATTCCCTTCTTTACCATCTTCAAATTCATCTTTATGCTCCATTTTTACGTTACTTTTTTCCTTGCTAAGTGTGATATCTTGCAATGTAATTTTCTTTCTCTTGTACCATAATCTCATGAATTTCTTTTACACATTAATGTTAATTATTCCCAAGGAATATAACTAAGGATATCCAAGAAAAATATCCACACCATCCATATTTAAAGCATAAAAAATATGAATGTAAAACATATTTAGCCATAGAGAACTTTAAATCTTCAAAAACTTGAATATGCTTACCATCCACTTGAGCTTCCTTAATATGCTTTTCTTGCACATGTATATTTTAGCTACAGCCATATTGATGAAGTTATACTTTCTACTAGGGTTTATGGAAATAATTACCTTTTTTCTTTGAATGCACCCTTCAAACTGAAATATCGAAGCTTCCTTCCTTGGAGATGCACTATTTAAACTCATACCTTAATCTGAATCATGTGTTTTCCCTTCATCATCAACATTGGATTCTTCTCCATTGTAAAATTCTTCTTCTTCTTCTTCTTCCTTATCAAAAACACCTTCATTAGTAACATCCTCTTCTTCTTCCTCTTCTTTGGCCCATCAATCTAATAAAACTTGTTCAATTGTCTCCCAAGTCCACTTGAGACTCTATTGTTGCACTTGATCCCACCAAGATAGAGCTAGACCGCCGAACTTATCTTTCTAGTAAATACATGGTATTATAACTAATGAATTATCTTCCATAAATTGTATCCACCATTCTCTAGCATCAATCTTTACATCCCCATTAAAAATTCTCATCTCCGTGATACACAAAAAAAGGGTTTTACAAATAGACCCTTTTGATCAAAAAATTTTCTAACCCTTTCGGCTAGAGGTTGGCCAAAAATCAGAAATCACATAATACAAACCCCAATTTAATTTTTGAGAGATTTCCAAAAATTTAAAAAACTTCAAGAAAAATCCTAAAATTGCGGGTTGAGGAGCAAAATATTGAAAATAAATAAAAATTAAAATATCTTAGACAAAATAGATCCAAAAATTCTTAAATTTCACTAGTATAACCTTTGAATATATTCACATCAACCCAAAATTTTTTTTTCCTAATTTGTCAATATTCAGAAGATATAGATGAAACCTTAAAATTAGGGTTTCAACCCTAAAACATACATATCTTTCGCAAGATGGCTCCAAAAACTCTAAAATTTGGAGGGAATATCCCTTGAACAATTTTTCCACGCCCTAAAAAAATATCTGAAAAATTCCAAGTAAATCTAAAAATATAGCTGAATCACCAAAATTAAGGTTTCAACCCACAAATTGCTCGGATTGATGCTCTGATACCACTTGATAAGAACTTTGCATATAATAAATCAATAAATTGCAGAAGATAACACAACACAAGATATATGAGTTGGCGAAGATATCCAAATATTCAATAAATTCATAATAATACTCTTAAGTTAGGGGAAACACCACACAATGCTCCTTAAGGAAGGAGTAACTCCACAATCTCCCAAGATGGGAATCCACTTCAAGGGGGACACCTCCAATATACCTCTACCAAGTAGAAGACTCAACTCATACATCCATCATATCTCATAATGATACTCACCCCCTATAGAGATATGCATTACTGTTAATAGATGGGTAACACCTAATCCCAATGTAGGCCAACTCATTACCCAATATAACTAATTCCTATGTGACCCCATATAACTAACTAAGGGGATGTGTGCCACATGTCGGCATCTCAATCAACCCAAAGACATTATAATATCATATCCCATGGTACATAGCACTATACCTCTAAAAACTCACCTGATAAGCCTTGTACACTTCATATACAATGTCAAAATTAAATTCTCATGCTTGGATAGGACCACCCTGCTCCATCTCTTATGCCACCACATCATCTGTCATGCTCTAGGACTAGGAATAAGCCTAGAATTACCTACTTTGCCACATGACTCACCAAGAAAGACCTTATTGACCACTTGTAGACACTTGGACACCTCTCAAACATCATATAAACCATGATAGACCTCGTGAAGACCTTAAACCAACTTTGGATGCACATACCATGACCATGCTCCAAGACACCATAGACCTTCACTAAACCAAGACACTACCAATCAACCTTCAGACTTGACCTTGGTTCACACCTCATGGAGACTCATATGACACCAAGACACCCTTTTCCATCAATGTCCTTTAACATCAATGAAAACTACTATACACAATTAAAAGTCTTTTTTTTTTGTGTTTTTAGACCAGTTATGGCCTCTTTCCCTGTCATGTTGTTGTGTATTTTTTGTTTACCCCTATTTCTCCTTCTCCCTTTCTCCCCCTGGCAATCTCTGTAATCAGCTTCTGGGTGAGCTGGTTCTCCATTGATCTAGATTTTTGCATTAGTTTTTTGCATTGCCCTTTGCATTGCATTGGTTTTTGCATTGCATTGCATTGCTTGTAGTGTGAGCGAGTTGTTTGAACTTGTGATTTGCATGCGTTATTTTTTACATGTGGTGTATTCAACTTACATGTTTTGCATTCAAACAGGGTTACATTTCTATTCTCCCCATCGATTTGAGATCAAGCTAATCATTCCTTGTATTGGTTGGGTTTGTTTTCTCTTGCATCAAGCTATTCCCTTGCCTACAAATTTAGTGGTCGTGCTTGCTCAATTTAAGGGTGAGCCAATCTGTGTTGGTTTTACATTTGAGTTGAGTTATCTACGTAGTGTGGCTTACTTACCTCTTCCCCTACTGTTAAACTCTGTGCAACTTGTTCTTTGAACTCACCTCCTGTGTGACCTCATTTCTCTACTTGGCTTCCTGTGCACTGACCGGTCATTACCCTGTGCGCCCTTTGCATACATTGTTCCCCAGTGTCGAACTAATGCATTTTCCATTTTTTTCCAACCCTACCTCAATCCATTCAGATTTTTCCACCTCCTTCCCCCAACCATTTTAATCCTCAATCTCTGCCCTTGCTCCACGTGGAGTTTTTGGTCTCCACCTCGCCGGGTTGGGCACCGAGCTCACCCACCCCCCGTTTGACCCGTTATCTTTCAATTACTATCTTGCCTTTTAATATTTGAAGCCCTCCCATATTAATAAGTGTGGTTTTAATAAATTAAGTGTTGTCAATTTTTAAAAAGTTGGGTGTTTTATTTTGTGAGGGGTGGTAAGGTTTGTAATATAAGGTGTTAATATTATTAAATTAGGTTTTAATATAAAGTTATTATGACCTAATTCATTTTTTAAGGCGATTAATTAAATTAGTCTCATATAGGAGCTATAATAATTAAGTTAGATATCTAATTTAAAATAAGCTCTTTATTTTGATTAGTAGGTAATTATTGTCCATTTAACATTTTTTATAGTCACTTTTTAGCCTTTAATTCTCTAAAATTATTCTAATTGGTGTTTTTAAAAGTGTGGTTTTAAGCGTTATTGGGAGATCTTTCTTACTAATCCTTGTTGGAGTGTGCAATATCTTTTCTAGTGGCTTTTTGCCTTCTAGAATCCCTCGCTACATCCTGGAGGTCATCTTGACCTATTTTGAGTTGGGTTTTGCATTGTATCACCCTTCTTATTGCTTGCAAACTAGTGAGTTCTTCCGCCACAATCTTACGGCAAGGGGGTTATGTCTGCGATGTGAGATGTTATTTCTCACACAGGACTATATTTTTTCCCTTCTCTTAATTTTTACTCATTTTATGCTTTCTTACAATGTCAAACTGATGCGATTAATGAAACTTGATTGTGGTATCCACTGTTGCGCATTATTACAATGATTGCAAGGTGAGTGAGTGACTGTTTCATGACCCATAGTCACATTTAATTGTAATAAATGTGCTAAACTATAAAGTGCCAAATTTAGGGGGGATTTTAATATTGCTTTGAGGTGGTTGTGTTTATTTATCTTTCCTTCTACATTCCTTATTTCTCTCTCTTCTCCATGGATTCTTCTTCAGTACCTTTGCTCACACCATTCAATTTCTTCGAATGGATATCTAAAATGAATATGGTATTACACAGTAAAATTTTGTTTCGTGTCACCATGTGATTATAGACTGAACTTGATGATGAGCCCAAAAAATGTAAGTGGCTGAACCAATGTGATGAAGCCGTGAGTCTTCTTTGTATTTATGTTTCTCCTAACTTTCTCTTCCACATTGAGTCGTTTGAAACACCCGATGGAGCTTAGAAATTTATAGACGAGATGTTCAAAAAAAAATATGACATGAGATCGCATGAGTTAGAAAATGAACTACTATGATTAAATCCATGTGAATTTGAAAACCTACATGCTTTCTTCTCAAAGTTTGTCCACGCTAAATTTCTCCTAAAGGAATGTAAAGTGGATAAGAAATATTCTTAGTTGATCTTGATAATTCTTTCTAAGTTAGGTTCTAAATAATCCAAATTTGTTTCGAATTTCCATGCTTGAAATCCACCTTAGGAAGTACTTGGAAAACGCCCTCATTTGACAGTTTTTCATCCAAACTCATTCAAGAATAGGACAAACTCATTCAAATGGGGACACGAAAATCCAACCCACATGCCTTTGTGGCAATTAAGGGTAAGGAAAATAAAACTGAAAAGAAGAAAGAGAAAAAGGACCAACCCAAGAAGTAAACCAAGACCAACCAAGCCCAAACCAAGCCTAACACGAATGCTTCGACTTCTAATCCTAAAGTGAAGAAGGGAAAGTGAAAGTGTTCCTATTGTAAAAATTATGGCCATGAAGAGCCTCAATGTATGAGAAAAAAATTGATCACTTAACTCATTTATTTGAGAAGAATAAAATAAGTGTTCTTGAGTCTATCAAACAGGATGGTTTGAAGGTCGAGTCTTCCAAAGAAAAGGAGTCTGAATATGAGAAGAAGAAAGGAAATACCCTTATAGATAGAAAAACTCCATCGACGTGGATTATCGATTCAAGTGCATTGCACCACATGGCCTCTTCATATGTTGAGTTTTCCAACATCGAACCATGTGACATGTCCCAAATCACGTTGGGTGATGACACTATAGTGTCGGTTTCCAGTAGTAGATCGGTAGAAATGGATGGTGGAACATTTAACCAAGTGTTGAGTGTTACCAATCTCTCTACCAATCTCCTATCAGTTTACCAAATCACTCACCTTGGTGAAGGAATGCGAATGGAATTTTTTCATAACTCGATGGTGAGCTTAACTCTGACTCCACAGTGGCTGAGAGAAAGGTAGATCACCATTTATAGTTGTATACCTTTTCCCAATTTACTTCTTATTCTTCACCCTCTAAGGTTATTCTACTCTCTTATTTAGATTCTAACTCATCAAATGATGATGTTGTTGAGAGTGTTCCTGCTCTTAATCCTCATCCTCATCCTGACCCTCATGATTCAGAGTCTTCTAAATCTAACAATAGTGATGATGAGGAATTTTTCCCTTCTCACTTGAGTGAAGAATCTTCTGACTCCGATATTGATTCTCCTGGTCCTTTTTAGGCCAGCTAGACTTTACATAGTGCTAGAGAGTAGATTGGAGATCCTTCAGATGAGAGATGTACTCACCCAAAATTTGTTGGACCTGAATCCTTCTTCACCTCTGCTTCGGATCCTCAGTCTTTTTGAGAGGCTTCTAGGATTCTACCATGGATGAGGAGTGTTCCTCACTCATGAAGAATGATACTTGGGATCTTATCCATCTTCTAAACGGAAGAAAAATCATTTGGTGTAAATGGGTGTACTAGAAAAATTATGGTTGCGATGGAAAATTCAAGAAGTATAAAGCGTAACTTGTATCCAAGGGTTTCTCCCAGGTAGTTGGGGTTGAATACTCTGAAACCTTTACTTCAATTGCGAAGATGACTTCCATTCAACTGACCCTCACCATCGTTGTCGTCAACAAATGAGAATTCTACCAGATGGGCATTAAGAGTGCCTTCCTTCATGGGGACATAGAAGAAGAGATCTACATGCAACAACCTTTGGGTTATGTCCATGATCCCACTCTCGTTTACAAGTTAATTACACCATAAGGTACTTCTACTATAAACTAAGATTGGCTACTTCTAAAACTTTTCAGCACATATTTAATGCCTGAAAATTTACTATAGAATCAAACCAAATATTTGTTATTAAAATTGATAGTTAGAAATGATTAAATCTTCAATACAATGATTGTTATAGATAATACATTCTTTTATGAAATTTTTTCAACCTTAAACAAGCTAACATGTGGGAATATATAAAAAATTTCTTGTCAAAAATAGGGCCTCCTGAAAAATCCTTCTTACACTTTAGTTCTTCCCTCAAAATTGGTCTTTAGAGTAGTGTCTATATTGTGAGTCATCGGTGTGAGAGGCTTCATTCAAAATACAATTTAGGACTACCAACTCAAGGATATAGAAATCTGCAACTACAATGACAATGATGGATCTTATTTTGTTACTGTTTTATTATATCTTAATGGATAGGATAATTTACATGATGAGGATACAATCTCTATACCCTAGGCACAACATATATTTTTTTCTTGTTTATTTTTTGTAGTCTTATTATTTCACTAGAGCGCTATGTGAGCTAGCACCTCATTCAACAGTGAATGAATGCTCACCTGAAGTGCGCATAGCTACTAAGTCCCTCCTTTATTATGTCTACCAACACATTACCATGCATTATCATCATGAGAGTTAACTAAGCACTCATTCAAACTACTAAACCATTGCATACATTCACTTTGGAAACACATGTAATAAGGAACAATGACTAAAGAAGATACACCGTAATAAAGATTAATTGCATAAACACATCTCCATACTCAGTTACATCAGTGATCATAATCTTACCAAATTTATCCATTAATCATCAACATCGACTACATTACCATAAGCTGATAATATTCAATGCATGTGAGTATAGAGTCATGTGCGCAACTATAATAGAACAACATAACACTAACACCATGATCATTGAGAGATATTTCATAGCCAATCCTAAACCAAGTATTTATAGGGGTGGGGACTTGTCGTTCACTGCCCAAGCACTTCCTAATAATAGGCGTGCTCAAAAATAGCCATGCATACTTACATGCATGCTTTACAAAACATTTGCTAATAATAGATTATCTAAAAATATCCTACTTTAATCTTATTAATAGCTAAATCCATCTTTGTGATTTCTCTAAAAATAGTCATTACATGCTTGCCAAGGCAACCTTCTTTTATCCCTTGCTTGATGAACACTCCAAGTCTATTTTTATCCCATCTCTGGAAAATGGCTAAGTCCTCGATCTTCCTAGATATGTAGTACCACCCGCAATCATGTTCCTAGCCATGTGCACCCTCCTGCGTGCTACCCAAACTCCTCTAGCACGTGTATGTCCCTACACCTCAGCCTCCCTTCATTGAGGTACTTTTTCAATTTTGGAAACCAACATTACCCCACACTATGTATGTTGTCCCTCCTCATAAACATTAGGAACTGTCCCACATGAAGCAAAGAATAGTAGAAAACACACAATGAATCAAAGAATGAAGAATAAAGAATATGGCTTAGGAAAAATAATTAAAGAATCAAACTTCCGTGGGGGGAAGGATCATAGGAAACTCATTGACTAATATTTTCTCCAGTTCCTTCCACCTAGTGGTGCAAATTAATTTGTAGTAATTAATATGTTGTTCATTAATTTAAAGTCATTTAATTATCATACTGTAGGGACGTAAAATTTCAATATTTTCAGTGTTGTATGCACAGTTATAGATGTTTGAGAGGATAAAGGTAAATTTTGTCACTACAATTAGGAAATAACAATACTGGAAATGAACTAGATTATGACTGAAAGTAAATACTATGGCTATGGCAAAGCATGTAAAAACATAATATAGATAAATAAATAAATGCTATTGCAATCTAATCATGCAATGAATTAAAACAAAAAACAAAAAGGAGAGGATTAGAAAACCCCAAATGGGCCCTACCTTGGGTGTTAATCCCTCCTAAGGCTTGTGTCTACAACAATTTAATAGAACTCAGATTCTTATTTCATCAACATGAAGATTACAAGTGGAAAATACAACAAACTCTCTCTATCTACTGATCTATCTCTGTCTTATATATCTATCTTTATACAACATTTTCTACAACATTAATCTTTGTATTTATATCTTTCATTACATAAGAGGCGTGAAGAGATAAAGTCCTACTAGTAGTTCCATTTGGATTAAGTGAAATATCTTAACCAAACAACCCAGAAACTTACATGCATGTAACAAAACTATTCAATAGATGTTCTCATACAATCACATAACTTAACTAACTCGATCAGTCAATCAACCAGTTATTAAGTTATGAATTAAATCAATTAGTTCTTTGTTTGAGTTGCAACATGCATAATCAGGTGATGGCTGTTGAGTCTTCTTCTTGTTCACATAATTGCTTCTTCTATCAACACGTGTGAGCTTAGGTGTAGTGTCCACGTTGTGCAAGCTCCTCAGAATCACGACTTTATGTATGTGTGTGACCTCCTTTGGATGTTGATGCTTTGTTGTAGATGGGTCCCTTTTAGCTGCATGTGAGTTGTTGTGGACGACCTCTTTACTGTGAATGAGTTCATTTGGCTGCATTTTGGTTGTGTGTATGGATCATTTGTTGCATGTTAGTTGTTGCATATAACAACTTCTTTACAAAAAGGCTGAGCATTTATACAAAGCATCATTTAACATCATATTGCAACCAAAAATAATAAATGTATACACATAATCCAAAAAATAAAGTAAACCTTAGTAATAATTATATTAACTAATATCTATGCCATGAGTTCAAGTTTATAATGGAAATGTTCAACAATATCACTGGGAAATACAAGTTCAAGGGTACAATTGGATAAACAGAATACAATAGATGAGGTGTTTTTAAAAGGAAATAAAATGACTCATCACACCCCAGACTTAACTTCTTGAATGTTCATCATTCAAGATTCTTTAGGTGCATCTGCTGGCTTAGGATATGCTTGAATGATGTTGCATAAGCACCTGAAGTCAGTTGGTGTAGATGTTCCTTCTGGCTCACTGAAGAAGTACCCTGCATTTCTTATGTATCTTTCCATGATGTCTGTCATGTATGTCCTCATCTAATTCCTTGTTTCCATACCAATGTGGTATAGGATAGTGGAAAATTGGTGGATAATAAGCAATAGGAAACCAAGTTTTTCCACATCCTTTAGAAATTTCAATGTATGCATTTATCCTCCTGAAAGTTGGAATGATATTATGATAAGAATGCATTTCTTTTCTTTGTATTTCAAGGGACATTTCTTACCAACGCATCCTGCATGCCTGTACTATCTCTTGGCCATTGAATTTAATGTTGATCCCTCCGGATTCACCATGAGCTTCTTATCTCATATGGTGTACTTATTGTCTAATATCTTTGTGTTGCATGTATTTTCCATACTCCTCAATAATTGCTCTTGTATTTGAAGCTTAACCTCTGATCATCAATGGTTGCTCTTTTGATAATTGCATGTACTCTTCCATCTGTTTCTCTCTTATATAATTCATTGTTAAAATAAGAGCACAATTCCCTAATTGGAACATCTCCAATGTAAAGTACTGGAATCTAATCTATTAGTCATATTCAAGGGCATAATTTTACATATACAACTCACATAAAAACACATTGAATTTCATGAGGCATTTGCAGGTAAATTCCTAAAGAAACTTACCTGGCTCCACTAATATCAAATGGAATATCATTGTTGATACAGGTATACTTTAACTGTAACATTTTTTCCTTTCAAGAAAATGGCATAAATGTTAGAAGGTGGTATGCATTTAAATATTTCATTGGTCACTTGAACTGTATCTTCCTACTTCTTCTTGAGTCTTTCAATTTCTTTGTCCTTTGCCTTGAGTTGTTTATCCTTTTCTTCAAGGTCCTGTTGATGTTAGAAGAGTAATTATTCCTTCTCCCTTTCCCATTTTCCCTGCAGCCTATTAACATAGTTTTCAAATTGTATGCACTCAGTAATTAACAAGGTTGTCTGAGTGCTTATGTTTCTACAAGCTGGTTTTGGGGGGTCTTTGAAAACTTCTCTGATGATAACCTAGTGGTTGCAAGCTAACTTGTGGAAATAATGGGGAAGCATGCTCTAAAATGGGCTCAGTTGTATCCTTAGTAACTATGGGAATATCCTCTTGCAATATTTCATCATGCTCAGGTGGTTGTTCTGTTTCTACACTATGAACAATATTGCCAATAATTTCCTCAAGAACATGGGGAATATCATCCCCAATCTCCATTTCATCTGTCTTGTGTTTCAAGCACTATATTGTCATGAACTTCCTATATTTTCTCCACATGGGTTGTATCCTCAATTTCCTGGGCAACTCCTTCTCCTTCATGCTTCTCATGGGTTTCCCCAGCATGAAATTCCTCTGCTTGAACTTCAGACTGTTCTGCAAGGCCTTCCTAAATAGTTTTCTCACTACTTCCTTCTCCTTTCTTATCTTCCATACCCTCCATGGGCTCCTAAGTCTCCACATTAACACTTTATTGTTCTATGTTCATTGATGTGGCCTCAATATTATCCTCTACCACTTCTTTATCATTATCAAGTGTTATAGTTTCAGTCTTTGTGGCTATTGATTTTTGTGGATTTTTTATTTTTTAGGGCAATGAGAATTCCTAGGTGGTGCAGGAGTGGATTTGGAAGATGAGGGAGTAGGCCTTGGATGAAGAATTCTAGAAAACTTTTCTTACTTCTTGAGGTGGATGATTCAGGGGTTGAAATGTCCAAGTAGGGTTTTTGCGAAATTAAATCGTATCAGGAGAAATAAGATGAGGGTTTTTCTCTAGAGATGGTGGTTTCTCAGAAATAGGGGTTTTTGTGGCCTCAGAAGTGGAAGATGTAGGTTCAGAATGATAAATGGAAGTTACAGGTTCAACTCTATGAGTGGAAGAACTATTGTGCTTCTTCTTATTCTTCTTCTTTTTCTCCAATAACTCATCAATATTCTTGGCCCTTGAAAATATTCCCATTTTAATGTAGGGTGTTCTCTTTCAAATGTATGTTTTAACAATCAAAGTGACAAGAAAATGGTGAGATAAAGATTGATCTTCCCCTCTAGGACTCTTTACTCATTATTTTCAGGCTTTCATTTAAGAAATTGGGAACATTAACATGTACACCATTCTTCAAATGATTCAACAACTTAAAATGGATAGTATTTAATTTAGAGTATCTACCCTCACAGGTAAAGTATTTGATAATGTAATTGGAAACATCATCCCAAAATGGTTTCAAAGAAGTGTGAAATGTACCTTGTCTATCAGTCATGAAGTTATCATCTACATCACCAAATTCTCGTCGAGCTGCATCTCGGTTTTCCTTCTCAGGGAAAAACTCACTTCCACAGGAATCCCTGTTACTGTAGCTAGAATCTCATCATCTACTTTTACTGTTAAAACCTTAATAATAGCCTCTCCGTCCTTGAATGTAGCATAAAATTATTTTACCATGGTTTTGTTGAAACCTTGAAACTTACTTGATATATCCCATCCATCCGCTATCTTGAAAATACTGCAATATCTGTGGCTAACCAGTGGAGTTGTGAATGGTCTATAGGTTCATGGAGAATTAGATCTCCTCCCATCCTAAATTTTGCAAACTTCTTGATACTTTGAGGGAAAATTCTTCATAGTTTGTAGTGATGATGCAAGAATTCAAGTGAGTGTTAAAGTTTTGGAAGTACTTGAATTTTTTGAATTTTGTGACTGACTCACATGCAACACAAAAAGGAAATGAATTAAATTTGTTTAAATGTTGTAAACATGTGTGAGGTGACATGGTGTGATAGGAGTGGGGTGACATGGAGTGAAAACTCATAGGGTTTAAAGGAGGCAGGTGATAATTTCTATTTAAATTCATTCATGATATGGCATAAATATTAATTAAACATAATCATTCTATCATTACTTTATTAAAGTTAAATGAGAGCACTTATCTCAAGATATCCATTAGATAATGATAGATGATTTAATGACATGTGCTTTGTTGTAATTTGTGCCTTTAATGAGATTGTTCCCGGATGCATATTTATCTATGATGTTACATGTTGAGGTTCCATGATGATTGTATCATGATGTTGTTTTAAAGTGCAGTGTTGCAAGTGCATATGCAATGTTATGTTGAAGGCTCCTTAATGAAATCAATTAATTCCCGGAGAGGGAAGACTGAATTTTTCTAGTGTCAGTCATCTTCATCACTATCACACATGTAGTTTGTTCCTTATTTTCTCCATGCAATCATAAGTTCCGCCAAAAAAAAATATCAACAATAAAGAAAATACATATATTTGTTATATATGTTGTTGCAAGTGGAAATTTAGTCTTTGCACCATCTCCTTTTATCAGAGACCATGCACTTCTTGCAAAAAATACACCAAATCCTAAAAAACAAAAATTCTAAAAAAATAAAACATGTTAGTTGAGTGGTGTTGATCACTAAGAGGGCTGATCACATCAATTTTATTCACCCTTGGAGTATTCAGCAAGCTGAATATACCAAGGCCACTGAACATCTCATTCTTCAGAAACTTTAGAAGGTGAACCAACAGGTTCAACTTCTAACCTTAACTCTGATGTTCTCATCTCCATCCTGTATTTGACCTCCTCTGAACTGTTGCATGAAGGTGCTTCTATCAGTTGGATTTTTGTACAACCTCAACCTATGACCATTCACCAGTAGTTTGAATCTCACAGGATCTATGGTAGTGAGTTTCACAGCTCCATTGGGAAATATTTTCTCAATCTCATATGGGCCTAGCCACCTTGTCCTGAGTTTTCCCATGTGGTCCTTGTACTTAGAGTCAAATAAGAGATCCCAATCACCTTCTTGAAATTTTACTTGTCTTAATGAATCTGTCATGCCATTTGATCCTTTTTCTTTTGTATCACTTTTGTATTATGCACAACTTGTCTCCTCATTTCATCCAGCTCGTTGAGTTGGAGAATCCTCTTGCCTTTGAGCTTCAAAAAAATCTATGCCTAATTCAAGTGTAGTTCTTAATGTCTTATGCTCAAATTAATAGGGAGAATAACAGTCTTACCGTATAAAAGATCGAATGGTGTGAATCCTGTTGTTGTCTTCCAAGTTGTGTTGAATGCACCAAACTACCTTCTGGAAGTTTTTCTACCCAATCTCTCCTATGGAGTGCAATAGTTTTTTGTCAAGATGCTTTATATTTCCTATTTGTTACCTCAAATTGACCATTAGATTGGGGGTGATAAGGTGTAGACTTCCTATGTCTGATTTCATATTCCTTAGCTAGATCAGAAATAACTTCAGTAGTGAAGTGTGTACCTTGATCTATAATAATTTCTCTTCGTACTCCATACCTTGTGAAAATGTGTTCATATAAGAATTTAGAAACTTTCTCACTCTTCTGATTTGGAAATGCTTTCACTTATATCCATTTAGTGAAGGTAATTTGTACACACCAAAATGTACTCTTTTTATTGAGATTTAGGATCTATTGGACCAATGAAGTCCAAACCCCATTTTTCAAATGATTGAAATACTAACTGAGGCTATAATGGCATCTCATCTGAATTAGTAGGCTAACCCATTCTTTGGAATTTATCACACCTTCTTGTATACAATGTTGCATCCTTATGTAGTGTAGGCCAGTAATACCCTGTTGTCAACACTTTTTGTGTTGTTATTTTTGTAAACAAAATGTCCTCCACATGGTTCATTGTCGTAGGATTTGAGGACATCATATATTTCCTCATCATCTATGCATCTCCTCATAACATTATCCTACCCCGTGTGAAATAGAAAACCAGTTATCCAAGAAAAATTCACACTTTTCTCAACTATGTATTTCTTTCTAGAATATAAATAGTGTGGAGGTGTCTTACCTGAGACTAAATAATTAGCTATATCAACATACCAGGGTGTTCTAGTGGAAATGGAAAATAGGTGCTCATCTGGAAAAGAGTCACCCACTACTTGCTTCTTCATTATTATTCTCCATTCTTGAAAGAAATTTAGCTACAACATTGTCCTTACCAGGCTTATCCAAAATGGTGACATCAAAATCTTGCAAGAGTAGAAACCATCTGATTATTCTGCTTGCTTACAACTAGTTTGTTGATCAAATATTTAATTGATGTATGATCAGTATGAATGAATACTGGATAACCTTGTGATGTACTTCATGAACTTATTAATAGCATAAACCACTTCTAAGAACTCTTTCTTTGTGACTGTATAGTTGAGTTCAACATGATGCAGGTTCTTACTGACATAGTATATTGCATAGTTTAGAATTCCATCTTTTTTTCCTAAAAAACTCTAATTGGAGTGATCTGAGGCATCAATATGAATGTGAAATGGAAAACTCCAATTTGGTCCTCTTAACACATGTGGTGAAGTCAACATTTTCTTCAAAGTCTGGAATGGAATCTCACATTTCTCAGTACACTCAAAGGAAACATATTTTCCCAGTAAGGACAAATAATGGTGCTTGACAATCTTACTGAAGTCTTGTATAAATATTATATAATACCCAACATGTCCCAAGAAGCTCCTCACATATTTTTTCTTCTTTGGTGTTGGCAGATTTATAATCACATATATTTTTGTTGGATCTACCTGAATTCCAGAAGTTGATAGATAATGCCCCAACACTTGTTCCTTCAGACATCATCATATAACATTTTTCATTTCTTAAGGACAAGGTTATGCTCCTTGCACCTCTTAAGAACTTTTTCCAGATTCTTCATTGCTTCATCAAAATTATTTCCATATACTATAAAATCATCCATATATACTTCCATGCAGTCATTGGTTAGATCTGAAAAAATGCTCAAAATTGCTCACTGAAATGTAGCAAGTGCATTGCACAAACCAAAAGGAAGAACATAATATGTAAAGTGTTCCCCATGGGCACATGAATGTGGTATTTTCTTGGTCCTCTGGTGTAATTTGAATTTGGTTACAGCCACTATAGCCATCCAAAAAAGAAAAATATTTCTTACCAGCAAGAGTGTTCAAGTACCTTGATCAATGAAAGGAAGTGGAAAATGATCCCTTCTTTGTTGTTGCATGCAGCTCTTTATAGTCCACGCATATCCTTCATTTTTCCATTCTTCTTATGTAAAATGACAAGGGGTGACACCCATTGACTATCTAAAATTGGATATATGAATCCAACATCCAATAATTTTTTTAATTCTTCTTTCACTATATCCCTCACTGTTGGATTCATTCTTCTTTGTGGTTGTCTTATTGGCTTGCATCTATCTTTGATGTGTACAAAGCTTAAGGTGTATCCCATGCATGTCTCTATAGTCCCATGCAAATGATGTCTTGTGTTTTTGTAGAAAATCAATTAACAATTGCTCTTGTTGCATGCTCAGTGTTTTGTTTACATTAAGTGGCTTACCCGGAGTAATTTCCGCTTTCTTAGAGAGATCAGTCATGGAGCATATAATGTTACTTCCAGAATTTAATATAAAATCATGTGGAATAAGTTGGTTGAGGATGCAATTCTTACATGGAACGGTCATAGTGCTTTGTTACAATAGGATTTTATTCTCAGGATAGCTTACACACTGTAATTTTCCATCTACTTCTTCATTCTTCCCATAATTATTTTGCAAGACATTAGAAAGAACAACATCTTATTTTTTCCCTTAAATTGTGCATGACTTCTTGTTATCAACCAATTTTGACTTCGCAACATTAATTAAAAATAATAATAATAATAATTTTTGTAACCAGGATTATTATTTATTATTATTATTGTTTTTAAATAATAATAATAATAATAAAATTAAAAGTGAGTCTTTTTTTTTGCACTAACGAGGGTTTTGGAGACTGAGACCCGACCTTGCTTGCATTGTTTTACGTGCTCAAGTTATTCTTCTATGAAATTCATAATGGCTGAGAAATCTAACAAATCTATAGGGAGATCGAGGAAGCTAGTGGAGAAATCAAACAAATCCACCCTGAAGTATGAATTTCAAGGAATTATCCCTCCCAGTTCCATTAAGTCAGCATATGACAACATCACTGATACAAATCTAGGTCACATCAACGTGCAACAATTCTGCGAGTGGGTGAAAACTGAAGGAAAAACCATTTTCTCATATAGACTTTACCATAGTGGTCTACCCCAAGCAGCAGCATTTCCTGTCTCAGTGCATTTTCTGGATTTGATTATCGCTTGCATGGAGCATTATGATCCTGAGAGACAAGGATTTTTTAAAGATAATCATGAGCCTTTCCTCTTAATCACACTAGAGCACATTGAGGAATTGCGCGGCGTACCCAACTTTCCCGAGAACGCGGATATCACTCACTAGTCAGCGCAAGAATTCTGGGATGAAGAACCCTTGAGATGGAGCAAGATGGTTGATAACAACTGGTTAGGAACCAAGAGACCTCAAATTGACAGGCTTCCCAAAGAACTATACTGCGTTGAGTTCATGGAAGAAATCGGGGACATGATTACTCTCCTAAGTCCCGTTTTCAGTCTACCATCTACTAGGATTTTCTACCCATGGATGTATCAGTTTACCTGTATCATCCTAGCCAAGAAAGAGTTTTTGGATTGGGCCACCATCATCAGCAAAACCCTTCACAAAAAATTGATAGAAGTTAAGATGACTGGATGCTTCTACATGACATCGTATCTGACTTATGTGGTAGCAAGAAGAAAGCTATTTTCGGGACTTGAAACGAGAGGAGTCATGGGGCCGTCAAATAGTGTTTTTAATTATTACCCTCAACTCAGTTTCAAAAATAGATCTCACCATTTTAGAAGAGTCAACGATGCATTCACCTTCCACGTGATTTGGAACCTGAATCGGAATATTGAGGAAAGGTTTTCTAAAGAAGCCATGAGTGTCATTTCCCAATGGGGAACCTGGTTTATTCAATTTTCATCTTTTTCCTACATTCGCATGAGTGGCTTTGTTGGTACCCCGTGGTAACTTCCTAAGTACGTCAGTGATAGATGGGCATTAATGGAGCTGGCGTGATAATTATTCCAAGTTCACTTCCTTCTTAGTGACAAGCACCGTTCAAGAATTCATTTCCCAATCCAAATTGGGGAATACCAATGTCCAAATATTTTCAGTGCATAACTCATGGAAAAAGAGTTCGCTCCCATAACCATCCATCCATATGTGAAGAGAGCCCAGTTTGATATCAATGGATATATGCAAAAGATTCTGGGAGCAAATTATCAACATAATCCTACCATGGAAGATTTCCGAGCTGCTTGTTCGGACGAACATGAGGTAAGAAGACGAGAGTACTCTCACCTAACACTTGCTCAGATTAAGGCCTTCCACATCAAGAGCCCTCCCAATTCATTCATAAATGATGATGAGGATGTCATTGATCCTGCATATGATGTAGTTGCTTTTACCCCATTACCTCAAATTGATTGGACCAAAAGAGATAATTTTTCTCTTGATAGCAAGAATCAACCAATTATTGAAAGAAGCATATTTGGTATGACAGAGAACTTGCCAAATTGTAATCAATTCTAGATCATGTTTTGGGATCACAAAAATTGCCAACACGAGGGGGCCTCCATTTGACCAAAGTCTCTTCTCGATCGACCTCTGTACCATCCAATCATACACAACAAGAAAGAAAGGAGTGGTTTTTGAAATCCACTTTGTTAAGTAACGTGTCACGAGGAGAAAGATCTAAAGATCCTAACCCCGAAGAAAGAAGAGAACATGTTTCTAGATTTTCTACCTCGAGTAGAGATTCTTCTACCCACATCGTTAATAGTGCTCATAAGCTAGTGGTAAATGATCCTCAGACTTGCTTTGAACAAGCATCCACTCAGGTGCAGGTAATTCAAATATCAAACACTTTGGAGCATGTAGTTCATAAAGGGATTTTCCAAAATCTCCTGAATAATCAGGAAGTGGATATTGAGGTTGTGTCTCCTCAAATCAAGGTCATGGATAGGATTTAAGAAGGATCTCATGATGTCGAAAATAATGAGAATATTGATTCGAGCTCTAGGATTTTGTATGTGAAAATAGTGCATGATACTCCTCCCTGAGTTGATTCTGAGATTAAGAAAAGGAAGAGGGTTGTCAAGGCAATTAACATTGATTTTCGTGACCTTTTCAAACTTTCAAACTATGTCATTCCAACGATGACATTAGAAAGTGACATGGCAATGGCTCGAGATTCAATTGATATTGTGCTAAAGAGACTTGAGAAAAACAAGTCTCAAAACTCTCAGCTCAAGGCCGAAAAGAATCAATTGGTGGAATATGTTCAACATTTTGATAAACCCCATATCATCCATTTTCCCCGTACCTAATGCAGTGGCTGCCCCAGATGAAGAGACTCTCAATTTTTCAAAAGAAATAAACACATTAGGCCATGTCACTAAAACTTGGCTTTTAGAGATTCTGGTTTTAGGCCAAGGGATGATCAAGACCATGGTTAAGCTTCACGAAGATGTCAGTGCTTATCTTGATCCAATTCTTTCATTCAAAGAAACTTTTGTTTCTACTATATCAAATTTGGATGAGATATTACCCAGTTTACAGGAGATGACAAGTATGGAATCTTCAGTTTTAGCTATTGAAGGAATTCTCGAATTTGAACATCGAGGGACACGTTTTCTTTGGTGTCTGCATCTCAAATCAAGAAACACACTTCTCGAGGATTCTATGATCCACTATGAAATCATGTGCAATGAAGCCTTCACTTCACTCTCCTTGATTCAAGAATTCATAGCTGAGATTCCTTGCAACCTCATAAATGAGCATAATCAAAGGTGTTCATCGGAGCAGGTGGAAGAGTAATTTTCACAATTGTTTAAGGACAGGTACACTCCCACCAACAATTTCTCGTCAGTTTCGATGGAGTGGTGCATCAAATTAAAGAACTTATTTGAGAATGCTCAATCCAAAATTGTTAATTTAAATGATATGCCAAGTAGAATTCTTGAATTGCAGGTATTTTGTGAGGTTGTTCTTCAACCAAGTGAACCTCTAGAAGAAGAAAATATGTTTAAAACTTTGGGAAGGTTTAGATCCTTTCAACTGGCAAAAGCGGCAGATCCTAATTTCACCGGCGGTTCAGGGAGTTAATTTTCTTAGTATCTAACAAAGTGGGAGAGTCCATTTCTCATACACTTGAGATAGGCAGACCCTATTTCAATGGATAAGGCACTAGTTATTATTGTATATTTTAAAAGGTGTTGTTATTTGTTTTCAGGAAACTATGGATATTTTAAGTAATTTCTATTTTTGGGTTATCTTTAAAGTTGTTGAAAAAGTCAAAGGTCACTTAAGTGCCTTATTTAATGATCATGTAAAACCCTAACTACTTTGTAACCAATTTTTGGGTTATAAAAGGAAGTGAGGGGCTCATTTGTAAAGGGTGACTTTGAGAGAGGAGAAGAAATACTTTTGTGTGCAACCCTTGTTTCTGGAAGAAACTTTGTGTTCTTTTTTGAAAAACATTTTGAGGTTAATGAAATAAAAACTTTGTGTCTCATTCATTATCTCTTGTAACATTTGATGTTCTTATGTTCATTAAATGTTAGGTGTTTGAATCTTGCATGCAAATATTATCTTTGATGTTATTGTCAACATTATTAATCGGTTGTTCTAGTTCATAGTGATCAAGCTCTGATTATCTACTTGCTCATGTGTGTTCCCTTTTACATGTTCTTGTTTGGCTAACTCAAACTTCATTTTATTTGTGTTAGTTATTCGTCTTTCTTCTTCGTGTAATATTAGGCTTTGTGTTTACCTAACTCTTGCATGTTCTTTCATTTCGTTCCATTTCACTCCTTTCCTTCATCCCATTCCATCTCCCTCATTCACTTTTCTTTCCATTGATGTTCCAAAACACCCCCCACATACAATTTTGAATGTATAGATGTAAATACAATTTTGGTTTTGAATAAAGGCAGCCTCACCTTCATTGAGGAGGGACTTTGTTCCCACATTGTTGCATGTCGTTTGCATGCGTGAAAATCCATATGCTAACACTTCTCTAACATCATGAGCTATTGAACTAAGCTTTAGTCTTCTTTTGTCTCTTCAAACCAAACAATTTGGTCTTATTCATGGAACGGTTGTGCAGGGGGGTAAAGCATGAGCTTCTTAGTACCACTTCCAGTAAAGATAATCATATTACCATATCTACATATTTTGAATGTGTCAGCAGTTTCCAACCTGGTCTTCCCAAGATGATAGGATATCCTCCCAAGCTTGTTTTTGGCTAAATAACAATAAAATCAGCAGGGTACTCCCAAGAGTCCACCACTACTACAACGTCCTCTACGACTCCTTCAGGATTAACTATTGATATTTTTGCAAGCTGCAAGACTGTGGTTAATGGTCTTAGTCCCTCTAACTTCAAATCATCCATGATCTATTTTTTCATTACATTAATTGTTGCCCCCAATTCAATCAATGTGTTCTTGATCACTGTGTCATTGATTGTGACATTTACCAAAGGACTTCCTCGATCTATGTATTTTGGTAGAATTGAGTTCCCAAGCATAATATCAACTAGTTGTTTGTTGATCTGCATGGTAGTTGGCTATTTCCTTTTTCTGTTTGGTTTCTTTTTGCATAGATCTTTAACTAATTTTTTATAGATGGGAACATCCTTAATATCTTGAATCAATGGAATTTTGACACAAATGTTATTCAGTAGGTTGAAAAAATCATAATCATATTCTAATTTGAGGTCAATCTTATTTTCTTGTAACCTTTCAGGAAACCATGGCTCATTGCCCTATATTTAACCCTTGCTAGAATTTTACTCAGGTTGATACGGGTCAGCGTGCAATATCTTTTGCTATTGCTACAGATTTGTTAGTGGCATTTTATTTCTTTACTGCAGATCATCCTGCAGCATCTGAGGTTCCTCAGCAATCTCAATAATGGTGGGTCCAGTTGGTGGAGTAAGTGCTCTTCCTGAGAGAAGATGGATATTATTGATATCAACAAAATAGGTAGGGTATTGAGTTAGTTCAGTGGAATATGTTGGATGAGCAGCTTTATTGTTTTTGGTTAGGTGTTGGCTAAGTTGGTAGTTGGGTAGCTTTTGGTTGAGAGCCTATTTGGGGGTTTGGCATTAGAGCTTGTTGTTGCAGATAAGGAGGTTGTTGATAAGATTGTTGGTAATTTTGAGGTGGGTTATTCCATTGCTTCCCCCATCTCCAAGGTTGTTTCCATGATTGAGGAGGTTTTTTCCATTGTTGTTTTGGTTGGCCTTGGAATTGAGTTTGCCACTGTTGCTGATATTGGTTAGGATATAGGGCCTAACCTTGAGGGTTGGCCTAAGATTGGGTATGCATATATGTGTTATTAGACCAATTTTGAAATGAATGCATAGGGTCTTATGACATATGTCCTTGCCTCGGTGGCCATATTTTTCTTTTAGCAACATAGATAACTTACCCATAATTTGTCTCCAACATCTTGAACTCAAGTGAAACATCCCTCTCTTAAGAAATGATGGCCAATTCTCTACATCTGTAATAATATTTATTCCTTCTACATGTATGGTAGTACTCTGTAAGTGTTTCTTCTGCATCTTCCTTTTTCTTTTTGGAATGTAGAGCATCTAATTTATTGGCCATGTCATTGGAAATCTTCTGCTTCATATTTTTAAACATGTTGACAATATCTGACTTAGATATGTACCCAATTTTTTTGGTAGTTAATCCACCTCTTGATCTTACAATTCTTACCCTATTCATAGTATCTCTTGAGTAATTTTTGTAGGATTCATAGATGTCTGCAAAATTAGATTTTGAAATGTCTCTTGTTCCTATTAGATCCAAAGCATTCATGTCCTCCTCACTAAGTCCCTTCAAAAAGAGAAATTTGAGAGATTCATGTGGTAGTTCAGTGTGTCTTGACTTCTGAACGTAGAACATGAACGTTTCCAAATAGTCTTCCAATGGTTCATCCTCTATTTGTGTCATTTTGTAGATTTCATCACTCCATCTGCTTCTTGGTCTACAATAATCCGGGTACTTATTGAGGAATTTCTCCTTCATTTGTGCCCACGTGGTTACAACATTTCTTCCCAATCCCATGAACCATCTCAATGCTACATCCTTGAGTGTAGTAGGAAATATATTTAATTTATGTGCATCAGTAGTACAATCATAACTCCTACATAGAACATCGAACTCAAACAGAAAGATGTATGGATCTTCTGACATGGATCCATGAAAGTTAGGCAATGCTGAGGGAAAAATATTCTTCATACCATCATATGCATTGTTTTCAATGATGGGGAACTCAAAGGTGGTTGCCCCATTTTAAACATTTTGATTTATTTCTTCTGCCATCTCTAACTGCTCAGGAGCAACTTCAGAGATTTCACTTGGAGGATTGTCTTTGAACAACAAACCTAGTACGGTGGTTTCTTCTTCAGAATCGTCAAAGGTATATGGAAAGACTTGTGCTACCTGTGGATTAGGAAAAAAAATACCATGGGCATCCCTTGGGCGGTGCATACATCAACTACTCAACTCTATCAATGGAAAGTTAGTTGGGGGGTTGGTTGGAAGTGAATTTCCTAAAAACTAAATAACTCTAAGAAATAAAAAACTCTTTAAAAACCTTATAACTTGGAAGTATCCCTGGAAATAGCACCAAAAATGGTGGTGCAAATTAACTTGCAACAATTAATATTTTGTTCATTAATCTACAGTCATTTAATTATCAGACCTAGGGACGTAAACTTTCAATATTATCAGTGTTGTATGCACAGTTATAGATGTTTGAGTATAAAGGCAAATTGTTGTCACTATAATTAGGAAATAACAATACTAGAAATGGACTAGATTATGACTGAAAGTGAATACTATGGCTATGGAAAAGCATGTAAAATACATATATATATATATAAAGGAATAACTACCGTAATTCTAATCATGCAAGGAATTGAAACAACAAACAAAAGGGAAAGATTAGAAAACCACAATTGGGTCATGCCTTGGTGTTAATCCCTCCTAAGGCCTATATCTACAACAATTTAACAGAACTCGGATTCTTATTTCTTCATCATGAAGATTACAAGTGGAAAATATAGCAAACTCCCTATCTACAGATCTATCTTTGTCTTACTGTCTATCTTTCTACAACATTCACCTTCCCTTTTCTATATCTTTCATTACATCAGAGGCATGAAGAGATAAAGTCCTACTAGTAGTTCCAGTTGGATTAAGTGAAATATCTTAACCAAAAAACCCAGAAACTCACATGTATGCAACAAAACTATTAAATAGATGTTCTCATACAATCACATAGCTTAATTAACCAATCGGACAATCAACCAATTATTAAGTTATGAATTAAATCATTAGTTCTTTGTTTGAGTTGCAACACATAATCAGGTGATGGAGTTGAGTATTCTTCTTGTTCACATAGTTTATTCTTCTATCAACATGTGAGATCTTAGGTGTAGTTTCCACATTGTACAAGCTCCTTAGAATCACGACTTTATGTATGTGTGTGTCCTCCTATGGATGCAGATGCTTTGTTGTAAATGGGTCCCTTTGGCTACATGTTAGTTGATGTGGATGACCTCTTTGTTTTGAATGAGTTCCTTTGGCTACATGGCAATTACTGTGTATGGATCCTTTTCTACACGTTAGTTGTTGCGTATAACAAATTATTTGCAAACAAGGCTGGTATTTATACAATGCATCATTTGAAATTATATTGCAACCAAAAGAATAAATGCATACCCATAATCCACAAAATAAAGTAAACCTTAGTAATAATTATTTTAACTAATATATATGCCATGAGTTCAAGTTATAATGGAAATTTTCAGCAATATCACTGGGAAATATAAGTTTAGGGGTACAATTTGATAAAGAGAATGTATTAGATGAGGTGTTTTAAAAAGGAAATAAAATGAGTAATCACCACCTTTCTAACTCCTTAGTCACGTGAATTGGCGTATTATCAACAATTATAGGGACCTCTGTAGGATTTAATTCATCAATCCTTCCCTTCATCTGTTTGACCAAGTTTTCCAGTTGTTTGGCTGCATTGTTCAATGCATCCATCATGCGCGTAATCTGAGGGAAAAAATCCTTTAATCTATCTTTGTATGTGGTCTTCATAAGCATTAGAGTATCCCTATTATGATCTACTACCGCAAGTAACTTCTCCCTCTCTGACCTATTATTTCTCGTATTGGCATGGACTTCTTTCAATTTTGCCTCATCCCTTTCAGTCAGCTTGCTTACCACTTGGTCAAAATATTAGCACTAGTCAAGCACAAACCCTTCCTTTTTCGTAGCCTTTTTATCCTCTACAGCTAATGCATTGCACTGTGCAAAGTGTTTTTCAACTTGTTCCATGTCACTCTTCTTTTGTTGTGCTAATACTTCTTCTACGGACTCTATTTTGAGAACCTTCTTTTCATGTGTAATCATGCACGCCAAGTCCTCTAAACAATGCAGTCCCATCTCATAAGAAGCTTGGAGTTAATTAACAAGATCTAAGTGTGTGATTGTGAAAACATCTACTATAAATTTTTCCTTCTTATATGATGCATGTGTTTATCACTTCTCTTCCCTAAGATCTTATTTAAGCCTCACAATTTATTGATCTTTCTTCTTGAGATATATATCCATCTCCTTACGCATATTCTTTATGTGAAAATCCTTGTCAAAAAAATTGACCCTTACTTCTACCAATAGTTTGATAAGTGTATTATACACTTTTTCATTTGTCAATATCTATGTGTTAACTATCGGATATGCCTCTCTTGGCGTAGACTTAAGTCAAGTCTCGGTTATTGACTATTCACTAAACTCGAATTCAGGATCTTTCATATTCGATTGACATGCCCAAGAGAGCATCTTCCTTGTCCGTGGAAAGGCTTCTTCCTTTTTAATGAATGACTAATAGAAGAGGTCTTCTATGGCCACTGTGCTCTGATATATTTTGTGTAAAAAATTACTAGGATCATCATCATATTACATCATAGGGCCTTAGGGTGTGTGCCTTGGCTTCCTGTTCTTCCCATGGGTCCTTGTTGGAAATCTTACCACGAGGGTATTCTCCTCACTTCCTACTTCTTCCTCACCAATATTCTTTTCTTCTTCCTCCTTGCGCTCCACTTCATGCTCAAAAATGCACTCTACCTCACACTCAAATTAGCACTCAACTCCATGCTCCTCAGTAGGCTCCTGCCTCTCCTCCAAACTCTAAGTAACATGAACTTCATGGACTTCTTTGACTAGCTCCTTGAGTGGGATATCCTCATAATGCACATCGCGCTCCTCCATATCTGACTCCTCAATGTCATGTACCAATGGGGTCCTTCTACAATATCTCCTCTTCTTCATCTCTCACAGCCCCCTTTATGTCTTTGTTAGACACTACCTTTGGTTTCTTCTTTACTGGAAAATTCTTCTTTTACGGTTGCTTCATGCTCACACTTGGTTTAGACTCCTTGTGCGATTGGTGTCTTCTTCGTAGTTATACTCTTAACATGAGTATCCTCATAAGGAGTATCCTCTTACTCTTCATGCTCACACTTGGTTTAGACTCCTTGTGCGATTGGTGTCTTCTTTGTAGTTATACTCTTAACATGAGTATCCTCATAAGGAGTATCCTCTTACTCTTCATTAAGTGGATTATCCTCCTGTGTTCTCTTTTATCCCACCGTTTTCTTTCCTGTAGGAGCCTCCAAAATCTTCAAGTCATCTTCAACATATTTCTCATTCACCATCCTTGGCTTCAAAAAAATATAAACCTTTGTTGCCTCTAAATTGGAAACCGCCAGAGTAATGGATTTAGAAATATTGATATCATTGTCTCTTCATATATACTCTTCTTGGGATAAAAATATGTCTTGCGTAACCTGTGTGGTACTCATATTCCACCTTATTGATATCAAATATTAGTTTGCACGCCTTAGAAAATTTGTTTACTGCAATCTGAAAATATCATGTTGTAAAGAAAAATGGAAGTTTGCACCAAGGACTTTTCGATCCATCCTTCAAATAAAATCAGCTAATATAGAAGTGTTTATAGACTGCAAATTTTGCCTTCTCTTCCATCTACATAAGTAATTCACATGGAATGCGCCATTCTACCCCAAACGCCTCATACATCTTTTTATACCATTTATCTTCCCTGGCCTTATACACATTATTGATGTTATCACAAGTGTAGTCAAAAAATATTTTTACAAGTGAATTATTCTTAGGGGGAACTACCATATTTTATTGTTTGGCCCATCTGACACCCCAATTTTAGAGAAGATGATCAATAGTAGGACATTTCCAAAAGTAATTTTATCCCCTACTAACGCCTCCTTAATAATCTCCTCAGCAATAAACCCAACAAGGTTATGTACAATGCCTTCAGATATATTCTTCGTGACATGAAGCCATCACTTGTTCCCCTGACCCCGCCTTTCCTATCCATTCAACTTTGTGAGCAAGCATGTGACCATTCTGATAACGAGATCATCTAACTTATTAATATACATGGCGCACCCGCCCTATTGGTACTTCAATGTGGCAACAGTCTTCTTTACTTCATCATCATCTTCTAAGTCCACTGGAAGTTTCATCCTTATGCTTTGAAGGCTAGTAAATTTCTCAATCAAAGGCACGGTAAGGCGCATCCTCCTCCCTAAAAATAGATAAATTCCTTATAGACCAAGGTTCACTTTAATACCCCCCTCCAAAAACTTATGATAGAATTTTTGTGAATCTGTGAAATGGGATTTCAAAAAAATGGTAAATATCCCAAAAAATGATTCACAGAAAAAGACGGGAAAAGTCACAAAAATGCACAAACGTTCAGTCGTAACACATGTAATGCAATGACAGATTGTAGAAATGTGTAATGCAAGCTCTGGAGCGTACGAAAAATGGGGCAATCTCATATGCAATTGGGTAATTACATGTGTAACTATGCAGCTGCATATGCAGATGCCCGATTACATACGCAGACGGGCATCTACATATGCAGATGCCTGACTGTATGTGCAACCGATCAACTGCATGTGCTATCGAGTGCCTGCATCTAGACTCTCCAGTCGCCCACCTACATTTTTAATATCCGCCTTCCTGGCACATCTGATAACCTCCTGCTTACCACCATGTAGCATTCCCCTCCCTCACCTATATATATCCTCGAATCCTCAAGCCCTATTTCATTCTCTCATAATTTTTTTCTCCTCGCTCTAGCATCCAACTCCAAAATTCGCTCATGGCTCCAATCTATCAAATCATGTTTTAGGCTACAAGGAACAAGCTCCTACACTCCAATCTAGAATTTAGAAATGGCTACCCATTCAACATTCTCCCATACTCGTTCCCACTCACAAGATAACCCCAAAATTTAGTTCAAAAACCTTATGTGCCCCCAAATTTGTACATTGTTGAGCCTAAAGTACACATTCAATGACTAGGTCAATGCATGTTACTTTCGAGGGATAATTTACATGTCGCAATACAACACTGACACCATGTTACTGCAATTTCTTTTATCCAATTTTAACAAGTCCACATATGTCTTCAAAGTGAACCTTCTATCAGGGCAATTTTATTTTGGGGCATCTCCAGAAGATATTCCATCTCTTAATTGGGCTTCCATACACAAATGTCAACCCTGTGACAACAAAAGCAATGCTCTTGGATGAGGATAAAAAGTATATGGAATCCCACTTAAGCGTACAGGTCAAAGGTAGCAATATGCTTTTCAATATTTAGTCTTTTATTATCACAATATTAATAAGCTCATAACATGAATAATGAATTTTCCTTTTCTAAATGACATATGTGCAGGTATTGTTAACACATCTAAATCAAGATGGGACTTATCTGTGCAAGTTGTTCAGAACACTTTTTTCCAGGCCATGATAGAATTCTTTCAAGATAGGATAGTCTTACAGGGTAAACAATTAGACATACTGAAGTGGGATCTTGTTTAGATCCTACGTTCCCTAAGTTGCCAATAGTTTGATTGGTGTACAAATATATCCAACAGGATACGACATGATTTGACACATACTATTTGTAGTGAGGGTGCAACATTGTCATGTTGTAATTATATACTTGCATTATATTATGAAGCCTACCATAATTTGAACTCTGACGCTAATATTCCTACTACACTTGATCAAAGAATGAGAGTAAATTGCCTTTCTATTGATGAGAAAGAGGTAAGTTTAAAGTTTCAATTTTTGTAAAAAAATTCATTCACTTATTTACAAAATTTAGCTAATTTTAAATTTTCTTTCAAAAGAAATCACTTGCATCAAAATCAAGAAGAGAAGCAGCACTAAGAGGTCATCAAGGTCCTGAGGATTCTACATATTCTTACCTGGATGCACAAGTATCTCCACCTCCATTTTCAAGACAAAAACACATGAGGAATTCTCTCACACCCACTCAATTGCAAGCGCTACAACCATTTGCATCAATTATTCCAAGTATTAATCCCAATATGTAATTGTACAGTCGAGCTATGATTCATGAAGTAATGGAACATATATTATTTATTTATTTTATTAATTTACTATCCACTATGCGTAATTTTAATTATTACAACATATTTACAGATTTATATGATAGTACTCATGAAACTTCCTGACATAAAGTTGAACCAATGGGCTCCACAACGATTCAACCACTGACGTTGGAAGAAATAATTGCCCCTAGACATACCCAACATGGTAAGTATAATGTGCATTTTTAATATCACTTACTTCAAACTTTAACTTTTCTGCTAAATTTACTAAATATTGAATTCTTGTGTTTTGAAATTTAAATTTTACAGTTCCTTCTCCTACTCAAACAAAAAATATTTCATCTCCACCGCCACAAAGACAGGTTCAGACACGGGGGAAAAGAATATATTTTCCAGCGCAAAGTGGTAGCACTGTTCATTTGATAGGATCCCAGTTTCTAAATTTCTCCTTTGGTGGTGTCACAAGTGCAATGGGCACCACCATTTTACATAAAATTGATCTTGATGATTTATTGGGTATTAAGAGTGGTATTGGTGATCCAGATACATTTAATCCCCATAATATTATTTAGGGCCAGAGCCAAATAGCTCCTATTGTATAGGATCATTCACCTATTTCACCAGACGGCACACCCTCTCCACCTCATACAGTACCATAGTCTGATGATCAATTAACGTATTTTCCTTTGAATAGTTTGCTGGCAGATAGTTGTTATGCTAACATGAATGGAGTTATTTTTCCTGATATAAAAACATTGAAAACATGGGAATTGCAAGGAAAAAATTTAACTAAGGAACTAAATACCCATTTTCACAACCATTCCCAAAGAAATTTATTATTTGTTTTAGTTCAGAATGAGCCAAGAAAGATTTATTTATTTGTGAATAAGGATCTTTCAGGTACCATTATAGTAGACAATGGTTATAATGATAACGTTTTGGATATAATGTTAAACAGGTTGGAAAATTTAAATGGTGAAGCCCAAACATACTATAAGTAATGGGCTAGAAACAAAATCATGGTTGTGATTGCAAATGCGGAAAAAAGATAAAACTGATGTAAGTTTTCTCTGTCTATTTGCATTTAAATTTTAGTTTTATATATTAATTAGATTTGTAACTAATAATTTTTTTTTCAAATACAGGAAAAATATGAAAACTTGAAGAATGAAGCACAAGTCTTAGATATTCATCCGAAAACTGCATGAAAAATTTTAACTGTTATTATTTCATTGAAGGAAAAACTTATGATGCAAAATAAATAGAACAATATGTTGAAGAAAATTATAAAGGAGCACAACATGGATTGAGAGATATTGTTCAAGCAAAAATTTGATGCGGATCTCAGTTTACTTTCAGCAGGTGATGCGGTGAACAAGATATTGAAAATATTGCTAGCATTAATGTCGCAGCTCTAGATCTAGTTAAATCAAGAGTAATTCAAGAGGAAAAAAAACTAGAGACAGAGGGAATGTGAACAACATAGATTGAGACAGTACTATAGAAACAATATGAATGATGAATGATGAATCAAGACTTTTATTATATTGTTAATGTTTTGATATTTTTGTTAAGTATTTGGAAACAATATGAATGGTGAATCAACACTTTTATTATATTGTTAATGTTTTCATTGCGTCTATGGTGTTTTGTTTTTCACAACGCAAATTAAAGCAATGCAATTTGTGAAGTATAATATATATGTTTTCTAATGAGATGTTTTGCAATTTTTGTAAAGTATTTGAAAACAATATGAATCATCACTTTTATCATATAATATATTGTTAATGTTTTCATTACATCTATGGTGTTTTGTTTTTCACAACGCAAACTGAAAATGTAATTTGTAAAGTATAATATATATGTAACATGTTATCTTTTCGTAATTAATGTTTTTGTATCTTGTTATATGCAAAATTGAAATATAAGACTTATCAAATATTTATTGAGACATTTTGTACTTTTTGTAAAGTATTTGGAAACAATATGAATCAACACTTTTATTATATAATATATTGTTAATGTTTTCATTGTGTCTATGGGGTTTTATTTTTCACAAATGCAAACTGAAATTGTAATTTGTAAAGTGTAATATATATAATTTCTATTTGTAATTAATGTTTTTGTATCTTATTAAATGCATAATTGAAATATAAGACTTATCAAATATCTATTAACACGTATAAAAAATTAAAAGGAATAAATATACTGAAATCATTTATTCATAAAAAATTGTATCAATTTCAAATAGGATTTTATAAATATTTATAAAACATGCCTCTTAAAGTCTTGCCAAAGTACATGTCAAGCCTAAAAATCAAGCAGCTAAAACAATGATTAAGCAATTTCCTTAGAGACATTTACATCTACCATGTCAGGCTCAGCAGAGCATCTACCTGGTCCAGAACTAAGATCATCTATGTTTCTCTCTGTGTTAGTGACTCATCTTCTATCAACAAGTGAAGTCCAAGCCGCAATTGCCCTTTCATAAGGAAATGCATCCACTGGATAATGTGAAACATATAATCTCAAACATGTCTCCAAATTTTTATCCAACATGTTTCGGAGATTTGATTTCACAAAAAATAGTGTACTAAAGACACGTTCATCTTCTACTGATCCCAAAATCATCATTTGGAAAAGCTCATATAGCCAAAAATATTCACTAAGACTTTCTTGTAGGATGCTACTTGGATTCAACTTTTTCCATAGCTTTGTTATAGCTCCATTTTATGTTGGATTATATGGGTGTTGATATTGATCAAGCATTGTAGGACCAAAATGTGATGATTGAGTTGTCAGTAAATATTTTTGTAAAATACATTTAATCTCAACACCATTTATCTGTATAGTGATGTTGAAATGCTTTACCAGAACAAACATATGCTTCTAAAATAAATCACCTACAAATTGTTCATTATTACCATCAAAGACGTTCCAGAATATGGGATTCACTACTCCCATAGCCTCTAGAAGATCATCCCTTTTAAAACGCTCACGAATTGTTGAAGATAAACTTTGTGAAATCTTTCTCAATTTCATCCTTGTATCAGAAAATAACATTCGTCATATAAGATGTGTGTAACAAGAACTTTTGCAGTTTCTGATCCAGCCAAATCAACTTTGGTGAAACGTATGCATTGTAATTTCCTTCCCATTAACAACTATACAAAGATAATCCTTAATATTGAATTTCAAATAACAATTAGGATCCTTGATGTTTGTTAACATTTGCCAACTTTCAAATAGAGGCCCTTTAAAACTCTCTTGAGACAGGTATAACTTATCTAGAGTTTTACAAACATGTTTCCTCAATTGTATGAAATCAACAATATATATTGACCTCTCTTGAGCATGTTTACTCAAATAGTTTTGTTGTCACCCATTCCAAAATTATGCAATTTTCAAAAAAACAAAAAAAAAAATTGTTCACGTGACCATTTTCCCTAATGCATTTGCCTCTCTGAAATTCATTAATGTAAAAAAGTTCAAAGTGTTAATTTATTTGGAATAATTTTAAAGCTATTGCGGATTTTGCGGGTTTTGACGGAACTGGAGGAACAAGTTCCTTCGAACCTCCAGTTCTCCACTTCCCCGCTTTCCCTGCAACTCATTAAATCTCAGTGTTATTTGGCTTTCCCTTTCCACGACGGAACCAGTTCTATCAGGGTCGTTGTTCCCCGATTCCTCAGTTTGCCCGCAATACTATACATGGCAGTGCTAATCGGATTTTATGAGCTTGGGTGGTACGGTTATTTTCTTGTCTTTGGTCCCTGCAATGTGTTATTCCCTGCACTACATCCCCCCGTAAAGCTTTGTTCCTCATAGCCCCATGTTTTCCGCTTCCTTATTCATTCAAGTGGTCTCATTTTGATTATTTTTATCCTCCCTTGCCAAGTGGTATATTTAAAGAGAGAAGGATTTCTTTTTAATAAAATTATTTAAAAAGAACAATGAGCAAAAGTAATATGAGTGCAAATCGGTAAATTTGGTCAAAAATGGAACCATGAGGTGTTCCCATTTTTTCTCCGATTGCCCATTCTAATCGAAATGCAGGCAAAAGAGGCGTGCGGAGAACCCAAGGACTAGAGGAACTTGTTACTCGTGTTCCATAGGTTCCCACATTCATCGATTCATCCCGATTTGAACAATGAGGTGCGGAAATATTAGTTACGCGGGGAATCAGAGAGATTATGGAACCCTTGAACTATTCTAATGTTCCTCCGACTTCTAGAATGCCCGCTCAGACTTATCTAAGGAGAATGTTTTTCAGAAATATTAAGTCTAAACACAGCAGCATCAAAGGGATTGCAAATACGTGATACTAATACCAGTGGTTGGTGGAGAATGTGGAGATCTGTTTGCTCATGCTTTAATGGCACATTGGCGTCCAATATCAAATAAATAACTTTCGCAACCGTCCCTAGTCTTCCGGGAAAAAATTCTCATGAAAGATGTAACAGGATTTTACAAGTGCCCAAGATATAGAACGATAAGGCTTCAATGTCTTTCAAATACGTCTTCTTGGTGCTAAGGTGCAGGTAGTTCATTCTGGTATAGCTACATGGAAGGATGTCGTATCAGAGGTGATTCAAGGCTGAGCTATCCGGGTATTCACATTCTAAAGAAGATGAATCTGAACCTTGAACAATTTAAACCTTATTGGCGCTTTGGAAATGGAATATTTGCATTACTTATGCATTTGGGAGCTACTAATTCGATTGGCCAAAGAGTCGCAAAGGAAGCTCATGTAATTTTGAGTTAGGTTGACTACGAAGTATATTAGGAATTATGGAAGTTCCTCAATTTCATTTGTTTCAATACTTCGTATTTTCAAGTTTTCAGCCTTCCAATGGGCTCTGATAATGAAGACTTTCGATTTGCACTCACATTCGGATTTACAAGGGTGGAAATATTCCTAATAGAAGCAGGCCTGACACTGGTGACTCCTCTCTATGAGGGAAAATGTTGTGATTAATATTAGACGAGCAATGAGGGGAATATGAATTGTTGCGATGGGAAAGAGGAGTCGAAATCGCAAACATTGTGAATATATTGAAACTTCAACCCAAGGAAAAAGTATCGGATCTTGGTGAGCGACAGATATTTTATCCTCTTCTTGTGGTAATAGGCTTGCTATTGTTCTAAAAAAATTTAGGCATCAATGACAGCGATGTTATATGCCGGTCAATTTTTTTTCCGAGAGGTTGGGATAGCCTCATCAAATGTTGCATCAATTTGTCTGGGAATTTCTCACGTGTTGAGGACTATAGTGACAGCTGGGTTGGTTGAAAGAGTTGAAAGACGCATTCTTTTAATGGTCTCACGAGGGGGCATGGATTTTAGTAAATATATTGTTGGATTATCATTCTACCTTAAAGATATTTTCGGTGATGACATTTCCCAGGGCATGAGTAGATGTGTTAGCTTGCTTGCCATCTTTGGTTTATTTCCCATTCCAGGAAGCAAGGCTAGTGCTTACCATACGTGATTTACAGTACTCCAGTTTCTCTTGCTTCATGATATCATTGTGAAAATTCTATTGCAGTCACTGATTATTAATCTCCTATCTTAAAAGATTATTTAATTGCCGAAAACTAATTCACAACTAATATCGAAAAATAACACAACTGCAACTTCACTAATAAAAATACGGAAAGAAATGCGTAACACAAAGAACACAATATTTTTGTACAAATTGTCCCTGGAAAAAAAACCCCCAAGGGAAAACCAGTTCTACAAATGAGAATTATATTAACTTCAGCAAATTAAGAGATACAAAGATTCATTGCCTCTTACTGGCAGAACTCCAACAATCTCCCAACTTCTCCCGCTGATATTCCCCCACTGCTATCCCCAACGCTATCACTGCGCCCTTGCTAACACTGCAAGACTGTTTGCTTTCACTGCAAACTTACAAACTCATTTGCTAGCACTGCAAATGTTTCTCCAAACTTGTGTATTCCAAATGCCCAATGACCTCCTTTTATACTACTCTCATTGGAAAACCAACGGCCGAGATCAATTCTCAATTGACGGCTGAGATACATAACAACTTAACAACCATAACAAATTTGGTTGCAAGGTGTCACTAAAGGAAATCAATAATTAGAAAATAATTAATTCATACTCAACAATAAAATAACTATTATCTAATCTTAGCAAATGGACAAACAACTGTCCAAGCTAACAAACTAACACTCCTTCTTAGCGAGGAAGTTGTTCTGCACGACACCCATCTTATCTCTGAAGAAGATAAATTTTGCCTTCCCCAATGCCTTAGTCAGAATGTCTGCTACCTGCTCCTCTGTAGGTATGTATTGTAGCTGAACAATACCTCGTTGTACACAATCCCTGATGAAGTGATACCTGATATCTATATGTTTAGACCTATCATGAAACACTGGATTCTCAGACAACTTGATGCAACTCTGATTGTCGCAGTGTATCACAGTAGTCTCAACCTTATGACCAAACAAGGCCACTAGCAACTTCCGAAGCCATATAGCTTCACATGTCGCCATGCTAGCTGCAATGTATTCTGCTTTTGATGAACTCAAAGCCACAGACTTCTGCTTCCTGCTGAACCAAGAAACAACTCCTGATCCTAAACTGAAACAACACCCTGAAGTGCTCCTTTTGTTTGTTGTACTGCCTGCCCAATCTGCATCAGTATAGCCTATCAACTTGATTCCTTCACCTCGAACATATCTGATCCCATACTCAACTGAACCACGCAAATAACGCAACACATGCTTAGCCACTGTCCAATGCACTCTCTTTGGCTCAACCATGAACTGACTAAGAGAGTTTACTGCAAATGCTATATCTGGCCTGGTGTTGACCAAATACATGAGTGAACCAATTAACTGCCTGTATAAGGTGGGATCTACATCTTTGTCCTTAGATGTATCTACCTTCCTCCAATTAGTGATCATAGGTGTAGACATGGCTTTGCAATCCTCCATCTCGAATCTCTTCAAGATTTCAACGCAATATTTCCCTTGACCAAGGAAAATCTCTCCATCTGTCTGCCACACCTCCATGCCTAGAAAATAGTGCATGAGTCCCAAGTCCTTCATCTTGAACTCTATTGCAAGGTCCCTCTTGCACTCCTCTATGAGCCTTAGTGTACCTGTAAGAAACAAGTCATCTACATATAGAACAAGAATGAGATCCTCACCCCCAACCACCAAGTAGTAGAGGTTACCATCTGCCTCACTCTTCACAAAGCCCATTTCTTGCAAGTATGTATCAATGTGCTCATACCACGCTCTAGGAGCCTGCTTCAGTCCATACAAGGCTTTCTTCAATCTGCACATGTGGGTCTCTTTGTTGTGTGCTACAAAGCCTTCTAGTTGTTCTATGTATACCTCCTCCTTCAATTCACCATTAAGGAATGTTGTCTTGACATCCATTTGATGGATCTGCCATCCCATCTGCGTTACAAATGAGATTACAGCTCGTATAGAAGTATACCTAGCCACTATAGCAAATGTCTCCTCATAGTCTATTCCCTCCTTCTGAGAGAACCCCTTTGCCACAAACCTTGCCTTGTATTTCTCGATGCTACCATCTGCACCGTGCTTTATCTTGAAGATCCATCGTGATCCAACTACTGCCCTATCTGTTGGTCTAGGCACTACCTCCCACACATCATTATGCATTATTGAAGTATATTCCTCAACCATAGCATCTCGCCATACCTGATGTTGTGCAACCTCTTGATAGCTGGAAGGTTCACTATCTACCAACTAGCTGACTAATGCCACGTAGTCATTGAACTTGGCTGGTTCTTTCCTCTGTCTCGTACTCTTCCTAGGAGCTCCCACAAACTTCTGAGTATCCCTTTGTGTGTTTTGAACCTCACGGTTCCTGCTGCCAACTGTAGAGGATGAAATATCAACCTCTATATCTTCTTAGATGCATATCCTACTGCACCAGTTGCTCCATACTCTGTGAATCTTCACTACCAGAGTCTATGCTTGTACTAGTAATTGTACTTGAGCTTTGTCCGCCCTTGATTCAGACTTAGAGCTTTTGTTGGCTGCTCACTTTGATCATCTTCTTCGCAAATCTCTAGACCTTCTAAACGCTTTGTCCTCCATGAACTTGACATCACATCTGACAATAATTCTTCTGGTCCCTAGAATAAAAATCCTATATGCCTTTGAAGTTTCACTGTACCCAACAAGGTACCCCTTCTCTGCAGTCTGATCTAACCTGGTACGTGTATCTTCTGGAATATGGCAATATGCCAAACTCCCAAATATCCTGAAGTGACCTAAATCTAGCTTCTTCCCTGTGAAAGCTTTCTCTAGTGTCATCTTCCCTAGTACCCTGTGTAGTTCTGAATGTAAATTGTTGTTACTACACACCTCTGCCCATGGTAGCGAGGCATGTCCTAGTCATATAGCATAGCCCTTTTTGCCTCTGATATAGAACGGTTCTTCCTCTCAGCAACTCCATTCTTTTGTGGATTGTAAGGAAACATCCACTCTCTCTCTGAAACTGAACAGTCCCTTTCCCAACTGGGTTGAGCTTGGACAAGTTCCCCATAGAAATCTGGATATTGGTGTCCTCCTCGTTGTAACTAGAGAAGTACTCTCTAACTCCTGTCATATGAAATGACACCCCACTATCTATATAGCAAACACACTGTGAGGTTGAGTTGACCATACAAGCTATGAGTGCAAACTCGTCCTCCAATCTCCTAGAGAGCTCCTATGCACTTGTTGAAGCCGCCACTTGGTTCTTGCCCTTCTTATCATTCTTCTTCCTTTGCGGGCAGTTACTAATATAGTGGCCAAACTCGTGACAGCCATAGCACTTGACCTTAAACATGTCCTTCTTCTTCTCACTTTGAGAATTTGATCCTTTACTAAATCCCTTCTTTGCTTTCCCTTTTCCCGCTAGGGCAACATTTTCTTGTTCTCCCTCACTTTTCTGACTCTTGTTGGCCCCATTGACAAGACTTAGTCTAAACTCCTCCCGAGTGAAATCAGTCCATAGTCGATCCCAACTCGGTAAGGTGTCTCGTCCACTAACAACTTGAACAAAGACATCCCACTGTTTAGTAAACCCATTTAGGGCTATTCTTACTAGCTCATCATCATTTGGTTTATCTCCAACAGCTGTTAACTCATCCTTGACGAGTCTAAGCCTGGTGAGGTAACTTGTAACGTCTTCTCCCTTGTTCATCTGGGTATTCTTCAACTTTTCTCTGAGAATCAGCTTCCGGTTAGTGGTAGCATTCTGGTACAGATTCAGAATGGCATCCCACATCTTCTTCGCCGTATCTAACTCGGAGATGTGTGGAACAATATGATCCTTGACACCATCAAGGACAATCCTCCTCGCCTTGGCATCCTCTTTCTTGTATGCTATAAGTTGTGTTGCATCTATAGGTACATTTACAATAGTGGTAACATAATCCTTTATACCATTCTCTTCCAACAATAAAGAAAGTCTGGCCTTCCAGATACCGAAATTAGAGGCACTATCTAATCTGTCCTGATCTCTCAAACCAGTTGAATCCATCTCAAAGGATAAAAGTAAAAAGAATTTAAAGAGATCCAACTAGGTTATAGAAACCCTCAATTTCTTTCCTAGGGAAAACCTTTTCTACCCTTAACACAGCTCTGATACCATGTGAAAATTCTATTACAGTCACTGATTATTAATTTCTCATATCTTAAAAGATTATTTAACTGCCAAAAACTAATTCACAACTAATATCGAAAAATAACACAACTGCAACTTCACTAATAAAAATACGGAAAGAAATGCGTAACACAAAGAACACAATATTTTTGGACAAATTGTCCCTAAAAAAAAACCCTAAGGGAAAACCAATTCTATAGATGAGGAATTATATTAGCTTCAGCAAATTAAGAGATGCAAAGATTCCTTGCCTCTTACTGGCAGAACTCCGACAATCTCCCAACTTCTCCCGCTGATATTCCCCCACTGCTATCCCCAACGCTATCAACTGCGTCCTTGCTAACACTGCAAGACTGTTTGTTAATCACTGCAAACTTACAAACTCATTTGCTAGCACTGCAAATGCTTCTCCAAACTTGTGTACTCCAAATGCCCAATGACCTCCTTTTATACTACTCTCATTGGAAAACCAACGGCTGAGATCGATTCTCAATCGACGGCTGAGATACATAACAACTTAACAACCATAACAAATTTGGTTGCAAGGTGTCACTAAAGGAAATCAATAATTAGAAAATAATTAATTCATACTCAACAATAAGATAACTATTATCTAATCTTAGCAAATGGACAAACAACTGTCCAAGCTAACAAACTAACAATCACATGGCTAAGCTGCATCTTGTCTTGCATCTATGTTGAAATGAAGTTGTACCCTATCCATCTTAAAATGATGGTTTCCTTAAGTTCCAGCTAATCCAAGCTCTAGTCAGGATGAGGTTACAGATGGATATTTAATGGGTGATTTAGGAAGATTGCATTTGATTTTCTCGACAAAATGTTGAGCGATGGATTTAGGGTGCTACACCTTGCGAGGCCATTTCTATCTATTTTGCTTGAAGTTCAGACAGCTGAAAGAAAAGTTCCCTTCAGGTAAAAGGTTCTTTACACTGTAATATCCTTTTTTGTATTTTTGGTATGCATTCAGTTACCTTGTATGGCATATATTTAGCTACAGGTATATATCCATTCTACTGGATGCGTGTTATCCTGGCCTCTAATCATGAAACTGTCATGGAACTGTGGTGTTTGGCAGGAGTATAAATGAGCTTGGGAAAATGCAAAACTTGAGCAATTTGAATTTCATAGTGAATTGGCAATGAAAATTGTATTGGTACGGTGGAAAGCACAATTTAGAAGGTAAAGAGTAGCTTTATATATATGGTGGTGATGAAATTGGAAGCCCTAAAGTTGCAACAGTTTTGTGCCTCAAACCGTCTTAAGGGATGAGGAGTTTGACTTGTACTTCATACCTATATATTGCACTCCATGGATCTATTGCAGACATGATACTCTTACAAGAGGGCAAGTTTTCTTCCCTTCTTGCACTATCAAATACAATTCATTTACATGCATATAATGAAGTTAGCGTATCAGAGTCTATTTTGTTTTTAATGCAACAGAAGAAAGGTTTTCCATCCCTCCCCAGCGTGTTCTTGTAAAAGGACCATTTGATGAACCATGTGTAACTAAGGGAACACTTATGCTTCTACCTAAGAATTCAAACACGTCTAAAATATTATCTCATTTACCGAGATCCCTGAACAGTAAGTTCTTGACGCTTTATTCATGTTTGTGCTTTGAGGAACAATGTGCCTAAATGGCCTTTTCATGTCATCTATTTAATCAATGAAGCAGAGTCTGAATAATCTCCAAGATGGAGTATACATTTCAGCCTTGCCTCACCACCCCGATTCAATTTTGCAATGGGCACATGCTAAAGTGGAGATGTACTTGAAATTTTTACTAGTCAAAGAGTGAGCCATACTGTTGAATTGAGAATAAAATTATTTCATATCATTTTAGACTCTTGTAAAACTAACATCTCAAAATGCACTGTATTCCTGAAGAATATGTAGAAAAATGGAAGCCAAAATTTGAGCCAGAACCGGCAAGAACAAATTCGTAGGTAGTCATTGCTTGGGAAACTATCCATGGAAGTATGAGTTTCTTGAAGTGATTACAAAATTAATTAATTCAATATTGGATTAATTAAATTTTGTAAAGAAACATTATGTAAAAATATTTAATTAATTTGTCCATCAAATTAATTAAATAGTATAATTTGATGTAAAACTCAAGTTGAGTCAACTTGAGAACATAGGTTGATATGTTGAGTTAAAAGTAGTTTCATAACTACTTTTTGGGAACTTAATGCCTATATAAGGCAGCATTGCAATTATAAAGGGGAAGGATTCTACTATTCTATTTGATTTTGTTGGATTATGTTGATGTAAATTTGTGTGCATAGATTTTTCCCTCAAAAATACAATTCTTTCTATATCGTTGTGTTAATAGTTTTCAATTGCAAAATTTGTTAATTTGTTTGTGTTTAAATTATTAATATTGATGTTCCTTCATAGTATGATTGATGCCTAGGTGAATCAAATTTTTTGTTGGATATCAAGGTATGTCGATTTTGTGCCATATCAACATATTCTGAAGGAGATGAAGACTTTGTGCTTCCTATATTTTACACTCATTGTATTCCCTTCTGCCAGATAGAGAAGTTCTCTCCTTTCTCATCCAACAAACCTTGTAAAGCAATCTTGTACGACCAAGGACTGGTGTGTCCTTTATAAGATAGATTTGTGGAACTTTTTGTCTTGAGTTTATCCGTCTTGCTTAACACCTACAAGGTTATGTTCTTTTCCCTCTCATTCCTCCTTCCTCTTTCTATTTTTCCTTTCCCAATTTTGCTACCCTTTTGTGATTTCCTATTAAAAGCGCCAAAAATACAAAAAATAACATCATACGAGGGATTTTCCCCTCTCACAAAGCAGAGGAAATCCACCCTGTCAAAAGGTGAATCTTCCTAACCCTAATTTTTGTTGGTTTTTGTGCACTTCCATTGGGCATATTCACTGAAAAAAAATCCAACCAACAGTTTTTAGCGACTCTGCTAGGGATCGGGCTTTTGTCATGTTCATTCCCTCAATCGACGAACCTTCCCAAGAATGAAGGCAAGATGAAAAAAACTTATTGGACCACGTCAACAAGTGACAATGGCAATGATGGGGATGAAGATGGAGATCTCCTTATTCAAAATTTTTGAGCTCCAAACTATTAAAAACATGCTCAGTTTCTACAAAGATTCTATAGAGGTATGAATTCAAGTATGATTCCACAAAGGCTTATGCAACATGTTGGACACAAAAAAGTGATAAAATCATTTGCAGAATGTTCTAATATAGAGAAGAAAGCCACTGCACCTGTATTATCTATAAAAAGGAAATTAACAATGCAAGAAAGAATGGATAGATTAGAAAAAAATGTTGCATGTGATGATCCAGTGATTAAATATTTTTGGCTTAAGTATAAAGAGAGTGTTGCAAAAGGAAGAAATATGAAAATATCACCTGTAGATGATAAAAATTCCATACAGTTGATGAGAGAGGTGCAAAGACAATACAGGAAACTACATGCACGTGAGGAGGCAAAACAAATTGAAGAACAAACCATTAATGAATCTAAGACACTTTACAATGAAGAGAAGAATATTCAAGTTCCAGAAGTTGCTCATGATGACTCTTCACATTAAAAGGTATTTATTCCTCAATGCTACCTCAATTCCACCAATGAATGTATTCTGGTTGCTCTGCCAAGTGCATGTCAATTTGGTATTTCTTCAAATATTGAAGAATACAAACAACTTGAGGCCCCATTTCAATCTGAAATAGAGTTCTTAGAGTATATGTCACGTAGGGGGGTTGAATGTCCTTGGTTTGAAAGAGATGATCCTATGTTGGTGGAAGTTGATGTTCATCATGAAAATAGGGACCAGACTAATCTTTCTCCTATGTTGGAAGGATTTCAAGACAGTGAGACCCAGGTCACTAATGATAATTGTCTTGTTGTTGTCGAAAGACCAAATCTCTAAACAGTATGCTTGTGATGTATACTATATGCATATGTAACTAGTATATTGGGGTAAATATATGTATTTATATGAAATTTATTATAAACACTAGGCAATCTGACCCGTCAAACTAACTAGCTCTGTGAAATTTTAGGTGAAATGTTACTCCAGACTACTTTAAAAATTTGTCAGATCTAAATTTTAAAAATCTAAGTATTCATGAATCAGCAAATAATTGCCATTAAAATTTTCCCTATCATAGACGAGTGACATAATCCATAGATACAGTCACTCAGGTTTTCCAAAGTAAGGGAATTCATACAACTAAAGAAGCCCCACTCTCTGCAATGTTCAATACCCCTTTATCATCATATATAGGTTTGTCGTCTGCAGTCCTCTAATCCGTCTTCTAGAGTAGTTCAATATCAATCTTGTGTGCATTTGCATCTATGTGATGGTTATAATTGCTAACTATTATTTTTCTTACGTGTGATACGCAATACTTTCCCAAGAGTACTCCATCTGGGTACTACATCTCCGAGTACCATTCCTCCTGCACATCTTCAACCACAGGATTCTCCTTACCCTTGCCTTTCCCTTTTCCCTTTCATGAAAAGGTTGTTGCTTTCCTAAGTGTCATATCACGCGGTACTTTAATCCTTGGTCCTACCACAAACTTCTGCATAGAATACTCACTTTCCCTACTTTCTCAGAAGTTCTAATGGAATTTGTGCCCTAGTTCACCAATATTACTCCACAAGCTCTGCAAACCCTAACTTTTATAAACTCTACAAACCCTAGCTAGAAAACAAGTCCTAGTACTCCTTCCTTAAGATTCCAACTTCACTCTGAAGGATATCCACTACTAGGTCGCTTGTTTTCTCGATCTGGGTAACTCAATTTTTTGTGATTCGCACACAACTTTTCTTAAAATCTCACAAATTCACTTGTATCTGGTTCACCCCACACACTAAAAGTAAGTGTGGTCCTCTGTGCCACACACCTCCTCACGTGCACTTCCTTGTGCCGCTACACATCTTTTCTCTGTCATTTCCACCAATTAGTCCATCCTACCATTGCCTACCTTGCGTTACACTGTGTGATATTTTTCCATGCTTGGTCTTCATTCTGAGACTCAATATATATCAATCAACTTCCTGCACACAAGTGCACTTATTACAAAAAAAATTAGGAAACAAAACAACAAAACAATAGCAACAACTGGAAAGAAACACATTAAAGGGAAACCTAATCTAAGTGGAAATACTTCCTTATTACAAACACCAAGAAGCTTATTTATAGCAGGGATTCAGCCTATTCCCATTGAAGTAATCAAACAAGATAGTATCATCCAGCACCTACAATTGACATGCGCTTGATTAAAGTATCTTTTTTACTACAAAAGGTCCCAACCAATGCACCTTCAACTTTCTAGGGTGGCATGCAAACTTGGAGTCATAAAGAAGGACCATCTTTCCCACTGTAAATGTCTTGTTCTTAATGTGCCTATCATGTTAGCCCTTCTCTCTTTCCTTCTTAGTATTCTGGATCCAACACGCAATGACACATCACTCATTTAATTGCATTAGTTTGTAAATGTGCTCCTCTACAACTTTCTCATCATCTAGTCCACCTGCGTGTAAACTATGCAGGGATGGTAACATAAATTCAACTGGGATCATAGCCTCTGTGCCAAACACCAACTGAAAGGGTGTGACCTTATTTAATATTTTATATGTGGTCCTGTAAGCCCAAAGTACATTTGATACTTTATCATCCCAATATTTCATTCCAACATCACAAATATTCATAAGATTTTGTCCCAAAATCTTTTTGAAAGCCTCTGCAGTGTCATTAGCTCAGGGGTGATATGGAGTTGTCTTATGGTGTGCCACTATAAACTCTACCAATAGGATTCTTATTGTATCATTTAAGAAATTGATTTCCTCTATCACTTTTCAAGCTTAATGGGCAGCCATACCTGCTAATAATGTTTTCCCATAAGAATCTTGTTGTTCTGGTGGAAGTACAATCCTTTATAGGTGGAGCCTCTACCCACCATGTCATATAATCCATATAAGTGACGATAAATTTTTCTCCAGTCCTACACACGAGGTGGTGCAATAGGTACTACAAATTCAATGGACCACTTCTCAAAATGTTTCACACTCATAATGGGTCTAAGTGTCATCTCATCTCTATGTCCAAGATTTCCAAGGCATGTGACAATGATTTCATACTTTAACATATTCCTTAGTATCTTTGTATAATGTCTCCCACCAAAGGCCAACCATAAGGATCTTGTGCATAGTCGCATTACCTACATAATTTCCTCCTACTATTCCAACATGATCCTCTTCTCTGATTGTCTCACACTCATGCTCAAGAACACAATCACACAAGATCTCATCCCTACCCATTTTATACAAATCTCCACCAATCAACTGAGGAGGCATTATGCATATAACAAGTTACTTTTTCTCCAGTGTTTTCATTCCTTCATGTGCCTATCCAGTGCACAAGAATACAATGATGTCTTCCAAATTTGTGGTGCATGAGGTTCAACCTAAATAAATGTGCATCAGGAATTGTATCATCAATGCTTTACGTATCCTAGCCATAATTGATTCTTGATAAATGATCAGGCCTTGAATTTCTCTTTCCTAGTTTGACAACAACTATGAAGTCAAACTCTTGAAAGAGGAGTATCCACCTATAGATGCACCCTTGTAAAATAGGCTTATTGACCAAGAATTTCAATGTCATGTGATTTTTATAGAAGATAAACGGAGTATCCAACAAGTATTGTCTAAAGTTATGAAGTGTGTAGATCATAGAAAAAGCTTCGCGCTCTGTTGTTGTGTAATTTTGCTCCACGAGGTGTCAACTTCCTACTTGCAAAGGATATAGGATGATCTACAATTCCTTCCCTTGGTTACACCAATACTACACCAATTTCCATCCCATAAGCATCAAGATGTACATGAAATGGTTTGTCCCATGACAGGAAAGTGCAAAATAGGTGTAGTGGTAAGCCTCTCCTTTAATGTCTCAAATGTCTGTTATTGCACATCACCCTAATAAAATTTTCTTTTGGCCTTGAGCAATTCTTCCAAGGGCACGGAAATATTTGCATATCTTTTGATAAAATTTCTATAGTAGCCAGTATTCCCCCAAAAATTCATGCACCTCACTCTAATTGGTAGGTTTCTCTAATCCTAAAATTACAACTATCTTTGATGGGTTTACAAATAATCCCTCCTTGAAAATAATGTGCCCAAGTAAGGTTCCAAATGGTATAACAAAGACGTACTTTTTAATGTTGAGAGAGATACTTAACTGTCTGTAGCTCTCAAACATGAGCCTTAGAATTGTCACAATGATCTTTTACTAAACCATACACAATCCAACTATCTAAGTATACTTGTAATAACTTATGAATAAAATCATGAAATGCATGTACAACAATGCACGAGAATACTGTTGGTGCATTCTTCAATCCAAATGGCATAACTTTATATGCAAATATCCCCCAGTAAGTATTGAAAGTGGTATTTTCCTGGTCTTCGCACCTTACGTGCACCTGGTGATATCCAGAGAACCCATCTATAAAGGAATAGATCTCACGCCCTGCAACTCCTTCAATAGTTTCCTCAGTGAAAGGTGTGGGAAAGGGTCTATGAAACATGAAGCATTAATTTTTTGGTAGTCTACAAAGATCCTAATCCTCCCATCCTTCTTGATACGGATAACCTTAGGGCTAACCCACTCATACTCTTCAATTGGCTCAATAATACCAGACTTGAGCATCTTATCAATTTCTTCTTTCAGCTTAACAAGTAGGTTTGGGTTCATCATGTAAGGCCTCTTCCTAGTAGTTTGTGTGCCATGCTTCAACTTAATCTTCATCTCACCTAAAGAAGGATGGACACCTTTCAATTCATGGTAACCTCTTAGAAAGAGATCCTGAAAATCACACAAGAGCTCAATGATCTTTGCCACATCTTTTTCTGACCAGTAATCTTCAATGATTTCTTCCTTAGGCTCATCTTCAGTGCCAATGTTAACCTTCTTCATTTTCATGGGAGTATCGTATGTGTGTGACTTCTCATCTACTAAATCCATGACCTCGTGTGCACCTTTTGTATGTCTAACATCCAGATTATCCACCTCTTGATCATCAATCATGTACACTAGCTTTTCTTTTTCCTTCTCTTTCCAGGCGTGGCCCAACTGTATTTCCTCTGTCTCAACTATATCCTTGCGTACCTCAAGATTGGGTTCTTCAAGTGATTCTAAAATAATCTCTTTTGCTTTCATGTTATCCCCGAAAGTGATGTGTCTCATTATCTGTAAAGCCTATTCTAGAAGTGGTTTGTTAGAAAAATAATCAAAGGTCTCAATAATACCTACAGTCATCTCATACGAGTTTATAATCTTCCATTTTAACTCTGCATGGACATACCATGCGTGAGCGCATCCGCATAGTGTGGAGTAGAACTTATGTACCCATAGACGTGGTGGTAAAGCCTCCTAGCCTTATGCCCATAGTCTCTCATAATTATGGACATGTACTGAAGCCAAAGTCTTACCATGATATTCACATAGTGCATAGGTTCATTTCTCTAAGTAAAACTGGTGGAAAAGGTGATTCTCACTTCTCTCCATTCTAAGAGGTTATATCTATGTGTAGCCCACCAGTTTGTTGATGTCCCATGTAAATTATAGACCAACATGTTTCTTGTATCTCCTTCATTTTGCCACTGAGTCTCCATGGCGTGAAAGAGTGTATAAGGCTTCCCTTCACCAGTATACCTTGGTACCTAAGTCGATCCCATTTTCCTAACCATGTGTGGCCTAAACATCCTAGTGACTTGTCCCTTGAATTTGCATCTGACCATATCGTACATGTCATGAGCCCAGTTATCACAAGAAACATTCGTAGATATCGCTTATAGATTGCACATCTTCCCACTGAATTACATATTCCTTCAATAGTTCCACATTCTTTGGATCATGCACCATCTGAACATAAATTCTAGTTATCTCTTCCTCACTTAAGGGATCAACATAAGGTTTTGCCTTCTTATCATTCAAAGGTTTGATTACGCGCTCATATTTGTTCTCAAAATTGATGTATCTCTTGTTAAAGTGCAAATCAACATTGTTCGCATAGCACCGGGGCCATCCAAGTAATGTTAGAAAATTCTCTACTTCCGCAAGCTCCAATACCTCAAAGTATCTAGTAAACTTGGCTCCATGAATGTTAATAGATGCATCCTTCAACACCCCAATAGGCATAGCTCTAGTTTTGTTCACCATATACAACACATTTAAATATAGTTGTAATGTTGGTCTCCCCATATGATTTCATGCATCCAAAGTTAACACATCGACTTTAGCACATGTATCTATCATAATGTTTCTTACTAACCACCCATCAATTACTACATCCAATGTGATTTTCCTTGTCGAATTCATGATCCTGTGGTGGAAAGTTTGCATATAGTATCTTTCACTCGCACTCAATTCCAATGTGTGGTACCTTCTCATGTAACCATTATCCTATCAGTTTCATGATATTCTCCTTGCGCAAAATTTTACACACCTCTTTCAGGTCATCCACATCTTTCTACGGGAGCTCAACATTCTTCACCACGTTCTCTCCTGCATGCATGCGTCTTCAAGCACTGTATTTTACCCTCTAGATATTTGATGACTCTTATACTCTCTTGGTATACTTCCTTCTGATGCGCCACATCTAGGTACTCAGCATGTATTACCTCCTCCCTCATGATGATTGGTTTGGCCTTCAGAGGACCACGTATGCATGCTGAATCAGTGCATGTTGTGACTAACATAGGCTATAACTCAGAATCAAGCATCCCCTTAAGTATCCACAGATCCACCCTTTGCGTGTTGTACCTTTATCATCCCCACACCCTTTTCCTTCTTCTTGTTTTTATTCATATGCCCATACAAGTATGTGTAATCCACCAATTTATGCTACTTCCCACACAATGAGAAAACTATATTATGGGGACAATCACGCTAATAATGATTAGGGGACCCACAAGTGTAGCAAGTTCCTCAAGAAGACTTCCTCTACTACCACCAATGACCTCATCCTCTATATCCTCCTTTGAAGCATCTATTCATGTTATCCCCATTGTTGTGCCCTTAATTATTTTGTCCTTCCTGCTCCTTCGATTTTCTTGCTACACTAGTCTGGTGCACTCCTATTTCAATGGCTTCATGGATATGATCAATCAAGAAATAATCAACTATGTTATGGGTACAAGCACGGAAAATCTTACAATACATGGACACGTTCTTCTGAATAACACACTGTAAAAGAGGAAAATTTTAGACATCATGGTCCTTGTGACAAATTTCACAATCTAGTAACAACATGTGCACTGACTTGTGCAAGAAAACTATCCTTAGTATGTCCCTCAACTTCACGATTTGTACACCCATATCCATTGTGTGTCCTTGTGTGCTTAATTGGTTGAGAGATTCTCCAATTATTTCATCGTGGCTATAGTCTGTGCCTCCAAGAATGGAATTACTCTAGTAAACACTTCCAACTACCTCAGGGGTGCAGAATTTTCTTCCAAGGCCTCACGCGGATCCACATATGTCTTGTGATTTAAATCCCTTCAGAACAGAGTTAGAAAATTCTCCAACGAACCACTATGCATGCTGACTAGGATGAACGTCATAAGATAATTTAGACAATAGAGTCTTAAAATGAGTTTCATACTCCCTCACATTTTCAGAAATGCCTTGCTTGATATCGTTGAGCATGTTAATGCTCTTTTGCTCAAACTCCAAGATGTGAAACTTAGCCAAAAATGTAGTGTGCAAAGATTTATAGTCCACCACAATCTGATGTGGGTCATGTTGGTGCTTTGTTTCGAGCTCGTCCCTTAGTCTTACATGTGCCTCCAAAATTTTTCATGTCATGTTTGCTAGAAATCTAAAATACACGTGTTCAAAGGATAAACAGATGTTAAACCTAGAAAAATCATGTGTTATTATAATAAATCTGGTGTGAATCTTCTTTCCCAGCCAAAGTAGTCATAATCACGTTGTTACAGGAATATTTTTGTGTTAAAACTTGTTCAAATAGTCCGGTCAAACACTTGCAAAATATCCTTGTGTATCATCACTTTGTTAATCCTTATACAAACTGCATTTTGTTTCCTGATGCCCGAAGGCATGTGGCATGTATTGGTTAGTTTAAGAGCAAATAATACCCATATTAGTCTACAATAGCCCACTCATGCCTGGAGAAGGAAGATAACCCACGCGACCCATAGATAAGTAGTAATTTCCATGCTAAAATGAATGCATGCACAAGGAAAAATAGGTCGATAACAGTCTAAAGCAAGAAGCCACGCATTTCTTTAGGCATGCCACGTGTGAGGGGAGAGGGAAGTCACAGGGAGGCAACACCTTTAAAAGTAACTATTACAACACATCGGTTGAAGGAATAAAACCCATGCCATAGCCAAGGCAGCTCAGCAAATATTGCACACAGGAGAAATAAAACCAGTCAAAGAAGAATTTTTTCAAACACATGCAAGGCCATTCACGCCAAGGCAAGGCCATGCGCTGGTTTTAAAAGTAAGGAAAGGAGATATCTATGCAAAATGCATTCATAGTTAACGAAGAGGATCCACATAGTTATTAGTGCAAGTCAGAGGAAAAGCCATGCATTCAAAAGCTCAAGCTAATTGGCAACACGAAGAGGTAGAGAATTAAATAATTCAAATCGACCCCTGCAATGAAGCCATTATAATCAAGAATATTTAAAAAATTAAATTATTTTAATCCAGTTTATGACTCAAGCTTAGTTTCGATATTTTGCTTATGTTCATGTTTTGAAAAATTTTCTAACCTAGAACCGCTTATTATTATTTTTAAAATAATAATAATAAAAAAGAGACGTATGTTTTTCCTTGCGTTACAGTGATTCAGAGACTAAGACCCGACACCATTTATGCCATTTGACATGCCCACTTTGTTTTTTTTGTAAAATTGATGATGACCAAAAAATCTAGCAAATCTACAGGAAAGTTGAAGAAGTCAGTAGAAAGGTCAAACAAGTCCGCACTCAAAAAACGACTTCTAAGGGGTCATTCCTCCCACTTCCATCAAGTTTTCATATAACAATATAATTGACATTGATCTTGGCCAAATCAACATGCAACAATTTTGTGATTGGGTGAAAGCTGAAGGGAAAAACCATAGTCTCGGATAGGCTCTATCATAGTGGTCTACCTCAAGCAGTGGCTTTTCCTGTTTCAGTGTAATGCCTTTGAGCTAGTCATCACTTGCATAGAGAATTATGATCCCGAGAGGCAAGGAATTTTCAAAGATAATCACGATCCTTTCCTCTTGATCACACCAAAGCACATCGAAGAATTTCTCAAGCATCCATGATTTCCCTAAGAATGTTGACATCACTTCAAAAGTCAACACAAGATTTTTGGGATGAAGAACCCCTCAGGTGGAGCAAGATGGTCAATAACAATTGGTTAGTGACCAAGAGGCCTCGTGTTGACCAACTTCCCAAGGAATTATACCGCATTGAATTCATGTGGAGGAAATCGGTGATATGATCACTCTTTTGAGCTGAGTCTTCGGTCTACCCTCTGCCAAGATTTTCCACCCATGGATGTATCTTTTCATCTACATCATCCTTACCAAGAGAGAGTTTGTAGATTGGGCCACCATCATCAATGATACTCTTCACAAACAATTGATCAAAGGGAAGATGACTAGGTGTTTCTACATGACATCATACCTAACTTATGTAGTGGCCAGAAGGAAGCTCTTCTCGGGGCTAGAAATGAAAGGCATCATGGGTCCATCAAATAGTGTTTTTCACCATTATCCACAATTGAGTTTCAAGAATAGATATCCTCACTTTAAGAGATTTAACGATGCTTTCCCCTTCCGCGTGATTAGAAACTTGAATATAAATCTGGAGGACATATTCTCCAAAGATGCCATGGCTGTCATTTCTTAGTGGGAAACATGGTTTATTCAATTTCCAACCTTTTCCTACATTTGCATGAGCGTATTTGCAGGCACTCCATGGAAGATTCCCAAGTATGTCAGTGATAAGTGGGCATTGATGGAACTTGTGCGACAAATTTTCCAATTTAATTGTCTTCTCAGTGACAAACATCGTTCAGGAATCCATTTCCCAATCTAAATTGGGGAATACCAATGTTTGAATCTCTTCAGTGCACAACTTATAAAGAAGGAGTTCACTCTTATTATTATACATCCATTTGTGAAGATATCCCAATTCGACATCAACAGATATATGCAAAATATTCTTGGGAACAAAGTATCAACACAATCCAACCAAGGAAGACTTTTGCACTGCCCGTTCAAATGAACACAAAGTAAGAAGGTGAGAGTTTTCCCGCCTGACCCTTGCTCAAATCAAGGTGTTTCTGCATCAGAAATCCTATAGATTCATTAGTAGATGATGGTGAAGATGTTATTGATCCCTCATATGATGTCATTTCCTTTACTCCATTGCCCCCCGAATTGATTTGACCAAAAGAGATGAATTTTCTCTTGATAACAAGAATCAAATCGATTCTTGAAAGGAGCATAGCCTGGTATGAACAAGAACTTGCAAAGCTACCATCAATCCAAGTTCATACCCCAGGTTCACAAAAATTTCCAACATGAGGAGGTCTCTAGTCAACTAAATCCTCTTCTCAATCAACCTCTGTGCCATCTACCCATACACACCAAGCTAGAAAAGAGTGGTTGCCCAAATCCACTTCTCCAAAGAAGGTTTCACAAGGAGAAACATCCAAGGGTCTTGGCCCTATTGAAGGAAGAGAATGTGTATCAGGGATTTCCACTTCAAGTAGAGATTATTCTACTCATGTTGTTGATAGTTCAAGGAAGCTCATAAGAAACACTCCTCAGTTGTGTCATGCACAAGAGTCTACTCAAGTGCAAGAGGTCCAAATACCAAACGCTTCTGAACCTTTATTTCATGAGGAGGTTTCTCAAGGTCTCCCCGAGGTTCAAGAGGTTGATATTGAAGTTATTTCCTAGGAGATTGAAGTTGTGGAAAGGACCCTTGTAGAATCTAATGATATCGAGAAACAATGTGAATGTTGCTTCGAACTCCAGGCTTCTGTATGTAGAGTTGGTGAAGGAGACCCCTTTTTGGGTTGATTGTGAAATTAAGAAAATAAAGAGGGTTGTCAAGGTGATTGATATCGACTTTGATGCCCTTTTCAAGCTTTCAAATGATGTCATTCCCAAGAAGCCTAAAGTGTTCTCGAGAATAATGGTGGATGAAGACAAAAACAAATTTACAGATCTTGTCCATCCCACGAGTTGAGAAAGAGTGTAATGTCATGACACCTACTGACTATGAAGTATCTAAGCTTGGACTTGGGAAGTCTACATTGGAAAGTGACATGGAAATGGCCTGAGATTCCATGGATATTGTGCTAAGAAGGCTTGAGAAATATAAATCTCGTAACTCTCAACTCAAAGCCGAAAATAATAAGTTGGTGGATTATGTTCAACATTTGATAAATCCAATATCCTCCACTTTCCCAATAACCAATGTAGTGGCTGCCCCTGATGAAGAAACACTCAATTTTTCAAAATAAGTAAACACTTTGGGCCATGTCACTAAATCCTGGCTTTCAAAAATTCTTGTATTTGGGAAAGAGACAATCAAAGCAACTGTCTTAAAGCTCCATGAAGACATTAGTGCATACCTAGATCCAATCCTTTCTTTTAAGGAATGTATTTTTTCTAACATATCAAATATGGATGAGATATTGCCTAGTCTACAGGAGATGAAAAATATGGAATCTACAACTCTATCCATTAAAGGGGTCCTTGAATTTGAATGTCGAGGGACATGCTTTCTTTGGTGTCTACATCTCAAGTCATGGAAGATGTTTCTTACGAAGATTCTATGATTCATTACGAATCAATTCAAGAGTTCATAGATGAATTCCCTTGTGATCTTGTGAATGAGCATAATCAGAGGCATTCATCATAACATGTTGAGGAACAATTCTTCGCAATTGTTCAAGGACATGTATATTCCTACCATCAATTTCTCTTCCGCTTCAATGGAACGTTGTATCAAATTGAGGAACTTGTTTGAGAATACTCAATCAAAAATGGTAATCTAAATGATATGCTAGGTAGGATTTTGGAATCATAGGTGTTCTACGAGGTTGTTGCTTCAATCAAGTGAACCTCCTGAAGAAGAGAAGATGTTCAAGACATTGGGAAGGTTCAAATCTTTTCAATTGGAAAAGGCAGCATGAATCCTAATTTCACCAATGGGATGAGGGGATAGCTTTCTAGTATCTAACGAAAGTGGGAGAGTCCATTTCTCATATGATTGAGATAGGAGGACCCCACTTTAATGGATAAGGCACTGGGTTTTGTTATATGTTTTAAAATGGTATTTTAAAATGATGTTATTGTTAAACTCACTTTTGGAAAACTTTTGATAACTTAAGCGATTTATTTTTCCAAGTTACTTTTTAAAAAGTTGGTTGAAAAGGTCAAAGTCACTTAAGATGCCCTATTTAATGTTCATGTAAACCCTAACTACTTTGTAACTAACTTTTGGGTTATAAAAGGAAGTTAGAGGCTCATTTGTAAGGGTGACTTTGAGAGAGGAGAAGAAAGTAATTTTGTGTGCAACCTTTGTTTTAGGAAAGAAACTTTGTGTTCTTTTGTGAAATGACAATTTTGGAGTTAATGAAATATGAACTTTGTGTCCCATTCATTATCTCTTGTAGCATTTGATGTTCTTATGTTCATTAGATGTTAGTGTTTAAATCTTGCATGCGAATATTGTCTTGGATCTTATTATCAACGTTATTAATATATTGTTCTTGTTCACAGTGATCAAGGTCTAATATTTACTTGCTCATGTGTGTTCCCCTTTACTTATTCTTGTTTAGTTGATTCAAACACTACTTTATTTGAGTTAGTTATTCATTGTTCTCCTCCTATGCAATATTAGGCTCTTCTTTTACCTAACTATTGCATATTCCTTCCATTAATTCCTTTCCATTTCTTTCCTTCATGTCCATTCCATCTCCCTCATTCACATTTCTTTCCATTTGATGTTCCAAAACACCCCCACATACAATTTTGAATGTACAAATGTAAATATTGTTTTGGTTTTCAATAAAGGCAGCCTCACCTTCATTGAGGAGGGACTTCATTCCCTTACTGTTGCATGTCATTTTCATGTGTGCAAATCCATATGCTAATAGTTTTTGGTGACTCTACTAGGGATTCAGGCATCGTTAACCAGTGCTTGGTTAAATCTTTATGACTATCCCCCTCTGCACAAGCTCCCAATTCTTCAACTGAATCTTGTACCCAACGAATATTTTCAAGGAGATATTGTTTCCAACCTTCGGATAGTAGCTTGGGAAAATCATGAAATCTTGCAACAATTTTTGGTTATTAATAGAACTATTGGCAGATAAATCTAGATTAAAGACATTAGAAGAAGAGCACCCACACTTGTGACCAGAAGACCTCCTGGACATGTGTTGATCGTTGTTCATCGATGCGGCCCTCTTCCACTAAGGCAATAATCTGTATGAATATTATAGGTAACTCACCTATGTTGTAACCAAATCTTCTTTTTGCAGATACTTAAGAAGACATATCATCAGATTTGAGGCAAGCTATTTGGGAAAAGTGCACGAATGACTATCATTTTCATCTTGCCGCATTAGTATTAGATAATAAAGAAAATCAAGATACGAGATTTGTTATATTCATTCAGGCACAAAGAGATCAAGAAAGAGAGCAAAGAGAAAAGGCTAGAGCTGATCAGAATGTGTTAGTGATTCTTTCACAGTAAAGATTTCAAACTGGTAAGAAAGAGGTTTACACGAGGAGAAAAAGCTAAAGGTTAATCTGACTCCCATTTGTGACTTTCAAGGAAAGTTTGGTTTTAACTTATCTCCTCCAAGGAGGAACACTCCCAGTAAATCTGTAAGCCTTGCATCAAGTCCTGAAAGAGCAAGTAAGGGAGGAATCACTACAAGTCAAGCACTTGTTCTTTCTCACATTGTTTTAAACCCTCGCATACCACCTTTCCCAAGATGGTTGTTAACGTACCATGTGGAAATGCCATAGTCCCATTGGCCTTACCAGCTTGAAATGACCTCTCAGGAGGATCAATGAAGATTCTTCCCAAGTTTAATGGAGATGGGAATACTTCAACTTGCTGGCCACATTTCCACCTTCTTTGTTGCATGTGCAGTTTTATTCTGTGGAATATGAAGATGTTGTTGTTCACCTCTTCATTGAAACATTAAAAGACATTACCATGGATTGGTTTCATCATCTCCCGAATGGATGCATTACAAACTAGAATGATATGAAAACTAAGTTTGAAAAACATTTTAAAATGATAGAAGATGAGCATGCCCTTCTTTCCCAACTATCTCATGTGAAGAAAGAACCAACAGAACCCATGACGAATTTTGTGGCTAAGTTCAAAAAAAATGGTGAACAAAGTTCCTATTGGAATTTTTCCTGAATCCTCACGGATAAAAATGTTTCTTTATTAATGCACAACAACCAGAAGTGTGTTATCAGTTGAGAAGGGATAAAGTGGATTCTTTGGAACTTGCTCAATCCTTTGCCATAGTAATTGAGGATGACTTAATCATGGTAGGAAAATTCAATAAAATTTCCCTCAAGGGAAAGAGTCAAGAAACCGCCAATGCTTCTGAGACCATACTCACTAAGTTGGCTAATTCTGCATTTCGTGAATCTACTTACAAATACATCTTAAGATGACCTCAGGTACCCATTCAAGAAGGATGTTGAGAGTGAGGATCGTCAAGGTGACGATGGAACATTTGAACCTCATTCAACTTCAAAGAAGAAATAAAATTCCAAAAGGATTGGTTTCACTTGAAGAAGCTTTTTTATAAGCATGACATGTTTATCAAAGAGAAAGAGCGGTATAACCCAAACCAGAAGCAAAGGACTTGAGAATTCTGTTGATTATGAGTAATTTACATGACATTGGTACCAAAGATAAAAGACCTCAAAATATTGCCTACACCTTCAAATGTCAACAACGGATGCAAATGGTAAGTGGAGCCTCAGATTCTCACCTGCTCTTGGGTTGAGGAGCGCAAGTAATTTGTAAGCCTCAAAATTAAGTCTAACCTTACTAAATATTTTGACCAATGGATCTTGGCTTACTCATTTCACGGTGAACAATGATCCCTTGAAATCAAGTTTCCAACCTGGGGGAAAATGGAGCATGCCATATCCTTGAAACCTGGTGCGAGTTCCATTCAAGTAGAAGCAAAGAAACAATATAAAGAATAATCCACTAACATTGAAACCTTTGAGGGAAAAATAATGACAAAGATATTCCATGAGTTTGATTCAAAAGATGTTAGACACATGAATAGTGTTTCCTATTTGACATTCAACCTGAATAGCTAATATTGTCCCAGTTTGCAAGAATGAGTAATTCGACATTGGTACCAAAGATAAGCCTCGCCTCGTCAACATTGGTAAGAATTTGTGTGGATTTCTGCAATCTTAATCAAGCATCCTTGAAGGATAATTATTCTCTGAATAGCTAATATTGTCCCAGTCATGGACCATATTCTATAGGGTCAATAACTAGATCATAAATGCTATCCATGCTAGACGGTTTCTTCGGTTATAATTAGATTGAATTGGCTAGAGAAGGCCAACATAAATCAACGTTCACCACCCCTCGGGGTACATTTGCGTATATAAGAATGCCTTTTGGTTTGATCAATTTTGGTGCAACCTTTCAAAGGGCTATGGATATGGCATTTATAGATTATAAACACAATATCATCGTAATATACCTAGATTACTTGACGGTTTTCTCAAAGAAGCGATAAGATCATCTAAGAGATTTGGAGAAAATATTACAAAGGTGCAGGCTTCATAGAGCCTCCTTAAATCCAAAGAAGTTTGTGTTCGTAGTTACGGAAGCCTAGGTCATATTATTTCTAAAGAAGGAACTAAGATTGATCCTGAACATGTTCAAGCTATCAAGAATATTTCCTTACCTATAAGTAAGCCTGGAGTCCGCTCATTCTTTGGGAAGGTGAACTTTTTGAGAAGGTTTGTGCCATATTTTGCTGAGCTAACCAAATAAATTGCTGACATGATGAAAGGCAAAGAATCCTTCAAATGGTCGAAGGAAGGTAGAGAATCATTTGAACAAATCAAGGATGCTATTGCAAAAGCTCCTACATTGGTATGTCCCAATTTTAAAAAAGATTTCATAGTCTTTTGCTATGCTTCTCCACACATGATATCTGCCATCCTATCTCAGCATAATCAAGAGGGAATTGAATCTCCTATTGCATGCATGAGTTCTAGATTTAAGAAACATGAACTAAATTACACTCCCCTTGAGAGGCATCCATACGTGGTAGTTAGAGCCTTGAAACATTTCAGATACTATGTATTGAATTCTCACACCAAAATCTTAGTTCTAGACACCACAATTAAATCAATGTTGACACAACAAGAGCCAAGATCTAAAAGAGGTAATTATGTCTCCAAGATCTAGTAATATGACTTGGACATCAATCCTACTAAGTTATTTCAAGGAAGAGAACTCTGCCAACTAATCGTAGAGAACGAGCCACGAGATGACTCTGAAGAAGAACCAGTTGAAGAAAGTTTACCACTGATAGTTTTTGTCAGTACCACACATGAATGGTATTATGATATAGCCTACTTTCTCACATATGGAAAATGTCTCGAGAATCTTACAGCTAAGTAAAAAATAGCTATCAAATTGAGAGTTTTCAGGTACGTCATTTGGGACCACACCTTGTTCAAGAAAGGAATTGATAGCATGTTCCTCAGATGTGTTAATAAATAACAACAACCTAGGTTTCTTGAAGCTTTTCACAATCATGCTTATGGTGCTCATTTCTCTGGACCAATGATAGTTCATAAAATTCTGCGAGCACATTATTACCGGCCCACTATGTTTTCCAACGCTCAAAAATGGGTAGCCAAATGTGAAGTTTTTCAACAATTTTTTGGAAGACCTAAATTGGTAGCTTTATCTTTAAATCCAATTATCAGTGAAGAACCCTTCCAACAATGGGGGTTATATTTCATCAGGTTCTTGAACCCAAATTCCAGTGTGGGTTATACTCACGTACTCATGGCAACCGATTATTTTACGAAGTGGGTAGAAGCCATTCCAGTGAAATAAACCTCTACTACAGTAGTTTGTGACTTCATCAAAGAGAACATTTTGGTTCGTTATGGGATTCCACAAAATATCATGATGGACAATGCAACTAATTCATCCTCTACAGAGATGATATTTTTTTATTATGGGTATGGTATATCTTTATCTCATTCATCAAATTACTACCCTCAGGGAAACAGTCAAGCATAATCTAGTAACAAAAACATCATTACTATCGTGTGCAAGTTAGTCAAAGAAAATCAAATAACTTGGAACAAGAAGTTATATGATGCCTTATGGGCTAACCCAATAGCTCCCAAAAGAGCAGTTGGAATTTATCCATTCCAACTCTTATATGGAATGGATTCTCAAATTCCCATCATATTAGAGTTATCGGCATTACGATTGGCTCAAGAAGTTGACGGTAAATGTTTCACTAATGCCTTGGATAAAAGGATCATGTTCCTAAGTAAACTTGAAGAGCAGAGAATTCAAATAGCAAACAAGATTAAGTAACATCAATCCAAGGTAAAGAAATTGTTTGATAGAAAAACTAAGGAGAGACAATTTCAAATCAATGACCTAGTTCTTCTATGGGAAAAGAGGCATGAACCAAAAGGAAAGCATGGGAAGTTTGATTCAGTGTGGTTAGGCCCTTTCAAGATCAGGAATTTCTGTGGAGATATCACATATTACTTGGCATATCCTGATGGAACTCATTTACCTCTGCCCTACATTGGGCAATATCTCAAGCACTATCAAAATTGAAAGCGGTTTATCCCCCATATGTATATAGGTAATTAGGGTAATATCTCAAGCACTTCAATGCCCGTAATATAAACGATGAAGACAAGAAGTTTTCCAGTTAGCACTCCAAACAAACATTTAGCGAGATTAAGATGAAATAAGAATTGAATATTACATGCAAAGAGTATTTTAAGGATGGAAATATGGTCCTGTCGACACTTGGATTTACCCAAGAGGTTGATGGTTTTCCAGTAGGCAATATCTCAAGCACTTCAATGCCCCTAATATAAAAGATGAAGCTAAGAATTTTTCCAGTTAGCACTCAGAACACACACTTGGTGAGATTAAGACGAATGAAAAATTGAATAATACACGCAAAGAATATTTCAAGGATGGAAAGATGGTCCTGTCGACACTTGGATTTACCCAAGAGGACATCGACGTAATCCTCTACAATTTTATGGATGAGGTCATGGAAGATATAGGTCATAACGTGTTGATAGTTAGTCCCCAAGTTTTTCAAACCGAGGGCGTGACATAATAGCACAAGGTTACCCAAGGGGTGATGAAAGATGTCTTATGTTGGTCTTCTAGTGTGATGAGAATCTGATTGTAACCAAAAAAACCCATAAGAGATAACATCTCATGTCCAACTGTTAAGTTGACTAATTGATCGATGTTGGGAAGGGGAAAGTCATCCTTAGGGCAAGAGAGATTTAAATCTTGAAATTTGGTATAGATGCGAAGATTTCTAGAAGCTTTGGTGATAGGTACAATATTTAAACCCATTGAGGATAGTCGATAGGTTAGATGAATTTGGAAAAAAGCATACGTTGCAACTCTTCTTTGACGAGGAGGGAAACATGAAGGATGTATGTGGAATAGCTTCTTCTTAACCAGATTAGCATCGAGGATGGTGACAATGTTATGAATAACAATGTTAGGATCAAGGCTTGGCATGTCGGTGCATACAGACCATGCGAAGGCATGCCTATTCTTAGATAGGAAAAGAGGTGAAAGGATTCTAAGCTCTTTTAGATCAAGAGATTGGCCAACTTTGAGGATGTTGGGCTCTTGCAGAGTCCCTATATTGATGTTGATGGTGGATTCATTGAGAAGGGTGGAAGTGTCAGGAGGTAAGGTCTTTAAGATACGAGAATCTTCTGCCCCCATGTAGGAAAGGATAAAGTCTTCATCGCTACATTGGAGAATATTTATGGTAGGGGAATCCTCCTCTACCATATCAAGGAATATGAGGGGAAGGGACCTAGTTTCACCCTTGGTATGGTAAGTTACTGGTCTCAAAGTGATGGTGGAGATTAAAAAAAAAATTAGAAGAAAGTGGACATGGTGTCATCCATGTCCATGACGTCATCAGATGACAGGAGGAGTGGATGATGAATCAATGTGCATGGGAGATGTAGAAGAAGAAGCTGTGCACGAGGAGTCAGTGGGTTGTTCCTTGAAACCTAGCTCCAAAATTCTCATGAGGCTTGTAGGAGATTGGTTAATGAAAATATCATGCATACCTTGTTCATAACAGTCCAAGACCAAATCCCTTCCATGTGCAACAGTGGAGGTAGGTATAGGTGAAGGATTTGTTATAGAGGAAATTCGAAGCCATTAGTGTACATGGTTTGGTGTGGGTTAAGGGTCGATGTGGATGAAGGGCAGATCAATTACACCATAGATGAGGTTGGTTTTGAGATGAGGTGGACCAAAGGAAATGATATCCTTGACATTGGATTGATACATAGGAGCCTTATCAGGTTATACCAAGTTGATTAAGGGAGGGAAGAGAATTGAGAGTGAGGAGTTGATACTCCCCCAGAGAGAGACGTTGCATCACATTATCAAGAGATTCGTCATTAGGTAGTTTATATGTAGGTACAAAAGAACTAGTGGATGCTTTGAAGGATGAGTCTTGCTTACAGGGATGATCATGTCATTTGGATGATAGGTCATATGACATGCCTTAAATGGAGGAAGGTAAATAGGGGAGAGTATGGATCTTCCCCTCATGTTCATATTTGATGCAATGATGGAGAGTGGATGGGACACAATGCATGGCACGAATCCATGGGCATCTCAAGAAAGATATTGTATTGAAACTCCCCTTCAATGATGTAGAAGAATTCATGGAGGAGTTTTTCACCGATGCAGATGGGGAGGATAATTGTGCCCAAAGCATGAAGGCAACAACATCATTGAAGGCATGCAAAGAACTGCAGTGATTGAGCAACAATAGATTTGGGAAGTTTAAGCTGGTCGAAGGTATGAGATGAGATGATATTGATGTTAGCACCATTGTCAATCATAGAGTGGTGAGATGAAATGTGTCATTGATGTGGATAGTGATGAAAATAGAGGGAGGTCATGATTCTCAGGTAAGATGTCTGGAATTTTTGAATCATCAAAGGAGATGGTGGCGGAAGCGGTGAGAAGGCCCCAACAAGGGCCGTTAAAGGGGTGGGATTCTTTGGATGAGACTATGGATACACTTGCAAGGCCTTAATAAGAGCTTGTCAATGGTTGGGGGAGATTTAGATAAGCTTAGTAAGAGAATCTTAATGAGGAGCTTGGTGTAGCTTGCCTTACGATGTTCTATTTGATGGTGGCGTGTTTTTGGGTTTGCGGTGCAGCTAGGATGGACACCTTAGTCCTTGGATGAAGAAGGGGATGGAGTGATCATTAGAGAGGAGAAGTAATGAAAACCTTTGATTTGGATTGGTAGATGGTTGGGGCTTGTGAGGGTGAGAACGGGTGGTGATACAAATGACGTCTATATAAAGGGGAGGACCATCCTTAGAAGAGGTAAAAGTAGGAGGGAGGGATAATGAATGAAATTCATGGATGAGGAAGTAGATCTAGAGGTTTTAGAGGTCACAGATTTGATTAGGGGATGGGGCTTGGATGTGGATTAGACTGGTAGGATGGGAGAGGGTGATCTTCTTTAATGAGAAGATCATCTTCTTTGATAAGATTGTCAATGAGGGTTTGGAGGGCCCTACAATGTTTTATGTCATGTCTAGGGACACAATGGTAGGAACATATGGTGTTGGAATCAAACCACGTGGGATTTATGTCCATGTGGATCAAAGGGCTTAATATGGGTGAAGGGTGATTGACAGATGCTTAGAGAAGACGTTGAAATATTTTAGTATAGGATCTGATGGGAGTTTGTGAGGGTGAAGTTGTGTGGACTTGAGGTGGATTTGGTTTGTGAGAAGATGATGAAGGAAAGAGATGAGCCTTACTTTTGTGAGGCTTCGTAGGAGCCTTGGTTTTATATTTTTACTTTAGGTACTTGTGATTCAAATTGAGGAGGAGTGGATGGATGATTTTGATTCAGATTTGGAAGGGGGAATAGATGATTTAGGATGTGGATTTTTGGGGGAGGGATATGATGTTTTAGGATTGATATGACTTGGGTAGTGGTGGATGTTTTGGATAAAGGGCAAGGTCCCAAAATAGAAGGTTGAGGCCCTAAGATAGATGTTTGGATGTTGGATGGTCTTGGATTGATGGTGCTTTGAGGGAGGGAAGTTCCAACTTACTTATGTGGATGAGTGAGGGATTTTTGAGTAGGAAATTCCAAGGTTATTATATTTTTGAAGTGAGGTTTTTCCCTTGGTAGGGGATGATGATGATTTCAACAGAGGGATCTTTAGAGATGGGACTGGTGATGTAGATGTAGGTTTTGTTGAAGATGCAGGGATCAATGATGGAAGTGGTTTTTGGATGATACATTTGATGAGATTGGAAGGAGTTATAGATGGTTTTGAAGATGTTGAAGGTGTAGAAGTGGTAGTAGTTATGGGGAGATGAGGATGAGAGAGAGACAACCTTTAAGGTTGTATCAAGGGAGGATGTCTGTGTAGTAGATATTTGAAGGGGGTGGTGTGGATATGGGGGTAGATTCAATGTAGAGGTGTAGATTTGGATTCAATCAAAGGTACTGGGCATAGAAGGGGTTATAGGCATGGTCATAGAAATAGATGTTGATGCAAGATAGGTACAGATATGGCAGATGCAGGTGTAGAAGATATATATTGGTGGTGGGTCTGAATGTGATAGATGTAGATGCAAGAGATATGGACATAATAGATGTGGATGGGGTGGACATAGATTCGATAGATGTGGGCACAAGGACATGGATGTTGGTGTAGTTGTAGATGTCAAAAGGAATAGAGGTGGGTGAGGTAGATGGAGGGATAATGGGAGTGATGATGATGTTGATTCTTGATTTAAAGTATTGATTATGTGAGCATTGGGTGCTTGGGATGTAAAGGATCAATTTGTTTATTTGGTGAGTGGTTAGGGAATGGTTGTTTGAAGACATCTAAAGGATGGTTAGGAGGGGCATTAGGATTATCCAAGATGAAGGTCCCCATGATTGATAAGGTGTTGGATGAGGTCTTTGAAGGTGTGACACTTTTCAATGTCATGACCATGCGACCTTATGGTGTTTACAATAGTGATCCTTGGTACCATGTATGGGCTTAAGGACACATGTCATTGACAGGGTAGATAGGAGGGAGTTGGATGAGATGTGTAGCCATGAGTTTATCAAATATTGAACTATATGATTCCCTAGGGGGGTATAGTTAGGAGTAGGTCAAGGAGCCCTTTGTGGGGGCTTGGTATGAGAGGTAGATGCAGAAGAATATTTAACAACGACGACATTGGAAACATTTTTAGATTTATCATTGTGATTAGAAGAGATTAGTAAATTATGGTTTCATTTTTGTTGGATCGAATCTTTGACGTGGCCTTGCTCAAGGGCATGAAGTTCCAGTTTACAAGCCATGGTGACATTCTTCTTCAAAGATTTGAAAATATTGGATTTGAAGGTTTGATGAGATATGTTTTACATAGGATTAGGAGAAGAGCTCAATAAGCTTGGTTTGAGGAAGGGATGAAAGATAAATTATTGATGAGACCTTACCACCTAGGTGATGAATAATATTAATGGATAAATGTTCTAAGAATAATTGTGTGATTGGGTGAATGAAAAGAGGGAATGCTAATGGAGAATGCCATTGTACCAATCCAAGGTGAGGATGACCAATGACATGGGGAAAGTATGGAGCATGAGGTTTTACTATCATGTATAATGAGATAACATGCGTGCCTAAAGGCATGGAAGTGTTATTGAGGGTCCTCCTTACTGTTGAATTTTGAAAATTTAGGGAGTTCCCAGTGTGGAGGATAAGGATTTTGACAGGAACTGATGGATGGATGGGCTCATTACAAATTTATTCATAAAGTGAATGATATTTTGGGACCCAAGGTGGTGGCTTCTAGGTTTTACTAACCTACTTAACAAAGCCTGCATAGGGTCATTGGATGTGTGGGGATGAGAGGTTGATTAGTAAGGTTGTGGATCATAAGAAGTGGAAGGATTGGGTTGAGGATGAGATTGATAGTGTTGAGGGTATGTAGGTGATTTGTGGAGGTGGTTGGTAAGGGGGAGATAGTTGAAGGGTTGTGAATTGAATAGGTTGGGAGATAGGATGTTGTGGAGATATGGGGACATAATTAGGAAGGATATGGTTACATTTATTGAGAAGTGGGGATGTTAGATTGATTTTGCATGGGTATGAGTGGGGATGTAACTATGAGGTGGTTGAGATATTTTGGTAGATTGATGATGAACATATGGTGGAAGACACTCCAGAGAGGAGGTTGATGAGTTTGGGTTGATTTTTCAAGGACGGGGTTGTAAGGTGATGACATTTGGTGTGGATTTGGGATGTAGAGATAGGAACCAAAGTTTGATCATGTTACTTCAGGTGGTGGAAGGAGTGGGATGGGATTCTTGTAAGAGTTTGGGTAGGGGTGTTAATGATGAAAATGGATGAGGAGGTGATGGGGATGGAAGAAGTGGGGAATGGTGTTGATATGAGGAAGATTGGGTGGAATGGGAACCACCAGTTGAGTGGATTGATGAGTTTTTGGGGATCGGGAGTGGAAGATTGGTGGGAAGCCAAGTTCATGTTGTGCTATGGCAATCTTGTTCATGGCTCTAGGAAAGAATCACAACGGCGAGTTGAGAGGTGAGGACTTGAGTGGATTTGGGGGTGAGAGTGATAAGCTATAGATTTGTTGAAGAGGGGGTTCATGTTGATGGGAAGGTTGGTGGATTTATAGAAGGGGTAGTCATGAAGGGAAACAGGGTTAGCATGCCCAGGAGTTCTTGGAACTCCAAGCATCCGCAAGGGATAATGGGAGGCCCAAAGGTCTCCAAGGAAGTGGAATAGATGGGGGTGTAGCTGGTCTAGAAGGAACAAAATGGTGATAGAGGAAAGGATTAGTTTCAACATGGGAATGGTTTAGACTAGTAAAGGGATCACTAGAAGGAGTCATCATAGAAATGATAGGTTGGGGAACCAAGAGGAAGTGATCAAAGGAGTAGAAGAAATAGTGGTAAGAGCGGAATGTTTGTTGAGAAAATGTTGTTGGAGGTGGGGATGTTGGATGAGGTAGCTTGTTCCATTTTCCTTTTATTTGAGATCTAGTAAGAAATGGGACATGAAACAAACAAGAACCTATGTAGATTGTTACTAAGACAAAAAAGACAAGCAGACAATGTTTTAATTATCTTGTTTATTTAAGAAGATGTGAAAAATAAAAGAAAAGGCTCAAAGGGAACCTAAGAAATGGACTCAATCTAAGGCTAGTTTCAGGATGTTTTAGATGGCATCCTTGATATACCTGAAGGTACGTGAGGCATAAATATATGATGACTACAAATACATGGCTTGATATAGGGGCCTACCCCCAAACTTCATGGTGCCACAATAGCTATAAGGGTGTTAGGTGCTTAGTCAATATACCGATAGTCAAAAAATTTATAACGCAGCCAGAAAACCACAGTGGTTTTCCTATTGGGTGATGAAATCCCAATAGTTTCATACTGGTAGAAGATGTTTAAGATGTGTAATTTGATGCGTGAGTTTCAGATGTGTGTGAGAGAAGTGGATGCAACAGATTACCTCCTACTTAGACTAGATGAACAAGCAAGTATGAAGGTGTCTCATTTTTAAACCAAAATCTAAATGTTATATTCGATGAGTGGAAGTAGAAAAAGAAGGGAGAGAAGATGTAAAAAATAGAAAATAGGAACAAAATGAAGAATACCTGAATAAACACTTTTTTCATTGTCTTATTTTATTATTAGCAAGCACGTTTTTGATCTAGAAGCAAGCAAATCCACCATGTACAGCAAGCGAGATGAAGATCCCACCTACTGAGGTTAGTGGAAAGAAAGAAAGTGGAATATGAAATGAAATGAAGAAAATAAAGGACTCACTAAAGAGGAAGGGTGGGTCCCACTGGGCGTGCCAGAATGTTTGATGAGATTTCCCACTCTTGTTACAAGTTAATGTAAAGGATACAAGAAATCAAGAAACTCCATAACTATGAGAGGGTTTAACGTGACCTCCTGATGTGGATGACGATGGTGGTGATGAAAATACATGCAGCAAAAGATCCTCATTGCTATGAGCTTGATGTCCTACACAACAAAGAGAAACTAACACAAAAAAATATTAGTAAATAAGATGGTGGGTTTCCTGACAAGGTCTAATCTCCAAGAAAGTGAGAGCTTCCTAGGATGGATGTCAACCCAAGTTTGATAATAAAGACAGATAAATGATAAACGATAAATGATGAAAGGATGAAGATAATAATTTATAAATAGAGATCATGACATAAGCTAGAAATGCCTGAAATAAAGATCTAGTAATGATGATATAATGTTATAAGAAAACCAAACTCGCTTGGGTCGATGATGACCCAAGAATGATTGGTACAATCAACGGTGACCGATGCATAACCGATTGAAAGTGATTCAAGCAGAAAAAGAGTTTCGAACCTGTTATGGGATGTTAGATTTTTACGTAGGGATGGTGATAGATATAATATGATGCAAACTAGAGGGTAGATATGATGAGGGAGCTGGTAGGATTTTATGACAAATTAGGCTAGGTCGACGAAAATTAAGGCCAAGAAAACCAAATTGGAAGTGTCAGGAAAAGGTATGGATAGAAACTGAGTGCTCAAGATGATGGAGGAAGCTATGAGGAATAGAGGTAGATGGTGATGGAGATAAAAAATAAATCTAACATAAGGTGGGTCGATGATGACTAGGATGGGTCGACGGTGACCTGGAGTACATGATGTGGGATTTGGTAAGATGGATGGATGGGAAAAAGGGACTATGCAAAAGCTCAGGAAGAGGCTGACAAATGGGTAGAGATCCAAGGTAAGCTGGTAAACCTGCAAAATAGATATGGTGAAGTAAAGAGAGATCTTCTAAAAACAGCTCAAAAAATTAAAATGTTACATTGATAATATGCAAAGAGTGCCAAGGAAACTTCATAACTGGTGGCTGCTAATCACAAGAAGGAGAGAGAATGAACATATCAAGTTCACAAGATAACCCATAAATCCAATATTTCTTCAGTGTGCCTTAAGAGGGGGGTAGAAGGTGCATAAATAGGGTTGACGGTGACCTAGCTAGGTAACCGAGTCACCGATGACTGCAGACATACTACACATTTGGTAGGTGGAGGTCAGATTTGAATCTTCACAAATGAGAGGATGTTAAGATGGGCATTGAGAATAGAGCTGGTGGGCCATTTTAGGCATGGGTTAATGGTTGCATGGGGAGGAAATAAGAGGGAGTTAAAGTGGTAATGAACTAAGAGGTGGTGGTAATATTAGGAGATCATTAAATGGGGGGATACATAATAATAGGTAGAATCCTAGGGTAAAATAACGGGTGGATTAAATATAATTAGGATACTAATAATATTAGGATGGGCATTAAGGATAAATAATGCGGTGATTTATTACGATAATGGAAGGAATTAAGCTAAGGTATAAGTTAATGGATGATTATATATAAAAGGGGATTAAATAATGGGAAAAATGGGATTTAGGTGGGAATTAGAGAAAATAGATGGACTGAATAGGGAAATGGGACTTTAAAGGGAAAATTGAAATTATAAAATGGGAAAGGTAATGTGAATGTCATGAAGTGATCGTAAAAGGAATTGGACAAGGGATGGGGGACAACGGTACCAAAATTTGGTATCCACAGTTGGAGATGTTGAATTTTCTTTTCCTTCTTTGTCTCCAACTGAGAAAATTTTGCCTCTTTTATTTGTAAAAGAAATTATAATTGGGCAATTATTTCTTGAGCTTGTTGGAGAAAATAATTAACCTTAGAAATAGACAAGATTTGAGGAATAATTATATCAAAATCAACAGGTGAACTAGAATCACCCTCAAGCACAAGTGTTTTCCCTTTATCATGAATAGGTGAGTCCTCAACCATGATTGGTGTTTTATCAATCTCCCTCTAAGAAACAGGGCATGGAGGAGATACAAAGTGAGGTGGAGAAGTAGGAGGTGTCTCGTGTAGGGATTGCATGATGGCATCTTCCTCTTGTTCCTCTCGTGGAAGAACATTTATGTTTGATGTTCATCAAAGGTTTGGATAGGCCTTGATGATTTGAGGCATTTCCTTGACCTTTATAAGGTAAAGGGCCCTCTTTCTAGAACCAAATTAGGTTCAAGGGCATACTTCTTTTGAAATTTAACCCATTTTTTAATCCTGTGATGTTGTTTCACCTGATTCTTAGATATTTCTTTAAAATATTGACGAAATAGATAGGGTAATGGGTGTAGGAGGAATACCTATTGAAATGTTGGTTGTTGGGTTATTGCGCGCATATGACTTCTGAATCCATAGCTGATCATGAGAGCTTCCTTTTGGCTGGGAGGAACTACCTGAAATGGGACACAAGACCACTAGAAAGAGTTAAACAATATGGGTAGTGAACTGCCTAGCGTGTGCTAGATCTGGGAAGTGTGATACTTCCTAGATGGCTGTCAGTCCACTGTTTAAGACAATTTAATACTGGTAATGAAGTAAATCCTATTGTAATTGAAATGATTTAGGTATCTCATTAAAAACACAATAAGAAAGATCTAATCTAACAGGATAGGTTAAAATCATATCCGAAGGTCAAGTAGTTGGTTTTGGTTCTCTGCAGGTCTGACAGAGGTCTCAGGCAGGTCACAGGTGATTAAGGGTGATGTGAGAATAGGTGGGTAGGTCACTGTTCTGGGATCTATTAGTAAATATAGAGACCGATGCCAGTTAAGGGTGACCGATGCCGGTTGGGGAGAATCGGTGCCAGTTAATGTGGAAAATTGGGAATGCCACGGAATGAGATTTGGGTCTCCCTTATGATTGCACAAAGGACTTGGTTGGCTGGAACAAGGTATTAGGCTATTTGGATGGGGTTTGGCAGGGATTTAACGGGTATGTGGAGAGGTGAGTATTAAAGGAGGTCAATGGGTGGCTAAGATAACAAAGGATGACAATACAATGATAAAATGAATGAACCCGAGGAGTAAATTGTTCTACTTACTTGAAATCTAGTTCTGGGTGCTTGTGAGTGATGGATGAAGGTGCTAGTAAGAGGTTGAATGCTATCGAGGATCACCAAACGTTGAAAATATCCTACATGGGCTGCATATGCATTCCCTTTTGCTTGGTTGGATCAAATTTGTGTTGGGGTAAATGTTGGATGGTTGTTGGATGATTGTTGGATGCCTGTGCAAGAGAAAATGTTTGATCTCCTTCCTTGCATGCGTGTTCTCGTGGAAACTTGCTCTAAAAAGATGTGTTATCTCTCAGGAAAATTCCCAATGTTTGCCAACATTTTTTCCAACCTCAAAAATAAGGTTATTTTGGGGATTAAAAGGTGACCGATGGTGGTTCCGTTTTAACCAACGACAGTTAGGGGTAACCGGTGTTGGTCAAGGTAGGATTTCCTAGGTTTGCTAAACTAGGTAGATCCCCTTGATTTTCTAGGATCTCGTGTCATTAACCCATGGATCAGATTAGAAGCTTCTTGTAAGCATGCGGGAATGTAGTTAGAGGGAATGTAGGCATTGATTTTTAGGGTTTGGGTAAGTCTTAGTTAGTTATGACAACTTACTAAGAATAGGTCTTAGGGTGAGTTGGCTTGATGAGGTGTCTAGGTGAGGTGTATGTGTGGGCATTATCTAAATTAAAATATTTCAATAATAAATATGGCGAGGATAATGAATTAATTTAATTAATGTAATTAAATGAATATTAGTGGGGTGAAGTGGGCCATGGCTAGGTGAATGTGATGAAGGTGCTTATTTGTCGAGGGACCAAAGGGGAGTGTGACCTATATTTAGTGTCTACAGATGTTTTTTAATGAAATGGTACTTGCAGATGAGGTGGATGAGGCCTTGGAATTTGAGGTAAGAGGATCCCCATCAAAACTTCTCAGCAGTAAAGGAGACATAGTCAAATAAAAACTAGGGAAAATTAACCTTGTTTTGGGATTTGACCTGACCATGGTGTAGGTGAATGAGGATTCACCAAACAAGGCCTAAAATAACCTCATATTGACCATCACATGTAAAGTATTTAATCACCTATTTAGCTTCATTTTCCCATGTCTCGGGAAAAGTACCCCTTTTAATGCCCTTAGAATTTCCCTTATTGTCAATAACCAATTCTAATTTCTCCTCCTTACCAATAGAAAAACGCTTAATAATTTCATAGCAAGGGGTCCTAAAATTAACTAGTTGCCCATCCTCTGGAATGTCAGAAGTGTCACTAATTATGGAAGGGTTGAACAATATTTTCTTAGATTTCAATTTTGAATGTCCCTCCTCCATGTTCACTTTAAATTCCTCTATCATCTGTGGATTAAATTCCTAGTATAAAAGCATGAAGTCTAGCCACCCTGCTTTCTCAAAAAATGCTAATAATTTCCTATCAGAGATCAATTCAACCAAACTTGTTAGTTCATGGCGGAGCATAATTCCCATGGTTGGTATTTGAAACAAAGCAAGTGATGGCATAGGAATGAAAAGAGCTAGAGCGCAACAATGGGGAAGTGACGACACAAGAATGACAATTTTTCTAGTGTGGGAGTGGGACTAGTGGTAGTGCAGGAATGAAGCGACAATAATGCAAAATAGGGAGAAATAGGGGGGGGATTATTTTATATGGAAACAACACGAATTGGGTAAAATTTCATCAATTGTGATGAGACAGCGATAGCGTGGTGAATAAATGGGTACATGAGAGAGATTAAATGAGGATGAGTGTCGAATTTACAAGGATATCATGGTATATGTGCAAACACATTGGAAATGGTTGAGTCATCATTTCACACAGGCACGACAATTATCACGTCAAAATTAAACTTTTTTAACATTTAAAAGGGAAGCAAGGGCACATGCCATGTTAATAATCACTTGTCAAATTTTATAGCAACACTTTATTCATCGTTTTCTCTCTTTACATGTTGTTTCAACACATTTATTGATGGCATGTTTCTGGGGGTAACCGCCATTGCTGGTTTTTAGCCACATGTATTTTTTTATTATTTTTGTACACACACACACATTGGAAGGAATGCTGTCATTTCTCTTTTTTAACCATTCCTTTTTAGGATGATGGTTGTCATCTCTGGTTTTCAACCATCTCCTTCTTATTCTTTTTGTTGAGGAGTGAATTAGCTTTGAATTGGGTTAGAGAGGGCAACCTTGTCCAAACAATTCATAGTTGCATTCTCTTGTAGCATCTTTTTGAATTCCTCCCTTTATGTTGGCTTTTGATATAACCTCAACCTATGGCCACTAACCAACATTACTCTTCTTTCACCATCAATTGGGATTAGTTGTATGGTCACATTCTTAAAGACTTCCTCAATTTTATATGGACCTAGCCATATGGCTTGTAATTTCCCTTTGAAGTCCTTATATTTTGAATCAAATAAAAGATCACAGTACCCTTTTTGAAACTTTATTTCCTTAATGTGAATGTCATGCCATAATTTTCTTTGATGTTGGATTATCTTAGTTTGATGTAATGCTTGTAACTTCATCTCATCTAACTCATTCAGTTGAAGAATACTTGTTTGTTGTGTTTTTGATAAATCAAAACCCACATTAGCAACTGTTCTTAAGGTCTAAATTTCAAATTCTATAGGAAAGATTAGTTTCTTTCCATAAACCAACTCATAAGGAGTAAATTGTGTGGTTGTCTTCTAAGTGGTGTTGTAGGCCCATACTGCTTCAGGTAGCTTTTGAACTCAAATTTTCCTTGATATATCCATTATCTTTGTTAGATATTCTCCAATTCTTTGTTAGTGACTTCTACTTGACCATTGAATTGTGGATGGTATGGGGATGATTTCTTATGCTTTAGCTAATATGTTTTCACAAAGGAACTAATTACTCCTAACATAAATTGTGGTCCTTGGTCCAAAAAATGGATCTTGGTGCTCCAAATTGTTGGAAGATATGTTCATACAAGAAATATACAAATTTCTCATCCCTTGCATATTAGAGAGCTTGTACCGCAACCCATTTTGTCACAAAATATGTAAAAATCAATACGTACTCCTTCCCTTGAGAAGATAGGTCAACTGTTCCAATGAAATATAATCCCCACTTCTCAAATGGTTCAAAAATAGCCTAGGGTTGGAGTGGCATCTCAAATGTAAATTTTTTTTTCATCCTTTGACATTGATCACATTGTCATACATAGTGCTTAACGTCTTTATACAATTAGGGCCAATAGTAACCAGTTCCCAAAACTTTTTGCATAGTTCTCTTGACTGAATAGTGTCCTCCTGATAGCTCATCATGACATGCTCAAAGTATGTCAGATATCTTGTCTTCAACTACACACTTGTGTAATAGATGGTCAGATCCACAGTTGAAAAGCATGTCATTAGTCCATATATACATCACACTTTGTTTAATTAATTTTTTTATTTATTTATGTGTAAGGAAAGATGGGATCTTCCCTGTTATCAAGTAGTTAGCCATGTCTACAAACCAAAGAGAGATAGTTGATATTGCAAAGAGATGTTTATCCAAAAAATCATCATTGACCTTCTCATCTATACCTGAAATGGTTAGCCTTGAAATAAATTCAGCCACCACGTTTGATTTCTCTGGTTTATCAATAATTTTGATGTTAAATTCTTGTAATAAAAACAACCACCATACAATTCTGCTATGCACCAAATGTTTATTCATTAGATACTTGATAGTAGAATTATCAGTATGAAAAATTACTTCATATCTTGTAATGTAATGGTGAAACTTGTTAATTACATAAACAATTGCAAGAATTTCCTTTTCTGTGGTAGTGTAATTTCTTTCAGCATGGGAGATGATCTTACTAATGTAGTAAATAACATGCATTGCTTCCCCTTCCTCTTGTTGTCCCAGTACAACCCCTACTTCTTCATTGGAAGCATTTGTTTATATGTGGAAGGGCAACTTCTAATTTGGGCCTCTTAAGATTGGGGTATTTGTCAATTTTTCCTTGATAATGTTTTGACATGCTTCTGTCCATTCAAACTCAGAGTCTTTTGTTAGAAGAGAAAACAATAGAGAAGTTAACTTACTGAAATCTAAAATGAATCTTCCATAAAAACCAACATGCCCAAGAAAGATTCTTACTTTTGTTTTATTTATGGGGGATGGAATTTTTACGATGATGTTGACCTTCTTTAGATCTACCTTAATCCCCTTAGCTAAAACATGATGGCCCAAAACTATACCCTGCTCCATCATGAATAGACATTTCTCATGGCTTAAGGATAACTAATGTTTCTCACATCTTGAGATTACTTTCTCTAAATTATCAATTGCCTCTTGGAATGTTACCTAATAAACTGTTAATTCATCCATGTAAATCTCAACACAATCATAACCTAGATCAGTGAAGATTGTTAACATGGCTCTTTAGAAAGTAGTAAGAGCATTACATAAACCAAAAGGTAATACTCTGTAGGAAAATGTCCCCCATGGGCAGATAAAATTAGTTTTATCTTGATCCTTCAATTCCACTACAATTTGATTATACCCACTGAATCCATTAAGGAATGAGAAATACCTTTTGCCAAATAAATTATCCAAGACTTCGTCAATAAAAAAGTAAGGGAAAATAGTCTCGATGTGTTACCTTATTCAACTCCCTATAATCCACACAAACCCTCTATTTCCCATTCTTTTTTGGTACTATTACTAATGGAGAAGCCCACTGGCTATCTGAAGTTGGGTAGATGAATCTGACCTTAAGGAGTTTCTCAATCTCAGTTTTTACAATGTCTCTTAAATTAGGGTTTATCCTTCTTTGTGGTTGTGTGAGTGGTCTAGAATCAATTGTGTAAATGTGATGTGTACAAATACTAGGATGAATACCTTTCATGTCACTATATTCCCAAGAAAAAGCTCGAGGATAAGAGCACAAAATTTTGAATAAGATATTATCCTCTTGAAAATTCAACCAACTATTGACTCCTAGGGTTTTTCCTAGGAAAATGGGCAATTGTTTGGTGTCTGGGTGGAGAGAATTTACCATGGGTTATTCTCTCAATAATGAATTCAAAGGGCACATACGGGGAAGTAATTTTTGGATTGCAGTAATGTTGTGAAAGACACGCTTAGTTAAATCTGTATTTCACGAGGATGGACAGATTATAGGTTGGTTGTTCTTATCCATTATGTCATTTGTTAATTCAATTGGTCGTAGCGCAAGACTCGCGTACAATCCAGCGCAGGACTCATGATCATAATTCTACATTTGTTATGAATGTTCTTGAATTATGACCATTGCCAAAGATGAAACCACATCTTTTGATTCATCTGTATTATCCTTCCACCATTTTTTATCTTTAGTGGCAAAGGGTTTTGCAACTGGATAAATGGATAACCTCTTTGAATCATGCCCATTTGTTAATACCATGTTTCCTATCCTACAATCAATAAGATTTGGTGTAGTGGCTAACCAAGGGCATCCTAGCATAAAAGGATATCCAATTTTATTTTTATCCATTTTAATGACCATAAAATCTATTGAATAATCCCATGATTCAATGGTTATGGTCACATCCTCTATGATCCCTTTGGACTTGGCTACGGATCGATCGGCCATTTGTAAAACTATTGAAGTTGATTGTGGTTCAGGGAGAGACAATGTGGACAATGTGTCAGTGGTCATCACATTAATTGCAGCCCTTAGGTCAATTAAAAATTTTGGGATCTTCACATATCTTATGTAAACTGTAATGATTGGACTCCCACGATCTCCATATTTTAGAGGAGTTATATTCCCTTCCAATATGCTAGCAAATTTTCCATCAACATGGATTGTTTTAGGCTTATTTTTCCTTATTCTTGGAGTTTTAACACAAAGCTCTTTGATGGTTTTATTCAACTCTGGAACTTCTCTAAGAGCCTGCAACAAACGGACTCCAATACTCAACCTTTTTAATCCTTGAATTAGCTATGACTCTGATTCCTCATGGGTTACAATACTACATTTTTTTTAAAGTTTAAATGGAAAGAGAATGTTTGAATTTGGTTCAAATGTTTCTTGAATAACATGATCATGTTGTATTTTTTTAATTTTTCTTTGTCTTCAAGGAATTCTTTTATTATTAGAGATGATTGTTTTGAAGTAGCCTTCCCTGAACGTAGAAATATATTTAAAAAGTCCACAGAGTTTACTGTGGGATTTTTATCTGATTCTATAGTATAGGTCGGGTTACCCTACCTCACATTTTTTGGGTTTACCATAGTTTTAGTTGGACTTTGTGGCTGGGTAGGTTGTTTAGATGGGTTAGCAGTTATAGGCCCGGTCAACAAATCTTGTTGTCCCTAGGGTATTATTGGGTTATAATACTGTTGACATGATCCTTGGGGTGCATTCCACTATTGTTGGAATTGAGGATTAAAATGTTGGAATGGTGGAATGTTTAAATTTTGAGTCTAGGATTGTTGATAATAGTTCATTGGTGCATTCCACTGAGGACTCCATTCGTGTGGGACTTGTTGAGCCCAAGGCTGGGGGTATGACCATGGTGTGTTCCACTAATTTGGAACTCATTGTGTTTTTGGTGCGTAGGACTGATTCTAGTTTGATTGAAAGTTCCATCGTTGCCTCTTAGCCACATAATTCAAATTAGATTCATTTTGTGTGTTATGATTTAAATGATTCTTTAGCAAGGGTAGCAATCCACATTTATCGGTGGCATACTTTAGATCATAGATGAGGAAAATGTTTGTTTTATCTAATAGACAGTCCTTAAGCCCGTGTTTTTTCCTACATCTTGGACAATATATGAACAATAGCTCTGTGTTCCTAGCTTTCTCTCTATCCACAATTGTGTTTAGCTAAACTAAGAGATTTGTTCTTAAATTTGTAATTTCCTCTCTTAGTTTGGATATGTTGCCATTGGCCATTTTTTCTTTTTGCTTTCAAAGGTTTGGGTGAGTCCAGGAGTAGTTCCTACAGAGGTCAATTATTTCAATGAATTCCAATTTATTCATGTCTCCTTCTCCTGTAAGATTAAAAGCTTCTTGTGTGCCCTCATCCAATCCCTTAAGGAATATAGTCTTAAGAAGATTGATATCAAGACAAGTGCCACACCTTTTGTGAAGAAAAAGGAAACAATCAAGATAGTCCTCAACACTCTCATCCTCCTTTTGTTGTATTCTAAAGAGTTCTTCCTTTTTTTCCCTCACCCTATAGTAATATTGGTATTTATCTAAGAAGATTATTTCTATCTACTGCCAACTATGAAAGGAGTTAGGGGTTAGGCCCACGAACCACATTATGGTTGTATCCTTCAAATTTAAAGGAAATAAATTTAATTTATGAGTGTCTGAGGTGTAATCATAGGTCTGGCATAAGACTTTGAACTCAAATAGGAATTTATTAGGATCTTATGAGACTAGTCCCCTAAAGGTTGGTAGAATTGAAGGAAATATATTCTTCATGGGGGCTTGCTCATTAGGGTCCATCTCTATGGGATAGGTAAATGTTCTTCCAAGTGAAAGGGTTTCCATTATTTACACCATTGGGGTTTTCCACTTCATCAACTATCATTTCTTGTTGATCAAGTTGCTCCATATGTTGATTTTTGGGGGGGTTGTAAATTGATTCTAATAAATATACATCTACGGTATTTAGGTCTAAACATAAAATACTATGATATTGAGAACAATTTCCTAACTATAAGTGCTTACTGATTAATTATGTTCCACATACTCCAAAGCATAAAAAAAATCTTGATGTCACTACAAGGTCTTTTATTTCGAAAGAAAGAGTTATGGAAAAGATTTCTAAATGGAAACTTATTAGGGTATGAGGAAGTATTTGAGTTAGTACCTTGATCTTTTCTAACACCTTAAGATTTTCTCGGTAATGGAGCCAAAAAATGATGAGCGTCATTGATACTCGCACTTTAATTATCTCTTGATTTTCAGTTAAGGGTGGTGTCTACGACTATTTGCAACAAAAAAATGATTAAAATTGTGTTGAGCATGTATTTACTAATGAATTCAATCAAACACTATTCTAAATGCAATTAAGGAGTGAGATCTATCTATAACACAAGAGATTATTGAATTCAGAATTAAAATACTAAAGCAAACAAATTCTGGTAAATTGAATAAATGTTGAATAATAGAGATTAGATAACAAGAAATGATCCCTTCACGTTGGGGAGGAGTGGCCCTTGCTCCTTCCCTTTGATTTAGTTTAGAATTGTAAATCACACAAGTCGATTATCCCAGAATAATGAAATTTATTGAATAAAATAATTCTTTTACAACAATCAACGAATTAACTCTACCATTCTACTATAGATGACATTTTATATCAAGAGCAGTCCATGTCACTCTAGAAGAGAACAAATTATTTGTAATAATTAACTACTACTCTAACTGAAAGATCTCTATGACAACAACTGGTTGTTGAAGAGTTACAATTATGGAAGAACAATTTCGTGTCACACTTATATCATATTTATCTTGTTAACTAAGGATATAGTCCTTAATTAACTTTCTGTTGAGATAATTTAGTAGTTCCAATAGATGTCAAACATCATGCATTGAATCCCTCAAATTATGACGACTTCTAGTTGTTTTGTTCATTTGTCCCACGTCTCCAACTAAACTAGATGATAAGTGGGAGTTGCATAAGCCACATGAGACACATTCAATGATCTTTTCATCTTGTTGACTCGTGTGTCAACTAATCAACTCACCTCTTTATCGTCTGGGTCCTATGTTTCACTCTTATGAATCATGTACCTTTGCAATGTGAATCCTGCACTTTAAGCGAGTACTGCACCAATGCGTTCATGGGTTCTGCACTAGTGCATGGGTGAGTCATGTGCTCCAAGGTGAGTCTAGCACTAGAGCATGTGTGATTCCTATGCCAATGCATGAATGAGTCCTACTTTCGTCCATGTATGCATCCTACGATATCTTAAAATATGATCTTCGAATATATTGTTAACACAAATAAAGACTCATTTAAACTAATTTGAAGAAGCATATACAAGATGAAAACAAGATACAAATAACAAGGTTATGCCCAATACTTCCTTTCAAATATACTAAATTATTAATTACAAAATGATAATAACATACTTAGTACAAAATGATGATACTACAAAACGGGGGTTTACGCAGGCATTAATAGGGCTCATCATTTTGATTTAACAAAAATAAACTTTTGTAAAACCCTAATTGTAGAATCATGTATGATAAATAAATGCTAAAATATAGATTTGACACAAGTAATAAGATAATACAAAATGAAACCCTAAGTGCAAGAGAGATAGGAATGGACTTAGTTGATTGCGCTCGATCTAGGACTAATGCAGACTAGGAAAACTATTGAACAGGTAGTGATGTGTGTCATTATTACTCTGAATAAATTTTGTAGGCCACAAAACAGACTGGAAACAGGTGTTCACAGTAGGAAAGGGAGCCTGGGTGCTAATGACCTCTATTGGGCACTTGTGACTATGAAAATGTTCAAAAATTGATCTTCATTGGGTCACACAAATGACACAAGTATTCGTTGTTGATCACATGTGTGTTGCAATATGATCGTCGGGGTACATGTAACCTGTAAAACAAAGAGTCACCTGCAAAACCCAAAATGCCATATAAAAAAACAAAGATGCATTATGGTGATGTAGGGAAAAATTAAGAATCAACCATGTAAGGTTTCATATAATAGCTTCATCTCCTCTCTGCATACGAGGATCTTCCCACTAGCCTAAAATGGCTTACAAATGCTATATTTGGCCAACATCACCTAAAATGGTTCAACATTCACTAGACCCTACTTTGAACCATGCATTCAATTTTTAAATCAACCATCCATTTGATCACTTTTCATAAAAAAAAATCACTTACTCTTCCAATCTCCATTCTCTCTTCTCTAACTCCTTTGTGCTTAACTCCAAATGAGACCAAATTTGATCTTTTAGTATACCTCAATTATTTCACCTCCCTTCCCCTATTCACATACTATAGAAAAACTTACTTCAATCATAAAAATTGACTAAAAGTAATTAAAAACACCAAACTTCCCTTCCTTGTCAAACTTCTAAGTGCCTTTAAGACAATACACCTTCAAACCTTCATGGTTGAGGACTCCTAGAGATACCTAGAATAAGGTGTAAACTTCATTAGATTCCTTTCATCATCCCTATGTTACATGTCAATTTTCAAAACCTAACTCCTTAAACCTCTCTCCTTATCGCCCTTTTACTCTTTTAGCTATCAACGACCTAACTAGCCCTGAGACAGTCCATTTACCTTCATAACTTCCGATGCAATAGACTTCAACCCACAAACTAAAAATTTTTGGATACCCATTTTAGGGTTTTATCTATGTGAGAAGTTTCAAGGTTTAATTCCATGTATAAATGTTACTTGCTTTGCTAAATGGCTTCTCTAATTAGCCCTTACATTGTGTGCTTTGTCCCACTTTAAGATTGCCAAACATATATCAATTTCTAACCCATGAAAACTCAAAAATATTTCTTAAATAGTTAAGGGATATGGCCTAGAATGTTTCTTCCAATTTTTAGGCTTGGTTGTAAATATTTGTGCCTTCAAATGACAAACCCTAGCAATACCTTAAGGGAGGGTTCCTAAAAAACCTAGTAGGTTTCATTTTGTCATAACTCCCTCAAAACTTCGATTCGAGACCCAAAAATTTGATCAAAGGTTTGTTTCTACTTAGTGCACGTGAAGAACTTACCAGGGAAGTTTGAAAACTCGATAAAATCTCTTTACACTCACTTTTTTACTACCCCGACATGTAATTACACAGTTCATTCAAGATTCTAAGTGTTCCTTCCTCTAACAATGTAAACACAAAATCACATAAGAACTATAACTTCCCCAATCTAGGTTCATTCATCTCCTTAGCAATAGAATTCCCCAAGCGTTACCCAATATACCTTTAACACAACTTTCACAATCACACCCCTTTCTTCAATTATACACAGTCACAGTTAGCACTTAACCCATGGTTATTCAACATGCACTATGAGCTATCAAAGAACCCACCCCTTTCAATAATTCAAGAATCATTCCATAGCCTTTATTTATGTAAACCAACTACCTAACTCACCCTTATGCCTTTTCCAAGAGCCATTACAATCATAAATACAATCTCTAGTTTCTTAACCAAAACATAGCATTAAAGCCTTACAAATCGAAGCACTCCATCATTCATTTACATTCTAAGTTCCATTGAAATGAATGAATTTATAAGAGTATCCAGCAACGAGGATAACAATCAAACCTCACACTTTTATAAGAAAGAATCATGTTAAGATAAAAAACAAGAGCTTTTCATTGCTTCATCACTGTATTACATACAAAATTTGATGTTCCTCTCTTTCTCCTTCCTCCCCTTCATTCTCCACCTTAAGGAATCTCTTCTACCTGCCTTTTCTCACCTTCCTCAGAAGGTTTCCATCCTTTTTCTCTCCCTATCCATTTGAGTTCTTCTTTCTTATGTAACATCTTTTTAAGTTCATAATTGATTCTTGATGACTCGTGGACCTTTCATATAACACAAAGAAGGTATTTTACATAATTTAAGCATATCTTAGATTTAATCACACCCATAGGACCCTCACACACTTAAAGACATCATTTTTGAATAATTTTAAAAGCACGTATGGCTCATTACATGCTTTAAATTTTGAATTTTCATTTAGGAGGGAAAACTCCAATTTGAAATTTCAAACTCTTTATCATCTAACTCTCTCTCTTTCTTAGCAACTCACCACAAGTCATCACATCATTTTCAACCATGAATAAGGAGAAATTTGCAATATTTTGGTGTTCTTAAATATTCCCCTGCATCATACTCCCACGGTGGATAAAATTAACTATATCCTTTATTTGCATATTTGCGTCTTCCTCTTCTTTTCTTGTTCTTAGTCTTCTTTCATTGCTTCCACCGCCCTTTCTTGATTCATGTCCACTTGGGTCCCAAACTTTACTTTTTATCCTTTCATTTACTTTGACATTGCTCTATGTCTTCTTGAGTTCCACCTTCACTTTCACCATCTTCAAGTCTTCATTCTCTATACCTACACATACAAACATAACAACAACAAATATGCATGGTTCTTCATCTTGTATGCCACTCTTCATATATTCATCACCTTCCATTGTCGTGTAGTCATCGCTTTCTTTATCAAAATCTGCATTCTCTTGACTCGTTACCTACATGTTTTCATTCACCATCATACCATGGTGTCCTAGACCTGTACCATCCTCTTATTTTCTCTAATTTGCATAATATTGTGCCCAAGAAACTATTGTATTTTCATCTACAGTTGCACTTTACTTTCCTTCATTCGTCTCATCTAGCAAACTTTGCAAGAGAACGTCCATATTATTCATAAAAACTTCATTATAGATTTTCTCATCACCATGTTTATCATTCTCAAATGCACAAACGGATTCATTTTGTACAATTTTAAGGAATTGAATCACAACATCATTAATATCAAGAAATAATTCATTAATATTGTTTACCTCACATTCAATTTTTACATGCTTCACTTCCTTGGCCTCTGAAATTTGTGGGTATTCTCTTAGTTCATCCTCTTTATTTTTCATTTCATCTTCATTTTTCGGTACCTTTTTTGTTTCCTTTATTTTCCATATCATATTTAGTTCTTAATGCTTTATTTGTGCCTTCAAGAAATATATTTTCTCTTACTTGTTTTGTCCTTGCTCACTTGTATTCTCACTAGTTTGCTTTGACTTCTCATCTTCCTTCTTTGTTGCTACCTTTTTCATCCATATAGATATTATATAACCCCACCCTTCAACTAGTTTTGAGTTCTTCTCTTGACTCTTTTCTTCATTCTTCTTGTTGTCAACCTCTTTATCTTTCTTTTACTCTCGTCTCAACTTCTTCTCTTCATCTTTGATCATCTTCATCAATTGAAACCTCTAATTTCTTCTCACAATCTGCATTATAGGCCATTTATATGTCCTCTTCATCACATATCCAACCTCTTCTTTCATCTCACTCTCATTTCTCATCTTTTCTCCAAGCTTCATCAATTCTTCAAGTGACTCTATGTCTCTTTTCAACTCTGTCATCTCATTCTTCATCCATTCCTCTTGTTCCCTTTGTTCTTCTCTGTTCTTTCTTTCTATTTCTTCTAGTCTTCTTTTGTGGTTAATCAACCTCCAAAATTCTCTTATTGCCTCCTCTTTGTCCATCTTCTCTCTCTAACAAGTATTTTTCACCTTGCCTATTCTCTACACCTTGCCTAGGATTAAAACTTGGTCTTTTGGTGCTTTCACACTCTCTTTTACTTTCACACTTCACTTCTCTTCACTCTTCACATGTCACTTCATTCACTACATACAATCACACAACAATGTCAGCCACAAAAAAATAAAATTTCAATCATTAATAAGAGCCTAAAAATCTGATACCAAAATGATGCAGAGACGAATTAAGAATCAACCATGTATTCACTATTCAAGAAGGTTTCATACAACAACTTCACCTCCTCTCTGCATATGAGGATCTTCCTATTATCCTAAAATGGCTTACAAATGTTATATTTGGCCAACATTACTTAAAATGGCTTAAAATTTAGTAGACCATGCTTTGAACCCTGCATCCAATTGTCAAATCAACCATCCAATTGATTACTTTTCATAAAAACTTCACTTACTCTTTCAATCTCCATTCATTCTTCTCTAGCTCCCTTGTGTTTAACTCCAAATGAGACCAAATTTGATCTTTTAGCATACCTCAATGCTTTCACCTCCTTTCCCATGTTCACATACTATAAATAAAATTATTTCAATCATAAAAATAGACTCAAAGTAATCAAAAACACCAAACTTTCCTTCTTTGTCAAAATTGCCTTCTAAGTGCCCTTAAGACAATGCACCTTGGAACATTCATAGTTGAGGACTTCTAGAGCTACTCAGATTAAGTTTTAAACTTCATTAAGTTCTTTTAATCATCCATATGCCACATGCCAATTTTCAAGACCTAACTCCTTAAACCTCTCTCCTTATCACCTTTTTACTCTTTTAGCTCTCAAAGGCCTAACAAACCTTGAGACAGTCCATTTACCTTAATAACTTCTAATGCAAAAAAATTCAACCCAAACTAAACATTTTTTGATACCCATTTCAGGATTCTAGCTATGTGAGAAGTTTCTAGGTTTAATTCCATGCCTAAATGCCACATTCTTTGTTAAATGGCTTCTCTAATTAGCCCTTACATTATGTGTTTTGTCCCACTTCAAGATTGCCAAACATATATCAATTTCTATCCCATGAAACTAATAGTATTTCTTAAATAGTTAAGGGATATGGCCTACAATGTTTATTCCAATTTTTAGGCTTGGATGTAAAGATTTGTGCCTTCAAATGACAAACCCTAGCAATACCCTAAAGGAGGGTTCCTAAAAATATGGTAGGTTTCATTTTGTCATAACTTCCTCAAAAATTTGTTTTGAGACCCACAAATTTGATCAAAGGTTTGTTTCTACTTGGTGCATGCGAGGAAATTACCAATGGAGTTTGAAAACTCGATAAAATCTCTTTACACTCACTTTTTTACTACCCCAGCCTATAACTGCACAGTTCATTCAAGATTCTAAGTGTTCCTTCCTCTAACAATGTAAGCAAAAATTCACATAAGAACTATAACTTCACCAATCTAGTTTCATTCATCTCCTTAGCAATAGAATTCCCCAAGAGTTTCCCAATATACCTTTAACACAACTTTCACAATCACACCCCATTCTTCAGTTATACACAGTCACAATTAACACTTAGCCCATGGTTATTCAACATGCAATATGAGCGTGGAAACTAGAAAGGTAAAGCGACCCTAGGGGTGAAGCGTATGTGTTGTACATGTTGTTGTAGATTTTTGTTGTATTTGTTGAAGGTTGCTTCTTGTTGCGTATTAAGGACGGACTTGTAAAAGAACAGCGAATAAGTACTCAAAGATGTGTATATGAAATGTTTTCATATATAAAACATGCGAAATTGTGTAAAAGTAGTAAATGGAAAGTGTGAACCTGATTTCCGAAGAGTGAAAAGGATAGAAAAGGTCCAGAAATGTTGTAGAACAGTGATTTTTTTTGCAATCTCATGCCAAGAGGGAGTTTTTGGGTGATCTTATCCCAAGTGTGAGTTTTATGGGCGATCTAAGGCCAAGTGTGAGTTTTTTGGGCAATATCACGCTGAAGATTAAGTGTTGGGGAGAGAGGTATAATTTTATTATCCTTCCATGACTGATTATACACCACTACAGATGGTGTGATCCTATTTTGTTCATGTTGTCTCTGATTTATTTCGAATGTATTGTTAGTTCTTATTTAAATGGAGATATAATGCATTCTACTTTCTAGAGGACTGTGCAAGTATTGTGAAATTGCTCTATAAACCATTGTGAATTGTGTTGATATGAGAAACTAAGTATGTGTGCCTCAAGGACATTAGCACCCAATGGGGGACATAGGTGCCCATATACTCCTATCTTAGCTTAGACACTAGTGTCTATGTTGTACTGAGGACCCAAGTCAGTTTCTAGGTCATTCTATGACTATATGACTATTTAGTTCTTGTATTGTGTATGCCTATAATGTGTTGGTGTGTGTATTTTCCACATCATTAGGTGAGTCATCTCACTTAGGTGAGATCGTAGGTCCACGTGTCATTTAGGGGTCATTATGAGATTCTCTTATGCGTCAATGCGTCAACACGTCAGTGCGTCAGCGTGTCAGTGTGTCATATGCATCATTGGGAGTTACACTTCTATTCTGGGAATGTAACTCCCCCTCTCTACTCGAGTTTTCATGATTGCAGCACTGGGGGTTACTTGGCACCTCCTATATGTACACGTCTTTTGATCTATGAGATAGAGGAGAGTTTTATGGCTTAACCAGGTTCTGCTCGTTTGTTGAATCTTTGCATGCACATTCGGTTGATGCTCACTCCTCCCAAGATCTCTTCACGCTGCCATTTGCATGTCCGTTGATGTGTAAGTCGTCCCTAATGATCCTCGCTTGCGGGTTTTCAAACCCTCTTTCGTGGTATCAGAGTGGATCTTGTGGATCCGTGCACTCATTGGCATTTCTGTGCGTGTTTTCTGGCTTCCGGCGTGATATATAGATCTCTCTCAGCGTGTGTCGTAATGGATATTCCAGTTGTGCTCTTCTTGCATTGATTCGGACATTTATACTTCCGTTTGGGTTTGATCGTGGTTTGTTTGGGTTGTTGTTCAAGTTTATGGTGTTTTTCAAGATTCTAGTGGTTGTCTTTTTGGGTTATCTGTGTACTTCTTGCTGGTTACAGGTTATGTTAGGGTCTAAGGAGGAATACAAGTTTATTATTTTGAAGAGCCATTCTAACAGCTCACCGTACTCTCATTGGTAGACAACTCATTTGCTTACACGTTGCTCGGTTCATAGTCGAAGTGGCTCTTGCTTCATTGCTTGTTCACCTGCGTTGAAAGTTTGCTCGCCATTTAGATCTCTGGTGGTGTTCGCTGAAGGAATCAGCTGTGGTGTTTGCCATTTGAATCTGTTCTTGGCTGCATTGTTGTTCTTGGCTCACCATTTTTTGTTATTACTGTTGCAAACCTGCCTTGTTCCCTTCAAACGGCTCCTCCAGCGTCCTCTTCCTTTTGGAAAAACGTTTTTTGACTTTGCTCAGCCGTTTTTGGGCGTTTTGGGTCTTCAAACGGCTCCTCCAGCTTGTGCAGACCTGCAACACTTGCTCCCAGCACCTCCAATGACCATTTTACACATCTCTAGCAACCTGCAACCTGCAACATCATATTCTACGGCTCAATCTTTGCTTGAAACGTTTTTTGGGCATTTTTTGGCGTTTTTGGGCGTTTTGGGTCTTTAAACGGCTCCTCCCGCTTGTGCAGACCTGTCACACTCCCTCCAACACCTGCGAAGACTTCTGGGCACGTGGCAAGCACCTCCCACCTGCATTCTGGTTAGCACAGCTGTAAAATAGCGGTTACACCAAGTAGAAGTGGGACGTGGCATCTCCTTGTTGTCTAGCTCCTTATGTGGCCTTAACACTCCAAAACTTGGGCCCACCTTCTTTTTCTAATGTTTTAGGGTGTTAAAAAAAATAAAACATTTCATTTGGCATGTAATAATTTTATTGTAAGGCTATTTTGACTTGTATTACTTACCCTTCCTACGCTTGTCAAAGACGGAGGGCAAGGTCTGGGGCTGGCAGGAGGCTAACTCCCCCTTGCAGTCAAAATAAACCCCTGTTAAAATTTCATGTTGTTTCCAACGAGTAGTCACATGATACCCTTTGCACTCGTTCTGAGCACTTTTTTAATGCGTTTGCAGCATCTAGTGTATTTTTCCATCAATTGCGGGAATCGTTTTAATGCAATAACTTTTGACTCACTGCTTGTTTCTAAGCACTTCCTTGGTCAAAGTTGCATGATTTTCCGCACTTTACGTGATGGAATTGTCACTTTTGTAAACGTACTACTTTTATAAAGTGCCACATTCTGGGGGGGTTACTTGTACTCTTGGGCCTACACACGCAGACGCATTATCGGCCGAGTCTGACATCTTGCTTTTGTGCATATTGTATTTTTCATCATGGAGAGTGCTCTTTCTAGATGTGAGCATCATAGGATCACCTTACAGCCTCCGCCACTTCTCACCGGGAGAGAGACCTATTTAGCTTGGCGTGCTTCCATGGAACGTTACTTTGCCTATGAGGGTCTTTCAGCCTTCTTACTTGGGCCAGTTCCTGCACCTACTGATCATCGTCATCTAGAGGACTTCCTCGACACTTGTGACCATGTCTTTTGTCACGTGATGATGCATGTCTCTCGTTCTCTCTGGTTTCACATGGCAGACTCAGATCCACCTCACATTATCTGGAGCATTCTTTAGTCCTTCTATGGAGACCCTTCACATACTGCCGCCATCGTTGCTGTTGCTGATTCAGTCGTCTCCTCCATTTCTTCATGTGATGACAATTCCCCTGACACAGGCTCACTTGGTTCTACTTCTGATGATGAGGATTGTGCATCCAGTTCTGATGTCGAGAGTACTACAGAGGACTCTTCTCCTCTTTCTCTCACTATTCCAGAGAGTGTTGACACTTCCCACATCTCATCAGATATCGAGCAGTCCCCTTCTTAGTCTTATACATTCATCACAGCTGCCTCTTTTCCACCTTCAGTGTGCGAGGCCCTTTTCACTCCTCTACCTTCATTGGATGACTCATACCTATCTGACATCACTCTTATGTTTGTTGAGCCCCCTCATTGGGACGAGTATCTGCCTAACCTTAGTTGTCTTTTCACAAAGTCTACTTGTGATGATCTATAGGTCCCTCATCCATCTACAAGTGTTTCAGAGGAGTTCATCATTTCTGTTGTTGGGAGTGCCCCTTCTGGGACTCTTACCACTTCCACTTTTCCGGAGACCTTCATTGATCCACCCTCAGCTGTGGATCCCTTTTCTGTTGTGGAGGATGTTTTGTTCCCTTCACATCACTTGGACATCCTTTCTGCGGGTGTTCCTCTTCACTCTGATAGTTCTACGCATGTGGCATTACCTTTGGTTCCTTGGCACTCACTCACTAGACCTATGTCACACTTCAGTGCACCAAACTCAGAGTTCTTCGTGTTGCTGCCTTCAGTTTCCTTTGTGGAGTGGGCAGACTTCCAACACGTCATTTATGTCCTTCCTAAGGGTAGGCACATAGTTCGTTGTGGGTGGTTCTTCTTCAGTCTAGAGGCAGACGATCTCGTCATCGACATTCTTCTAGGAGACTTCCTAGAGTTGCAGAGTTCAGATCCGTCCATGGCATCTTTTGCATTCCTCTCGTCTCCCTCTTCTTCTCTCCTCTTCTTCTTTCTGAGAGATTGCCTCCTTGTACATGGGTACCCTTTCTGGCTCATCTATGGCCGGGACCCATATTTGGCATCTTTCTTAAATTAAAGAGTGTGTTGTTCTCTTGTGGTGGATGTTTTTCCCATTGGGTTTTCCTTCACTGCTTGGGAATTCTTCTTGTACATGGGTACCTCATCAGGCTTTGTGTCGGGACCCATTTCTTGTTTCTGACTTTCCGCCTCATCCTAAGTTACGATGAAGGGGGGGTGTTGGTGTGTATATTTTCCACATCATTAGGTGAGTCATCTCACTTAGGTGAGATCATAGGTCCACATGTCATTTAGGGGTCATTATGAGATTCTATTACGCGTCAGTGCGTCAACACGTCAATGCGTCAGTGCATCGTATGCATAATTGGGAGTTACACTTCTATTCTGGGAACGTAACTCCCCCTCTCTACTCGAGTTGTCATGATTGCAGCACTGGGGGTTACTTAGCACCTCTTATATGTACACGTCTTTTGATCTATGAGATAGAGGAGAGTTTTATGGCTTAACCAGGTTCTGCCCGTTTGTCAAATCTTTGCATGCACATTCGTTTGATCCTCGCTCCTCCTGAGATCTCTTCACGCTGCCATTCGCACGTCCGTTGATGTGCACATCGTCCCTCATGATCCTCGCTTGCGGGTTTTCAAACCCTCTTTCATAATGTAGCTTTGAACTGTTGTATGGGGTGACTTATACACCTAATGTATGCCCCCCTTGTTTGGGGTGCATGTGATGTCGCTAGGACTATGCGGCCCAAAGAGAGGACCTGATGCTGAACCAAATTGTATCCTTACAGGGGGAGGAATGTGCATGGTAGAAACCAAGGCACATGCAAGGAATATGGCTATTAATATGTGTTAGTAGAAAAAGTCGTAAGCATGCAATTAAAAAATAGTGTAATAAGCAAGTGTGCATACAAGATGGACCATGACAAGTGGGTTTCAAATATGGGACATCACTCGCAATGTCACAAGACAACCAAGGCCGAAGCGACCAAAAACATACAAACAATGATCAAACAAGACATATGGCATAACCCGAAAACAATAACATATAAGTAGAAAGCAATGGCAAGCAAAGTGTAGCAAACAACCAAGGTGGCAAATAGTTCCTGAAAGGAAAATGCTCTACATGAAGCACCTGTTACCATGTCAAAAAGATAAAGAGTATGTCAAAGCATGTGTGTATCCATATGAAGTAGTGTGCTAGTAAGAATAGGAAGTAGTATAAGATGAAATAATAACACATGTAATGTAGGAGAATTTAGATGCCCCCAGAAGCCTCGGTGGGATTGGTAAGAGGTGCAGTGTCACACATCATTACAACGTGTAAGGATCTGCAAGAAGTCTGCATTCACAACTAGAAAGCAAGTGGACGCGCATGTGTATATGATAAAAATAATGACAGATGGGATATTTGGATAGCATAGTAAGCAACGTGTACATGTAAGTAAAAGCAAGCAAGAATAAGTGCAACCAAGATATGCAATATGCAACGTGTGAATGATATGGAATAGTATGCAATGTGAATGTGATAGGGGTAGCATAACCCTTAGCAAATGTGTATGAGATGAACCATAAAACAAGTGTGTGTCATCAGGAAATGGTTTAATAAAGTGAGCTAGATAGAATAGAATATGAAGTGTAGAGCATGAAAAGTGAATGTGATGAGGTTCATTTCAAATTTAGACCCTCGAGAGTCAAGTATGAAACGTGGAACTAGAGTGCATCATAGGGTAATGTGCGGTGTGAAAATAGATGATAGAAAGATGAATCATGAAGCATTGAGCATGAAATGTGTAGTGGATGTGAGGTTCATGAATGTAGTATGCCCTCAATAGTCATGTGTGAACCTTAGCACAAGAGTACATCATGGGGTAATGATGATACAAGTTGTGTAAGATTTCTTAGAGAGATTTAGATATGAAGCATGGAGCGCAACAATGGAAATGATAGATAATTGATGATGCTAGGAGGGGGGAGGAAGTGTGATGCCCCTAAATGTGTCAACAAGGGAGAGCTACGTGAAGCTATAAGAGAGACATTGTGAGGGTGACGGAGTTTGAAATGTATTATAAGAAAACATATTGTTATCACAATGGTAGGTAGGAGCAAGAGTAGAGTCAAGGCCGACTTTTGTATTGAAAGGAGGAAGTAAAAAGAGGCCCTCTAGATTTTGTTGGTATTTCTTAGTGAGTGGTTTCTTATTTTGGATTGGTAATATCATAGAAGACTTGAGAAGAGGAGGTATGGGACTGATTTTGAGAGGAGTTTGCCTAATTGGAATTGGTAATATGGTAGAAGACTTAGTAGGAGGAGGTGATTGCTTAGTTGGAGTGGGTTGCATAGGTTGTTCTTGAGTGACCAAAAAGAACATTAGAAGTGATGGCATGATGCTCATTAGATATAGATTGAATATGATTTAGGAACACATTGGGATGTAGTAATTAGAGATGAACACGTAACAACACTTTGTGTAGCAAAAAAAATGAGACCATAATGTTTAAGGTGACCAATTTGTCGTTTTAGAGCATAACAATCATTTTGATGATGTCCATTGATTTGATGAGAATTGCAATATGGAAAACCTTGGTATTTTACAAGCTGATAAGGATGATAGTAATGAGTATATGGCAAGTTGATTAATCAATGAGTGAGGAGTTGAGGAAGGATATCATGTTGCTTAGCATTGAAATCAAACTTGAGAGGTGTGGGTAGCGGAAAGACTTGATGTTCACTTATATGAGCACATGTAGCAGACATAGAATTAGGATGAGGAGTACAAGAAGAAGTAGTGTGGGCTTGTGAAACATCCTTGAGATGTTGGATTTCATAGTTAAGAGATGTAGTTGTTGTTTCCATAGCTTGAATTTTGTCTTGAAATAAAGAATGTAAAGCTTGAATGCACTCTAGGATGGAGGATTAGGAGCAAAAGAGTCATCAAATAGACGATAAAAAATAGCACTTACTTAAGCAGGGGGCATACTGCGAGGAAGATACACAGTGTCTAGGGCTTTTTGGAGAACATATTTACAAGATGGGTGCATTTGAGGCAATCGATTCAAGGAGACTTGAGGAAACTTAGGAGCCATAAAAGAAGAAGAGATAGAATAGGGATCCTAATGACTGATCACGAGTGGGGTTCACCAAATGATTTAACAAAAATAAAATTTTGTAAAATCCTAAATTCAAAGTCATGTATGATAAATAAATTCTAAAATATAGATTTGACACAAGTAATAAACTAATACAAAATCAAACCCTAAGTGTAACAGAGATAGGAATGGACTTAGTTGATTTGCGCTCGATTTGGGATTGATGTAGACTGGGAAAAATGTTGAACATGAAGTAATTTGTGTCATTATTGCTTTGAATAAATTTTGTAGGCCATGAAACAAGCAGGACATGGGTTCCTACAGTAGGACAGGGGCACCTAGGTGTTGACGACCTCTATTGGATGCATGTGACTACGAAAATGGTCAGAACTTGATCTTCACTTTTTTGCACAAGTGTCACAAGTATTCATTGTTGATTGCTTATGTGTCGCAATATAATCGTCAGAGTACCTATAACATGCAAAATAAAGCTTCACATGCAAAACCCACCACATCAAATCTAGAAAAAGAAAGATGCAATATGGAGAGTCAGAGTGACCTGATCGGTCACCCCGACAAAATGAGCTTACAACCAAGCACTGCACCACATCTCAGACTCCATGTAGTTATTTTCAGTGTGTGAAAGAATCATGCCTTAGGATGCCCTTGTGCAAGTGCACTTGATAATAAGCTAGCTAGATGTCACAATGTAAATATATGTGTGGATGTCAAAATGAAATTCCCCTTTTGTTGGTGAGAAAATTTATCATTTGGGAAAATTAGGTGTCTCCACCAATGTTCATGAGGCTACGTCCCTTTGCATTGAATGGTGTAGCTCCCATTATTGAATGATAATTAATTTAATACAACCTAAATGTTGTGGGTTTTCCAAATAGGCCAAGGATCACAAAGGGAAACTCCATTGAATCTATGACAAAGTGCTTATACGGGGTACAAGGGAGCAAATCACAATGATAAGGGGTGAAGGAGAGAAATTAGGGAAGGAAGGTTACTCGTGTGAGTAGGTAAAATTGTAGATTTTACACCCAGTAACCAGAGTAGTTCAACATTCAATATAGAGGAAATCAACGATGAATCTATCTAGTATGACGGACAAACCCAGACACTAAGCTTTTAGATTCATCTATCAAATATACAAAGTTTTTACTGGATCATTATGCTTGCAAAGTGCATAAAAGAGAGAAGTAGAGGAATACAAGAAAAGGATAATGGTAGAAATATAGATTTTATTTCATGTGCATTGGTAATACAAAGCTCAACAACAAATCATAATACACTATTTCTACAGAGAACTAAATTTTCAAGATCCTTTGGAATGGAGAAGCCATACCAATTTATGGCAATATGACTTGATCCTTCGCCTACCCCCAACATGAATCTTCATGGTCTCATTCAACTCGTGACTTTTCACCTTCCAAGGAAGTGAGAAATAAGCTCCCTTTTTTATAAATTAAAGGGATTTTTACAATGTAACTTTATGAAGTCACTTAAGTGAGTGAGACAAAATACAATGATTATGCCCAACGAAGAATTAGAAAGGGAAGACAAGGGAGAGGGAGAAATATGGAAGAAGGGATAGTATGTCATATCCGACGAAGAAACTCCTTGTGAATATGAACCTTGCTAAATCATACCTCCTGATGATGGGTCTTTGGAGTGGGTTCATGTTCTTTGAATTCCTTATTGAATCGAGTTATCGTAATTGTCAACTTATCAACCTTTAGAATGAAAATGCATCCCACCACCCTAGTCCCTGTCTTAGGGACATCACTGATCCTCTTACATTGATGAAGCCATCCTTCCTGATCCATTGCAATTGCAACAATGTAAATTCTGATAGTGGATAGGGAGTATAAGTTTGTCTTCATTGAAGGAGAGAGTGTCACATGCCTCTTTCTTGATCAGCTCTTAGAATGAAATAATGAGTTCTTCCGATGATGAGTCCTTAGTGAGCGAGGGGAAGTCAAGCCTCTTAACACAATTATAGACATCGTTCAATATCTCAAAAACATGTTGTCAAAAAGAGTCTCAGATATTACATTCTTGAGTATTGCATATTTCACATCCATCACACGGATCCAAACCCAAGACAAGTTCTCTACAGTAGATGCGAAGGCACTCTTACAAATGAGGGTGTGAGAGTAAAAGGAAATCATCTCAGACATCAGTGGGAACATCTCATCAAAAAGATTGAGCTCTTTTTCAAACTCCTCCTTTACTTCTTTGACTTTGAAAGAGATGATTTCTAGGAATAATGCCTTGCCTTGCTCAATGATTTTCCCCATCCACTTCTCATTGGCCTTCCCCTGCATCATGTGTCCTTGGGACATCTTTACTGCCTTGGGGTAGACATTGTTGATAGGAGGAATGTCTTTGACCGGAAGAGAGAATGTTGATTCAGGTTCCAGGAAGGGTTGAATGTAAGCACTGAGAGATTTTACATGTCCCTCCAATTACACAATTATTTTCTTATATTCTTTTCTCTGAGCAAGAATGCAGAAAGAGAATTCTTTGAATAAATGAGAATCACCTTCATGGGAAGCTTGACCCAATGAGATGCAAGTTAACTTGTAGTCTGTGATGGAGTCATGTCTTCGATAGGATTTTCAATATTAGGCCTAGCAACATCAACATATTGATTACCTGAGGGGCCACTAAAGAAGTGAGATGTTGTGTAGGACTTCTTTCTTCACTTGGAATTTAGGGTTCCTGAGATTTCTTTGAGACTATGTACCACAAAAAGTTGTGTTGTCCTTGGCTCACTACTACTTATTTATTAAATCCGTAGAAATAGCTCATCGAGTGTTGACATGATGTTTTTCAATGGAGCATCCTCAAGAGCTTGTTGTGGAATCAATTATTGATCACCACGGGGAAGTTATGACATATCCGATATTTGGATGCTCTGCATTGAATCGATCTTGTTTGACTTATGAGGTCCTATGAGATCTCTAATGATCTTTGTCTGTTTGCGAGCTCTCCTGGAATATGGGATCAATTTGTGTTCTTTGTTCATTACCCTCACCACATGCTTGTAAGTTTCTTCTTACAAAAATTTACCTCAATTAAATTACTTCAAACAAATCAATCAGCTTACTTAATCAACTCAACTCAAACAACTCACCAAACCCACTTAACCAACTCACCACGAAGGTGTGGATGACTTAAGCTTGATTGATGAGTTATGATGGCCAAAATGATGCCTTAGGCCTTTTATAAAGGGTGAATTGATTTGTTTGAACTAGGAAACTATCATACAAATATGAGGATGTCAAAAAGTAGTGATATGACTGAAAATGGGGCCTGCTGCAACTTTTTACATTCAAAACAGACACTTTCTATTTTTAGCAGGTGAGAGCTAGGACCTACTATTTCCAAAGTTTCACTATTTTTTCTCAAATATTGACTTCTTGATCATCTTGCATAATTAGTTCCACTCTATTGGTGATGCTTTTACATTTTCGAGCCCTTTCTATTTCTAGCAAGTTGTTTTTTACTTTTTTGCTTTTTTGTTATTTTTGGAAAGGTGTCCTAGTTTTTCATTTTCAATGTTCTCTTTGAGTGCACTGATTTGAGGGGACTCATTATTTTTAGTATATTTATATTTTTATAAACTGGGGATGATAGATACTTACTATTTTTAGAAACTACATTTTTACACATCGGGTTGTAATGAAAATGGCATCACTGAATCAGGTTCCTTGTTACGATCTCGTGCCTCGAATTTCAACTCAATCTGCCACACTGAAATGCTTGGAAACTAAAAAAGCACATATTAGGGAATCAAACTCAGGTTTTCTGCCATTAATTATTTAGATCATCCTCTAGTATGTTGCTACAATTTTCTTGAAGGCTCTTGGGTTTGAGAACAACTGAGAAATCTCACCCGATTGCGTTCAGTGGATTGAAAGATACAAGCTTTTAAAATTTCAATGCATACAACTCTTAAAAGGATTTTGTAATGGTTTCTTGACGTTATACCAATTTAAAGGAGGTTATTACTCAACATTCATGGTTCTTAGTTAGAGGTAGGGCACATTTTATTTTCCCATTTATCCCCACTATCCGCACCATCCCGGACAGTTAGAACAGTTGTGACAATTGGGACACCAAAATGCGTCATGCCCCAAACTTTAAAATTCTTAAACTGCTAGAAACTTAAAATGGACTTTCCCAGAGTTGTGGGAGGCCTTTTTAGGTGAAATTTTATATTAATCTGATTGAAAATACCATTTTGAGAATAATGTAAAGGTTTTGAATATCTAATTCAACATCCTGATCCAAAAAATCATGCATTTTTATTCTAGCCCGTGAGGTGAGTCTACACAAATAAGCACTTAGGTGTTGTGAAGGCTATGATTTTCCCATCATGTAGAGAATTAAAACATATGTCTAATGGTATCTTGTTTACCTCTTGACTCATCATAGAGCAAATCAGCGCCTAGCGTTCAACTTAATATTTCAGGAGCTTCGCGATGAAGGATATGATTTTCCCATCATGTAGAGAATTGAAACAAATTTCTAATGGTATCTTGTTTGCCTCTTGACTCATCACGGACCTCCTGAAATCTTCAGTTGAACACTAGGTGCTTTTTAGCACTGCAATTTCCTTAAGCCTTCAAGACTCACTTTCACTGTCATGATCCCAACACTTTTGAAACTTTCCAAAAAATCCCAAAAACTACTACATTACATTTTAAACTCTTTCATAACAAGCTCATATGACTTTAGGCCTCTTGATTAGCTCAAGAGGATGTATACCTGGTTCCGAAAGGGCTAAGGAATAACCTTTCTAAGCTTAGTAACTGATTTCCAATCTTGCCATTATTGCACTGAATGGAACGGGTGACCTTATGAACACATTGTAGATACTTGTGAAGGATGGACATCACATTGTGAAGCTTTTCAAGGATAGAGGGGATCATGACTCAGAAGGTGGGATGATCTGAAGGATAACTTAGGAGGGGATTTGAGCAAATTTTTAAATACTAGGGTATAGTTGTCATGATTCAACATTGAATTTTGTCCTTGAAAAATCTCATGAAAACAACCAGATCTAGCTTGGGGACATGTTGTGGATCAAGCATATTGAGGAAATAGAATGCATGAACCCTAGAATCTCAAGATACATTGTGGACCAATTCCTTATCCATTGGGATATAGAAGTTATTTTTTCCAAACATGCACAAACACAAGAAAGGGAAACACACCAGAAGCAGAAAACAATACACAACAAAAAGGGGAAATATATACATGGGAGGGATATTTACAAAGGTGGGGAAAGAATGTACACATACCAATTGAGATGGGTTGAGAGAAGTATACACCATCATGGAACAATAGACTAAAATTCGGTCTTTGAAGCTCAAAGGTCACTATCTGATCATACCATGCTCTTGTGATGGCTTTGCATGGCTTGAGAAGAATAAGAAACACAAAGAATCCATATATATATTCTCAGTACACTAAAAACATTCTTTCATCCAATGAAGAATTTGTCACCTTCTTGAAACTCTTACATATTGTGATTTCAACTTGGTGTCCCGCGATCATGAGACACCATTTCTCCATGTCTTTAAAAGTGGGAACATTTATTTTGTCATTGAGACATTCATCCTCCTTGAATTGCAACCTGAAATCATCTCCTAAATCAGCAAGGCACTCTGAAGGAGTAAGAACAAACTGATTTTCTTCCTGTTCAATAGCTTATTTGAACATCTCATTTTATTTGCTCTATATAAGTGCTTTCAAAAATAGAGGTTACATCATTGATTTAGAGGCCTTCATCACCATCAAGAAATTGTTGCAACATGAAAGCATGTTCAAGACAAATCAGAACTCAATAAATGGTGAGTGCAATCTGATTTTAAATTCTCTTGGCAAGAGTCATGCACATTCTCACTTTGTTGTTCAGAACAAATTTTATCAATATCCATCCACTCGAAATTGGTTTCGACATCACTCTAAAATTACAACCCTTGATTTAGTCATAGAAGCATTCTTCACCCTTAAGTGAATATTGTAGTGTGGATTATTGTTCCAAATTGGTATGCCATCCAACAGTGGTGAGAACAAGTTCAATAAGACTCCTGTAACTTTTCTCCTTGTTTAGAACAACCGTCTTCAAATCAAATCAGCTCCACATTTTTCTCACTATCATCCTTCATGGTGGAGATGTCTTCCAGATTGGGAATATTTATCGTGGATTCAAGAATTTCATTCCTCTCACATTCATGATCTTCTTCACAAAGTGTGAAAGAGAAAGACATACTTTCACATTCGCTCTCACTGGCCAATGCATTGGGGAAGACATCAAGCTCATCCATCTGCTCCTCATCAACATCAAACATTGGTGTGTCGAAATGAGAAGCAAAAATTGACTCATGCCTATCTTGCATCTTTATGGCTCGAGTTAGAGATCTCGAGGTTGAGTCAAGGCTCTTAGGTTTCTTCTACATCCTTCAAGATGTCCTGCACATTTAACTCTTCTGAGTTTTCCATATACTCATCTTCGTCCTCATTGGAAGAACATTTCCATTGTGCCTCTAGGAGATGGTTGGAAATCTGATCTACACATGGCCAAATTTCATCATGAAACGTCCTCATTCACCTCCTCTATGTTATCTGTCACCTGAGGCTCACCTTTTTACAAGAACATGCACACATGATTCTCCACATTTTCTGATAAGGAGAAGAGATCCATGCTTCGTGAGAAGGGCACTCCTTCAAACTCAAAATACATTTCATCATACTCTTGGTGAGGAAAATAGATAACCATGTTGAGGCACCAATACAGCAAGAATTTTAAACTTTATCTTTATTATTCATTATTAAATATTCTTACTCATATGGAAAATGAAATAATTCATACTCACCATGATGATCAAAATTATGCTCCTTTGGTGAGGATGATGGAGTCAAATCATTAAGGAGGGTATGTTCTCATATTACTCATTCTCCTCATCTTTAAGAAAGGAAATTACCCTCTTCCATTTATATTATCCATGATTGAGTTAGGAAAACAAGTTTGATTCTTTAATTTCCTCCATCTCCTATCATTCGAAATTTCTTCATCACTTGAAAAGTCAAAGATTAGAAAGAAAATTATCTATGAATACCTTGCATTCCTCATCTTGAGTCCAAGGTGAAGGATGTATTTCTTGAACTTATTCATGATTGAGTGGAGTCTTAAAAAAGCATTGGATCTTCTGTAGTGCATAAAAATAATCCTCCTCGCTTGAATTCATTGTCTCATTAGGCATGGGATATTCTTCGAGACAGGAAAGAGTTGATGAACAGAGTTACTCAACCTCTCATGTCTTCTTCTTATCATTCCTCTAAGGTAATGATTTGATTTTCATCATAGAAGGTTCAAGGATAATATTTTCTTCAGAAGCGTCCAAGAATATTCTAGGGACGAATACCTCATAGCATGAGACAATCATCAAAATCTTGCTCCATAGGAAAAATATTCTCTTCTTCATTTAATTGAGGAAGTGCTTTAAGATGTTCATACATTTTTTTGTAATTCCAATGACATATTTCAAAACTTCATTTGTAGGATTCATGATGATAGGATTCCCGTTTTCAACATACCAAAGTCCTTTGTAAAAATTCTCCTTTAAAAACTATCCATTTCTTTAACATCATATGCAATAAAATTATTTAGAGGAAGGGACATGAAGGACAATGTTCTCAGACTTGTTAGTTAGCTATGTGAAATTTAAAATTAAGTTGCCTTTCGTGAACTTTGGACACAATCTTCTATCCTTCATAGATCCTTTTGTATCTCTTTTGAATATTCTTCATCCACCTCTTAGATTCTTGATTATCGACAAACAACAATCCCCCTTTTTCCCTCTCGAAACACTCTTCTTGAACTATAATCACCATGACCTGATAATGGGATCTTCAAAAATAATAATTTTCTCCATTTTGGAAAAAAAAATTCTGCTCACTGCGGACATGGTACGGACCTTCCTTCCTTCAACTTTCTTGGTTTTACAAGAGATGTTCTAGTATAATGGTTGATCAAATATTTGCATTTCTCAGTAATCCTCTTCTTCTTCTTCTCACTCATGGGTATTTCACTCTAATCTAGAAAATTATTCATTGTGTTATGGGAAATGAATGTGACACATATTCATTCCTTGATAAAGTCACCTTCAAAAATTATTCTTCTTTGAAATCTGATTTTTTTGTTTTTGATTTTTATATTTTATTTGTATTTTTTAGGCAGCGATCTTTTTGGGTGCACTTGGGCAAATCTCTCCCCAATGGAGTCACTAAAAAAATTTGGTGATAAAATTTGTCAGTTAGGAAAATTAGGTGTCTCCACCAACGTTCATGGGGCTACGCCCCTCTACATTGAATGGTGCAACTCCCATTATTGAATGATAACTAATCTAATCCTTCCTAAATGTTGTGGGTTGGCCAAATAGGTTGGGGATCACATAGGGCCACTCTATCGAACCTGTGGCAAAGTGCTTGTATGGGGTACAAGGGAGGAAATCACAACGATGAGGGGTGAAGGAGAGAAATTAGGAAAGGAAGGTTACTGTCATGAGTAGGCTAATTACAGAGTTCACACCCAGTAACTAGAGTAGTTCAACATTCAATATAGAGGAAATCAATGATGAAGATATTTAGTGACACAAACAAACCCAAACACAAAGTTATTAGATTCATCTATAAAAGAGACAAAGTTCTTACTGGATCACTATGCTTGCAAAGTGCATAAAAGAGAGAAATAGAGGAATACAAGAAAAGGAGAATGGAATAAATGTAGCTTTTATTCCATGTGCATTAGTGATAAAAAGCTCAAAAATAGATCACAATCCATTATTGCTACAAAGAACTAAATTTTCAGGATCCTTTGGAATGGAGAAGCCATCCTAATTTATAGCAATGTGAATTGACTCTTTGCCTACATGACTCTTCATGGTTTCATTCTAATCCAAATGATATTCTAAGTGCAGATGATCCCTAAATCTCCACAAACAATTGCAACACTGAAGAATGTTTCGAGAGCTTTCTGTCAATATGAAAAATGCAAAAAAAGGAGCTCGTATGCACAACTTATGGTCAGCTGCAATTTTTGACCAACATGCAAAATTTGGGGCAACACGTAGGTCTACTGATGTGGACGAATCATAATGTGACATGTGGGACAAAATGGGTGAAGAGTAAAAATTTGTGTTTTAAGCCTCCAGTTTGACACATGTTTTCAAAATGGTGGGCCCCGCTATTTGTTGGCTGAGGGCCCTCAGCCAGGTTCGGCACACTCTTTTTATGGAGGGGTGCCTTGACCTCCAACTCATTATATCACTGTATTGATATTGTTTATATATGCCACTATATGTCTATATCCCTTACATATGGAATTTGTTAGTATTGCAGGGTTGAATTACTGCTATGTAGGTTTGAATTATGCATTACATTGGAACAACTCGATGAACAATTTAAAGCTCGGTGGGGTGGTCAACTCCCCGCCAAGTTGGTCATATTATCTCCATATTGACTGATACAGTCTCCACATAACCAAACAAAATCACCTCAAAGCTCGGCCTTACCAACCGCATTGACGATCAACCAACAAAGCCACCGCATATATATTCGAGTAGAGTACTATGTAAGGTCGAATGGTTTAACTATTTGGGGTTCCACCGGTCTCCATGTTCAGCTTTGGGTTTTGAAGAGCGGTTAACCCGGTTGGTGGGCTTGAAATTGGCATGGGTTTATTTTTCCCACTCAACTTTTATTTTGTTATTAAATACATAGAGAAACAAATACTTTTGAAGTTATACGATTCGTATCATATCTTTTCAAGAACAATCTTATCAATCTAAGGAATATCTATATTGAAAGCCCATAAAAACAAATTTGAAATATGTCATCCTAAGCTTTATTTGAGTTTAACCCCCCTCATAGAAATTATACAAGAAGCTCCGAATTTTTGTCTATAATTGCTCGCAGAACTGACACGTACGAGATCAGATCGTCAAAGGATATTCTGGTCATCGACGACAAAATTGATGTTTTGATTGTATTTTTGTTTCCATTATGTTCCGTTCAATAAAAGAACCATATTCGACTAGACCTAAAATAAACGATTTAGTAGAAATAAATAAATAACACTAATATGTAGAGCCATGTGATCGTAAGCTTTATTTCAGTTTATCCCTTATTTTTCACCCCCCTTCATGCAATTTCTACAAGAAGCCTTGATTTTCGTCTAAAATTTATTGCAAAAAGATGGACAAGCCTTTGCAATATTTATTCGAAGCTCTTAAAGCCCTAGATGTGTGTAGATCCAAACCAAACCAAATCGAAGGGGGCACCATCACCCCTTCTTGCACTGTAATATCTAAAAAAACAAATTATATATTTTTCTCCTTCTTGCGTCAACTTTTTAACACTTATCAATTTATTAATGATGCAGGTGCAATTTGGAGAGTATTTATTTTTTGATTTTTCTAACTAATCATATAACACAATGCTTTTTAAAATCGACGCAAAGTGCACTTGCATGAATAGTTCGGTACCCTCATCATTAATTTGACTAATACGAGTACTCCTTTCCCTAACGTCTCATGTACATTGTGCATTCAAATTCCCCTTGCTTTTACAAGTTCTCCAACTACAAAATGGAGTCAACATATGCACATTCAATCGGGTATTCACCTCAACAACATTTTTTCTCTGCTTCTTGCATTTTCTTGTATCTCCCTCTACATTTTATGTGACATCTACCTAAAAATGGTTTTTATCCTTTTTACGATTACCAAACATGTCCTGCTCTTCGTATTTCATATATTTTCACATTATCCCCTCGATTATTCTTTCCTTTCCCATCCACTTCTCCACCCTCAAACACGCATTTTCTACACCCCTCTTCCTTCCCCTCCATTTCTCTTCATTTGGTTTCACTCCTTCACTATATCCCTTCCAACGTACACATTGTACATTTCACGTATGATTTCTAGTTCTAATCTTTTCCACTATAATTTTTTTTGAAGAAAAGAGATCTTGTATTATATTAATTTAATAATATACAAGATTACTTTCAGCAAAAAAAGTGGGTGGTGCAATAGCATGCCCCAAAACCACAAACAAGCTAGGCCGAGCCTAGAAGAGCGAGAAATAAACTGAAAACAAAAACTAGGCAGTGTATAAAAGATTACAAAGGACCAAATCAAGCAACAACAACAAAAAATCCTGAAGCGGGTGGATCATGGTCATTTGGCTAGCCCGAGCCTAGTAGATCTTCCAGCATCTGGGATATCCCAGCCAATGGGATTTTCTTCTTCCAGATCCACCTCTCCTCGAGTGGGGATGGCGAGGCTAAGATGAGGGAACTTGTCGGAAGACGGTGCTGTTGGGGGCAGATTCCATCCATCGGCAGTGCATTGTGGGGAGGCTGCAGGAGAGCCCCACCCATGTTGGCGAGCAGATGACCCCCAACCCTGTTGGTGAGTTGGAGAAGGACTCATTTGTTGATGAGGGTGCGGTGGCCCCCGTCCACGTGAGCAAGCTGACGAATAGCTCCTGTGATGGACAGGGCTTGGGGAGCACCAAGCTCGGGTGAAAGCACACCATTGTGAACGCCTACACCAGCTACACCGACCACCATGACCAAGAGGCGAGGAGCGCCGAGTTGGCGAAGGTGACATATGAGAAACATTACATGGGGCTTCCCCCCAGTGTTGCAACAAAGTTTGGAGGTGGTCCACCTTTAGCGCAACTTTGTTTGCCTGGACTTGAATCTACAGCAACACATTCGAGATCACCGTAGATTTGTTATAAACATAATTTTTTTATCAACTGCAGAATTAACAAAGAAAAAATCATTTCTTTCTCTCCATAACCAAAAAAGAATTTCTCCTCTGAAAACATGCCAAATCTGGGTGAACATAGGAAGAAGCTTGGGATTATCCCATAAAAGGATATGTTACCAAGTAAAGCAGTGCAATCTAAGCGGAAAGAAGAATGAATGGATCCAGTTTCAGGTAAGCTGAGCTTTCAGACAAAACAAGAAAAGATGCAAAATAGTTTCCAAATGGGTACAAAATGGGCATCTGGGAGTCGGGATCCCAATTTGAACAAGGTGAGCCCCGATAGGGAGACATTGGTGTAGAATACACCAGAGAAAATGGGAAATTTTGGGCTTCACATAGATAGACCAAACGGTGTCAAATCGCTTACTTCAGATAGATGAAGTGGAGTGAATTCCCCATCACATGTTGAGTTTATCCACCATGGGCAGATAAGGCAAAAGCCAACGGTAGCCTTTACTTGTTAAGTAATTGCGAAATGGAGTATCAACATACCATTTCCAATCCATCCACCAAGGGAAAGAGGAACACAACTATTGTAATGTCCCCATTTTTGAAGACCCTTAGCCTGTCATTCCCTGTGGGCTTTAGGGATGTTGCAAGGGGAAAATTATATTAAATAATTTTATAATATTGCCTGGAGAGTGATTTTAATCATTTGACATTATAAAGTAATATTTATTTAATTATTTAATATTTATGGAGCAAGTAATTATTTAATTAAATTCCCAAAATGCAAATTAAAAAAGGAGGAATTAATTAAATAATATTTAGGTGGCTTCTAAATATTAAAATCACCCTTTTAAAAAGGGGACGCCACACCTAGGGGAAATAAACTTCTTTTATTTAATAATTTCCCTCTCCTAGGGATTTAAAAATTTGTGCCTCCTTGCTTATAAAAGGAGTGTTAGGATCATTGTTAGACTCATGTTATGATGATATTTATTTTATGCTCCATGCTTGGAGTTGGGATGCATGCCCATAAAAGCTCTCTCTCTCTCTCTCTCTCTCTCTCTCTCTCTCACGTGGGAAGTTAGTAAGTTGGTGTGATCAATTGAAGTATTCTCTCTTGTTCCATTTGTTGAGTTATCTTGTGTTGAAGTATGTTCTTTATATGATTTATGCTTGCAAGCATTGGCAACTTGTTTGGATAAGTGGTGCATTTATTTGAGAAGGATATTTGGATGTTATTGATGATTATTAGGTATTTTATGATCTGATTTTTAATGCAGTAAATTTATTCTAACCCTAGCAACCGAGTTGAGGATTTTAGGGGCTGTTTTAGAGGGTTTTCGGCTATCACAAAATTCAGATCTTTAGTTCTTTGGAAAGATCTTAATTTATAGAACAATCTGCATTTTATTTGGCGAAGAAATATTGAGTTTTGAGTAAGATATCAATTTTATAATATTTCAGCTGTCTGCAGGCTTTTCTGGGTACGGTAAATTTATATTTATTTCAGATCTGTAGTTTGGGGTTGATGTAATATTGAATTTGATTATATAAATTAGGAGGAATAAGGATAAATTGATTTCATAATTTTTGGAGGAGTTTTTGTGCCCTAAAAGTGTTGGGTGACCTACTTTTTAAGTCAAAATTAGGGTTTAGGGTTGGCTGTGTGAAATCTAATTTTTGCATATTGTTCTTCATATTTTTGTGACCCAAAATCCAAAGTTTGAAGATTTTTGCATGAACAGTTAAGCGAGAATTAATTTTTGAAGTTTACAACAGTTGGGGCTTGGAAATTAATTACTGTGCGTGATCAGATTTGTGTTAATTCCTAACTTGTCCTAAAAGGGGATATTACAACTATTTTGTGTAACATGTGGTTAGGGACCGAGCTGATCACCTCATTATAACTAGCCTAATCCTGGCTGGATAGCCGAAAAAGAGTTTTAATTTCAGGCCATGAGAACCAAGATTGTGAGTGTTTGTAGAATAAATCTTGAATGGTGTGAATTACGTGTTTGAAAAAAATTGTGCGCGAAGATTCTCAGAACTTCTGTAAGACATTTATCCTGCGCCTGGAATATCAGAGACCATAAGAGGGACTGATGGTTAATGGAGTACCCATTATGAAAACTGTTACATTTCCATTGAATCCAGTGTTTGATGCATTCCCATGCTTTCTAAATGGTATTGAGCACAAAGATGCAAATCACTTTGTAAGGCATCGGGGCTATGAGTAGGTTGATAAACTCCAAACCTTTCCATGCAGGGTGGCCATAAGGTGAACCTTCTTCAATGCCATGTTGCAAGAGCACTTTCCAGGCTTCTTGGTCAGTGATGATTATAACAATCCATTTCACGCAGAGTGCTCGCCCTTAGTGTTGAATGTTAATAAGGCCTAGCCGCCCAAAATTGTAAGGAAGGCAACATATCTCCCAAGCCACACGATGAAAACCTCTACCTGTAGAGGCGTTAGCCCACAAAAAGACTTTGAGCAATTTTTCTAGCTTTTGAATAGAGGCTTTGGAAGGAACCCAACAAGAGGAGTAGTAAATGTGTGTGGCTACAAGAACTTTAGAACATATTTGGAACTTCCCTGCCAAGGATAAAGGTCTGCTAAGCATATATTCTAGTTTTTTGGCCACTCTTTGAATAATACATTGCTAGAGCTCGGCTAGAGAGGCTTGAAAAGCAAAAGGAATACCAAGGAATTTAAATAGTTTGTTGTGAGCTAAAACCTTCCATTCAAAAGTGGCGAGCCAAACATGCACATGAAGGAAAGATTGCTGATGGCACTGGGTTTTTCACCATTAAATGGATGAACCATACGCTAAACAAAAAATATCTAGGTAGTGCATGGCATTGAAAATGTTGGCTTCATCTTCAATGAGTATGAGAAAGGAATCATCTATGAAGTGATTATTGAACAATTGAGAATTGGTCACATAAGGTAGTGTGATTCCCCTAACAAATACCCAAATCCTTCGACAACCAGCACATAAAGCATAGGAGCCAAAGGGCAGCCTTGGAAAATGGAACAAAAAATCCCAAAGGGTTCCGAGCTTAGGCCATTAATAATGATCTGAGCAGAGGCATCTGCAAAAAACATTCTGACAAATTGAATAAAAATGGGGCCAAAGCCAAGGGCTTGGAGCATGGTAAGAATAAACAACCATTCAATCCAATCATATGCTTTCTCAAAATCAATTTTTATGAACATGAAAGACTGATTGGTTTTGTGAGCCCATTTCATGCCCTCCCAAACAACAATGATGGTGTTTAGGATATAACGTCCCTGAATGAATCTCGTTTGTTCTGGATGAATAACATCAGGGAGGATATTGCGAAGTAGTATAACCAAAGCTTTGGAAATGATTTTGTAGGAGACATTCAACAGGGTGACAGACCACTGACAAGTAATTTGCTCTGGGTTTCCTTGTTTAGGAATGAATTTAATATTCCTTGTTATCCAAAATGAGCCCCTTGCTTATTTTGGCTAACTTGCCTTCATTTTTTCCTTCCTTGTGCTTCAATATTCAAATTTTAAAACATTTAAGGGACTCAAAATTCTCTAGAAATGGCTTCATCAGATAGATAATTTTCTCACCTTTCCAGAAAGGTAAAATTTTCCTTCTAACTCCTTGTACTTTTCAAGTTATGGCCCGACGGAGTTTTTTGGGGAAAATTTCCCTAGACAGGCTCGCGACCAATGAGAATGTGCCACGTGGTGGTGGGGGTTGGGATGGTGGAGAGAAGTTGAAGAAATTGCCAAAGAGTTGGAGAAAAGGGTGAAAGGGAAAAAACCGGCCCATGGGCCCGTGGAGGAAAGGGAAGGAAATTTGCAAAGGCCCACGGCTAATGTGGAAGCGAACACGTGTCCCCGTGGTGGTGGAAGTCGGGGCCAGCGAAGGAATTTTGGGTTTTTTTGTGAAAATTGCAAAAAGGGTGAAAGGGAAAAAATAGCCCATGGGCCCACCAAGGAGAAGGATAAGGGTTGGTAGAGGCAAGGGGGGAGAAAGGAAATTTGAGCCCCCGGATGAATAAGGGGCTGACATGTGGTAGCGGCGGAGCGAGGCGCGGGGGTGTTTGGGGAATTTTTCCCAAAAGGAAATCAAAGGAGAAAAAGGCAGGTTTAGCCTACTCCCATTAGTGAATCAGAGGCTAACATGTGTCTTGGAGTGGTAGAGGCGTGGAAGTTTTTGGGAAAATTTTCCAAAAGGGAAAATTTTAAAGTTTGACCCCGCCGACCTAATTTTGACCCTGTTTTTTGCCATTTTTGCCCTAAATCTTCAGAGGGGCATATCTTTTGATCCAGAGCTTGGTTTTTCATGTTCTTTATATCACTGGAAAGATGGTGAAATTATCTACATGTTAGAGGGTTAAATTTTGAATTTTGATGGATATTTTTGGGAGAAAAATGAGAAAATATCTCTGGCACGCAAAAAATATAGAAATGACATTCAACCACCAAATTTAATGAAGTATGGGTCGTTTTTTGGATCTGCAGAGCAATGTACTTTGGCATATGGGTTTTTCCATGAAGCCCATCACTTTACAAGTGAGATTGAAGGGATTTGATTGGTGGTTGAGCTCATAAATCATTTTTCCCACATTTTTTGCTTTCTCTTCTTCTGCTTGGCCATTAAAAGCCAGATTTGGCTCATTTGTAAAAGGTTGGATGTTCTTGCTTCTGCAAGCTCTTCTTTTCCCCTTAGCAGGTGGATTTGAAGGAGTTTTAGACCTCCCATGGAGATTGTAACATGTTTTTTTCCTCTTTTCTATTGCAATGTATTGTATCAAATCTGGGCATGATAATGTATGTTTTGTGATCAATTTTCAATCCTCTCATGCATTTATTATTGTCTTCTGATCCTTCATTGCATTCTGGTAATTTGTGCATGTTTTTTTGCAGCAATATTCATGATTTGTGTCTATATTTTCAAATCAAGGAGTTTAACACTCCTTTGGTGTATCACCTCTCTATTTTTTCTTAGTTTTGTTTCCATTTCCATTGTTTCTCTCAACCCTGTCTCCTTGGTAATTTTAGAGTAGGAATTTTGAACCAGAACCTCTGCAAAATTGCATGCATACACCTAAATAGAGGAGTAAGAACCAACTTTCTCTAGAGAGATTTCCCCATTTGCAAGGTCCCACACCTTGGAGAAAACTCAATGTTGTGCATTCACACCAAATGACATTTCCTTATAAAAGTAGATCCATAGGTCATTTTGGGGGTGCTGTGAATTTGCACTAACAGTTTTGGCATGCCCGGTGGGACCTTAGAGGTCTTCCACTTCATCTTTTGTAGGTTGGTGTGTTCTTGTGAAGATTTTAGCCTTTGGAGGCAATTGCAAACACATCTAACGACTCCATTTGGTAAACAACCCATCTCTGAAGTTGCAGACCTTCCTTTTCATTCATTTTCATTCATTTTTCATCCATTCTTCCTTCCATCTCTTCCATCTTCTTTCATCCCATGAAGTTGTGCAATCATGACTTCATTTTCATCATGGAATTCACATTTACAACAGTAGTGCCATCCAAATCCACCTCCAACATGCTTTACAACTCCTTCAAATCAGCATTTTGAGTAGATTCAAGATCAGCATGCATACCCATATGAGTAGCAGTGCCAAAATCAGTTTGGCTATGGTTCTTTCCAAGAGCAAGAGGTATGCATATAATGAAGAAAATCAAATGCAAGATGCTGATTTGTTGGAGAAAATCCAAAAAATGGAGATTGGCATGGTGCAATCCAGGGCTCAAGCACAAATGAAAGCATTTGGAATCAGTTGTGGAGCACCTTGTCCATGGGTGGGACCTTTTCCAAGGCATTACAGCCCTCAAGAGAATCTTGACTTCATGATTGCAACGCTGCCATTACTTGTAAAGTGGACTGAGGGAATAGAGGTGTATGAGAGGAGTATTCAGCAACCTTGTCAATGGGTAAGCACACCATCTCATACTCTTTTCTTTTCCTCTTTCTCAATCTGTATCATTTCAGCAGTGTCAAGCTTCAATTTTCCCATATGCTGTCCCAAATGTTGATTCCATTTCTCCATCTCCTAGTCTTCCACCCCATATCAATTCTTCTGTCCTTTTCCCTTCCAAACAGCCATTCCCTCCACAAGAGAAAAAAGAAATTTCTACCTCAAGAAGTCCAACACCACAAAAAATAATGCAAAATCAATTGAGTCACAACCCACCCCTCCTCTTGCATTCCCAATTCCATGTTGGGAAGATAAAATTGAAAAATCAGTCAAGGAAAACAGCAAGAAGAAGAGCCAAAATAAGAAGAAAAAATCAAAAGTTTGGTGAAGCTTGGCTCTCAAATTTGGGATTACAAAAATCCCCTTGATGGTGAAGCCAAAAGAGGAAGTTGGAGTTGAAGCAACAGTGGTGGTTGAGGCTGATTTTGCAGCAGAAGAAGAACAAGAACAAGAGGAAAAGAATCAATAGTTTGTTGGTGATGAGTTTGGTGTCCATGTTGGCACTTTGCCCAAAGAAAATGCTGATCCAATTTGCACTACAAAATCAGTCATTGTGGAGGAAGAAAAACCAGCTCCAAACCCCATTGAAGAGGAGCAAATGGATGAGATCAAGTCAGTTTTTGCAACAGTAGAAGAAGGAAGCATTATTGATACATTTTTTCTTTCATTTGAAGGGGCTGATTTGATTGATGAAGCCATTATGGAGGTGAAAAAAATAGGTCCAAATTATGAGCAAAAGGAACAAGAATTTCCATGTTTCTCTCCCACTTCATCTCTCCAAAAATCAGATTTCTTGGATGAATTCGAATTGGCAAGTTGCATGTTTGAAAATGAAGTTACACATGGTGAAGAAAATACATATTTGAAGGTCACCATGCAAGAGGGAAAAGCTTTGTTGCAGCAGGACATCAAAGAGTTTGATGGTTTATCAGACTTAGAGGAATGTCTTGAGGAGGAGCCAGCTGAAATTACAACATTCTCTTCTCCACCATTCATTCTCCAACATCAAGAGCCTGCTGCCACAAAGGAGAACATTAAAAAACAACAGCCTATTGTTTTGTGACAGCTCATTGGAACCAAGATTGGAAGGTATTAATCTTCCATGTTCTTCATTGGAGGAAGAAGGGAAACAGCAGGAGAACTTCATCATTTCTTCCACACCATCCACCCAAGAAGGTCCACAAGAAGACTCCATTTTTGGAGTTGAAAATCAGAGCTATGGGCATATCAAATGGATCATACCTTGCCCAATAAGGTATTTGGCTTCATTGGAGCCAAAGGAGAAGTCACAACCAGTCATGCTTGCTTCTAAGCATGAGGATGAGCTACAAAGTGTCAAGGATCAACTGCAATGCCTCTTCAATCCAAATGCAGAGCAACTAAAAGAGGTATTGGATTTGATTTCAGTTGACACCTTGCTGATTTGGGTAGAAGACCAGCTTCTTGTTGATTTTCCACTCATCCTAACAGCCATGATCAGCTCCAAATCAATTGCATGGCTGCCCATTTTGAAGAAAGGAAGCTATTTTGCACAACTAGTTACAGGGTTTGTTTAGCTCACCTTTGCTTCCAGTTAGAGTAGAGTAGGTAGGTTTTATTTTCAGTAGAAGAAGTGCTTGTGCACACTCTGCATGTTCCATTTGGAGCATGTATGATTTTTAGTTTTGTACATAGTTTTTGTGGTGCTGGTTTTTGCTCTTGCATAGTCCATTGCAGTGGCATTTTGGTGAAAACAACTCCAGTTCAGTAGGCTTCAAAGTGGCTCAGAGGGAAGTTTTCAAAGTTTAGATCAGTTTGTAGGCTACTACTCATGACTCCATGCCCAATGGATGCTTCAAGGCAACTGATCACTTCATCTAGCAGGCAGATGACCCCTCTAAGTCACCAAATTTGTTATCCAAAATGAGCCCCCTACTTATTTTGGCTAACTTGCCTTCATTTTTTCCTTCCTTGTGCTTCAATATCAAATTTTACACATTTTAAGGACTCAAAATTATCTAGAAATGGCTTCATCAGATAGAGAATTTTCTCACCTTTCCAGAAAGGTAAAATTTTCCTTCTAACTCCTTGTACTTTTCAAGTTATGGCCCGACGGAGTTTTTTGGGGAAAATTTCCCTAGACAGGCCCGTGGCCAATGAGAATGCGCCACGTGGTGGCGGGGGGGTTGGGATGGCAGAGTGAAGTTGAAGAAATTTCCAAAGAGTTGGCAGAGGGTGAAAGGGAAAAAAATGGCCTGCGGGCCCACTGAGGAGAAGGGAAGGAAATTTGCAAAGGCCCGTGGCTAATGTGGAAGCAACACGTGTCCCCGTGGTGGTGGAAGTCAGGGCCACGGAAGGAATTTTGGGTTTTTTGCCAAAATTTCAAAAAGGGTGAAAGGGAAAAAACAACCCATGGGCCCACCGAGGAGAAGGATAAGGGTTGGTGGAGGCATGGGGGAGAAAGGAAATTTGAGCCTGCATGGATGAATAAGGGGCCGACACGTGGCAGCGGTGGAGCGGAGCGCTGGGGTGTTTGGGGAATTTTTCCCAAAATGAAATCAAAGGAGAAAAAGATAGGTTTAGCCCATGATCCCATCAGTGAATCGGAGGCTGACACATGTCTTAGAGTGGTGGAGGCATGGAATTTTTTTGGAAAATTTTCCAAAAGGGAAAATTTTAAAGTTTGACCCTGCTGACCAAATTTTGACCCTGTTTTTGCCATTTTTGCCCTAAATCTTCAGAGGGGCATATCTTTTGATCTAGAGCTCAGTTTTTCATGTTCTTTATATCATTGGAAAGCTGGTAAAATTATCTACATGTTAGAGGGTTAAATTTTGAATTTTGATGGATATTTGTGGGATAAAAATGATAAAACATCTCTAGCATGTAAAAAATATAGAAATGACATTCAACCACCAAATTTAATGAAGTATGGGTTGCATTTTTTTGGATCTGCAGAGCAATGTACTTTGGCATATGGGTTTTTATCCATGAAGCCCATCACTTTGATAGGTGAGATTAAAGGGATTTGATTGGTGGTTGAGCTCATAAATCATTTTTCCCGCATTTTTTGCTTTCTCTTCTTCTGCTTAGCCATTAAAAGCCAGATTTGGCTCATTTGTAAAAGGTTGGATGTTCTTACTTCTGCAAGCTCTTATTTTCCCCTTAGCAGGTGGATTTGAAGGAGTTTCAGACCTCCCATGGAGATTGTAACACGTTTTTTCCCTCTTTTCTATTGCAATGTATTGTATCAAATTTGGGCATGATAATGTATGTTTTGTGATCAATTTTCAATCCTCTCATGCAGTTATTATTGTCTTCTGATCCTTCATTGCATTCTGGTAATTTGTGCATGTTTTAGTGCTGCAATCTTCATGATTTGTGTCTATTTTTGAAAAGCAAGGAGTTCAACACTCCTTTGGTGTATCACCTCTCTGTTTTTGCTTAGTTTTGTTTCCATTTCCATGTTTCTCTCAACCCTGTCTCCTTGGTAGTTTTAGAGTAGGAATTTTGAACTAGAACCTCTGCAAAATTGCATGCATACACCTAAACAGAGGAGTAAGAACCAGACTTTCTCTGGAGAATTTTCCCAATTTGTAAGGTCCCACACCTTGGAGAAAATCTCAATGTTGTGCATTCACACCAAATGAAATTGCCTTAGAAAAGTAGATTCATAGGTCATTTTGGGGGTGCTGTGAATTTGCACTAACATGCCCGAATTTGTTTAGATGATTTCTTGGCTCTGAGAGAAAGAAATAATTCTTTTGAAACTCGATTGCCAATTTTGAGCTAGTGTAATCGGGCTCGGATCTGCGTTCCCCTAACATTGTAATTGTCAGCAATTTGAATTTACTGGCGAAGCTTTGCAATTTGAAGTTGCAGAGTTTTAGAGAAAGGATCGCCTTGAAGCGTCACCACCACTCAACTAAGAGCCGAGGTAGTCGCAGAGTATGAGCGGCACCTGATTTTGGCCAGCTGTCTGCCATAGATTATAAGCAATCTAGTTGTCTGAGTCATCACGTCCTCCCACCATTGAATCCAATTGGTATGCATAGGTGGATGATAATGTTGACAATGAATAGGTCAGGGAATTAAGTTCCACACACATTTGATATGATTGAGTGTGGGCCCATGCTGCATCAAGGCAATATTAAGGAAGAATTGGCCTTTGTGACAAAAAGCGCGTTCATCATGCCAAGTGATACGAAATCGTATTGGAGAATGATCTGAAAGGACAAAGGTAGACATGACCTCCACTGACATGGAATAAATGCTATCAAACTCAATAATCTTGAGCTGACAACATATCTTTGTCGAGCCATTTAAGTACTTGATTTGTTCCTCCTCGGAGATTGGACCAAGTAAACCATGCTTTAGACGTGAGAGGCGTTAGGGTCATAAAACCCAAACTTGTTACGTATTAAAAACCACGCCTCCCTTTCGCCAGCTGTCCACCTCATCAGCAAGTGGCCACATTTATCAGTGGGTGACTTAACCATATTAAAATCTCCACTTATGACCCAATAAGCATTGGGAATTGTGTAGGAGATCCACCGCCACAGATCGACCCTTTTGGCTGCATCGTTAGAGGCGTAAATATTAATGAGGCCAAAAGGGCAACCATCAACATTAAATAGGACCCATATGGCATGGTTGGTGGGGTCGATGCCATGGTCAATTAACAAGGGCCACCATTTGGGAGCAAATAGGGAAATTAAACCCCACGCACTGCTTCATGATTATTGCAGAAAGCTAGGATGTTAGGCCAGATGGAATTACAAACGATCTGTAACTGAAAACCTGTAATTTTCACCTCCTGCAAAAACAAACATCCAAATTTACAAATCTTTGTCGAGTTTCACGAACAACATATTTGTGACAGGAGTCTATAAGACCTCGAACATTCCAAGATAGACAATTCATGGGAAACGATGGTCAACAACCATGTCGCCATCATCAAAGTCATCAAGGGCGTCATATTGGTTTTACATAAATTGAGTAGTGTTATGCTGCGAAAAATCCTATAATTTGATTTTTTTTCGTTCGACGTATTCGATATTGTACTCCTCTTCGGTTGAGTCCACGCTACGCACCGAGCTATGATCTTGAGAGATGTGAGAAGGACTTCGGGGCCTTTTAGAGGGCCCTTGTGAGTTGTTTGTCAAGAGTAGTGACAATGATTACGTCATGGTGGCTTTGTAAACAAAATTTGTTTGGTCCATGAGAACCGAGGCTGCTTGGGGCGTGTCGGAATATTTTGGCAACTGAATAGCTGAGTTGGCAGTGATAGTTGATTCTTTAGCAGCAACAGTTGGATTTTTAGCTTACAAGCTATGGGGTTGTTCCTTAACAATTAGCTCACATTGGCAATTAGAGACATAAGCCTTAGGTTGTTGGGTTTTGTTCTTGTTTTTCTGACCATCGACAATTTGCCAACCTTCCTCTTGCTGGGGTTTGACTAGTTTAGGAGCTGCTTTGGCCACAGGGCGGTTGCGAGGGACATAAAGAGGATAATATTTGATCTTACGATTAGAGTCCTGACAACGGAAGCAAATGTTAGGCAAACTGATATACATGACCTGCTGGGAGTAGCGTTTGTCTCCCATTTGAATGTCCACAAATTCTTTCAGGTCCTGAGAAAGATCAACTTTGATGTAGACACACTTATGCAGGTGAGATTGGTAAAACCTATCTACTTCGAGACAGACTACCCGACCAATAAAAGCCGCAATCCGAGGCAAAAAATGCACACATGGCAAGGGTAGGCTAGGGAATTTAACCCGAACGAGAACTTTGAAGATGGTATACTTAGAGACCACGAAAATCCTTGTGCCATGGGGACAAAACAAGCAGGGAGTTGCGAACATACTAAGTGGCTTGCCGACCCAGAATATTGGGGGCATTAGTAGGATTAGAAAAGCGAAAAAGAAAAAAACCTTTGGTCATGTTTTGGACGCTTTCAAGTCTGACCCCATGGGGAGTCCAGACTGTATTGACACAGGATTTGAGCATGATTTCAGAGGGGATGCGACCCACAAAATACCCATTGAGACAAAATTGTTCTAACCATTTACAAGCACTATTAAAATTAGGGACGTGCAATACCACATCAGGTGGAGAAGTATTACCTCGTGAAACACTTTCGGGACGAACTTCCAAGCTCATTTCGCCGGCGACGCCATTGCTTAAAGCTCCATTATCTCCAGCCACGGTTGTAACAACCGAGTTTGAAGATGGAGAGGTCATTATAAAGGGAACCCCAGAGGGCGAGAAACCCTAGGAGAAACTATAACAAAAAATTCCCGCAGAGTTTGAAAAGGCCGAGATATGACAATGCCACAAGTTAAACCCTAACAGAACCAACTCCGGATTTCGCCGGAGCGCACATACACAAACCCCCATTTTTCATTACCTCAAAATTAAGGTGGCCAAATATTTTCTCGAGTTTCTTCAATTTAATAAAAAATAAAAATTCTCGAGCTTTCCATCTTTCCATTTCCAGTAAAAGAAAAAGTTGAGTCTTGAAGCTATAAAACGCGATAACAACTTCATAAGAAGTCTGTGAACGATTATATGTTTCAAGCCACGTTTACCATAAAGAAATTCAAGCAACAAAGAAATCGAGGAAAAGCGGTTTTAAAGAGGTAGACAGAATTTGTAGGGACAAAATAAATTTGTAAATTGTGTCATGAAAATAAACAGCAAAAGATTTGCAGCCTGAAGGAGTTATAATGGCGGTTTTTTTACTTAGTTTTTTATTTTATACTTTACATTCGGTTTTTGGGGAAGCGAAGAGAAAAAATTCTTTGAAATCTGGTGTTGAGAAGTATAGAAGATCAGAAAACTGTATTTAGGGCGGTTATAGAGGAAGTAATGAGCGTATTTGCAGTTATTTAGGAACTATTGTCAATTAAGCGTATTTTCTAAGCTTTGAAATCTTGTATTTACAGGTACAGTGGTGAGCAAGTAAAAAAAACGACGACAAATCTTTGAAAGCGGTTTAGAAAGAGGTAAGTAGTATTTTTTGTAAGAAAAAATGGATAATTTTATTTTCTCTCTCAGTAATATGAACCTGAAAACAAAAAAAAAAAGATTTTTCCCCTTCTTTCAATATGACGAACTTGAAAAGAATAATGGAGGAATTAAGAATGTGTCTTTTTAAAAAGAGCTTTGAATTCTATTTTAGAGTGGTCTTCCAGGAAGCAAGGTGTGTTTTTTTAGGGTTTTGAATTCTGTTTAAGGGTTTCGAAGTCTTGTTATAAGGGTTTTGAATTCTTTTTTTCGTGTGTCAGTGAATCGAAGTAGTTAAGGAAATATTGTCAACATCTGGAGAGGTCTGTAAACAAAAATGCACAGGTTTATTCAGCCTATCTGCCCTGGTGTGCCTATGTTTGTAGGTGCAGCAGGCGGCAACTACATCGGCCCTCCTGTTACTAATTTCACCATACATCAATGGGTGCTTCCATCTAGAGAGGTGCCTCATGAAAATGATCCCAAGTTTCACAAGAGGATTGCTCCCATCATCAGGCGGATCAACTTTCCAAGATTGAAGACGAGAAGTGCGAGACCTAGGTCTCCTCATGCTGGTCTTGCTGTTAACAGGCCTTTAAAGATCGGATGCAATAATCTTGTAAAGCTTGGAATTCCTTTCGGTCTCGAGCATACTGGTCTATTTGATGCCCTGGGGTATTCTCCTCGTTATTTACTGGGTGCCGGCCATTGGAGCTCTCCCAGGAGATTACCTGGTGCACAGACTGGTGTGCCGCCCCTCAAAGGCAGAAAATAGGGCAGTTGCAGGTCTGGAGCATACTGTAATGCCGAAATCGGAGATGCCTGCAGAGCAGTAGCTTCAATGGATTACTCTAATAAGTTCTTTAGTATGTTTACAGTTTGTTAGGTTGTGTGGTACCTACACATATGCATTCCTGTAAAAATGCTGTAAATACCCAGATGAATGTGGAAGAAGACTATCGTATGGATAATGGTATTGTTTACAATCTGCATAATTTGCATAAACGTGTTTGAGAACCTACTTATATATATATAAATGTAGCATTTTGTGAAAAGAGGTAAAGCTGAAACTTTTCTATGGTGTAAATTTGTCATAAGACTAAAATAATGTTAAAATTATGAAACCATTCTTTCCGTTGTCACCGAATTCCCTCCTGTCTCTCTCTTGAATTCTCGCTTTACTTCTTTTCTCCGAGCAGCTGGAGCTGCATGCAGACTGGATGTCTGTAGAGTATCTGGAGCCGCGCACAGAGTATCACCTCCTTCTCCTTCTTTTCCTTCTGCATAGGTACATTGCTCATTATATATACGTTTTAAACAGTTAAGTGCGGTTTTCTCTGCATAGAGAAGATTAAAACAGGGTTTAATAGATCAGATTTTTTACAGTAGGATTTCAGAGGGTTTTAAGAGGGAACATTAGCAGGACATCTGGGAGGTCAGGGGATATCAAACAACAAGAGTAGGGTTTCAGAGATGCTTTGGCAGGAAGGAAATATAATGAGCAGCAATTTGGATGCTGGCTGGGGCTTTTTCCATGCCTGCAGCCCCAAAACGGGGGTCCTATCTGGGAAAAAAAATCCACTGAAAAAATCATCGGAAAATATCCCAAAACATTATTACATTTTTCATTATTAATTAAATTCCGATTTATCCTTAAACACTTAACGTGTTAATGGTGACCATTAAACTTTAAATGCCTGAAGAAATCACCTGCATCTCCCCTGCAATGAAGATATTTTAACAGCCACAGCCTACAGAAGAAACAGAGAAGAAATGTGACGGCAGGGCCTGAAATGACCGTTCGCATTGTGTATGGCAGTTCTGCCGTTTCACCTGGAAATGTGGCTCTCCCGTCACGTTCTGGCAACATAGCCCACTAGTCATGCCAACTGACAAAAAATCTGCATTTAACGATTTGTTTACTTATCTATCCGAGTAGTTATGAAAACCACTGACAAAAATCTGCTTATATAAGCTTCAACATTTTGCATACATGTCTATTCCAGTAGTCATGAGTCATGACAACTGACAAAATGCTGCTTTTCATTTTTTTGGTAGATTTCTATGTCCTGTTCATAAGCACCAAGTTTGGTGCAAGTTGGGAGGATACATTTTTTCATACATAACATGGTACTTTCCCTGTGGACGGGGTTGGAAAGTACTCATCTGCCATGCTCTGTATTGTTCATTTGAACTTTACATGCTATTGCCTAAAACTACTGCAATGATATTTTAGAGTTAGGGTCTTTGACATGGAAGCAGCTTTGATGAACAAAAACCAACTGTACACTGGTCTGGTTATAGTTTATCATCATTTCAAAAGGGATGGTCAGAGTTAATTAACACAAGTACAGATTTCTTCTGTCAATGCTTAGTTATCAATTTTCAGAAATTGGTCAATACTGTTAGAATATGCGGAGAGATAGATAAATATATTAATGTCCAGAAAGAATACAGAAATATTAGAATCTACAAAGAACAGATGAAGATAAACTGGAATGCGCACATTATCATTGCATGTCCATCATTTTAGTATGTGAAAGATGGTAGTGGTTGAAGTAGTTTCAACTGTTTATTAGTTAATATTAAACTAACACTAATAAATAAGCCTTATATTAAGCCTTATCCTTGATACCCCTCTTAAGGCTTACACTATAGAACTTACTGATAGAAGATTAAAATAACAGAACCAAACAAGACTACGCATTCTTCAAAAGCTTTCCCCTTTGAAAACAATGCTTTGACTAGGTAGAACTCCATCAAGCTGCGTCCTTGACCTTCATAAAGGTGTAGTTCCTGAGCTGAATTCCCGAATTCTCAGATTCCACCTCCCTGAACTCCCGAATTACAGGATCTCCCGAATTGTTGGACGACCATCCATACTGAGCTACTCCCTGAATGCTCTATCAAGTTGTCTCATGACCTTTGTAAGGGTAAATTCCCAAGATCCACAGACTCCCGAACTATTTGAATAGCCATCCATGCTGAGTTTTAAGTTTTTAACTACACTGGATTCCTTCATGTCTTAAAAGTTTTGGGATTCTTTTAAAATACGCATTCTCTATTAGTGAGTTTATCAATTTCAGTATCTGATGGATTTTCAACAATGGCTTCATTTGGTTTGTCTTGGAATTTTTCCTTCATCTTTTCCCTCACGATCTTATCCATCTCTTGAAAAATATTTCTTTCAATAACTTGATAATGTAAACTTTCTTCACAATTCTTAATCATTGGCTCCAAGAAAAACATCTTTGGCTTGTCACAAAATTCAAGATTCACAGTCCAGTCATTCCCGTGCCTTTGATATTTGAAAAATGCAGCTAAAAAATGTGCCCTCAGGGTTTCAGTGACTGTATTTTGCCCTAGATGACTGTATGTTTTGCCCTTTTTCGACTGATCACAATCTGAAACTCTCTATTTCTGCCCTCGATTTTGTATAATTTAAATCAGCTGTTTTACTCTCCCGATTCGTGACGGGTAATGACTGAGATTTGTGCCCTACGCATTTATTATCTTCAGATCGATGGTATATTCGTGGCTGTTATGTGCTTTCAATCTATCTTGTGCCCTCTTTCTAGTGACTGGCGAACCCTTCAAAATTTGCCTCTGAATTTTTGCTTTGAAATGACGGCAGATTTTGCGTCCTAAACACTCTGAAATTTGCAACTTTATTTATGCCCTAATCTGCAACTTTAAAAATGGCGAACTGTCTCTAATGGCAGTAATGTCAATTGTGCCTTCAACTTTTCCCTAATGCTGTATTTTCGTCCTTATGTATTATAATATCAGCAATAATGGCGACCAGTGCTTCAGAAATCGCGACTGAAACACAAACGTGGATGCTCTTGAAATGTTTGCTGTAAATCAGTTTGCAGGCCCTTGCGATGATTGTAAACTCAAACTGTGCCCCTCTCTGATACCAATGTTAGAATATGCGGAGAGAGAAAGAATAAAGAATGATTAGAATGTACGAAGAACGGATGAAGAGAAACTGGAATGCATACATTATCATTGTGTGTCCGTCATTTTATTATGTGAAAGATGGTTACAAAGAAGTAGTTTCAACTGTTAATTAGTTAATATTAAACTAACACTAATAAATAAGCCGTATATTAAGCCTTATCTCTAATAAAGATCACTCATTCAATTTTCAGAAATTGATTAATACCACTCTTTCAATTTTAAATGTATTAATGTTCAAAATCCAGCCATTGTTTAGCAATAGATATGATCGATATATATATATATTTTTTAATTTCAAAAAGGTGTATAAATGTGCGATGATGTTAGGAGACCTTTATGCATGCTAAGTAATCTAAGCGACTCCTTATGGGAGCGAATTATATACGATAAGTAATCTAGTTGAATCTTTATATAATTTTGAAGCATTTAAATTTCAAGCACATGTTATGTAGATATTGTGAACAATCCCATCTTCTTCTAAAGGAAATTATTTTTTTAGAAGTTTGGGGCTCAACAAGTCTTACAATCTGGTTCATTGTTTTGAGGATTGATTTCTTTTCTCTTTCTTATTGTTGTGCAAGCTAATGTAATTTGATTTTTCAAAGGAGCAGAAGGACTTGGTCTTTTCTATGCAATGGCTGGCTCTCGAATCCAGAAGAATAAGCCACATAAAACTCGCTTTGCGTCAAAATCCTCAAGACATGCCCACAAGTTGTCTGAGCCAGGTATACATTTTACATGTTAATTTTCACAATGTTATCTAACTAGGAGGAAATATAAATTATATTAATTAGTCCATTATATTTTTCTCATTTACTTCAGTGATGAACTGTATAAAATAATAAGTTAAAGGAATTATAATAATCTCATGGATACTCTTGCTGTAAAGGCCTTTCTTGCTTTGTTTTCTTTCTTATCAATGGTCTAGGTCATGTCTCACGTGCAACCGTAATAACTTCATGCAATCTGAACTCATACATGATTTTTATCAACTAGAGCCAATGAGTACTGGACAAAATCCTCTCCTAGAGGCTTTTGAGTTTAGACTGAAACCACTCCACAGTCTCTTCAGAACCTCCGATAGGGAGCATCTGGATTTGTAACTTTCAGTTGATTGCAAACAATGATATAAGCAGGAAGTAGGAGGAGGCAGTTTTTTATATCTAATAGTGCTTGGATTTAAGGGTCCCGAGTCCCACAAAAAGAATGGAAGACCAAATGGGTCCATCAGATGATTATCCCTTTTTACTCTGAGGAGTATCCATAAAACCACATTACATCTAATGATTTACCTGAATCAAGGGAGGGGTTTAAACCATCTAAAACCCCCTTGACATGTTCAAAATCAAGCTCTCTCAGAGAAAATATTACAAAATTTGACGTATACATTACACCTGTCTGAGCAGCAGAGACTAAAATGAATGATGTGGAAGTCTTGCACCTTTCTATCCTCATACTGATCTTAGCTAAAATCAGATAGAAGTGCTTAAGCATAACAGACTGTGCACAAGAATCAATGGCTGGGAAAAATCATACATAGGCCCAGCACACAGACCGTGCCTTGTCATAAATAGATAAGTTTCACTTCTCTCTCACTAACGAGCCACATAGGTAGCATCTAATTTAAAATGCATAGCCAACCCATACAGGGCCTCCAGAAGCTGTATCCCCCGGTGCAAACAGCAAGAATTGGGAAAGAAACCAACAGTACTTAAAACCAACAAACTGCCAACAGGAACACCATATGATACTGGAACTACAAATATCAGAATGGCTGGTTCCATTTTTCTAAAATATGATTTTTTTAAAAATATGCAATGTGTTTCCTATGCAATGCTACAGTGCCACATATTATGTAGAAATTCAGTGGCACACTGAATTTTAAATTCTACTCTATCCCACAAGCTTCCTTATTAGTCTACAACTTATCAGCCAAGCAACAGTCCCATTAGTCCTCATGAGAGGAGACTGTCTTGACCAAATTATCAGGGTAGCTGGCAGAATTGCTATTGAAGGAGGTCTTCACGTGGTCCAGTAAACCGATGGCATCGTGGTCAACTAGCAATTAGCACGATGAGCATTTACTGCAGAAAATCCACTTCTGTGTCTTATTTACTTGAAGAGCTCATACTGTCCTTTTGAAACAGCTGCCTTCAGGTGTATATGATTTTGATGAAGTAGGAAGTACCTGCAACGTTTCACAAAATGCCAGCGGTAGAGAGGCTGGTTGCTACATTAAACATGTGCTCCTCTGCCCATATGTCCTCTTAAGATCGACTCTCGAGCATCATCTCCCACACTGCCTTATCAAAGTCTTCACTCTCCAACTTTTCCAAATCATGGGTACACACTAATATTCTTTCAATCTAAACTCTTATGTAGAAGGATTTTTAATCCTGTCATTGATATTAAAAACAATGTTCAGCTCCAATTGATCTGCAAATATCTTTATCTGTGGGATCTCACATGCTTTATCATTTTTTGATGAATTACAGAAACATTCTATGATTTGCCTTTGCCTTTGTCATGTTTCCACTCTCACTGCTTGGAGGATCACCCCTTGCACCATCAGCACAAGCCTTCTTGATGCAGGAGCAACCTGTTTCACAAGCAATCTTGCATCATCCAAACAAAATAATATATATTCTCAGTTTCAGTGTACTTGGTTTTGTAGCACACACAAAGATTGCGGCATATCAAGATTCTCATTTAGGTTCCCTTGGTTGGAATACAAAGGAGAGCACAAATGAGTCTAAAAAATGAGTTCTTATTTTTTAATATTCTTTAAGAAACATTGTTAGCAGGATTATTTGTAAAGAGCAAACATGTTTTGTGCAGGGTTGATTTATCCTCGACACTGTGTTATCTGCTTGTGAAGCAATGGATTGGGCAAGAGAGACGGGCCAAGAGATTCTGTTTCTTAAAATTGATTTGATAAAACATAATGCCTAAGGAGAAAGGAGGGCTGGGGTTGAGAGATATTATTATTCAAGGGTATATTTTGTCGCAAAATGGATAACTCGTTGTCTGGAAAGAGCTTCAACCTGGCAAATCCTAATGAGACATAGAATCCTTTCAACACATTATTTGGGCAAGGTGACAGGTAAATTTGAACTGTGTGATTTTATTATGGATCCTGACAATTTCCAGCGACATGGTTCATATGTTCTTCATCGTATTTGGAATGCCTGGAAAAAAGTTGAAGCAGTGCTCATGTGGAGAGTAGCAGGGGCTCGAATAGGATGGGACCTGGCCAACAGGTTTATTTGATCTTGGAAACTTAATGACGAATGCATTGCTTCTATCCTCCATTTTTAGGCTTGCAGACTAAGCAAAAAGAATTTTTTGTTTGGAAGGACCTATGGGATGCTGATGCATGTTATTGGGAAGAGTGGCAGATACTAGCTAGAGACTTTTTCATTATCCACTATATATCGGCTAGTCAAAGGATATTCAGAGCCGTCTCCCTTCCGACGATGTCTTTAAGTTAAACTTAGAACTGAAATGCCCCATATGGAGAGACTAGTGATGGATTTATGGTCGCCCCATACATCAATATGATGCACACAGACTTAATCAGCTACTGCACTAGAAATGCTTCTTGACACCTATCCTTGATCCTAGCTGGTGTGCTTTTAATGCTGAATCTTTATGGATACATAGATTGCACAATGTTTGGGCAATAAAAGTGGCCTACAAATTAAGGCCGTTTCCATGGCTTCTCATTTATCAGGGGCTGCTCACTAAAGTCCGATTATAAAAAAGTGGCTTTACAAATAGGTTATGCCCCTATTGTGCTAAACTTGAAACGGTTAAACACCTATTATGGGATTTGCCCTTTTGCCAAAGCTTGCCAGGGGGCAATACAAACCAGAATGGCAGTACTTTTCCTGGGAAATCTTCTCTGGAGAGTAGCTTTATTTGGAGATTCAAGCATGCTGATTCATGGTCCTTTCAAAAGTATATGGCATTGTATGTGGGTATCAGTCCTTTTTATCCTTTGGAAACTCATATGCGATTATGCTTTTAAAGAGGAAGTGGGCATATTGGAGATTTTTGGCAGGCTTGACAAAGTGAAGTTAGAATGCAATTATTTGTGGAAGGACATCTGTTTTTTAAAAGGCTAAGCAATTTGACCCCAAAGACTATTCTGATTTGGCTGCCTTGCTAATTTGCTTAAGAAAAATGTAATTTGTTTTGTATCTTTCCTTGTACGTCTTCTGATTCTTTTGTACAAGCCCATGTTGTAAATATTTTCTGTAAATATATGAAACATATATTCAAAATAAAAAAAAATTGCATCATAACTTGTACTGGGTGTAAATCTATTAGCTGGGCGTGATCCTTCCATCCGGGGTGCCATTTCATTTGTTAGGGTGTTATTTCATTTGTCTGCAATGAAAGATTGAAATCTGCTACTCTGCACATTGGCGCTGAAAAGTCCAGATTTGTCCTTTTGTGGGCTGCAAAAACAACGTGGGTCTCTCCATATCTACAGACATTTGTTGGGTGCTTCCATTTTACTGCTGGGTAATTTTTTAACTGCCGTGCATTTAATTTTGCATTACCACTTTTCCTTCTTCATTTAGTCACTTGGTAAACCGAAAGGCTTTATATATAAGTTTTTCATGTTCCAAATATGCACTTAGATAAGTTGGTTATCTTTAGTTTGCTAACCATTCATTACACCGAGAGGTGTTCCTACAGTGGCAGGCAAGGAGTGTAATAGTGTGTGTTGTTCGAAAAAACTCGTTTATTTTCTTATTAATGTTTGATGGTTAAAATAATGTATATAACATTATATGTTGACTCATGTTTAATACACAAAATAAAATATACGATTATATATTTATACACACAAATGTAATTTAATTGAGAAGTGTGGAAGATCATTAGTGCGGAATGAATAATAAGTGAAGAAGTTCGAAGATCATTACTGCAAAAGAAATTCACAATCGATAAGTAACTATATTAATTCTTATTGATATATATTATTTATTACAAATATTATTATTGCTATATATTAGTATCTCAAACCCTATCAAAACCCTAAATCAACTAATGCCCAACACATATATCTATTCACTATAAATATTTAGGTTAGTTTTTACTTTTAGATGTGTTTTATAAAACATACAAATATATATTTTATTTATAATTAAAATTTTATAAAGACAACTCCATATTTAAAAATAAATACAAAATTTATTTATTTTATAACAACCATTAAAAATAACAAACAAATATTCAAATAAATTAATTGAATAAATAATTATATTTAAAAACACATCTCAGTTTTTAAAAATAAATGCAATTTATTTTTTCTTCATAACAAATATTAAAAATCAAACATATAAATTAATGTTTTTACTATATATATAATGTATATATATAATAAAACATTAAAAAATTGTTCTACAAAATTATAAATATAAAATTACTCTAAGAAATTATGAATATGTTCATAAAACAATATTAAAATAATTACAGAAAATGTTTCTAAAAAATAAAAATATGATACAAAAATAAAATTTATACAATGATATTTTTTATTTATTTGTTGTTTCATAAAAACATATACACACATAATCAACTATACACAACATAAATAAAAAATAAATAAACATTACAATTTAATATATAAATAAATAATTTTATATTTATAATTAAAAAACATGATGCCAAAATAATATACATCACTATTTCCACTATGCACAACACATATATTTATACACTATAAATATTTAGGTTAGTTTTTACTTATTTATTAACCTATTAATTTATTATCTTTAATTAATATTATAAGAAAGGAGACAATAATTAATACTTTATTATATTTAATTTAATCATTTAAATATTGAAAAATATAAGAAACCTTTTATGTTATTAAACCATCTTCCCTATTTATTAAACTAAATTACATTATAATAAAATATAAAAGGAGATAAGATAAGATAAGATAAATATATTAATGTCTGACAAATGAGCACAAAAGTAGGTCAAAGGGACTGCAGAGTACACAAGTGCCAATATAAAGCGAGAAAACCAAGAGGTTTCCAAATTAAGTACAAAGCAAAAAGTAAAAGAAGAGCCATATAAAGGTAGAAGAGAGGGAGAAGGCAGAGTTGGAAAGAACAATCAGCGAACCCAAACCAGGGGGGTGGAAATACCCTAGAAGAGAAGAAAGAAGAAGGCCCATGAGAGGCAATGGAGGATGCCTATCAGGGAGTGGTAGATCCAACTCTCCTAACATCCGAGGTTGGCTGAAAGAAACTTTTAATAGAATGATGATCGGAAGAGGAGGTAGTGAGATATCGAGGCCGCCCACTGTACTTTTGTCTGGACAATGTGGTACGTTGCAAGGACTTGGTGGATCTAGTCTATCTCTTGGTGTTGGAACTAGTATGGTTGTGTCGATGAGATCTCAGGGAGCAGTGGATGGTCTCCCTGAATTGTACTGATCTGGAGTGTTATGCAAAGTTTGTATCATTTTGGCACTTAGTGCCTCTCATTGAAGGGGGAGACAATTTTTTTTTACTTTAATATGTTTAATATAATCATTTAATGTTTGATAAATATTTACATATTCTATTTTTACACACAATAGGTAGGGCTTGCCCACGGGTGAATTTTGAAAACGATGATGATGAAAATGAAACACATGGTAAATCAATAGTTAATGGATAATAAAGTTAAACCTCGCACAATGATTGAACATGTACCCACTCAATGAGGTCGTTAGATCATAGTTGTTCAATGTTCCAAAAGTTAAAAGAGGTGATAAGTGTAGGCCAAACAAAAATGCAGCTACTCTGAGGGTGTGACCAAGGTTATTTATAGCATCCCTAACCAAGATAGGCCGTAAATATGTAGAATTTTGTTGGTCATAGTTACTATTATATAAACCATTTTGTGATATAGAGAAGTGACATTGGCCTTGATGATGAAACAATAAAACTCAATTGAGATCAATTTCAATACAATCCTGAGGCATATAAGAACAAAATATTGCAACAATCATATCAAAGGTTCAATGTGAATTAGACGATGAAGATGATTGGATAATATCCAATAAAACACCATATAACATGAGTACGAGATAATATCAGGACTACACTAATGATAAATTTTGCGTGTTTCTAAGATTGATATTTTGGGTCGAACGGTTATTGATAGGCAAATACCTTGGAATATAGACTACTTGGATGAAGAACAAATGAATAAATCTCTCAAATTCATAACCATGGCCAAAGATAATTGTTTACTTGGAATTGAAGAAGGACCCTCCAATTTTAGATATGATAGCCTAAGTGAGAAACAAAAAATAATATTTGATATAACTATTAGACATTATAATCAAAGACATAATGGACCTCCATTGCATATGATAACCCAAGGAACGACAGGAAGAGGAAAATCATATCTTGTTGGAGGGATCAAGTTAGCATTTCTAGAGTTATTGCAACCACAACGTAGTCCCCTTCTATTACTTGCTCCAACTGGAGTTGTAGCATTTAACATTGGTGCATAACAATACATATGACCTTGCGAATGTCAATTTCAGATTTTGAAAAATTAGAAGGATCAAGGTTAATGAGCTTTCAAGAAGAAATACGACATGTTGAGTATGTTTTGATTGATGAGATGAGTTTTATAGGTCAAAAAATGCTTCAAAATATAGATTCTTGACTACGTTAAACATTTCTAGAAAATGTTGATACGTGCTTTGGTGGAAGATCTATGATTTTTGTTGGGGATTTGGGACAGTTGCCTTCAATATTAGATATACCTCCATATGCAAGCACAACATAAGTAAAATTGTTATGGTAAAACTTAATAATTGTTGTTACATTAGATAAGGTTTTTAGACAACAAGGTGAAAGTGAAGAACAACAACGGTTTCAACAAATTCTAACAAATATAAGAGACGCAAATCCAACCATTGAAGATTGGCATTTGTTGATGACTTGAATAGATGATTCCCTTCAAACATTTAAAAAATAGGATTTTAATGAACAAATACATTTGTTTGCAACAAAGGAAAATGTACATCAACATAATAAGAGAAAATTGTATGCATTGAATGAACCTGTTGCATGAAGCATTGCAAGTAGAGGAGGAAACAATATTGTTTCTGGATTGGATGATGAACAATTGGAAGTTGAATTATTGATTGCTAAAGGCACGAAGGTGATTCTTACTACAAACTTTTGTGTAGAAGTGGATCTTGTCAATAGTGCACTTGGGTATGTTAGAAGCACTTTTTACAAACAAGGAGTGGCACCCCTTGGGCCTCCTACATTTGTAATGGTTCAATTTGATAACTACACAAGGATTTCTTTTATTGATGCAGATCCAAAGACAATTCCAATCACTCTTATAGAAAGGGGTTGCATGCGTCAGTTGCCTTTGAGATTGGTATGGGGATTGACAATCCACAAATCATAGGGTTTAACACTTAACAAAGCCACAATTGATATATGACTTACAAAAAGACAAGGTCTGACATTTGTTGTTATATCACATGTCAAATCATTACATGGACTACGGATCTCACTTGTTTCACATATAACCGGTTTGAGAAATTGAAGAGTGGAAGAAGAGTAGAGAAGAAATGAGGAAGAAAAAATACTAAAATCATTAGAGGAACAAATGTATAGATGGGGGTTTGTTCATCAACTACAAATATATCATACATGTATATGAACAGTTACTATTTTCATGTATCAATATAAAATGTATATAATGAATATGATTTTTTAAATAATTTTCATTTAATGTGATGTATATTTTTCAACATTTAGATTAAAATTTTATGCTACAAGTTTTGATTTATTTAAAAAAGTCAGGGTTTTACATTTTACATGCAACACCAACGAGTGCTACTAGCATAGATATCTTAAATACATCTGTCATACATGTATATGAACATTTACTATTTTCATGTATTAATATAAAATGTATATAATGAATATGAATTTTTTAATAATTTTCATTTAATGCGATGTATATTTTTCAACATTTAGATCAAAATTTTACGCTACAAGTTTTGATTTATTTAAAAAAATTAGGGTTTTACATTTTACACGCAACACCAACGAGTGCTACTAGCATAGATATCTTAAATACATCTATCTAAAAGGCACTGAGAGATATCAATCATGTGAGAATTCCAATATAGGCACCTTGAGATTGATATCTCTTGGTGTCTTTTAGATAGATGCATTTAAGATATCTGTGCTAGTTAAAAATCCATTGTCAAGAGTTGCTATCCCATATATGCCAAATTTCATTTTTTCCAAAAATTGAAATTGAATTAAATTTGAAAACTAGGAAGATCAATACCTACAATCACCATTATTGCCATAACTTTTTCAACGGGGCATATTTTCCTCCAAAAGTTACAATTTTAGAAATTAGACTTTGCCACAATTCTAACGAGTACAAATAGCTAGGGGTACATGTTGTCTAACTATGAAATTGGAATCCCTATAAACTAGTCAAATTTTTTGAATTTGTATTGAGGGGGGGTGCCTAGCCCGAACAAGAAACAAAACTTCAAATTGGTGTAACTTTTGCATATGATTGTCAAATTCATCATATGACCGCTTGTTTTTCATTGAAACAAATTTTTGAACTCATTGAAATGTTCAATTTCTTGTTTTGGTATCCCTGCATATGAGTTTGGATTGAAAATAATAAAATAGGCATTGTAATGTACAATGGGTGCATTTGTGGTGGAAACCGACACTCTTCTTTTGGGTGGAAGTTGATGTGCTTCAAAACCATGATTGTAACACTATTTTCTACTTCTTGTATTGTCATAGATGCTACAATTGCACTTAAGGGTTTACAAGTCCCCAAGGATTTGCCAGGATGACAAAGCCAACAACACACCCATCTTGTGCAAGCTGCCAGGTTCAAGATCAGGAATGCTATAATAATAATTTTGGTTTGGGCTTGTGTTTTTTTTCCATTGTGGTTTTTCTACTATTTGAAATCATTGAAGAGGAGAAAACATGGTTGTCTTGATGATGTTTTTTGTTGCAAGGACTTCTCACCTCTCGTTTGATAGGGGAATAGACTGCCAATGGTGTTTGATCAGTTGTTGGTGAATGTACGAGCCGACATAGGAGTTGCTAGCACTAGAAGTGTCGAGCAGAGGGTTGTTAGTAATTGTTGGGCATAAAGGAGATGTGCGATATAGAGTATGGGAGAATCACTGGACGATTTTTTGTGTGAGACCTTATGTGGATTGATGTAGTTTAACAATCATTTATCATGTTTATACCGTAGTAAGAGATAGATGGTTAGAGGGGATGAGCATGCCCATCAAGATGTTCATCATTCATGCCATAACTCACGACAATAAGGAGCATTTAAGTGAAGAGGCACAGGTTGATTAGTTACCTGATGTATAATGTGCCAAGTTGCAAATGTGGCAAAGATATTGGATTACATCATACTCACAGGCTCTGAATCATCCTCTTATTTGGATTGGGAGGGTTTGTTGGATATTATGGTCCAACTGTGTTTGTGTTAGTTGTTTGTATGTTGTGTAAGAGCATCATGTCACTTTATACTAATCTTTTTCATTATTATAAAGTTATTGTGTTTGTAATAGTCATGGGTAAAATAAGTGGTTTGGGTTGTTAGCTATACGGGTCCGTTGGTTAGGTCCTGTAAACCAACCTCCCACAGATTATTTAAAAGCTTTGGTAGTATTATAACACGTAATGAAGATTTTACATTATACAAGCTTTGTCAAATTAATATATTGTAGTGGCTTTATTGTCTTCCATTATTACTTGTGTCATTTTGTGCTGACAAGAAGCCATTTATGAGTGAAGTTGTTTGGCGTGTAAAGGGGCTTTAAGATCTTGTTCATGCAGATCTTTGTGAGCCATCCTAGATATCTACTAATAATCTTCAGTGCAAAGGTATTTTCAATTGTTGGTGGATGAGGATTTTAGGAAGATGTGGGCCTGCTTGATAAAGAAGTTTGATTGCTTTGACATCATAAAATTAAATCTTAGTTAGAAACAAAACAAGTAGACATATCAAAACAATGAGACCTAATAATGAGGGGGAATTTACTTCCAAACAGTTTATGGGCTACTGTAACAAGGAGGGTATGCAATGGAAATTGACAAGCTCATATAGCTCACAACGGAATGGGGTGGTTGAGAGGCGTAGAAAAACTATTTTGGAGATGGCTTGGTGCATGATGCACAATAGAGGTGTGTCGTACAAATACTAGGGAGACGCAGTGAACACTGCGATTTATATTGTGAATAAGAGTCCTTGTAAGATGTCACACCTGAGGAAGCTTGGTACAAAATCAAACTAGATGAAACAAGTTTTCATGTTTTTTGTTCCGCTGCGTATACCTTGGTTCTTTATAGACGAGTAATCTAGATTCCAAAGGTAAAAGATATTTCTTTGCTAGCTATAGTGACCAATGTAAGGTCTATAGACTTATTAATATTTTCGTTAACAAAATAATCATTAGTGGAGATGTTGATGTGAAAGAGACATAATCCTTCTTTGTTTGTATCTAGTGAGCAATCACTGAGGTACTTGATTCTAGTGTCGTGGTTCCTTTGAAAGATGAAGAATCTCGTACTCCATCACAAATACAAGTGCAATAGCCGATGGCTGATATTTCTAATTCTCCACTAGTCTACAAGTGATGCGAACCTATGTTGGTCAGTATTTTTGTTGAGGTTCATCCATCACAGGGTTCTCAAGGGAGGCTTAAGTGGTTTTACTCCACTTCACAAAATGTGCAAGAGGTTGAAGTTTCTCATTTGGATGCATGAGCTCAGAGGTCCAGGGAAAGGGTTGTTGGTTCAGCCTAACATGTTCACTTTGCTCTCTTATGATCTTATTATGGTACGTGAACCACAATGATATTTTGAAGCCAAAGGAAAACCTGAATGGGAGACTGCCATGCAAGCAGATTATGATGCCTTGATGAAGAATCATACCTGCGAGTTGGTGAAATTACCTCCAAGTAAACAACCTATCAGATGCAAAATGGGTGTACAAAGTCAAATGCAAAGTTGGTGGTACTTTGGATGAGTACAAGGATTATCTTGTTGTGAAAGACTTTTCACAACATGAAGGATTAGACTATGAGGATACTTTCGCTTCTACATCGAAGAATGAAGAATCATACCTGCGAGTTGGTGAAATTACCTCCAAGTAAACAACCTATCAGATGCAAAATGGGTGTACAAAGTCAAATGCAAAGTTGGTGGTACTTTGGATGAGTACAAGGATTATCTTGTTGTGAAAGACTTTTCACAACATGAAGGATTAGACTATGAGGATACTTTCGCTTCTACATCGAAGATGGTCATGTTTCGGTTGCTTCTCTCCATAGCAACTCAATATGGTTGGAAGGCATTTTCGATGGATGTAAACAATACTTTTTTTGAATGGAGATTCATATGAGAAGGTTTACATGGTGCATCTTGAAGGTTTTCGGGTATCTGGTCCTGATCATATCTAGTTTGCAGGTTGATTAAGTCTTTTTATGGGCTTAAACAAGCTCCTAGAGCCTGAAATATTAAGATTGATAAGCATCTCCAAGATTTTGGATCCAGGATGAATCTTTTTGATCCAAATCCATATTTCAAAAGTAGCGGTGACGACATTGTGATACTTATTGTCTATGTTGACGATCTTGCCATCATAGGTAGCAGGGCCACTGCAATTCAATGAGTGAAATTAGATTTATGTGCTACTTTTGATATGACTGATCTACGCTTCCTACACTATTGCTAAGGTGCAGAATTTCGGCAATATGAAAATCTCATTTTGATATCTCGAGTAAAGACTATGACGAGCCTCTTGAAGAAGTTTGGGATGACATATTGTAATCCCTCTTCTATGCCAATGGAGGTCAGGCTGATGTTGCAAGTGAATGATGATTCATTACTGGTCGATGAATCACTCTACACACAATTGGTTGGCATCTTGATATGTTTTATGTCCATAGGACTGGATCTATGTTTTATTGTTAGCTATCTTTATTGGTTTTTGTCTCAACTGAAGCTCATACATTGGATAATAGAAAAATGAGTTTTACGATATATCAAAGGAACTCTTAACTTTGACATCTTGTATTAGAGGACAACAAATTTTTGATTGATGTGTTACAAATTTTTTGATTGGGTAGGATTAGTGGATACTTGGAGGTCCACTGCCGGGTACATCTTTTCCTTTGGTTTAGGAGATGTTTTATGGTGGAGCAAGCTTCAACACACCATGTCTTTTTCTTCAATTGAAGCAAAGTACATGACAGCGGTCAGTGAGAGTTATGAAGTAACTCGACTACGTCAGGTTATGATTTATCTTGAACTTTCTCATACTACACCTATTCCTACCATTTTTTGTGACAATTAGGTTGTATTGAAGTTGGTGAAGAATTCGGTATGTCATGGTCGCACCAAACACAGAGGTTTATCATCACTACATTCTACATTGAGACATAGTTGGGGTTGTTTTGGTTTAATCATAAAAAGGGGGTATTAAATATATCAATTAACTAATTAGCTGTTAGTTAATGTATATTAAGTAATTACATCTAATTTCCTCACCTGAATATGTAACTTCTTTTTGACTAATGAAAGATGGACACACATGAGTATGTTAGTGTGCCTTCCATTTTTCTTCATTCTCTCTCATATACTAACAGGTTATTTTCAAGTGTAGGGATAGTATTTTTTGTCCGTGACATGCAATTTTTTTGTTTTTCTCATATTGATTTAATCCTTAACTGCTATTAGACAACAAATATGATAATAATTAATTTTGATATTTGCACTGGCCCTGATTTACATATTTATCGCTGAAAATTCTTGGAAGTCACTGTAATAAATAATTGAGTGTTGGCACTCAGAGTTTGAACCTAGACTGGCAGGAGGATTACTGTTTCATCTTCTTTCTTGCATGGTTTCAATCTTTTGTGCTTACTGGATTTATGTATTCTGTATTTTCAGCTGCAAAGGCTATATCCAAGGGTTCCCAGCATAATATAAGTAAAGGTGCAAGAGCTGCCAGGTTGCAACGCAGTAAAATGGTGAGAATAGCTGTATATTTAACCATGATAAACCTGCTTGATCTGAAAGCAAGTAGTTGTTATTGTTTTAAATATTATTGTATGTTATTGCAACTAAAGTCAGAAACAATGGGGTCCATTACTCACCAAGAGTGGGTGCTTGGTCGAATACAAATTTGAGGAGTCTGTTATTCCTTTTATTCCTTTCTACTGTATCTTACTTCAGAATCATTTTTAGAAACAAGAAAATTGAGGTTCATATAAACTAGTTATGGAAGCAATGAAATATATCACAATTACTATCTAATAAATGCCTTCCTTTTGATTATTTAGGTTGAGGAGATTATATACTAATGAATCCTGATAGATTAAATTTTGAAGTACTGTAAGAAAGGTTGTAGAATATCCTACTATGAGATTAGTTCCTTTGTCATTGGAAGAAATTGATGGATATGAAGAACCATAATTACCATGGAATATGAAGGAGTCCGAAATTTCCAAAAATGAGTAAGAAATGTGGTAGTAGATGAGAAAATACATCCAATGTTGCTTGTGGGGATACAATATCTCATTAGAGTGAGCAAGGATATGCTTTTCAGAAAATCCCATGAGCAAATTTTGAAATTTATTCTTGTGGAATTTAGTAAAATGAATCAATCAATGACTCCGCCAAACAATAACATATTCAAGTTTGGATGCTTTGACAAATTGAATGACATGTCTGTGAATTGGAACAATTTACATGACATGCTGGCAAGTATTGACAAACACACAATAGCCTTTGGTTTGAAAATCTTCTAGAAGATTTTTGTCTTAGTCAAAGTATAGAACATGCGTCAATATATAAGGTTAACCAATTTCTTCATTGACATTCACAATATGTTCTTGTCCTCATTCCTAACCCTTACTCATATGTATATATATGATGATTCATGGCTTAAACGCATTGTCCTATTAGTTGGAGAGTCAGGTCGGTGTCAGGCAATGCAGTTATCCAAACAACTTCAAGCAATGTTAAAGGAGAAATGTTTAAGTCAAATGTTGGAGAAGAGTAATAAGGTGAGGCATCGAATGAAGATAGACTAGAGCACCTCACATTTACAAATGAGGATATCGAAAGTAGTGACCAAGGTAAAACAAGTGAAACAAGATAAAAACTACAAGTACGAGTTTGATAGTTTTATTGTTGAAAGGGTTGGCACATGACAAGATGTTGAACAACGAAATAATGATAAAGGAGGCTGATGGAAGGAGGAAGAAGATTCATGGGAAAACTAGAATTTAATTTATGAATATAGATTAAATTGTGCTCAATATTGGTAGAAAGGCAACATGCTTTTGATGTTAATCAATGTAGATGTTGGAGAAACGGCCAATTCCTTTTCTGCCAATAACACCATGCCAAGATGTAAAAAATGAGGTTGGAAGAGAAAGTTGTAGAAGACACTATTTGAGAGAAGATAGATAAAAAAAAAGATTGTTAAAGTTGAAGAATCTCTAAAGAAAATGATAGCATTTCGTAAAGCCAGACATTGTTGGAAATGGAATTTGTGAAAATAGATAACTAGGTTGAAGGGTTTGAGAAAAGATGAAAACAGCTGCAAAGAAAGAAAAGGGTGAAGGTGTCTAAACACAAATAGGTGTGATTAGTAGATTGAGGTAGAAGGATGTTTACAAAGCAAGGTATATGCATCTTATTCATTTTTGTCAGGTAGAAGGAACTAAATAATACTAGTTGTGATTCATAGATTGAGGTAGAAGGATATTTACAAAGCAAGGAAAATGCATCTTATTCATTTTTATTGGGTAGAAGAATCTAAATCATACTAGTGTAAATTTTAGAGCTATTAACAACAAATGGTAGTGGAAAGAATAATTTGGGTTTTAATTTAACAAATTGAGACCTAGGAAAGTTGAGATACACCTGGCAATGGCATTTCTATTGTGGTTTTGTTTACAGAACTGTAGGATATTCTCTATTAAAATTGAATGTACTGTTTGAGTCTAATTGACCTATCTTTTGGTTATTTGCGGACATTAATACACACACACACTCTTTTCTTGTTGTGCCATAAAAGAAGATGATTATAAATGGAATGGATTGATTGATAAAATGGAAGAGTTAGGAAGGGAGAGGAGCCATCGTGGAAAGAAACTAGAGAATGAAGACAAGAGGCATGCAACAATTAAGTGCAACTAGATGATAGAAAACCTGCATCAAAAATTGTACACAATGATTGAAGCGATTAAAGATCATTATTAACGTGTATTTTGTTTGATAATAACATCCTTCTAACAAGAAAAATGTCAACTAGTGAATTAGAGGAAGAAGATTTAGATATTGTTTCCATTTTGGATCCACTTAGCTTGGTTAAGTATGATGGAAAGAATATCCCAACAAAAAGCTGCTCTTTTTGCGAGATCATATGAAAATAATGAGTTACACTAGGCACTCCGTATGTCGCTCTTTGTTTTGGTTGTATTCTTGAGTCCCATTGATTCATGTGTTAATTGAAGACAAAAGTCTGGATAAATTAAAAAAACTAGGTCACCTTGCCGGGGGTAACCAACTACTTAGCGCGTTAGAAATCTTAGCTCAGGCTATACAAGACCAAAATATTTTCCATAGGTATAAATTTTAGTTGGCAAAGTTTGACTCCAAAAATTCGCTCTAAAGAGCCCTAGAATTGTGAAATACAAATGTTTAGAAAATTTTGAAATGCTTCGGAAAAACAAATTTTGATGTATAATGAATTTTATGTGAAGACCAATCCTTTGCGCTTCCTAGGAAAACTCTTGTCACATGACTTTTTAGATTCTTGGGCTGTTTGTTTGATTGTTGATTTTTAGACCTTAATTTTCCTACTAGAATTACGCGCAAAGGAATAGTCATTTGAGTGTAAAAATTAGAGTAGTTTTGTAGCAAGGCATTTTTTGAGAGATCACTCCCATAGAAGATAATTTATAAAATAATGCTTTTGTCTATATTAAAATTTTGCTTCTCTTTCACCCTATCATTCACCTAGCTCAAAAATTTGTGGATCTCTCTATCCTTGGGCAACAACATGACCATTATGATTGGGCATACATTTGCTAAGCTTTATGCCACAGTGCTAGATATTTTACTTGGAGAGGAAACATATCAACACTAGGGTCATGTTGGCTTCAGGAAGGAATACTAGACTATTGATAACATCCTTATACTCCGGGCTATTATAGAAGAGGCTTGTCATAGGTCTTCCAAGGTCTTGTGCAATTTGGTGACTTTAGGAAAGCCTTTGACTTAGTCTCGAGACACCTGCTTTTCTAGAAGTTGAGAGATGTTGGTATCCCAAATTCTTTGATTACTGCTTTTTGGAGACTTTATGAGGCGGTTATTGGGCAATTTCTTGCTTCTCATGGTTTTTGTGAGTTATTGAGTACCATTATGGTCAAGCAAGGATGTCCTCTCTCATCGACCTTTCTCGACATTTACATTGTTGAGGTGGAGTTTATTTAGTAGCATACTCATATGGATGATGGTTGTATTTTGCATGAGGTGCTTATAGCTATCTTTCCTTTTGTTGATGATGTTGTCCTCCTTTCACACTCAGTCAATGGATTACAGTGATAACATGATGCCCTTTCTCGTTTTTATGAGCTTCGACAACTTTTGTTCAATCTCAATAAAACTAAGGTCACGACTTTCAATATCTCCAAGCACTCTCTCCCTAGACACAAGTTTATTTACAATGGGGAACTTCTAGAGATCACATCAGCCTACACATATGTGGGGGTCCAATTTTCTAGTCCATCCTTTAACATGCAATTTGCCTCTCACTCACATCTTTGCAAGGGTTATGCTTCTCTTTCTGCATCAGAGTGTGAGTGTTTCTAGATCCACTTCTAGGACATCCTTTCTAAGTTACACCTTTTTGATACAATCATCAAACGTATAATTTTATATGGTTAAAAGGTTTGACGACTTAGCTTGAGGGTTGTGGGGTGGGTCTGTATCGAGAGGGTCCAAACTATCATGCTATAATGTGTGATCCATTGTAAGAAGACAATTCCTCAATGTATCATCCAAGTTGAATTTACCATCTAGCCGCTACACCTTGATACTATCTTAAGGCTTGCTTTTTACATCCACTGACTTAGATCCTTCGCGGACTCAACTTCTAGTCGTGAGAGATACCCATATGTAGCAATTTTCCCTTTAGAGAGGATTGCTTCATTGATCTCCACCAGACATCGACACTTTTAGTCCTTTCAGACTAGGTTGCTCCTTTTTATTGGCATTTTTATTGATAGGCCATCCCCTTTTATGTACTCATTGAACACCCCACTAGGCTCCTTTTGACAAAGGATGTCATTAATAGAGTTGCTAGAGAGGATTCTACATACATTATATTTAGGCCACTTGGATCTCTCCCCTTATGCGGCTCAACTCCAAGATTGCTTTCTATGTCGGGCATTTCTTACAAGTAGTGAATGACATTATTTGTCGCCCTCACTAGTTGTAGTGCCACCGGTCTCACTAATTACAGGCTGAAACAAATCCGTCTTTGTTTTTTGCTAGAGATGGAGACTGAGGAACACTTCTGTTTTAGATGCCCCATTTACTATGAGATTCAGGGAAGGTATCATTGCCTCTATAAAGACTCGAGCAACATGCTTTCTACGTTCTTCAAATTTCTAGGCCAGTGGTGCCTGGTTCTTTATCTTTTTGAGGTTATCACCCTACATTGCAAATCCTTGTAGGGGGAGGCTAGAGGCTCTAGATTCCCCATGTTGATCACCTCTTTCTTCCAACCCATCTAGGCGATTGGTAGCACTGACCGCCCTTTGGATATTGATACTCCACACCATAGTTCGCATACTCGTACTCGGTAGACCCAAAAAACTTCGACTCGGTAAAAACTCGACAAGACTCGGTGAATACTCGGGAATACTCGGCAACTCAAAAAATACGCAAATTTCTTTAAAAAACATAAATTTTAAGCAAATTATAGCTACAAAATGTATCAAATGAGTCCAAAAAATGTTGGAGAAGTGTTTTCTATTAGATTTGAATACAAATACAATACAAAATCGCATCATCAAGAATATTTAATGCACACCTGAAAACGTTATTGTCTATCTTCCATTTGGGTTAGAGTAGAGACAATTTGATTAAGTTATGAAAAAAATGAACTGTACAGTTGTTTATCACCGATAACACTAAATCCTGCTAATATCTGCTTAACTAAAAGTGTCTTTTATTTTTTATTTTTTCATATTTATAAATACTACCAATATCGTTGTAGAACGAGGCTTCTTTTAAATTTTGTTATGACTACTCAGTATTCACAATATCTGACCTGCAATGTATTGCCATGGTCTTATCTTTCTATTGGGCTCTTCCCTCTTTTATATAATCATTAAATTTTTTTTGGTTGAAACAACACTTATTTATAAATACTCACGGCCATTGATATGTGACAGTGAAACCATTGCAGACATCATAATATGAAGATGAGAAAAGAAAAGAAAAACTTGTTTAATCTCTGTGTACAGTGATGATAACTGGAATTATATAGGGTTAAAAATACATTGTATTAGAGCGGTAGAGCAGTGGGAGTGGTTTATTTACCACACTGCCAGAAAACATTGGAACCACATTTATATTTGTCCTTCCCTTCGCACTCCAATTTCAAATCATCTGTGAGAAATGGCACATTCTGTACTACCAATACCATCCAGTCAAAATCAAAATCAAAATCACACCCACAAAAAACAAAGATTGGCATTTAAAGCAGATGATTTACCTTAGTCCACGTGGGCGAGTATTTGGCGAGGACTCGCCGAGTATTCGTGGCAAGTACTCGCCAAAACTTGACGAGTCCAAGTGGCGAGTTTTCCAGGCGAGTATTCGTCTGTGCTTTTCTTTGGCGAGTACTTGCCAAGTATTTTAATTATGCTCCACACATTAGAGTTGATTGATTAGTTAGGCGGCACTTCTCTCAACACACCATTGCTACTTAGAACCCCCAAATTGCTCTTCCTTGATATTGTGGCTCTACTCCTTCCTGTTGACGTGGCTCTACTCCTTCCTGGTGTTATGGATCTACTACTTACCGACCACCCCTAGGCCACAGGGGTAGACTCATTATGAGTTTCTTTTCTACTATGGGAATTTTTTTGTCTTTGGATGTTGGGGGGTTTCAAGAGGAAGTGTTTTTCTTCCTCCTAGAATCCCCCAACTTGGCATCTCCGACATTGGGTCATCCTTGATGAACACTATCAGATCTTTCGCAGCGATCAATGATGGCCCAAACAACTCCACTTTAGGCACAAACATAGATATTTGTTGAAGTTTTCTAGTCTTCATTGACGCATGCTTTTGGGGCTCTTTTTCGCCCTTCATTACTATTTTTATTGTTTCATTACCACCTATATTAGTGGTACACTGCTTTATTTTGTCTTTTGTACCTTTATTCCTTGTTTTGGCCTCCAGGATTCTCTCTTCCAAGAACTTTCTATTGTTAAATGTTGTATCCTTGAGGCTCATTGATTTACTTTTGGTCATTTGTGGACATTATTAAATTTACTTCCCGTATGTATTATTTGCTTCAATTTCACTTCTGTTATAACACATTAGATTTAGCAGTTTAGTGTGTTGGCCACCGGATTACCAATTAGATCTGGATGCATATAAAGTGATCTTAGTCCCTGAATCTAGAGTGTAACATATAATGATTTCAGCTGCATTGCTGTTTAGGAATTCGGGTTCCCCAAAGCTGGATGGGTGTTCCTTCAGTGGTCCTGCAAATCTTCAACTTTATAGTTGCATTTTGGTGCAGAGCTTACTTTGTTCTTTTCTCTGCTTGTTTCAGGAAAATCTGGGTAAAAAGCTGTATAATAGCGAAGATTGCTTTGAAATAGCTAAAAATTAATGCTTTTCTATTGTGTACGAGCCACATTCTAGGTGGCAAAGGTAAAAAATGAAGGAAAGCCTCTTAAACAAAATGTGTAAGACTAATTTGATGCTTAATGTTCTCAAACAAACAAATATATCAGTCCCTAGGAAACTCTATTGTAGAGACGAGGACTCTGTCCACGCTCCTGGTGACTATAGTTATATAATATAGTTTCACCCTTTCTCATTTACTCCCATACCCCTATTTGAATGGCAAACCCAACCCCTTCCCTGTACTCGTACCCAACATCTCCAGGTGACTAAATTAAACTAATGGGATTCAAGGGGGAAAGTAATAGCCATTATATTGCATTTCTTGACCTAAAATGAATGGCCACTGATGTGTACACATTGTCCTATTGACTTTGGAAGTATCTCAATGACGTAAATAATGCAGAGCATGTACATATATGACTTAGTTCACTTGTCCTAACAAAGTTTTATGCACTTAGATCACTTGTCCTAACAAAGTTATGATTTTTTAAATAAAAATTGAAAAGATTTGAATCAAAAATTGTTTTAGAAAATTAAATCATCATAATTTAAACATAAACAAAAGTGATGCTCACATATTAGTCTGAAGGTTATTGTGAAACAGATTCAAAATTCCAAGTTTAAGAAAATCCTCAAAAAAATCTACCAAAATCAAAGAACTATGAAAGCATCTAACCCTATTCATCGGCATTTAGTGTGCTCCCTGGGGCCCCTTATGTTCATGAAAACAAATTAAGAAGGTGGAATGTTGTTTGAGGCACCTCTGATTTTCTCTAGGACATTTTCAGAAACTGCAGTGTATCAGATCTAGGATTGACGGTGATTGAAACCCCAACAGCCTTGTGACAGATCTGTCATGTTTTCTGTAGTTTATTATCACCTTTTGACTAGAACGGGTATTACAATAACTGGCGTGCAATCCCCTCTCCTTTGGGTTTCCCTCTAGCAGTTCTAGATCTGGTTGTTGCTTTTGGGGTGTTTGCAATCGTGGAAAATTTATACATGTCCTTCGCTGTCTCTTTTAGCTTTACTTGTTGTTTTGCTACTCTGTGTCATAATCTAAACACCAACAACAGTGATGTTCACATATTTGTCTGAAGGTTATTATAAAACAGATTCAAAATTCCATATTCCAGGAAATCCACAAAAGAAATATACCGAAATCAAAGAAACTACTAAGCATCTTACCCTATTCATTGGCATTTAATGTGCACCTTGAGGCCTCTGATATTCCTTGAAAACACACACATTAAGAAAATGGTGTTGTTCTAGGCACCTATGATTTGTTCTAGGACTTTTTCAGGAACTGCACTGTTCAAGATCTATGATTTTTTCTATTCTTCCTTCAGCAAAAGCGTCAAGTGTTTGAATAAGTAAATGTTTTAGGTTGAATAGACTGCCACTATGTTCTTCTTTGCACAGGCCAGCTGTTATTTATCTTCATTGTGTTTTTCCCTGTTGTTTGGAGCTATCCTAGGTTTATGCAGTGGTTGCTTTTCGGCCATTTCTTGGGGTACCTCTTTCTATGCTATCCAATGCATCTGGTTATTGTTTTGCTTTTGATTATTTGCACGTGTTTGATGGTTCTGCTCTTGTTGGGAGGTGCATACTCGAGCCTGATTGGTCATGCTCATGGCAGATCTTGCATCGACAGGGAATGGTCTCATAATCTATGACCGCTCTCTCTCAATCTTTCCCATTTCCAGCAAATATCCTGTCTAGCAATGGCTATCTCCAAACCTAAATTAACATAGATTCGAGCATGGTTTAGGATCCCAGGGTGTTTGGCAGACTCAGAAGCTGTATTATATTCTCCAATGGCATTGTCTATCTTTCTGAACAATGGTTCCTGCCAGTATTCACCTGGAAAGAGGGGAAGCTTAAACCAAAGTGGGACAATACATGATAGATATTCAGTTGGGTTGAACTGTTGAAGGCAATTGATCATGCTTTTTATGAAAAGGCCAAATTTTTTGATAAACAAGGGGCTGCCTTGGAAAGCTCGATATTTTTTCTATTTCGAGGAGAAGATGACCATGAAATATCCCTTTGGCATCGTTAGAATGTCAATTGATCCAACTGGTTTTAGCAATGATCTGACTTGTGGCAAATGCTCCTCTAGAATCCAATCTCATGATGCAGCTGTGTAACTGAATAGTGATTTTTCTCTTTATTGGTTTGGATGTCTATTAGTTTGAAGCTGTCTCTTTATATATATAACATTTACGGAGGTGCTTGTGAATAAGGGGGAAATATCAGTTATGGTCATCTCATGTTCAACTTAAACTTAGTACGTACTAAACATGATGGTATAAATATAGCCTCATCTCCGCCAGGTAAGCTCCAAGCTGTCTGTTTGTGTTATTTTTGTGGGTCTAATCAGTAACTTTTTTTTTGACTCTGTTCACCTATGATATAGTGCAAGTATAAATTCATGTCTGTTTTGATAATTAGAAGTAACTTTTCCTTTTAAAAAAAATTACTAATTAATTTTAAATAACTTTGCAGGTCCGGGATCAAAAGCGAGCTGCACTTTTGGCAGAAAAACGTGCTTCAAATTGTTCAACAAGTCCTCCAAGGATCCTTGTGAGCACTGTTACTGTGTTTAATATGAAAAAAATATGTTTTGAAATTTTCAGTTTGTTTGTAATAACTTCGTACTAGAAATGCTTAGAAACAAAGCTTAGACTTGTATATTTTCTTGTCACACGTTATCGCCAAAATCTTATGCATCCTATAGTCTAATCTATTCCCAATATTTTAAAAGCTCTTTGTGATTTCCATGGTTACTTGAGTCTTAGGGAAAGGGGGAAGAGGTTTCCGGGATGCCAATTTTTTTCCGAGTTTTGGGGATAGCTTTTAAAATATTTAATAATAAAAACTGAATAATAATATATACAAAATGAGTCAAGTCATCATGCCAAGGAGGTGGGAGGAGAGAATATAATAGTGTGAGATGTCAATAAAAATGGACGACTTCAATTTTAATGTCCATTTGACCATCAGAGAAGTTTTAACTTTACTGTCTTGCCTAGAGAAGGTGATCAAGAAATCATGATACCTTTACCTTGGGTATAGGGTAGAGTTTGGAGCCCAAATTGTTTTCAGGAAAGGTTTTCTTAAGCCCAACACAATATTGCAGCTAAATTGAGATCATCCATTACCTGTTGAGGTGACCCAATCATTAATCAATGTGGAATCGTTCAATGGGTGAAACTATGTGACATAAGTGCCTCGAGGTTGATACATATTGGTATTTTTCAAATAGATATATTTAAGATATCTATATTAGTCTCCAAAAAAAGTTTGAAGAACAAAAAAATTTGGGATGTTATTATGCTATCTAAAAAGGCGATGTTTCGTGGATGCTCCCCTTTTTTGCTTATTTTGGTTCTTTAGAGGGATGTTTTCCCCCTTTTCGTGATGTCTTAGTCTTGGAGAAGCATCCCCTACGTAACAATGGTGATTTTGTATGGTTGATCCCAACAAATATGAAAATCTTAGTTACCAAATCTGGTCGGATGTGGGTTTTTCAGCCGGTCCAGATAAATTTGGTCCGGATGGGCCCTGTTTTTTTTCTAATCTTTATCCTTAGATTTTTTGCAATAGGGAGACACCCAATACGTATAATTATTTAATACTAAATATTATTACTGTCTTTGTATTTGTCAATTTTTGCATAATTATAAATTATGCTCATATATAATATGTATATTTTTTGCATCGAACTTAGCCAATTTTTTTCAAGGGTCTTGATTTCCAAATTTTTTCCTCTCCCAAACAGATTAGGATTTCCAGACTTGGTAAGTATAGTGAAAATCTTTCCATTTTTTGAAATTGCAGTCCTCGGGTTTGTATTTTTTTTCATCCAATGCCATGATTTTTCTAGTTATGAACCTAGGATAGAAAAGTGGAATTCTTAGGCCACTAGTGCATCACACATTGGCCTAGGATTTTTTTATTTCCTTGTCTCATCTTGAAGAGTTGGCAAAGTTCAGAATCTTGGTGGAAAATCGGACATTGCATGACAACATGGAAAGGACGGATAACCTTTCCTATCCCACTTCCACTCTCACAGCTTGTATATTCACTAAGAGAATTTAATGGAAGGTTGGAGTCTCAAAGAGCTTGGAGCATGGAGGAGTCATCTTCCAATTCCCGCATGTTTGCTTATACAAGGCTGAAATCAACAAGTGTTTGTAGTTATTGGAGAAGCAAAGTTATTGAGGTCTTTTGCTCATGTGCAGTCACCACCCAACTCCCACCCTTTGTCAAAATATCCCTCAACTCGACCAAGTCCCAAATGTAAGAAAACAATTGGACTTTGGCGTTGTTTTGTTCCAAGGGAAGTCACTTACGATGACATCGGTTCTGTTAAGGCACGAGATACATTGGAAAAGAGATCTCAAGATTCTTAGGCAAGTGAAAATCTTCCTTCATTCTCTACCTTCTAGCTTGAGAGGCATGAAATCAGCTAAAGACATAATTTTGATTAGAGGACCAGAGTTCCGAAGACCTTTTGAAAAGGAAAACACACCTATTGATCCCTAATGTCAGATGTGAAGTTACATGCTGCCCTTAGACTTCCATCCTCCCGCTTTTCTATCTCAAAATTGGTTAAGTCCAGATTCTTTGCTGACAGGGGATACTATGTGACAAATTTTGACCAAGGTGCACCCTTTCCCGTTTCCCTGCCTCACCTTTGTTTTTCACTAAGTCTAAAATCAAGAGGCATTGCGGAGTAGCAAAGAAAAAATAACAATTGCCTAACATCCTTTCACACCCAACTTCCCTGCTTGTCGGAAAATTGAAGCACATTTAATGCATTTATCTACCCAATCTCAACTTTTAAATGCCTTTCACCCCTTATATATTTATGAGACTTAGTTCATTTTTCACACACTTTCTTCACTCCCTCCATGTTCAATCCCTTTTGTAACTCATTTGCACCTCCATTTCTGCAATTTGACCAATCGTCAATATTTCATCCACGTTTTCTTCCTCGACTATGGATTCTTCACAGCACATCCAAACCTCATAAGTACAAATTCTGAGGAATTGAGCCCAAACTCTCTCTTGCATCTGAGGTTAAGGAGATTCCAAACATTGAGACAGGCCTCATGGACCTTGAAAATCCCCAAGTGTGTCTAAAGTGATGAGAAAGGATAAAATCATATAGGAACTTCTGGATTTTTGAGATAGTACAGGCCACGTCCTTGTTGACCATTGGTAGTCTAGAGCTAGTCCTTATTGCAGCCGAGCACTACGACATGTAGCTGAGAGAAGTTTGTGCTGTTTCAAGAATCATGATTACTCATCTTGGTCCCGATTTTTTGGAAGACTAGTTGCAAATACCATTGGGCGAGGTGCTGGAGATCAATATTGGTGAAGCACATGCATATTGGAATTCAAACCCTCGAGAAAATTAATGATTTTTTGAAGGAAAGTTGGCTGGATAAAGATAAAGTGTTTGCTATACAGGCTGTATAGAAGTGCTTTCAAGGAGGTTGTCAAAGACATCACCTTATTGAATAAGGTTGTTGGAAGTAAAGAGTACATATTTTAAATCTTGTATTTTCTATTTCTTTATGAAGGTTATGGAAGGAAAGCATACAACTTAGTGGCTAAGAGTCATTAGTGATAGTTTGCACTAGCAGTTGTACTTGACTTGTAACTCTAGTAAGCTTTATTTGGTTTACACATTGACTAGAAAGAAGTTTTGGTCTAGATTAAATTATGTTACACTTGCATAATGGTACCCCCATCTTTGGTTATTACCTACAATAACAATCGCAAAATGGAAAAACTAGATTTAGGTGCATGTTCGTGAAATATTTTGTCAAGGACAAAATGTGGGTATTGATCAACGCTTGCCAAAATGCGGGTTTAGTGAAATTTGGAAACAATGTACATTAGACTAATATCCTGGGCTGCCAAAGAAACACCCTAGTTGTGACTGCATCGCTAGACTAGAAAGGGAGAAATTTTTAGGTAGGTGAGGAGAGAAATGAGAAGGGGAATTGTATTGATGAGCAAAAGACGAATTTCATCAACTACAACTCAGAGATGATTCCAGTTTCAATTGAAGGAAATAGGCAAGCACAACACAACATCATAACAAGATAATGCAAGACATACAAAGCCTTATTAAGATTTATTCATTCCACAAAGAAGACACAAAGTCCTTTAACTTCTTATAAATGCCAACATGTGCTCGACTGAGTGACAAGATGAGAATGGAGGAAAATTGCTTAGGTTTGAAATAGAAGAATACAACTTGCTAGAGAGGGCAAAAACCAATCCCATGGAATGGAGAGAGCCTTACAATTTATATCCAAAGATAGTGATTCTTTCCATTCCTTGTGTGACCTTTCAACTTAAAGTGCAATCTCAACGAAGAAATATAAACTTTAAGTAACTTCAATCACTTTTACAAAAGTTGCTCCTTAACGGAGAAATAGAATGTTAGAGAGAGAAAAGAAGAGAGAGAAAGTGTGATCAGAAGAAGATGCTGTAGGATGAAGTTTTGCTCTTCCTTCAGTATGGAGATGAATATTGCAACTAGATAGGATCTTCATTGACTCCTTCGATCAAAGCATGTTTTTTCTTGGACTTGGAAATGATGCTCCACACCTTATCTTGATTGATCATCTTTGGTCATGCTTGGGAAATTCTCTTTCCACTCTTCGTCTCTATGAGCAAATCGTAGGATGCACAAATCAACTCCTTGTCATGAGCATGATCTCATCTTCCACATGAGAAAACAATCACCTTGCAATCATCATGAAGAAAGCACTCATAGCACGCATGCCCCAGACTTGGTAACCATGAGCTCTCTTGGATTTGACGGTATCAAAGATTCATGAGAATCCTTGGCAGAAACATGGGAATTCTTTGAAATGGAAACACTTACTCTTTGTGAGATGACACCAAGCAACTACTGAATGGACAATGTCTTCTTGAAGAATATGAGCACTCCGTGTCACTTCTCTTGAATGGAGAGTGGCGAGGATATCGAGAATACACCAAGACCACGGTTCCCATCACAATATCCTTTAAATGATTCAATTGTATTTTTCATACTCAACAGTTCTCCTGTGCATGCTAACTCAAGTTAGCAAATGAATTTTCCTTCTTATCTAGGTGTCTTTAATGGTCTTCAATGATGTTTTCTGTTGCAACATTGATGCGGTCATTACAAATGAAGGACTCATCCAAATCATTTGAGAATTGATTCATTTGAAAAATATTGCCGATAGGAAGTGCTACTCCAAATTTTAGACAATTCTCTCATCCAGATCAACGGGAAAGTGAAAACTTCAATGAAGTGGGCAGAATACCAAGAGAAAACTCAGTCCTCCATATCTCCAAAAATACTCCACATAATCATGCAAGAGATAGCTCAAATGAAAACCTATTTTACGAGGAACATTTGCTCCAAATTTCAGACAATTTGGCTCATTGAGTCACCGGGAAAATGTAAAACAATTTTCAGTAATTCTTGCGGGTTTTAATGGAGTATAGGCAAAAAACATTAGTTCTTCGTTCCAGGAGCAATACACATCCAAATGACTTGGTTTTCGATTCATTTGAGAGGTATGGAGGAGGGTATTTGGGGAAGATCTCTTGCGGGGTGTTGGAGAAAATAACAAAACAATTTTTTGTGCAAAGAGGTTTTGGAAGCCAAAAATGGTTTTACTCATATCTCATGCATTGTTCCATCTTAGAACGTGAATGATAGCTGAAAATGAAGGTTTTTGCAAGGAGAGATCATTGGCAAAGTTTCACGAGGTTCCTTCGTGTGGTTTGCAAGCAATGATCGAAACAAGTTTTGGGTGGTTTTGCAAAACAATGGTTTAACAATTGTATTTTCAAATGGGCATAGAAAATAATCTACTCCATGAAATGTCATGCTTCTTATATCATCTTCAAGGCATTCTCAAGAGGAGGATGTGCTCAACATTTGAGAGTGATTTGACCAAGGGATCATGAGATATGAGCAAAACAAGGTATGAGAGAGCTAGGGCACACAAGTGGTTTTGGTGGACACGAGTGGTGGAAAAACTTTTTGTTGGTTTCATATGCTGCACTTCAGTTTTTTGTGGGTTTGTGTTTTTGGGGGGAAGTAGAGATTCAAACATGACTTAACATGGAGGTGGAGATCTGAAAATTACTTGACATGGAGATGGAGATTTGGTTTTGTAAATGCAAAGTGAAATGTCCACCCACTTTGTAATCTCCACCTTAAAAATGCACCTCCACCAGGCTTGGGTGCACCTTGGTGGTGCAATTGCAGCTCCAAAGTCCACTAAGTGCAATTGAGGTTCAAAAATGCGCCTAGGGATATTGCACCTCTTAAGTGCGCCATGTGCAAATGAGGTTCAAAGTAAAGTGTTGCCGCAGGAGTTTGAGACAAGTATGAACCAGACTGACACTTGGGTCATGAAGGGGGGTTCAATGTGCTTCAACTTGGCCCTTTGTTAGGCTCTTGACTCTTCTCGAGGTGCCCCGAAACCTTCAGTGCAAGTTCCCTTATTCGGAAAGATCACTGTGCCTCAGTGTTAGGAAGGTTTCAACTTTTTTATTTTCCTAGAAAACAACCTGAGGCTCTGGAAACCTTTGTCTTACATATTCCATTGTGTAGTAGATCCTGTAAGATTTCCGATGGACTATGATTTGAGTTCCCAATACCGCTGGGAGTTCCTGAAACTTTTTTCAGAAGTGGACCCTTTTTGGCGGGAGAGGCATTAATGTTCACACACACATTTTCCTCAAAAAGCGCCTTGAGAAAAAGCTTTCTCTAAATCATTCCAAAGTTCGTAGAATCTCTCCCAAAGCATATTGTCATGAAGAAAACTTTCAGTTTGGAATGAAGGGAATGAGACCGAGACCTTTTCGTTGACTACAATCTGGGCTCCTAAAACAACTTGAGGCTCCGAAAACCTTTCCCAAAAGTTGGTTTTGAAACGAGACAATTTCGACCAATTTGATTGAAAAGTGACAAAATTTGCAAAACGTCAATAGGGTTGTTAAGTAAAATGCTTGAGCATTTTACATGCCAACAACGCGTAAATGACAATTTTGTTTGTACAATTATTTTTGAGCTTGAGGAAGAGTCTAGTAAGAGAATTTATGAGGATTGAATGAGGTATGAGAGAAAGTGGAGGGAATAAAATAAATAAAAAGAATTATAAATCAACAAGTGGGGTCATTGGAATATCCAATTCCCTACTTACCCATCTATATTAGTGGATTCAATGGGAAGCCATATCTATTGTCAAAATATGTTAATGATAAAGTGCTCACGATTATGATCAATCCTCTGTTTGGTAAGTTGTTTGGGGGGAATACGTGATTCAACTTGTGGAAGTGCATTAATTCCTTACCTGGAAACACAAGATGGGAGTCCATTTCCCAATTAAGATTTGATTCTATTTGTGCAAGATTATAGCAGTGGTAAGAAATTGGCAAGTAAGATCTCATCTTAATATCAACAACACTTTCAACCTAAAATTTTATGAAGCCCACTTCTCTTTGGCGGGAGAGGCAAAATATAAGCAACTCTCAGTGAATCACACATCCACATTCTACCTTGATGACATCTAGGGTAATTCACATTTATGAAGTTTATGATGCTTTGCAAGTGCCCTTGTTTGCTACAAAATGCCTACCAAGAGTACTAGTTGTATAACTATAAACACGTCCATGAACATAACACCGAAGAATCTGAGAGAGTGATAGCTTTATTGGATAGGTAGCATATGATGACATGTATAATACAATGATTGGTATAGGTAGTGCATATATGTCGCTTAAGACAAATATTGACCCCCAACCATTCATTAAAAAACTGACTAATTGTAATGTCCTTTTTGGGCTCAAATTTGAGGAATTTGGATTTTCCCCAAAACCCTAATGGAACAGTGCTGAAAATGATGCCAACCCACATGTAGAAAACCTGATTTTTATGACAGCAAACTGATTTTATGCAAGAATCAGGGCAGCGATCTGTTTTAGGTCGACTAAACCCTAAACGACCTAGGAAGAATTCATATTTTAGCCTTTCCCCCACACAAATCTTCAAAAAATACATCAACAACATGAAACACTTGATGAATTCATGCAAAATAAATGCTTCAGCAATAAATTATAGACTGCTGGAATTAATTATTGCTCAAAAACAACTGAAACTTCAATATTCCATATCTTCATAAATACACGGAGATAAAATGCAAATGATAGCTCAAATTGACCATAAAATATCAACTATCCAACAAAATTAGAATCAAATTTTCCCAACCACAAAAACCCACTGAAAAGTGATCCCGAAATCTCCAAATGGGTAAATCAAGTTGGAAATGAATGTGGCAGCCCCAAAAAAGTGTGCCCTAGCTGGAATGTGTGCCCTACCATTAATAGAAACCCTTTGCCGTTCTGAAATTCTGGAATTTATAGCTCCAATGTGAATCTCAGATGAAGTCACCAATGCAACAAATGAGGGTTTCCGCCCCCAATTGTTGTGATTAGTGAGGGTGTTTGTCCTCAATAGGATGCAATGAGGGTTTTTCGTCCTCAAAGGAAGAAAATGGGAGCTCAATGCCCCAATTCCAAAAGAGAAGAATATAATTCACAAGACGATGATTACAATGAGCCCCAACATTTGCTTTTATAGCCTTTTCTCTACCTTTCTTTGTTGAGTGCTTCGTGTAGGCCTCTTTATTTCTTTTTGAACATTTGCTCTTCGCTCATAAAGAGGGACGACTGATACCTTTTAGCTGACTAAAAATAATGAAAATAGGCTAAGGGTCTTTTTTCTACTTTAATATTTAAAAACACCTTTTATTTTAGTAATAATATTATTTAGTTGTCTCAAAATGAAGAATTGGTCGGGCCCAACTGAAAATATTATTAATTATTTTTAATTTAGAAAAGGGGACATTACATTGATTCACTACCAAAGCCGACAATACAACAAATAACAACATACCTAAGTCAGCCACCAAAACATGCAATTTATTAATGAAATGAGAATAAGCCATTCTACATTTGCTCCCCTTTTAAACAATTCAAAGTCCCTTACGACACAACTTAGACACAATATCAAGAAGAATGAGATGCGTGATGGGAAGAAGAATATTAGAATATAAGGCTTATAAATTAGCTTTATGTTAATATTAGTTAAATGATGACTAATAAATGGTTGTAACTGCTTCAACTATTTTGTAACCATCTTTCAGATAATAAAAGCATGGACACACAATGAATAATGTGTGCATTTTGGTTGCTCTTCATTTTTCTTTGTACATTTTATTCTTTCTCTCTCCACATATTCTAACATTGGTATCAGAGCGGGGCAAACAAGGAGAAAGAGAAGGGAAGAAGCTCAAATTGGTTTCGTTCGGTCATGAAAGTGCAATAGAATAGTTCGAATGCTAGACACAAGAGTAATATCAGAGGGCGGTGAGCAATAATGTATGGTAGAAAAAATATCATGAAAAAGGGCAGAGAAGACCAAGTTTTAACGAACATAACCACAAAATACAATTGATGCCATTGCAAAGGTACAGAAAAAACCATCTGAGGGCACAATTTTGACTATGTTTTAAGACAAATTTTAGGTCATTTCGAAGTGCTAGGGCACAAAAATAGGAATTTTCCATTTTAAAGATTTTTTTGGGGCTGCTTGTGCAGTTAGGGCACGAAAATAAGACATTTTCAGGGCAAAACGTGATAGGCAGAATGCAACAGAGAAAAACATGATTTAGGGCATGTTTTTTGCAAAACGCAATCCAAAATCACAAGGAAGAGGAAAAACCTACTTTTTGAAGGTAGTTAGTACAAATCAAAGAAAATATAGTCATGCATTTCCGGTTTTGCAATTTTTCAAGGATCATTCGTTGTTAAGGCACACAATTTGTCAATTTTTAGTCACTCCTAGTTGTCTAAAGCACAAACCTACTTGGTATAGTTTCCTTTGCTTTTAAAAAAATAGTTTTTAAAATCTTGCTACATTAATTTGCGGGTCAATCTATATTTTGGGAAAGGGTTATTTTTTGAGATATTTTGTCTGAGAATGAAAATTCCATTAGACAAATATTCTGTCCTCAACTTTCATACTTAAGTAAAAATCTAGATGAAGAACAAATCAAATGAAGTTAATGTAGCCATTGTTGAAAATCCACCGGATGCTGAAAGTGATGAACTCACTGATAGAGAATACGTATTTTAAAAGAAGCCTCACACTTTGAAGACAATAAGGGATTTAGTGTAGGTAAAACTCGGCATGGATGGCTGTCCAAAATTCAAATAGTTCAAGAGTTTGTGGATCTAAGGAATTTACCCTTACGACGGTCATGAGACAACTTAACAAAGCATTGTGGGAATAGCTTAGTATGGATGGCTGTGCAACGATTCAGGCGATTTTGTAATTCAAAAGTTCGGGGAGGTGGAATTCGGGAACTCAGGAATTTGGCTTGGGAACTACACCTTTAGGAGGGTCAGGGAGGCAACTTGACCGAGTTCTACTTGGTCAATGCACTGTGTGTAGAGAGGAAGCTTTTGAAGAATGCATGATCTTATTTGGTTCTATTACCTTAATCTTATGTTAGTATGTTCTATAGTGTAAGCCTTAAGAGGGGGTATTAGAATATAAGACCTATAAATTAGAATTAAGTTAATATTACTTAAGTTAAGACCTAAAAATTAGCATTAAGTTAATATTACTAAAGTGTTAATTAATAAAAGGTTGTAACCACTTCAACAATTTTATAACCATCTCTCACATAACAAAAAGATGAACGCACAATGAATAATGTGTGTTCCGGTTACTCTTCATTTGTTCTTTGTACATTTTATTCTTTCTTTATTCTCTCTCTCCACACATTCTAACAAAGAAGACACCCTTGGAGATACGACTAGACTAGGTGATTGTGAACCCAAATGGGTTGATTGACTTGATTTCAACTATTTCACTTCAAATTAATGTTACACGGAGATATCTCTTGCCACAAAAATGCATCTCAGAGGTTGGTACTCATCTTAGAGGGGGGGTACTTGTTGGTACTCATCTCAAAGACTGGAACTTGTTGCTACTTGTCTTGGAGACTTGCATTTAAGTGTTTATTTAATATCTATTTTTTGTAGTCATACATACATTATGGGCGCTCAACTTCTTTTGTACACTATGACCGAGACACCACATGTCTTACATTTGCAACTCCGGGAATGGGAAGGCTATAAAATGGCTCTTTTTTGTTGTTATGATCCTTGAACTCAAACTCAACAAAATAATGACACGTGCTTACTCCTCGTTCCTTCGCATTTAGTTTAAATGACTGACTTCGTGAAGGATCCCGTGGACAAATTGTCTTTATATTTGAGAAATGTCAATGGCTAGATCAACTTGCACTGAGCTTGGTCTTTGTGACATCGTGAGGTCTATGTATGAAAGTGTCCCCGCTTAGCTTAGGCAATAAGAAGTCTCACTTTTCTTAGACATTAAAGTGAGATCCGCTAACATTAGCTAAAGTGTTAGGATATGTTTGAAACCCTTAGCATGTAAAGGACCAAGGATTAATTAAATACTTTAAAGAGCTCTACTTAGTATTGTGATCTAAGGGCTTATTTAAGACTTATATGGTATTAAAATATAGGACTTATAATTTAGTAGTTAGTTAATATTAGTTATGTATTAGCTAATAACTGGTTGTATCCTTGTCAACAAATTTGTAACCATCTCTCTCATAATAAAATGACGGACACGCAATGATAATGTGTGCTTTTCGGTTTCTCTTCATTTCTTCCTTGTGTACGCTTTCTAACATTGGTATGAAAGCCTTTGGTGCTCAAAGGGATTTGCAAATCGAAGGAAGATCATTCAAAATATTTTCGAGGGTCATCTAGGGCTTCTTCGTACGAAAAACTAAAGAATAAAAGAAAATTGCCAGGTTAAAAATCTATTAGAAAATACACAGTTAATAGTCGAGAGGATAAAACACTTGCAAAGTGGTCGTGGATCCCATTTCCGCCATTTATAAGGACTGGAAAGCTCAAAAAAACTCAGTCACGAAAAGGGCATATATGGGTTCCAGATGTAGTTTTGAAGGGTGAAGATCACAAATTTAGCAAGTTTGGAAAGGTGTCATACACACGAAAGGAATAATATACAATTGTCATTGGTTTATTACTGCTGCCATTTACCAGTTGTAATTTGTGGACAAGTCACGAAAATGGCAAGGACACGTGATTCTTTAATCTTTATGCCATCCGCCATTAATATCCCAAACTATTTTCTCAACTCTGTTAGGGCTCAAAACGAAATTTCAGACCGTTTTCACAAGTTTTATGGTCGTGAAGTGTTTCATTGCCCCAAACATTTTCCGGGATTCATACTTATTTGTTATTTGCTTATTTTTCTGTTTAAATAAATATTTCAGAATGGAAATCCCAACAGAGAAATATTATGGCTTTAACTTTCACCCTTGGAAAGTTAAAATACAAATGCAATTAATAAACAAAAATGTCGGGTATTGTTAAGGAAAAGAAACACGACCCATTGATGTTGCCATACTGTTAGAGTGGCAAAGCCACGATGATAAATCTAAATCTATTATCGTGCTTGCTCTATCTGATTCTGAACTCCATCATATACATTCATACAAATCATCCAAAGATATATGAGATAACCTGAATAGTCTATTTGGAGCAAAAACAAGGAACACTATTTTTTTTAAAGCTTTAACTCTTTCGATTCAAGATGGTTGATGATGCTACTATGTCCAATCATATAAACAATTTGAGATCTCTTTTTAGACAGTTAGCAAAGGTTAAAGCTCCAATATATAATGAAGATTCTAAAGTCATTCTGTTAAATAGTTTGCCTTGTTCGTATAGCAATGTGATTTTTACTCTCAGTCAAATGCCTTCAAAAATCCTATAAGATATGATTTCAGCTCTCCTGGTTGAAGAAAAGAGAACAACTGCAGATGTTACAAAAGATAATTCTACACATGAAAGTGCACTATACTCTTGCATGAGAAATAATCGCAAAAAACTAGATAAAGAACTAGGCGAGTTGAGTGTTATTATTGCAAGAAAAGATGTCATACAATATGGAATTGTCGTAGTCGAGCTAATGATGTTCTCAAAGCCAAACTCAAAGGTAACACAAATGAATCAAATGTGGCCTTTGTTGACAATCCACTAGATGCTGAAGATTTTATTGATGAAGAAGAAGATTAATATATACTGTTAGAAGTTAGTGTTTTGATGGCTGGAAGGAATTCATTGTAAGTAAAACTCGACATGGACGGCTGTCGAAATAGTTGAGGATTTTGTGTATCTCAGGAATTTAGCCTTACAAGGGTGACGGGACAATTTGATGGAGCATTGTGGGAGTAGCTCAACGTGGAGGGTTGTCCACCAATTTAGGAGATTCTGTACTTCGAGAGTTCGAGGAGTTGGAATTCGAGAGCTTGGGAATTCAGCTTGGGAACTACACCATTACGAGGGTTGGGGAGGCAACTTTATGGAGTTCTACCTGGTCCAAGAACTGTTGTTTAAAGCAAAAGCTTCTTAAGATTGTGATTCTATCTTCTTTGTATAGTGTAAGTCTTAAGAGGGGGTATTAAAATATAAGACTTATAGTTTAGTAGTTAGTTAATATTAGTTATGTATTAGCTAGTAAATGGTTGTAACCATCTCTCCCATAATAAAATGACGGACACACAATGATAATGTGTGCATTCCAGTTTCTCTTTGTTTCTTCCTTGTGTTTGGTTTCTAACAATGGGTAATTGCTTGTGACCAGGGTAATAGATGTTGATGCGACCTGTTATTACTGGGGCCGTTGTTAATTTACTGTATCAAGGCATTGAAACTTTATAAATTAGAAGAGTCTGATCAATCCGAGCTTAAAGGAGAAAATAGTGAACTTGAAGTTGTGCTTAGCTTGTAATGAATCTAGACGAACTCATGCAAGGTTGACTATAAGTGTAAAAGTCATAAGAAGCTGGGTGCGTTTTTGAGAATAAATTACTCCACCTTGATACTAGGCGTATAGAGTATACTTTGAATCATTTCCCTAGACTTATTGTGATGTTGTATTGTAACAAAATAAAAAAAGACTTGGGTCTCTCTTGAATCAAATAGAGATACTTGTGTCTGAATGAGTAATGCAGGTGTGTTAGGCTAATTCTATTAAACTGTGAATTATTTTTCTTGGTTATAAATTTTCAAGTTTTGTGTCAGTTAGCACTCTCCTCAATCGAAATAATTGCTGTTGAACTAACATAAATTTTTTCTAACATGTTTTTTTGGCATCTGTCGGAGAGGTCACTACAGACCCTAGATACTATGGGATATCAAAGATAAATATCAATAGAATTGCTCTTCTTTTGTCAACATCTAATCTCTTTACTTTTAGAAGTTATTAATGTTTTTCTTAAGCTATATAGTGTTGTTTCTCTAAAAATTACACATATATTTTCAAATATATTTAACATCATATTTATATTTTTTACCGTCTCCAAGTTATATATTGCTGTGTCTGAGTACCCGTCTCCTATTTTTCTGTAAAATGGCATGCCCGTCCTTGTCTCTTTGTACCGGTACAGTACCCATACCCATCTCCTCGTAAGTATGCTTCAGATTTCCGTGCATATATCTTCCCAGCAAATTTCATCAAATGGATGTTTGCTATATTTTCATGCACCTTGGAAGTTTTCACAACGTGAATAACCTTCAACATCCTTTCCATCTATCAATGTCTTTTAGTTTCCACCATCTTAAGTTCTACCACCCGCGCTTTCAACTATGTCAACTCCTGCTCATATCAAACAACCTTTTTCAGCTTGGTTTTTGTTAAAAATATCTTGTTAGTGTTCGCATGTTAGCATATTGTGATGAGTTGTAGACTGAAGAATAATATGAGGTTATTGGGATGTGTGAGAGTTAATAGGGAGTGGTTTGTTCATGATAGGAATTAATTCCAAGATTATAGGAGTTAGTTCAATCTATATATGTATGTAATGTCTACATATGAAATAATGGAGGGGCTTTATTGTATTCATTTTATGAAAATCTGATCCAAATTTATCATTTGGTATCAGAGTAGAAGATTTTTTGATGACATAATTATTATGGAGGGACAACTCTCTTTTGTAATGCCCCTGTATATGAAGCTTGTCATTATGCAGAAGAGTGTGGATTAGTTGTATAAGAAGATAAGGGAGCTTCCATCAGAGTTTATATGTAATATTTTTATTAACTCTGATAAGTATTTAGTTTAGGTTATTGTTGTGAGTGGCAGTTTGGAAAATAATATAATCTTTCCACATCCCGGTGCAAGTCTTCCCTATCAGATCTGAATATATGTGTTCTGTACACCTACAGTGCAGTCATTGAATGAAGCATACAGCTTACAGTTCAAGAATCTGAATTTGAAGATCATTTCACCCTCTCATGCGAGCATTTATTCATGCTTGATTCTGATCTGCACCTTCCATGTTGCTCTCTGCCTAACCGTCATCATTCCTTCTACACATTGTCTATTCTAGCAGTGTCAAAATTCACTGCAGCTCATGTGCTCTCTATATGGTTCAATTCTGTCAACGCCATACTAAATTTTTCATCTGTGGCAAAAATATGTCCGTACATATCCTTTTCTTGTAGGGTACTTTAATGTCCGCTTTCTCAAATTATTGGTCATTAATAATATTTCTAAGTTGGGCCCGGTCAATTCATCATCTAGGGGCAACTTATTAATATTATTATAAGAATAAAATGTATATTAAATATTCGTAGGTAAGAAAACCCCTTTTTAGCCTATTTTCCATTGTATGCAGTCGGTTAAGGGAGAATAAAGGAGGAATTAATAATTTGATTTTAGTACTAAAGTAATTCTTATTATTGGTACTTTAATTAATTATTAAAGGTGGGTGAAAAAAACAAAGTAATGTTAAATTCGAAAATAAAGTTACTTTATTAATCCCACATGGAACGCCCCACTTGAAAAATAGAGATAGAAAAGTATAAAAAGAGGTGAAGAGGGGTTCATTTGGCATCTTTGGTCATTTATCTAATTTCACTTTGGAGAGTTGAATGCATTTGCTTTAACTTTCAGTCATAGAGGACGGAAACCGTCCTTGGTATCCTATTGGAGATGAAACCCCTCAATAGAATTCAGATTTGAGGATGAAAACCCTCAACATCTATTGGGTGATTTCATTCGGAGGTCACATTTGGGCTCAAAAACAGACTTTTGAAGCTAGGGCACAATCTTCAATATTCTAGGGCATCATCCAAGGCTGTTTTCCCGATTGCTACAATGTCACTAAAGTGATTTATTGAAGGTTGCACCCTTTGGGAGGTGTTGCACATTGCCATTTGTCTGGGTTTGCATTCTAGGGTTTGTTTATCATCAAATCTGTCCTAGGGAATTTATTGCAGCGTCTATTTCATCTCCAATTACTCATAATGGTCAGCTGTCATTTACCCTATTTCCCACCACAAAATTGATGAAATAAATTCAGCAATTTGTCAGAAAAATGATTTCTTTGTTTCTAAGTATTCTATTTTATTTTCTGTGTTTTGAGCCATCTGGGTATTGTTGTAATTGAGTATTTTAAGAGGAATTGAATAAATCAGATTTTTACATGTTGTAGTAAGGGTTTGCAGACCAAAAACAGGCCGCTGCCCTAATTTTTGGATAAAAATCTGATTGGTGTCATTTAAATTCAGAATTGTTTGCTGTCATAGATTTCAGTTTGCTCTTAAAAGAGGGTTTGGTAGAAACCCATGTTTCTTTAATTTGTGCCCTAAGGGGAGATTACGGTGATATTATAACGGTGATCCTTGCCAGCATGTGAACAGAATTCAGATCTTGATTCATAAGGACAAACAAGCTTAGGTTTATCAAAGAAGAAAATCAGACTCCAAGGTAAGAAACCATGGATGATCTAGAACAAAGAGCTCCTCCTATGGATGACATGAATTTTCTACAAGAAGTAATTAAACGAAGTCAGAGAGATTCACAACAATCGATTCAACATGTTTTGTGGGAATCTCAAAGGGAAATGCGTGATGCATTGACTAGATCTATCATGGACTTGGCTAAGGCTCTCCATGGCTCCAATGCAAATAAATCAGCCAACCAAGGAGCAACAAATAATGGTGAAGGAAGCTCTTTCGGTCAAGCATGGACTTGCATTTAACCTCTTTTTCAAACATTCAGAGCCAAATTCCTTCAAAGAGAAGAACTGCCAGTTGAGTTAGATCCACCAAGTGACATGGAGGACCTAGAGGCATGGGGTGAAGAATATGTAGTCCTCAACTACAGGGTGCGAGATATGTTGCCCTTAAGAGATTTCTGCCAGTTGACGAATAATAAGGGCATTGGAAAGAATAAGAGATTTCAACAGGAGCAGCTGCAAAGAGACATACAACAAAGATTGGGAAAGGTAACTTTTCCTTCTTATGATGGATCCGATAAGTGTTCAGTAAGATCATGGTTGCAGAAGTTAGACACATACCTGTCTTTGAATCCCATGTATGAGGAAGAAGAAATCATGGAGATAGAATGGAGAAAACATGCTTTGCATATTGGAGGCCAAGTGTCCAAGGTTGAAGAAGTTCTAGCCTTAGAAGCACATGTCAATCCTCCAAGCTTTATAGGATGTGAATTATCACCGGATGAGATTGATTTGCATAATGGTTACCAGGATGAACAAACAAGCAAGGAGAAGGCGTTAATGTATGCCACTAAGTTTGAAATTCAGAAATATAAAAAGTGTTGTGATAAGGCTAGATTCTCCCAAGTTCCTATTTCAACCCTAGAGAGTAAGCACCCTTATGATGTGGCACGTAAACTGTAGTAGACCCTCTACTATTATTCTCGATTTTAAATGAATTGAGAACTAATTAAAAATTGAATGTAAATGTTTAAGAACTGAACTGAATTTGAATTTGAACCATTGTTAACTCATCCAAATACCCTGTTAGTTTCAACCATTCAATCGAAAATATACCCGATTTCTCGTAATTGTCATAAAACGATTAAAATGCATTCAAAATGATCAATTAGTGAATCATTATTGTGGAAAAACAAAATGCAAAAATATAACCATGACATGAAATTGATAACAGAGTTCACCAATTTGGCTACATCTGCGGGTTCGTGTAAACGATGAACCGATTAATTTTTTAAATTTATTGCAAGTACATATGAAAACTCACAATATCAAATGAATCGTAACCTGCAATGAACCCTGAAGGGCCTAGAAATCTGATCCAGGAACGTTCTCCATTAACGGATCCAACAACACAAGTTTTCCCTTGTTTGTTCAAGAACTCAACTCCAATGAAAGTGGCTCAAAAACTCTCAAATGGGCTCAAAATGCCATTAGGGAATGAACAAATACTCGTCTCTGGTCTTTGTTGAACCTTGGTCATTGGTGTTGTCATTGATGTCAAGTGGCATTCATGGCAAAGCAGTGAAATGTGAAGTGAGACCTTGTAATGTAGTTCAGGATGATCTCAGTGCTCTGCAAGCTTGGTTGGTGAGGCAAGAGTCCAGTGGAAGCATGGACATGGTAGGCATGGCTAGTTCAGATGTGGTACAGGTCAGGTTTGATGGTGTAAGCATGATAACAAGCTTCTACAGTGAATATCAGGCCAGTTGATGAAAGTCTCAGTTCAAACTAGCCCATTTAGGCTTATTTCTTGAGCGTGATGAAGTGTGAAGGTATGCCACAGATCATTATAAGACTCTGAGAGGATGGAAGCCCTAGTAATGTCGTATAGGTCATATTTGAGCAAAAGCAAGGCTTGGTTTAGGTCCTGAAGGCAAAATTCAATAGTCAGCTAAAGTTGCTCTTGAGGAACCCAACTGTTCTTGCATGCAAATGAGATGGGTTGGAGACAATTTCAAAGCTAATCCTTTCAAACAAATCATGGGAGATGATGGAGGAAGGTGTCCTTGTGCTTCATGCAAAATTTCCGGTCCTCAGGAGGTTATTTGAGCAAGTTGTGTAAGTTTTTGCAAAACTGGTCTATTGGAAAGCTCATTTTAAGCTGCCTGGCTTCTTAGTAGTCGTGCAAAGATATAGCGTCTCCTTCAGATAAATCATAGGACTTTTTGAAGAGGACTCCAAGCATGAACCGGTACAGAAAAGATTCAAGTCATTTGGACTTGTCATTGAAAAGATATGAACTATTTTGTGAAGTAATTCTTCTCCCTCCTGGACTGTGTTTTAAGGCATTAGAAGTAAGAAAATGAAGTTGCTCTCCAGGTCCAAGTTTTTCTCAGACGTCAAAGTGCTTAAGACAATACAGTTATGATGGTTTCCAAGATCAGTAGGGTGGTTGAAGGTAAACTTTCATGTAGTGGTAGATGGCAATTCAAGTTCTTGATATTGCTGTAGATAATGCTCCTGGCATAGACCTGGACAAGATGTAAGAGTAGTGAAATTGCTACCATCCAAGGGCTTAAATCCTCCTCTCAGGTGTCATGCACAAGATGTTTGAACATAATGAACTATCTCAAATTGAAAGTACTAGGTACAATCTCGTGTTCACTATACTGTCCTGGTGCTATTCTAATCTCAAGGTCATTGGACCAAGCTTGTGATGAGATGCCAGTATACAACAGGTTGAAGAATAAAGGTTCAAGGCATTGTGTTTGGCTCCTAGTCAAGATGTGATGGTTGTAGTCATGCTTAATGGATGAATATGGAGTGTCTTTCTTTGTTAGTCAAGCCCATGATGTTGCAAAGGACTTTTCTTAGTAGTAAGAACTCATGCAAATCTCTCATCTCTGTCAAAGTGCAACCTTAATCTTAACTGGGAAGTGTTCCTCTGAAATGAAGGCTATTAAAGCTCAATCACAATTCATTTCCAAGCATCTATTGTTCCTCTGAAATGAAGGCTATTAAAGCTAAATCACAATTCTCTTGCTCAAGTGCTTAACTGTACAAGCCATTTTTTTCCATCTCTGCAATCAATGACAGTGACTTAATTCAAGCAATAACAAGTTTGAGAAGGAGGTAGCTTGTTTCATAATCCCTCAGAAACTCTCATATTTGGAATTTCATGTGAATTTGTTGAAGAAATTGCATTTAAAGCCTTCTCGGGACTCTGTCTGTAGATATACCCTGATCTAGGGTTTTTGCGAAGGTTATTTTGATTTTTTTGAGAGATTCCACCATTGAAAATTGATAAAACTTGGACAGAATCTCTGTGAGGACAATCCTAACTTGTTGCAAAAAGACTTAGGTTGTTTAATGGAGTATGGAGGAAGAATTTTGTTGCAGAAGTTTTCAAAAACCATCCTTGACTGTGAATTGTCCACTTTCTTCGAATCCTTTGAATTGCAAGAAGATTCTCTGAGTGGATCAATGAAAAAGGTTTGAGCTGAGGTCATGAATGGTTGGAGAACAACTCTTGAGCTTGAATGAGCTCGAAAACCTGAGATAGATCCACTGTGTGCACACCATAACTGAGAAAAACAGGTTTATTTTCATTTTTGTCAACACTTGATCAATTCAAGACTGCTTCTTCTTGTTGATTTAGGATGTTATGTGCATTTCAAGGCTTTAAAGGTCTCTCAGTGATATTGAAAAGCATCTTTTCACCCTTAATACTTGCATCTCTCAAGAAGATGGAGTGCAACAGTGTTGGGTAACGTGATATGTTCAGTGTCTGCAGTGTTTGCCAAATATTGTTGATACAAGGTATTGGGGAATGGGTGATAGTTTTTGAAAATGCTTTGAAGACCATTTTTCAAGCTTGAACAAACCTCTTTCTTCATGACAGAGATCTCTATGCTTGCACAGAGGTTTCATTGGAGACTGTAATTAAACTTCTAAGTTGAGTATGCTTAGACAACTAGTAGGGATCTCACACACTAGTGGATGCCAAAAGAAGCTAAAAGAACTCAAAAGGCATGGAGTTCCTTCTCCCCTCGTGGAAGAAGTGCAAGAGCCACCCCTTCGAAGATTCGAGAGTATCTGAACAGTCCTTGTAAGTTTTCTTGTTGGCTTAAGAGAAGTTGAAAATAAAGGAAGGTGAAGGGTCATGAATTTGATGTAGAACAAGAAAAAGAAGTTGAACTGATATAGGTGTATTGAGAAGAGTATAGATGGATATATACAGAGTTTTGAAGGATTGAAACAGTTAGTTTTTAAGTATGAACTAAGTGTGCTTATGACAGATATACAAAACGGCAGTGAATATATGTGTGTGTGAGCAGACAGATTTGATGTGTGATCTGAATAAAGAATGAAGGATAGTGGACTGTATTGAAAGAAGCCAACATTTTTAGATTGTTGTCTATGTTATGAAGCGTGAAAGAAAAACAGTGTATAACCAGTGAATGCTCTAAATCACAGAGATATAGAAGTTTGCAAGGCAGAATTATAAGCTACAAAAAAACAGTGATATACAGTGTTTTGAGCCTTACGGAGGTGAATCGAAAGTGGATTGTCTCTAAAAGCTAAGAACTATATTTAACTGGTTTGAGCAAAAAATAAGCAAGGAAGTGAATCAGAGAACATATTGTATCAGAAACTAGTGGAAAATGTACAATGAATGGGTGGGACTAACCCAAGAGGTAAGACTGAACTAGTTGAGGCATAGATAAGACTAAGAGGAGCTTGAATTTGTTAGACCACAAAAGAAAGTACAGGGTATATCACGACTCTATCTTGCCTTAGATTCATGCAGCAGACATTGAGATGAACGCGTCAGTAGTATGAACATGTAATATGTATTCTTACATGACAGTGACAGTCTGATGGTCAGAAGAAAGTGTATTGGGAGCAAAATTGTGAAGCAGAGCAGAAGAAGCAAAGTGTGCAAATCTAGAGGTCATTATCATTTGTGCAAGATAGTATATCAAGAGTGACTAATTTGATCAAACAAGTCGAGGTGGCAGCCTAGCAGTTTGGGAGTTGAAGCTTCCTTGTGAGTTGAAGCTCACTAAAGATCAGTAGAAGCTGATTGAATTACAGGGGGTTGAAGCCTCCAGACTAAGTGGCAACTCGGTCAAATTGTGGAATAGCAGCTCTAAGTTGAGTTGAAGTTCAACCTTGAAACTAATGTAACGGAAGCAGGACAAATTGGTCCTAAGAATAGTTCATAGTTTCAGTGGGTTTTCTTCCCATTTTGGGTTTCCCACATTAAACCTTGTGTCTCTCTTGCAAATTGTTTGTGTGTGTGTTTATGGGGTTACATATCAAACTTAAGAAGGTAAATTTGTGATGACACTGATTCACCCCCCTCCTAGTGTCCTAGTTTCTAATTGTCTTTAGCACGGATTCTCTACCTTTGACAATGAAAAACAAACTAAAAAAATCCCTTTGGATGGGCCTTTAACAAGCCAAAAATTGCTCGACCTTTACACAGTCAACAATCGACTACTATTCAAATACAATTTTGCCCTTTTTATAATATTTCCAAGTGGGTGGTAGGTTGACAAAGACCCTTATCCTTTTGCGGAGTGGTCGCGGTTTGAATCCCACCAAAGCTCCCATTTTGGCATAACAACGGGGATAAATCCCACATCCATTGGGTCTCAGCTGAGAATAGGCTTAAATTAGCCTCATGCAGATATGAGTCATCGTGGCTATGGCCACGTATGGTTCTATTTTGCTGTGTTTGGAAATAGCCCCATTTGTGAGCTCGGCGTTAAACGGTTGGCGAGTTGTGTTTGTTGGAATTGCCCCGACTGTGAGCTTGGTCTTGATTCGCGGCAAGGTGATAAGGTGGGAGCTTGGCCGAGTTGGTTTATGTAGGCATTGACCTGTCCAATGTGGAAGTAGCTCGGTTGGTTTGGATAGATAGCTAGGTGGCAGGCCACTTGGTGGCTTGAGGACCCACCATGTGGACCTCTCCAAAATTGCCAATTCACTCATCCTCCCAACCTTGCCACGTGTCAATACAAGAGGAAACAAAATAATGTGATATAAAACTATAGTGTGATTGAGAAAATTAAGTTTACACTGATATACCATGGCGGTCGGGTCCCATTTTGTAATAAATGTGGACCCCACTGTTGAAACCCAAATTTTTTGCACAACCGATGAAGATTGGAGAATAAAACCACACTTGTCCACGATCATGTTTTTACCTCGATTAATTCCAAAATAACGCTAACAGGCTCTCTAACACGGGCCGGGTTACTGTAAACCTGTGTTTTCCCTGTTGACCCAATTTGACCAAGAACTTTGACCAGCGATATCGGGAGCATATAGTGTCCGATTCACGCGTTCCAATAGGTGTTGGAAAGCTATCAAAATGCTTGTCGGTACCTGTAATGATTTAGGGAGAAATAGGGAACTTCTGACCGCCCATAATGTCTTCCGGATCATGATGACACTCCAAGGTATGAAAGGATTGGTAACATGTCAGCTTTATTGCTGCATATTAAACCATTTCAGATTTGTTGTCTTTATGAGAAGCATGCTAAAAGGAGTGATAAAATAAAGGATACAGTTTGCAATATGTGGCATGTGGACTCCTTGATCCAAGTTCATAATAATGGGCACCAAAGGGTATTGGATCCCCGTAATATTCAGAGTTCTACAAAGGGTAACGATTCTGATTTCAATATTTTTGATGCTGTTAATGTCATTGGGGAAAGGAAAAAATCAGAATTGATTTTGGATAAAATGTAAGGAAAGCTTGGTACAAGTTTAAGAAAGTAGTACTAAGAGAAATTTTGGTGGGGACTGATTTGATGATGGCCAAATGGCAGCCCTTTGTCTGTTGAGTTGCAGGTTTGAAGTTTTACAACAACAATCAAGTAATGTGGGTATTCAACCCATAGTAGATAGATAAGACAAGATTTCTGGCAAGGAGTTTGGTGGGAAGCATTTGGGCCAAATTGCTAGTATTCAAGGCACACAAAAGAGTGTCAAACAAGGAGCATATGAGATTAAGTTTCAAGACAACCTTATTGTAGAGTTTGCACATGAGAAAAACACATTACCGGGTAACAATGCTAATGTTCAGCCTGCTGTACTGTTCGGAAACAACAAGCAATTAAAGGCAAGATGATGGTTTTTACAACCTTGGTAAGGCCCATGAAGGTGTCTCGTGCATGTATCAGCAAGTTATGGGTGTAGTCAAGGCAAAAGGGACTTCATTAGGTGTATACAAGACCATGTCCAGCCATTACAATTCCCAAATTGTAGCCGTACAAGTGAGTTCAGTCATAGAATTGTTGATTAGTAAGAGATTTTTGAGCAAGCTTTTGATTGTTGAAGATTATTGAGATCGGGAAGGGGGGAAAACCCTTCCCAACTGATTTTCCTGGATTGGAATGTGAACAAATGACCTTTCGATTATGTATACATGCATCAATATCCCGTTGGGCTCGAATGACTAACGATGATCATTAAAAGAATGTCGTTACAAAAGAGGGCAACTACAAAATGGTTCATCTTAACAACCAATGACATGAACGAGCTCTATAAGTGCCACTTGGTAGGTGCATCGTGATGTGGAGTGTATGTGTGGCCATTGAGCCATGTGCTGAGTTTGAGTGCTGCGTGGCATATCTCTTGGCATTGTGCAAGTGTGCAAGGTCGTGTAGATGGCACAAGTTGGTTTAGATGGGTGCAAGTTGCATAGGGACTATGCAGTGTTATGTGGTGTTCCTTAGTGCTTTGTCCCATTTCAAGTATGGCAATCGAGCTGAATGATGCTTGAGGAAGCACTGATATTTTGGGACAATGGTGTGGAACTCTACTATGTAGAAGTCCTTGGGGTTTTCTAATTGAGTGGAGTGTCGAGTGAGAATAGCCAAATGTAATGGTCCAGGTTGACGTAATGTTGTGCAGGCTGTGCACTATGGGAAGGTGTTGTGTTGCATCAGATACTGAGTTTGGCTAAACAAGGTGAAGATTGATGATCATAATTTGGTTTGTGGGTCGTCGCCTTTCACCTGATGGGGGGGGCTATCCCTCAACCCTGAAAGGGGAATACATTGAGTTATATTGGGACTTCAGCCCTTTAGGTATGAAGGGAGAATTGTTGATAGGAGTGTCCAAATCATGACAAGTGTAACACGACGAGAATGTGGTCTTGAATTTGGACAGAGTTAACACAAATTATTTCTTCATTATTCATTCACCCAACATATTACATTTATATAGGAGTAACATCTCCTATTTTATAGGGAAGCTATAACAGCTCCTATAACAACTCTTCCCTATTACAAGACTGTTGTTACTCATGTAACATCTCAATCTCCAATTAACTTTATTCTTTACTAACCAAATGGAGCACTAGCAAATATTATTCCTCATATTCCTCCCTTAGTGCGAACATAGTAGAAAAACATATACACACTCATTTGCAGTATGATCACCCTTGTGAAACATGTCCTACAATGTGACTCATAATCTTGATCAAAAGAAAGGCTCTCCTTCCATTGTTTTAAACAGGCTTACCAAAAACCTTGATGTGAACAAGCCCCATCAACTGTCCACCTTGTGTGGTTTTTTTGGATCCTCCCACAAACCCTTTCAAGATCCATGAACTGACTTACTTTGGTGCTTTTGTTTGCCACTTATGCTTGTACATTAGGGAAGTATATAAGAATCACATCTCGCTTATTACAAAACTACACAATAGAACATATATAGGAAAGAGATTTCACATTACTTCCTATATGAATTGCAATGTTCTTAATTACAGCCACTGTTGTTGATCGTTGCCACTCGATCTTGAACAACAGAGGAAACTGCCATTGCCATTGGAAGCTTCCTTTGACTTTAGTTGTTTCAGGCTTAAAATGGAAATGGAACATTGGTGTCATGTTCCGCCCCACAATGTGAAATTTCCACACAAAAACACTGAGAAGCAAACTGTATCGAAGACATACAACTAACTGGATCTTGCTGCACATGGTCACCATTGCAAGTGAACGTATTCACAAGTGGACCATCTTCCAACAAAGTATGGCAGTTAGAGGATCACATCACGCAGAGGATCACTAACAGTCAGTCATCTGCGCTCCAACACAACTATTTTTTCCAGTATTCACAACCATTACAAATTAGAAACTTTGAAAAGAAACACACTGCAAAACCTGAAAGCAAAAAATCACACCACAATAATGTCACGACAACAAATTGCGGCCCCGTCGTTGGCGACTGACGAGAGGTCGCTGATTGACCCTCCAACCTCCGATGCCTCTATCCTCCAGCTATATGCTGCTAGCTCAGTCGAGTTTGATCATGGAGCTCATTGTACAATTCATCCCCACAAGATGGACGTCGTGTACAATTGAAAACGAGTCCAATTATTAAAAAGTGAGGTTTTTTTTTAAAATTTTATTTTTAGACTTTGACAAGACATCACGATATAGCCATAACCTGTTTGAATTTTACGACACTTAACTTTGATAATGACTTTTAACACAAAATGATGACTCTGACAATCTAGTGACACAACAATAAGAATAACTTTGAAATACAAGATGACACTATTTTTTTTACAATCTAGTGACACAACAATAAGAATAACTTTGAAATACAAGATGACACTATTTTTTTTTAAATAACTTAAACTTTTGACACTTTTGACTTGACTTTTGACCTTAGTTTTACTCACAAAACAAAAGGCAAGACTCTCTAATGCATGGACAAAATTTTAAACAAAACAAAAAATATTGACAAACTAAAGACTAAAAAATGACACATTATAATCTTAAATCAACATTTTGACTCGCTATTCCTTAAGACTTATGATTTTGACAAAGCTGAATATGTAAAATAAATATTATACGGAACTTACTACCGTGTTAGTGTATCTTGGAGAAGAAGCTCATAGCTTTTGAAAAGACCACGATGCAAGATCAATGCCAGGAATCAAAGCAGCGAGGAGATTTGATTCGATGGAAGTCATGCATGAGCATCTTTGAATGCGGTTTTCTGATTGGTGCAATACTTCAAACCAAGAAAATGCTATTTACCAGGCATTATACGCTTGCACTGAGTCAAGTTGGTTGTGTATGGATACACAGTATTTAATGCAAAACCGTGCATTATAATAACCTCCACTTAAATTATACATGGTAATCTTTAGAAGAACATAAATTGCACAGCAAGAGGGAGCGCTAAATACAAGGATTTGACCAAAATATTAATGAATTAAAGAAATAGTGCGCTGTAAGAGATGCATGCACAGTGTAGTTTCCATTCGACTTCCTTGTCAGAATTCTGAGAGCACTCAGGGTGGTAGACAAACAACATCAGAGATCTACTCAACTTACATTATGTCTACACGTAGCACACCAGTGGAGTGCACTAACAATTGGAGAATAATGTCTTCCCAGATTGAGTGCGTATTTAAAAAGCTTTCATACCATATACCATAGCACTTCTTTCCAATTTCCTAACCGCTCTCCCTCCACTGTTCAAATGATCCAAAGATAACAATGTTTCTGTTATTACCTCCTCATGTAATCAGGGCTTTAAAAAAAGAAAAAATTCAGGCTCACATGCTAACTGTGACTCTCATCGTTTTACTTTCTCTCACAACCATGCTCTAATAGGAATACCTAGCTCTGATAGCGAATCTTGAATTTGGACTGAGTTAACACAAATTATTTCTTCATTTTCATTCACCCAACATATTACAATTATATAGGAGTAACATATTCTAGTTTATAGGGAAGCTATAACAGCTCCTATAACAACTCTTCGCTATTACAAGACCGTTGTTACTCACGTAACAACTCAATCTCTAATTATTCTTTACTAACCAAATGGAGCACTAACAAATATTATTCCTAACATGTGGTTTCAAGCGACCCGTCTTGCACTTGATCATGCATCGTTGTCAAGTAGTGCTTTGCCCTCAACACCATTTTATTAAATATTATGTGGCCACTACTATTTACTTGTACTGATGCCCCCTTTTTGATTTTTAATGGACCGATGAAATTTAGTGCCCATTTATCAAAGAATTCTTGCAGTTAAGATGGGGAAAAGCGGAATAAACTTCTTTTTTTAATGGCTTCACAATCCTTTTGCAGGTGTCACACTCTTTTTTTTTTTTTGATAAGGTAAACACTTTTTTACCGGAGCTATGAACCGATGGGTTCTTGGGTCCCCTCCCTTACAATATGTATTACAATATGTATAACTATAGAAACTATAGAATGAAAAAGACAGTGTGGTTTACAATGAAACCAAGGAGAATGTACCATCCTGAAACAAAAGCAAAATACTATGCTTACTATATAGGGTGGTTTACAATGAGAACAATGAAGCCGTACCACCCTGTACCAAAAACCAAAATTCTATACATTCTATATACGAACTGGCTATAAACCGATTAGTCTGAAAAGTCAATTATTTCCAATTTAATGCTTTTGAGGCCTCCTTCCTCTAATTCTGTCTTCCTCTTCCTGGAACTGCAGTGACGGCCTGGCCCTTGTTGGTTGGAAATTTGCACGATAAGGGTGTAAGCCGAGCCACCACGTTCCCTGAAACGAGCCACTCTTGTGGGAATCGGGCCTATCGGCTTATCCAAGGCTTCCAGATCAAGTTGGGAAATGAAGGCCCTTTCCGATCCTTTTGACTTGCATTTGACGTGCACTGCCACCGCGAACCTCCACAGAATCCTGTTGCATTTCTCCATTTCCTAGACGAGCTTTCTGGCCACCCCGATTCGAACCTCCATTCTCCTCATCTTGCATGTAGCTGGAGGGCATGCAGAAGCCCCAAATTGCTTCTTCAAGACTGACTGAGTGGCGGGGATAAATGAACCGCCGAGCAATTTAAACAGTCTCTGCTTTATCTTCTCTAATCAACGGTAAGTGAGTCACGAAGAGAGAAGCTATCTCTGTGTTAACTCGTGGGCATCTATGACTCAACAAATATTCCTCCCCGATTATACTTTCAATTGCCTTTCAAATCTCAATGGATTCGAACTTGAACATGTTCTTCAGTCGTGTAAGAGAGACTGAACCATAAAATGCCATCTCTTGAGTCTCTCCGCGCAAGAACAGACTTGGAAATGGCCCAAACCTCCATTGCTATAGCTCGCTGAAACCCTCAAATACCAAAATAGAGAAAGTATGCGAGTGACGATTGAAGACTTGACACGATTGAACGATTGAAGAGTTTCCCACGTGCTGTCCTTAGCTTTTCCATCATAGTTTAGGGGGCATCATTTTCTAAAATGGCGGCCAATCCCGACCACTCCAAGATATCATTAGTGATTAATGAATTATTGTCTTGAGCCACCCCAATGTTTGCTAAAAAATCCGGCGCATGATTAGCCTCTCGATAGATATGACTAACTTCCCACGACTCCAATAGACAGTGTTGGAAATGAAAAAATCAAGTTTCCAATTGGGAGCCTTGCCTGATATGAGAGCCTAAATGATTATCATTGAATCTCCCTCAATGTGAAGGTGTGTAATTCCGCCTTGCACTTCTAGTTTAATGCCCGAGAGAAGGGCTTGTGCCTCCGCTTGATTACAGGTACCTTCTTGCAAACGGAAGGAACCTGCGCTTACCAACTTGCCCATCTCATCATGAATAATGCACCTCGCCGCTGAAAGTCCTGGGTTCCCTTTGGATGCCCCATCAAAATTCAATTTGCAAAAACCAGGGGGGTGGAGTCCATCTGACTTGACTTCTGAGAGCTCTTTTTTCAGAAACCGATTTACTTTGATGACGAAGAGATCATGGAGGAGGCAACTTAATGAGAGGCTAAGCCTTTTTAACCAAAGCATCCCAACTGGAGAAATTGGATATATTGCTACAATGAGAACTGACATTTTCAGAAATTGCCACTTCCAGTTTTTGAATGACTAACTGAATTCTTGCTGCGGATACACTGAAAAGGCGTAGATTTCTTTCCCACCAAATGTGCCATATGAGGAGAAATGGACTGCAAATCTAGATGGAGCCCAAAGAATGATTTCTCTTCAAGATTGGCCATGATTCCAAAGTAAATTTTATTGTGGGCCTTAGAACCGAAGAGAAATCTAGTTTCAAGCATAACCAATTCTAGATATGGAGAGTGAACAGACAATGGAGAAGCAGGTGATCCAAATCTTCTTCAGCGTTTTCGTAAAGCAAACATTTAGAGGGACCTTGATATCCCCACCGCCTCCGTCTGACTTGCATGAGGATTCTCCCTTTATATACCAGCCAACAGAAAGCCCTTGCTTTAGGGATGCAACTAGAGTCCTAAAATCCCGACCATGAAACAGATCCTCTTCCTTCAAGATGCAAGAGCAATTGTTACCCGGATTGGTAGTGTACTGCCTTGAGCTATTGCCAAGCCAAAGGACCCGATTCGAGACATTGGAGAAGGAGGCACTACGCGAGCTGAGGATGTTGTTGAATAAGGCTTTCACCGCTTGAGGTGCACCCAATTCCTAAATCCCTTTCCAAGAAAAATAGGGGGAACTGTCCTTCGATTGAACTCCAAAGTCGGCTACCCGATCGCCCCAAGCCGCCTTAGTGGCTATTTTAATAGGTTCAAGCTTCTGGATAAGCGTGAGGGCAAAATGACCATCCCAGGAGTCTTCCCAAAATTTTGCCTACTCCCCATTCCCAATTTTCCAGGAGGTGAGGGTAGAGAAGACAATTTTGCATGAGCATATGAAGTTCCAAATGTGAGAGCCCTTGGGACCTCTTGGCGAGTTAGAATGCTTTCCAAACTTAGCGCGGGAAGGTATTTCTAGAGCAAATTTTTGTTTAGCAAACTAGAGGGGTTAGAGAGAATATTCCAGAGATGTTTCGCCCCAACGCCACATTTTGCAAACCCAGATCTAATATTCCGGCACCCCCCAATTCCTTTGGAAGCTTGACATCATGTCATTTGATGAGATGAAATTTTCTCTCAGGACCAGTGCCTTGCCATATGAAGGTTCGCAACACTTTCTCAATATGCAGGAGGATCCCTTTTGGCATTTGCAAGACGGACAACATATAAATAGGGAGTGCGGTGAGAATCGATCTGATCAACATAATTCTGCCAGCAAAGGAAAGCCACTTCCCTTTACAGGAGGCGAGCTTTTGTTCAAAAGCCGAGATTAAATCCTTCGACAGGGATGATCTCCTTGCCTCAGAGAAAAGTGGGATGCCCAAATATTTTTGAGGAAGAGATCCTCCCGAAAAACTAAGGATTTGCTTGATTCGCCTTTGCAAGTTAAGAAAAGAATTAAAAAAGAATCTCAGAGATTTGGGCAGACTAATATATTGACCTGCAGCCTTGGAGTAAGTTTTGAGGATGCCATCTATCTCCCTTGCTTCGATCACAAACGCTGTGCCAAAGAGGAAGGTATCATCTGCAAATTGATGGTGTGAGAGAGGTGCCGTCCCTTCTGCCACTCTTAGACCGTGCAATCGCCCGTCAAAAACTGCTTTAGACAATGCTTTGCTTGAAGTGACTGCAACAAGAAGAAAGAGAAAGGAGGAGAGGGGGTTTCCCTGTCTCGTCCCTCTGTTGCTTGAGAAGTGGCCTTCTTTTGAACCGTTGACCAAGACTTAAAAGGTAGGGGTAGCGATGCAGCTGAACATCCAAGAGCAGAAGGCTTTGCTAAAACCAATCAACATCACTTGAATGAGGAAGCGCCAATTGAATCTGTGATATACTTTGCTGAAGTCTAGTTTCATCAGCATTCCCGGATGATGGTTGCAAGATAGGGAATGAATAAACTCATGAGAGAGAATAACAACATCAAAAATAGACCGCCTAGGAAGGAAGCCACTCTGCTTTTTGGAAATTATGGTATTCATGAAAGGTTTGAGCTGAAGGGCTATTGCCTTAGAGATGATTTTGTATGTTGTATTGCACAGAGAAATAGGACGAAAGTCGTCCAAAGAGTCGGCATGAAGTTTCCTGGGAAACATGCATATGAATGTATGATTCAAGGTGCCAAGAATTTCCCTGGTGGATCTGGATTCTTCCATGGCTTCCCAGATTTTCGTCCCCATAATCTCTGAAAATTCTTGAAAAAAGGCTGCGGGGAAACCATTAGGGCCTGGGGCTTTATCTCTTTCCATGGAGAATACAATTGCTTTGATTTCATCTTTTGAAAAGGGAGCCATCAACTTCGTATTTCCAGTCTCATTGATCAAGGACGAGACAAAAGACAACAAGGTATTTTGTGAATCACTATTGGGAAAGAATGTCTCCTGATAACAACTCTTTGAAGAAGGTGATAGCAACTTCCTTAGTGTTGGTCGGTGATCCATTCCCCATCAACTGATTTGAGCTTGGAAATATAATTGGCGCTGCGTCTGGCCTTCAGGGAGGAGTGGAAGAACTTCGTGTTTTGGTCCTCTTCTTTCAGTCACGATTCCCTAGATTTCTGTTTCCAGAAAATTTCTTCCTTGAGGAGGATTTCCCCAAGCTTGGAAAGCAAGGTTTTCTCTTTCTGATATTCATCTTGTCCCATCCCGTTTTTGAATATAAGCTCATTTAGGACTTCGATCTCTGATTCAACTCTTTTCTTTTCTACAAAAATATTTTTGAAATGCAAATGGTTCCAATCCAGCAACATACCTTTGAGCTTTAATAATTTCTGGGATAGGATGAACATCTTGGTGCCTTTGACGCGAATGGAGGACCACCAATCTTTGGCCAATTCATGCAGAGCAGGATCCCTTCGCCACATTAATTCGAATTTGAAAGGTGATGTCTTTAGGGGGAGATCAAAAGAGATATTTAGTGAAATTTGGAAGTGATCCGAACCTGAGATGGGAAGAACATCGCCCTCCAGTAAGATGTTTTGATGGAGCCATGGCCCATTAACTAGGAATCGGTCAAGTCTTTCCACAATTTTGCTAAAACTAAATGTATGATTGGTCCAAGTGAACCACCTATGTTTGGGTTCCAAATCCACCAATTCTGTATTTTGAATGAAGGAGCAAAAATCATTTTGTGATTGAGGATTTTTGCAAATACCCCCACTCTTGTCTCTGTGCGAGGTGATGGCTTTGAAATCTCCGGCCAGAAGGACCATAGCATCATCAAAAGCTTCTATATCCTCGGAAAGATCAGACCAAAGATTCCTTTTGGCGATCAAGCTATTGGGAGTGTATATATTGTAAAGAAAAAAGGAAATGTTGGAATGCAAAACTTGTCCCTGGCACCATTGAGCATGATTATTGGATTTGATGGGTGATATCAATACTTTGTTGGCTTTCTAGAAGATTCAAAGTCTTCCCGAGGCTCCCATTGAGTCAATTGAAAGCCCAAACCAGCCCTTGAGTTTAGAAATACCACAATTTTGACATTATGCAAAAGTTATCTTGGCTTTTTGGAGAAGACAGATATCCGCTTCCTGTTTTAGCATACAACGCTTGACCAAGCGCTGTTTGTTAGGGGAGTTGTCCCCTAACGTTCCAGGAGAAGAGCCTCATTTGTCCTTCAAGAGGGACATGCCCTCTCTTCTTTGGTGAAGAAATTGCTGATTTGAATCTGCTTACCTTCTGCTATCTCCTTATTAATTATGGCCTCATTGTTGGGTCTACCCGCTGGAGTTGAAGAACCGACTTTTGGGGTGATGATGGGCCTTGAAGTGACCACTAGAATATAGACCATGGCTGAGCTGTGCAGAGGTAGCGGATCTTCCTCTGCTCCCTTAGATTCCACTCGAGGCAAAGAAAGATTGGCTTCTCTGAGCTGATCCCAATTATCCAGAGCCTCCATTGAGGTCCCATGACCTACTTGTACACCCTCTGGAACGGTATGGAAGAGCATGGCTGATTCCTCCATAATATCTTTGGATTCCTTTAGAAGCGTATTCGGCGAGAGGGCAAGAACCGGCTCATGGGCAGATTCCTTAGGCGGAGCCTGTGGAGAAGAGAGCAAGGTATGTGTCTTTGTTGAAGGGAAGTTGGGGACCTATTTTGAGCCGAAGGGCTTTGTTGGAACTCTGTAGTCCCATTGAAGATGACTGGTTTGACCACATTTGAAACACTTCTGAGAGACAGTTTCTAGCTCCACCTTCTGAATCTAGGTACCCATTGGTCCATGAATGGTTATGGTCTCCGGCAATGACCTGGATGGATCAAAGAGGATGCAAACCCTAGCGAAAGTGGCTAAGGATCCTTATAGAGTCCTTGTGTCAATTTGAGTGACTTTGCCAAGACTCCCGCAAATTTTAGCCATGATTTTAGGATTCTAATATTCAATAGGTAATGCGTAAAGGTGAATCCATACCTGTTGAACTTCTGATTCTATTTTGAGAGGATTGAGGTTTGGAACCCAATTCTGGATCTGAAGGCGCCATTTGGAAAGGAGAGAAGCTTTATTAAGAAGAACCTCATTTTTATTAGCTTCACTGCAAAAAAAACCAAAAAAAGGCCCCTGGCGAGGAAGCAAACCCGCAATCCAGGACCCCACTGATCTTCACACCAAGATGTTATTTCACCCGTGGAGAACCATTTCCCAACGAATTTGGCTATTGTGGCTCTACTTTTGAAAAGATTTATTTGACCATCCAGGCCGTCCTTCGTCCTTAGCGCTACTTAACAATCTTGTGCATGGCTCAAGGGGGAGAAATCCTCAGTGGAAACTTCCGGAGCCTCACGGGTGCTTTCCGAAGTGACAAAGTGCGAAGATCCTGAGCTGGAGGAGGCCCCATGATCTGGAGTGAGGTGGCTGAATTGGTTTTGATTGCTTCGCAACCTTATTAGCGGAACAAGGGCTTCAGGGAAAGGAGAAGCTCAATCCTTTTGTGGGGGAGGAGCCTTCACATTTCGAAAATTCAAATTTGAAAAATTATTTGGCGGGAAAGATGCTTGTTGCCATCCATTTGATGCATACTGAGAGTGACTCCTCCATCCCAGGGGAATTGTATTGGCACCAAAGAGTGGACTTGAATCCTCTGACCGATGCGTCAGGGTTATGTCATTGCGCCCCGAATTCACTCTGTTCCATGTTGCAGCGTTGGGACCCCACCTCACCATTTTTTGCGAAACCCTAAATTCTGAATGTTTTCGCAAGTGTCACACTCTTGACACCCATTCTTTGTATCTTTCTATAGTGTTGGCCACTGTAAATATTGAAGAAGTATTGTCCTTGCTATGGTGTTGGTCCCATGTGGCATCCATCTGGGCCTTTATGTGCCTCTTGAAGTAAATCTCGTTTTTTTGTATTAGCTCATGTACCAACTGAACTGTTTTGGCCTAAAATGCCACTATTTTATGGTCAGTTGGTTGTGTGTCCTTCGAAAAGCGTGATGTAAAAAATAATCTACAATATTTTCGTACCACTATGTTACGAAAACAATTTTAATTGAATTTTTGTTAGAGAAATCTTCATTCACACTTGTTCATCCAACATGATTTTGGAGAGTTGGTTGGTTATTGGTGACTCTTTCCTAGGTTGACAATGATCTTGAATGCAAACTCTTGTAGCAACGCCAAACCATTTGCTTACTTGACCTTGAATGTTAGGCTTGTTTACTAGGTAGAGTAGGGCTTCATGTCCACATAAAATGTGAATTGAGTGTTCAACAAGTAGTGCTAGAATTTATGAACAATGTGCACCATACTAAGATGTTGGAGTGTTGACACTTGATGTGTTTTTTGGTCTTTTTCAAACCACTTAGCACTGTTTGTGTTCACACTCCTTTAAGGTTAAGCTTATCTTGGGAGTTTGTTAATTTTTGGAGTTAATCCACTCTTGTACGTGAGTTTGTTTGATCCACTTGTTGAGGGGATTCTCTTATTTTGAGGGGTTCACAACAATCACTTAGTTGTGTAACCACCTCTTTGGCCTATTTACAGACACTGCCACTTGTGTTTCGTACAGAGAGTGTGGTGTGATATCTGGATTGTTCATTGTTGGAGCTACAATAATATATGGAGACACTATTATGATCCTTATTGTTGTGCCATGTATATGTAGTGCAATTTTTCCTCCTTCCTTGGCTTGTGTTCCACAATTTCATTAAACCCTCGTCTCACTAAGGTGTTGTGAGGAACAACATTCAAAAGATCAACCTTGGCAAGAGGGTTGGAGGTTTCCAAGGGATGCTCCCTCTCAATTACTAGCCGCTGCAATATACCCTCCACTTTCTTGTTCTTAGGGCAATAGGCATACCCATCCTCTTCTAGCGAACTCGGGGTTTTAGTCCCTTCTCCAACAAACTCCGTAGTTGCTTCTTCAACAAGATGGGGTTCTCTTCCACTAGGGTAGGAATATTTTTCCCATGACCCTTGTGTATGCCTCAAGGCTTGGATTGAGTTCCAATGCTCACTCTTTTTGTTTCGAAATTTATGAATTCTGAAAAGGTTAGGGCATCACGGATCTTCTCTGGAAGCACTTGATATTCCTCAAAGCAAGTTGCCACCTTGTTGAGCTTTGAAACCATAGGCTCTTCCTTGAATGTACTTCCTCTTTGTAGGCTTTGCATGGTAGAGGCAAAAGAGTCGAAGGTACGTGCTAATCTTTCTTGTGCCTTCATCAATCTGTCCATTGAAACCCTAGGCCTTTGAGAATCCGAGCTTTAATACCACTGTAATATCCCATTTAGGGAAAAAATTGAAAATTAAGGAAATTAGCTCTAACCTCCAAAATAAGCAAGTCTGATTTTTATGACAGTAATTAATAAAGGACCAGAAAAAAGTCTCAAATCCTAGTAACTAGGAGAGAGAGAGAGAAATCCACCTTCAAAACACTAAAAAATTATGGGAAGTGATTCCTTGGATTGCCGTTGATTTTAGAAGCCATGAAATGTGATCAAATCATCAAACTCAGAATTTTGGAATTTATTACAGTACGAAAACAACTGAAACTTGTAAAGTCAATAACTTTTAGAATACAAGGAATCTCCACACAAATGAGTACTCAAAATGATCATAAAAATACCAGTAATCAAATGAGACCAATATCATAATTTTCCAACCATGGGAATCCTCTCAAAATTGATCTTGAAATTTGTGAATGAGTATATGAAGCTGAAAACTATTCCAAAAATCACCAAAATAGAGATTCAGGTTTTATAAATTATGCTGAATTAGAATTAAAAATCAGATTTGTAATTTGTGCCCTAGAAGGCTCTCAAACACCATCAAACCCTACTCGCTCCAACTAGGAATGGCTCTGAAATGCATACAAATATTTCTAGATTATGCCTTTGATCCGCCAACACTCAAATCTGCATAAAGGTCTTCAATAAGTCTTCATGCCAACCAAGGAAAGAGGGTTTTTGTCCTCTAATCAGCGACTAGAAGTTTTTTTGTCCTTCTAGGAAGAAACCACACACTTGGGTTTTCATCCAAGAGTGGAAGAACAAGGAGCAACTAGCCCACAATGTCCAAATAGAAAATGTGCCAATAGTAGATGATCCCCAAATGAGCTCCTCTAATCCTCTTTTATACCTTTCTTTGGCGCCAAATCCCATAAAGGTAAGGCCGACCCCTAATAAGTCATTGTAATCTTTTATGAAGCCTCATTAAAGGCTCTAAACCCAGCCGACCTCATTAAGAAGGGAAATACAAAAATAAAACATGAATATGAATGATGAAAACTGAAAAATAATCCACGATCTTCCCTTGATCAACCATTGCTGGCCAAGGAATCCTTTATTTTAGATTAATTCGAAAAAGGGGACATTGCATTATATGTCTTGAAGGAGTGTTTATCAGAAATTGGGAAATATCCTATTTAAGTTTTTTAATTATGTCATATGCATTACGTAGTTTTTTTAATCAACCAAGTGCTAATAATTGGCTGGCAAGAGTTAAAAGAACAAAGGAAAACACTAACAGGCATGTATTATTTTGTTTTTCCATTAAATTTTATGCGTTTTTATGTAGTTCTAGTAAGAGGATAAAACAATAAGAAGGCTTTAAAATAAGACGTGTATGTGCAGAGAAGTTTTATCAATTGATCGAAATAGGAACGGGATATTCCATGCCACATGGTAGTAGCCTGTGGTAATATACTATAGGCCATATATTTATTGTTAACACTAAGAGTTTAAACATTACATAGTTTTTTTTATCAACGAAGTGCTAATAATTGGCTGACAAGAGTTAAAAGAACAAAGGAAAAAACTGACAGGGATGTATTATTTTATTTTTCCATTAAATTTTATGTGTTTTTCTATAGTTCTAGTAAGACGATAAAACAATAAGAAGGCTTTAAAATAAGATGTGTATCTGCAGAGAAGTTTAATCAATTGATCGAAATGGGAAAGGGGTATTCCATGCCACATGGTAGTAGCCTGTGGTAATATACTAGAGGCCATATATTTAATGTTAACACTAAGAGTTTGAAAGTTATATATACTTACCTAGTTTTACACACACACACACACACACACACACACACACATTTCATATTTTTCTGTCTCTGAGTCCCCTCATGCCATGTTTTAAAAGAAACCAGTAGCTTTGATCCAGTCCCCATCTCCCATACCCAAGATGTCTCCCATGTTGGGGTAGATATGCTATTTTATTGTTAGTTTTGCCCAGTGACTTGATGCTGAACAGGTATCCTAGGTCAGGTTTTGGTGTTTTAGTCTGTCAGTTTTGTTTTTGAGATTTTAAAGCGTTGGAAGATATACATTTTTTTCCCTATTAATTGTACATTTACCAAATTCCTCTTTGTTTGGAGTTCTGGAATAACAATGATCTGAGCCACAGGTGATCATGTATGTTCTATGGATTTTGCAAGAAAAAGAAGGATAAGAATTTATGCCAGGATTTGTGCAAATGCTGATCATGATAGCTTATATAGGAATTATAAATGAAGTTACTTGGTTATACTTGGGAACAATAGTCAGATTATGGCCTGTTCTTTAGAAAAGTTTTGTAATCGAGGGTGGACTTTTCCACTAGGTTTAAATATTTTGTTCATAGTGTTCAATTGACAGACAAAGGCTTCAATAGTAAATGTTGAAGATTTCATTAAAATGGAGAGCGGTCACACTTGAACAGGCAACACTTTGTGATTGATTTGAATTTCCTTAGGAAGAGGAAGTAGTGTACGTGGCTAGACAACTGGTTTGTCTTGAGACATTTTATAGTCCTCTTTAAGGTCTCACATTCCTCAAAGGATATACAAACATTGCACAGGAAATTTAACAAAACAGAAAGCGATTTGGGTTGATTTAATTGGATAAATCCTCTTATTCAAGAAGAGTGAACGTGTTGTCTTCATTCATTCTATCTTTTCTATCTCAGGAAAGAAAGGTAAGCATTTAGAAAAGCCTTTAAAGGACTTGCTGCGGATTTTGAAAAGATTGACTTGGATGCAACCCTTCTGCATCCCATGGGTGGAGTTTCTTGTTTGGATTATGCAATGCCAACCAAATTTTAAACTTATAATACTATTAGTGATTGCATGTCTTATTATTTTCAACTTGAGGAGATCAACTCTTTTTAAGTGTATGGGCCAGGTGGCTAGGTTCTAATCTCATTCATCTAATCTTCTTTGAGTTTATATTGATTAGTGTACTTGTTTATTCATTTTTTAAATTTTTTTTGTCAGCTTCCATGGTGTCTGAACAGTTGTATAATAGATATTTAATTTCTCTTGGGCCTTTTTTTTAATATTGGGAAAATACTGTTTTATTTTTTATTTATTTTACTGGGAGCTATGAACCTGCATTCTTTCTGCTACCATCACTGGCTTGCATCATATATAGTGCTCCCTCTATTTTTTGTACAATCTGAGTGTGAGGGGATATCCACAGGCCATATGGATAGAACCAGTGACCTCACCATTGTTGGGCAGCATTTCACCGCTGCATCTGGAGCTCAACCCCTTTCTTCTTCGATTTTGGTCTTTTGAAATTTGTTCTGTATTTGATTGAAATGGCACTTTTGAAATCGATATTCATTTTCAAACTCAGCTCTCTTTTCCCTATTTTAAGTGACCGAGTTCTCAGTTGTGCAACACTATAATTGGAAAAATATTTTTTCATATGGTTTCAATTGCATGCAAGTATACGCAAAAGTTTGAATATACTGTGAATTGAGATACTGGTTACTGATATTTTTTGTTGTTTTTTCCAGGTACTATTTCCTCTTTCATCAAATGTCCAATTGACAAAACTAAAGCAGACCCTTCTGTCAGCTATCGATGCAGATGAACAAAACATGTTAAATGGCTCAGATAGCATGCACATTGATATATCGGATAATGGAGGATCAGAAGCCATCATGGATGTTCTTTGTTCTTCCACATGCAAGCTAAGATCAATTGTAAGTGTACAATTTCTACTTCACATTTCCTTCATTGTTTAGTGTTGCACTTGATTGGTTTTTGGTCACATTCCAACATTTTAGGTAACTAATTATGGTTGCCTGGCTCAACTCATTGCTGATGTGGGGAAACTCTTAGCTGGCTTATGGAATTCTAAGATCATTATACCTGCAGTAAATAATTTCAGCAGACAGTAAGGCCATCAACGATATATGTGTGACTTTTCTAAAAGGCCAGCATGGGTTTGATAGACTTGAGGGAGAGAGTTGTATTTTTGAATGAATTACTGATAAGTCTGTTCTCTTATCACCTTTGTTAATATCATACAAACAAAAATTGGAGGGCACCCACAAATACTTGTCAAATTGCAGGGCGAGTAACTTGCCTGTGACCTATGTGGCAAGTTTCTGCAGAGGACTTGTGAGTCTTTACAGAAAACTTTCCAGACAGTAATAGATTATTTTCCGATTCTAAATTTTTAATTTTTTTAATGTCTATGGATTTTAAAGTATATTCATAATTTTCCTTGCTACTTGTCATCTAAATTCGTTTCTTATGCCTTTTAACAGCATATATATATATATATGTATGTATGTATACACACACACACACGCACACACACGGACAGACACGCATGCACGCACGCACACACGCGCACAGACACACACATATGATTGGCCCAGAATTTACCGACTGTTTTGTGGACTCTCGAGTTCGAGTCAAAACTTTGGGCTGTCAAGCTTTTGCTGTGTCTTGAGTTTCAAAACTATGGCTAAAAGAAAACTTCATAGGAAGATGAGAAGGAGCATGTTGGAATATTTGTGAGAATGAGGGTTTCAAACATCCTCATTTTCGATGGATTATCTTGAAAATGAAGCTTGTAACAAAGCTGTTTAAATGCTGCAGGTGGAACAGACTGTTTACAGAGGCAAGATTAGAATGTAAGTCTCAAATTAAAAGCAAAGGGAAAAAATGGATACCTGCATTTGTGATCTTTCTTGATGTTCTTTTAAAAGAACTAAAGCTTGAGCAGGGCAACCTTACTGCTATAACAAACCGTAACCTTTGTTTTACTGAGGTTAGTCCTCAACTGTCTGAGATAAAAACTCTTGGCCAGAGAAGTGGCCAATATGATCATATCGCCTGCAAAGGGAAGCTATGAGAGAGAACAGGAACCCCTGCTTAACATCAAAAGGTCTTCTGAAAGTAGTATGATGATCTGTGAGCTGTATGGACATGGCTGCACAAATCTCATAGAGCTGCCTGATAGTGATCGTGTTAGGCCTTAAAAATGCCAATTGTGTTAGGCCTTAAAAACACCAAGACCACATAATAAAGGAACTGTCTAGGCACCAAGTCACCTAGTGGAATGTTTAATAGAAATGATGGAGATCTATACCATTGCATTCACCAAACATCAGTGAAAAAGTTATGAAGTTCCATGGATACCAAAACCCAATGATTGAATTCACGTCATTTGGAAAACTTCTAATAGGATTAGTCAATTGCTGACCTGACTTATTTAAAAAATTAAATCTTGGTTATACTATATTTCAATTGCTTTTAAGGAGTTTGTAGTTGAGTGAAGTTGGTTAGAGGTTGGATCAACTAGGGGAGTCAAGCTTCGAAGCAGTCTATCGCCAAAAGAAATATTCATATGAATCATGGATGAGTGCAATCGTGAGGAACACGTAGTTCAATTGTGAAAAATCAGTCAAGCTCGTGAAAATTTCTATTTTGTCTTTTGTGAACTTTATTCCTAATATGTTCAATAATTATGAGCACTTGCAATTTTTTTTTTTTCTGAATTTTTTTGCTTGTTAAAGTGGGAAATTAACACAAGTGAATGGACTAAGATTCTCAGTTACAAGAAAGAAGACTCTACCCGAAGTGAATAAAACATTTTGAATTTTGTATAAAGAAGGAAAAATTGAAATTATATTAATGTCACTAGTGACCAAATTAGGTCAACGGGACATGAATATTTACCCAATTACAATAGCAACGACTTAGAGTAGAGAAAACCTTAAGAGAAAAACTGACCAAGAAAGTACATCAATCAAGACTATCAAGAGCGAATGGAATCTTTGGTTAAAGGCTTGGTCTAGAGATGCATGCAATCAAATATGAGAATCAAATTTTATAGTAGAGTGTATGAGAATATAAGAATTATTTATAAGGTGCCCAACTACAAGTTGGTTGTAACCGGTTGTAACTACATCAACCGTTTTGTAACTATCTCTTTTATAATAAATAGACAGACATAGTCTCAAATGTGTGCAATCTGGCTTCTCTTTATTTCTTCCTTGTATACATCTTCGAACAGTGGTATCAGAGCAAGGGTAAGCAAGAAAAGAGAGAAGGATAGAAAATTTGCCACATTAGGGCATAAAATCTGTATGAGGAAAACAAAGACATTTTCGTTTTTTTTTTAATTTTCGACAAAGATCTAGGGCATCTCGAAGGCACAAAAGGGTTTTATAAATTTTGTTGAAGTCCTACAGAAAAGAACCCAGTCGCAGTCACGTTTTTTCAAGTTGATTCAAAGAAGAAAACGTCACAGTCGTGCAATGAACATACAGTTACGTTTTTTGCAAAGCCGCAAATCTGGAGTAAGACAGCCACGAAAAGTTGTGATTTTAGACTGTTTTACAGTCGCGCCATCAATATACAGTCTATGAGCACCATTACATGGATTATACAGTCATTTTTTTAAGAGAAAAACTAGTCACGAATTTCAAGGAAAAATAAAGTTTGCAAGTGAGGGTTTTAGGTGAATACGAAATCCAGGACTCCAATGGTGATTTTGGGAAGGGCACGAAAACCCTGTCTTTTGTTAACAAAGTAGGACACGTTTTCTTCGATATCTAGGAAACGAAACAGTGCACCTCACTTTTGGAGAAAAGGATACTCTTCGAAACTGGTATTTTATTCTTTTTTATTCATTTCCTAAAATACCCAGTTGTATTTATTCTATTAAAATGGAAATGCTCATAGAAAAATATTCTGGTCTAAATTTTCATACATGGAGAGTGAAAATACAAATGCATCTTATGAATAAAAATTTGTGGGGCATTGTAAACGGGAAAGAGACAACACCTACCGATGCATCGAAATTGTTATAATGGCAAAGTAGAGATGATAGAGCGAAAGCTATTATTGGCCTTGCTCTCTCTGACTCTGAACTTCATTATGTAGACCTAGACAAATCATCGAAGGAAATTTGGGATACTCTAAATAAATTATTTGGAGCGAAAGCAGTCAATTCCAAATTTTCCCTGAAACTTCAGTTATATAGGTTCAAAATGGATGGAGTCTCTATGTCAAGCCACATCAATAATCTAAGGTGCTTGATCAGACAACTAGCAGAAGTGAAAGCTGCAATTGAGGACGAAGATGCCAAAGCTATCCTATTAAATAGCTTGTCTTCAAAATATAACAATGCAGTTTTTACCCTCAGTCAAATTCAATCTCAATCTCTGGATGATATGAAAACAACTCTTCTAGCTAAGGAAAAACGAATTACAGAGGATGCAGAAGGTCATTCCCAACAAGAAAGTGCATTCTATTCTAGAACCAGAAAATATCGTAGAAGATCAGATAAAGATAAATCGGAGATTAAATGTCATTATTATAAGAAAAGAGGTCACACAACATGGGATTGTCGTGTTCGAGCCAATGATGAGCTCAAGGGTAAAGTCATATCAAATAGAGCCAATATAGCCATAGTTGAAGACCCACTGGATGCAAACAATAGTGAGGAAAGTGACGAATACGCAATATAAAGATGCTATAAAATTTGAAGGCAAGAAAGGATACAAAGTAGATGAAGATCGGTATGGATGGTTGCTCATATAGTTCGGGAGATTGTGGTTTTTTGGAATTATACCCTCACGAGGGTTGTCTCAGTATGGATGTTTGTTCAATAATTCGGGAGATCTGTGATTCAGGAGTTTGAGGAGGTGGAATCCGAGAACTCGGGAATTCAGCTCGGGAGCTACACCTTTACGAAGGTCATGAAGCAGCTTGATGGAGCCCTACCTTATCATAGCATTGCTTTCAAAGTGAAAGTGTTTGAAGATAGCGTAGTTCTGTTTTGTTAGATTGTTTGTTTTTGCTTTATGTAGAATACGTCTTAAGAGGGGATATGAGAATATAAGACTTATTTATAAGGTTCCTAACTATAAGTTGGTTGTAACTACATCAACCGTTTTGTAACTATTTCTTTTATAATAAATAGATGGACACACAGTCTCAAATGTGAGCAATCGGACTTCTGTTTATTTCTTCCTTGTATACATCTTCTAACAGAGCGACTAGTAGCGGATTCGAAAATAGACGTTTTAAACTAAATTCATCATTTTTTCCATTTTTGAATACTTAATCAATGTTCTCAATTTCCATCTTTTACGTTAAAAATTGGCTTGATTGATACCAAATTTGATCCAAAATGGGTAGTTTGTGCAAACGCTCTCTAATTTACCAAGTTTTAGATACTAAACTTTGATATTCTCAATTTCCTGTAAATATGTAATAATTGGCTTAAAAATTAAAAAATCAAATTATAATTGATTAAAACGACAAGTAACTAAATAAAACAAAGAGCATTACGCTGCAAATTGATAATAGAGTTTGTCTAACTTGGACTACGTTGCCGGGTCCGAAAACACGCGACTAATTGATTAAAATGATGCAAAATACACCTTACGTCAATTTTCTTCTCCAATAACGGACTCTCTCCCAATAAAGGGCTAAAAGTTCCTTATACTATCTCTAGGAGGTCTCTACAATAGACTCTTGGTCTTCAATTTGCTATTGTTGCAATAAAAATATATATACTTGCTTTGTTCTTTTGTACAAGGGTAAAAATTCGACCTATACAAACAAAAATAAGCTCCTTTTGTAATGTTTAGGAGGGCTTTGGTCGAATGGCTAAGGCCTTATTCTTTTAGCAAAGAATTCGGGGTTCAAATGCACTCTAAGCGCTTCCTTGTCCAAACCTAACATTAAAATCCAACATTTGTGGGGATTAAAAATAAATTTGCATTTAAAAATAGTGGGAGAACCACCTAAACCGTCGGCCATGGTAGACTTAGACCACATTAATGGGTCAAATGACATATTTGTAGGCTTAAAATAATCTTTTCCCCTCCTTTGAAGTTGACCTCCTCTTATCCCTTTATGCCACATTGCTTGGGATATGAGATAGAATGGGGTTTTAAATAAACGCGCTTCCCCCTTTGACTTGGTCCTAAGACCATCTAATGCATAGAATCTTGGCTTGGCTATTATGTGTGAGTTGGCAAATGTGTTGGGTGCTTGGAAGTTAAGCTTGGTTGGTAGTTGGTTAAGCCATGTGAGGATGCCACGTCTCTCAAGTGCTTAGCTTTGTAAAAACAGTGGGATTTAGTCCTACTTTGCTCCTATTGCAAAGAACATAGAGCTTTATATGAAAATACACTCACAATGTAATGTGAGAATGGCGGTAGGCCCCCCCTACATACAAAAAAGGACCCCACTAGCTGATCGGTCCTTAGCCAGCAAATAGCGTGGGCCCCACATTTGACCGCCGAAGACCAGAGGTCAAAACCAAACCAACCCATTTGTATTCTCTCTCCACCACGTGTCAATGTGTGATTGGTCCACGTGTTAGGCCTTGATTGGTCCTCTTGGCAAGCCTATTCAACATGATGAGATCAACCTCGTGCCTATGCACATTTTTTTACTTGTTTGACTTTTGCTTTAGCAAGTCAAAACTTTTGTATACGAAGTCGATTTGACTGCATTCAAAATGCATTGGAAAGCTCTCCACGAGCTGTTTGTTGTGGGAGCAGTTTCAGACATATTGTAGACCATTTGACCTGCTCGGTGTGGGGATCCTCCTGGATTAGTAGCATTATGTGGGGTAAAGGGGCTGGTAACATCATTGTCTATTGCTTAGAAAGGGTCGATGCATGCGTTGTTAATGGTCACATAGCAGTGCCCACAATTGAGAGGGCCTAGGTGGACAATCCTAGGAGGGAGGAAGAAGTTTCTTTTGCTACCTCTCCTAACACCCTAGGTTAACTGATCTCCAAAGGCTAGGGGAAAACTAGTGATACATGATTGGCCTCATGGCTTGGGTTGTGGACAAAGGGAACCCGAGGGTGCTCGACAATGAGCAAAGGAAGATCCTTGGCACTTGATATGAGCATTTCACGGAGTGGACATTTTTGCATCGACTTGTTAATGTATTCTCTTGAACCAACTGCATGGAAAGGGTGCTTAATGTTCCCAACACTAGTAGTAGGATAAAAAATGTAGTGATGCGCCTGGTAGTCTTAGAGGCCCCTTGAAGTGCTTGGTGTCATAAAGTGACCTCTCAGAGGGAAAGAGTGAGGCTTTACTCATTGGTATATAGTAAGAAAGAGGAAGCGAGGCTTTGGATTTTTTGTATAAAGCAATGATATCTCCCTCAGATTTCATAACGGACAAGACATATTAAAATAGAAGTGCTCCTCATTTTCCAATCTCGTTGAGAACAAAATAGGGAAGTCATGTCACATGAGGTATATGGCAGTATGTCTCAACTTTTAATTGATGTGAGGAGACTCTTAATTAACTAAGAGGGATCTTCAAATGATGTGATCAATGATGTTGGCGATAGGTGGGGGGTGGGTGGGGTCACCTTATCGGATAAGATAAATGGGCAGAACATGATGGATGCACAACCAGATCTATTGATCACACCCTTAGTGGGAAGAACTTGAGGGACATTTAGAGAGTATCTGAAAGGAGGAAGACAATCAATAGAGATACCAAAGAGTGGAGTATGGAACATACCAACCACATCGATGCTTGGTAAGGCCCATGGAGGCAATCCTTATAAAGGAGCATAATAGTAAATATGGGCACTTGTCATGGGCAGAGGCTGAATCACCCATAGCCCTAAGTATGTGAAGAAACAAAATGAGCCTGAAGACACTCTCAAGCTGAAGGGGCTGAGCGATAAGCCTGACATGGATAATACACAAAAGGATTGTTTGTTTGCTATGAATTATATGATGGAGCATAATAGTTGGGACCCTGTCAATGCTTACCCAATGAAGTCCCAAACACCTGACCCATAAAGAATAGTAGGCTTGATCCACAATCCCTAAGCTTGGGTCCAAAATGTACTACCCATTGACAAGCTGCATTGGCGAAGTGATGCCCTGAAAATGTATCTTGAGTCATTGATGCTCTAAAATAGAGAGATGCATGACCCTTACAAATACACAACTGTAAAGCTGTCTTTAAATTGAGACATGGGCCTATAAACTTATCTTGCAAGTAAGTATACACTGTTATCATCTTCACAAATTTTCCTTTGTAAAATTGAAGCTTAGAAAGGCCCATTTTAGAAGTATTAAAAATCATTATGTTAGTTATTCCGAGCTTAGTTGGCATACTCGGACTTGATCTGGACGTGGTAGACCAAAACTTTTCCAACTTGGCAAAACTGTTGGAAACTCAACATCTTAAAAAATACTTCATTTCTTTAATTTTTAATACAAAATACAGTCTCGAAATGTATCAAATGAATATGTAAAAGTTGGCGAAGTGTTTTTTGTTAGATTTGAATACAAGTAGGGTACAAAATTGCATCATCATGTGAATACAACAGCCAGCTGATAACTGTTGTGATTTTGATATTTTATGATGATTGTCATAGAAAATCATCATCATAAATTACATATACTCTTCCCTGTTCTAGTGAAATATTGGGGAGAGGCTATAGTCCTCGCACTTTGTTCCCTCTCTGCCGTGGTACTAGATGGTAATGACTCCTCTGCCACATGTTTAACATCATCTATAATGATGTCATCCGATCCAACCTTTCCTACTTTTGTTGTTCCGACACCCGCCATAGCTTGCCTCTCAAAATCAACAATCTCGTTCTCTGTGAACAAGGGAGTCTCCTCATCTTGTGCAATCTAGGTACTGTAGGAATCAATCTCATCTAAATCAATAGGTTCCTATGATGTGTCCTCCAGTATAATCTCTCTTCAATTCGCTCAAAGGATGCTCAAATGCTGTGTGATGAAAATGTGTGGGCATGTGGCCTTAAAATGAAGCAAATGCAGCATTTTTCAGTGTAAATTGAGTGGTCAAAACTGTGGTTCTGCGTATACCCAGTGTCCCCACCAATGTAGGAGTTTGACTTGCCGAGTACTTTGCTGCGAGTTTTGGATTGAAACTCGCCAAAACTTGTCCTGGGCAAGTCTTGATTTAAAGTCATAAAAAAATCACCAGGCCAAAAACATCCCGAGTACTTGTCAAGTTGTCGAGTATTTTGTTGAGTATGCAGACTACACTTCCAAGATTAACCATTATTGATGGATATCACTAAATCGAGCCATGACATCCAATTGCCTTTGTAATTCCTCTGGGGAATTAGAGGAATTATCTTATCTTATCTGGGGAATTAGAGAGCAAAATATCATTATCATTGAAAAGTAGAATGGCACTCAAGTCATGATCTTACTTTACCCCTGGTTGGTTCCCTTGTGAACTGGCATATTGTTTGTCATGGTTAATGCTGTGTAGGAGTCATAAGGGGTATTTAGGTTAGTGCCATGTAGCAATCATAAGAACAAGCTTGCATATATATTAGCATCAATTAACTCAGTTTTATTATGCTGCTGGACAATTGTCTTTAATTACGTGTTATTTTAGAAAGTTATACCTTTGGTGATAACCATTTGATTGTGTTTATAAGGACAGATTTAAAGTAACGAGATCATCTATTGATTGCAATATATAGTCATTATTTATTTCATGGCTATTTACTTTCTGCTGTCATAAAATGCTGTGTAATATTATTGTACATAATATTAGATAATCCTAGGTGTTGTTTAGGAGAGCTTTTGTTATGTAGTTGGAACTTGACGAGCTCCTGTAGGTAGTTGAACAATCACAGAGAATATGAAGTGTAACAGCCACTCCAGTGGCTTTATATTTGTAAATCCTGTCATTTGTTGATGCTGAATAATAATACTATGTTTTGGTTTGCACATTCTATTTCCATTTTCATTTTCTTTTGCACAGTACATTATTCCTGGCCTGACACTGTGAATCTGGGCTTTACTCTAAAGATTACAAGCATAGGATGTATGCATGTTATCATTGGTGAACCGGACATAATCGTGTGGGAGAACTTTATATCATTGTACATGGACAATAGTTTTGTGTGTCAAGAAATGTTTCGAAGCTGGAAAACAAGGTGGTCTGCAAGTTTGTGGAGGAAGAATCATCCAGTTGATGACGATATCAACCAGATTCCTGTTTCGAAATCAGAAGTAGATACACTATCTATGTAGTCAGGAGAGCTTGAAGTGTCACTAGGAGGACCATGCGAATGGATAGAGATCTCATTTGTCATGAAGGATGTGGGACACAGTCTTTTCCAGAAAAGGAACAAGCGGAAATCACTTGTTCCAATTCATTGCCCCAAAAGAAGAGGATGGTTGAAATTGGTACTAGACTGCTGAAAACTTAAGGATTGTACCAACCTCAAAGTATCAATATACATTGCAAAGAGTTCTGGATTCGGAGCAGCAGCAATATTTACAAAAACTAAACATTGACGAGGATAAGTCCATATTAGAAGAGATACATAATTTTTTGAGTAAAAGGGAAGTGAAGAAAGGTCAAATAGAAAATATCAGGGGTATGGCATACAAAATGCTGAACAAAAGAGAATGAGGAGGATGCCCTGTGAAAGATTGCATGATTTGCAATTTATAAGCACATGATATCAGTACCTTTCGATTCAAAATGAAAAATAAAATAGACAAACAATGACTGATGGTGCAAAAACATCACGTGGATGATATAGAAATCAAAGAAATCAGAAGTTATTGTGTAACAGTAATGGTGGTAGCATAGGACCAAGATCAGATATATCAGAGGTCAGCTAAGTACATGTTGCATTAGTGCTCGAAGCACCAAAGATCAATGTGGTAGGGGAGTTAATTGTAAGGAATTTTGCTAAAAAGATATGTTCCAACATGTATCATATTTTCTTCTAACAAATGGTAACGTAATATATTAAAAAAAAAAGAGTGTGTATAAGGATGCCTTGATAACAAAACCAGGTCATCCAATACAGACCAGAAGAGGAGTGTGGATTGGTTTATGAGGCTTTTCATGAGCATTTTTATTGCTTTCTCGTGTCACCTCTCTTACTATTCTTGCAACTAATCCCGCTATTCTTGGTCCAGCTATTTGCATGGCTATTCATAGCTTTTTTTACGAAGTAATTTTAGTTTTTGATTCAGATTCTAATTGGAATTCGGTGGACAACACAATATTTTGCAGAAATTTAATGTATTATAAGAATAATTAACCAAATCAAGGAAATGGACGCAACAAATAACAATATACTGCCATGTAAATGAAGCTTTATTGAAGCCAAGAGTAGTATACAAGAAGGGTAGCAATTCTTGAGAAGAGATTTGAAGCTAGAATAGGTAGCAATATTTGAGAAGATATGTGAGACTACAATATTATGATTTTTTACATTTGGATGTCAATTCCTTTATATCTATTTTTCATTGGGTAATAAATGGTCCACAAATAGAAAATCAAGTGATTCGACTTTGGACTCCAAAAGTCGTGTGATATCTGAAGCTAGAATAACTAGCAATCTCTGAGAAGAGATGTGAGGCTACAATGTTATGAATTTTACATTTGGATGTCAATTCCTTTACATGTATTTTTAGTAGGAAATAAATGTTCAAAAAATAGAAAATGAAGTGATTCGACTTGGAATCTAAAACATCACGTGACAAGTGTTCCCCTAGTTGTTGAGAGGTTTGTTCATGACCCGAAACTCATAAAAGTACAAAAATACAACTTCACTATTTTTAGATATTTTTCTACTTTTTTTGAATTTTGCATTTTTGAGGCCCTTCAAAGTGGAATTTGGGGGTCAGATTTAGGAGTTTGTTGCACAACGTACTACTCATTCATATCTTTCCAAACACATAAGAAGTTGGGATTCTAAGGTATAGTCGAGGAGTCATGACGATCACAATGTGAGGTACTCTGTATTCTTCCCAAAAGACTGTCTTGAAGTGCCACCTGGATTATTTGCCCTTCCTTGAGAAGTAATGGGTCTCGTTGCTCCTAGTCTTGATTTAGCTCTGAGTGTAGAAGCCATTGCATTCCACTTGAATGGCATGGCCCACATGAAATTGTTGTGTTTTCTGAAACTGCCAAATTAATTTGATGGATGATCACAATCCCGAAAATCTGCAGGGCTTACTATAAACTCCTCTGTTTCTGTTTGGGCATATGTTGTTGCATTTTTCATTGTATGCAACTCCTCGCACACTATCTGCTAGTCAATCGACATTTCTTCCTTTGTTGTCAATTCTGCTTCACAAAGGTTTTTTTGATGCAGTTGCATCTTTCCCTTTCTTGAAGCAATCCCTGAACAATTGAGTCTTACTTTGATTTGCTGCCGGGTGTGAGGGGCACTAAGCGGGGGCATGACCCTAGTGGGAACCTCCTGGCTAGATCTGTTAGGATCAGAGGAGCTTCTTCCTTGACCAGAGATTTCCGGATTCGAGCACAGCCAAGAGTTCCCTCTTTTAGACGACAGACCACTAGGTCCACCCAGAGAACTCGACATTCCACGAAACACGGGCGTCTCCAACAGTTTTCAGTACCTGACACCAGACAACAACACATCACCAATTTCTTTTCAGCTAACCTTGGGCGACAGTCATGAGGGTTGATGTCAAGGCCTTTCGCTCCACCTTCCTCTCATCCCAAGTTGTTTCTTCTTCTTTTGTTGTTTTCGGAGACCCTCTTGGGTTTTCCCTGTTGTTTCTGCTTTGCTTGGTATTGTACAGTTCCATTGACCTATCTTTGTGGTCATTCGTTGGACATTCAATATAATTATCTTATCTTATCTTATCTATCTTACATATCCATAATCTGATCCTCGACAAGATTTAGGAGTTTGTTGCACAACGTACTACTTATTCTAAGCTTTCCAAACACATAAGAAGTTGGGATTCTAAGCTATAGTCCAGGAGTTATGACGATCACAAGGTGAGATACTCTGTATTATTCCCAAAAGACTGTCTTGAAGTGCCACCTGGATTATTTGCCCTTCCTTGAGAAGTAATGGGTCCCGTTGCTCCTAGTCTTGATTTAGCTCTGAGTGTAGAAGCCATTGCATTCCACTTGAATGGCATGGCCCACCTGAAATTGTTGTGTTTTCTGAAACTGCCAAATTAATTTGACGGATAATCACAATCCCAAAAATCTGCAAGGTGTACCATATACTCCTCTGTTTTTGTTTGAGCATCTCTTGTTGCATTTTTCATTGTATGCAACTCCTCGCACACTATTTGCTAGTCAATCGACATTTCTTCCTTTGTGGTCAATTCTTCTTCACGAATTTTTTTTTGATGCAGTTGCATCTTTCCCTTTCTTGAAGCAATCCCTGAACAAAGGAGTCTTCAAAGTGGAAAAAATTCTGTTACATATCCATAATCTGCTCCTCTACAAGCTGGAGGTGTTCTTGCAGTTGTTGGTTCTTATCACTTAAATTTTGATTTTCCTCTATGAACAATTTGTGCTCATTTTGGGAGATAGGAGGCACATATGCATCTTGGTGTTGGTCAAAGATTACACATTTGTTTGTAGCAATCGATGATGTCTGGGTAGGAGGGATAACCTTTGGAAGTTTATAGGACTGCATTTTCAAAGTAACGGCGACAATAAACGCTGTAGATTGGTAAGTTGCATAGTGATTCTGCATGATAGGTTGGCGAGACAAAACATCACACACTTTGAGAGGTGCCACATTGCAAAGCATTTCATTGTGAAACACCCTAATCTCATATAGAAGTAGACACTGTAGTCTGACATGTATGTCTACTTTGATTCACCCAACCAATTTTTTAAGGCTGAGGGTGAGATGTCATTAGCATATTCATTCGTTTGATGACATCTTCCAAAATGAGGTCATCTTACCTCCATTCTGCACAATAAAATGCAAAGATGTTCCTTCACCAATGTTGGGGACTAGAAGAGACGTTCTGTCCTTTAGTGGCGCAAGAACACTTGAATCTTGGCGATAATAGAGTAGGGATTAGCCATTGTGATTTCCTTTCTCTTGTCATTTGTAGCTAGCTAGTAGTACTTTGATTCACCCAACCAATTTTTTAAGGTTGAGGGCGAGATGTCATTAGCATATTCATTCGTTTGATGACATCTTCCAAAATGAGGTCATCTTACTTCCATTCTGCACAATAAAATACAAAGATGTTTTCCCTTCCACCCAATGTTGGGGACTAGAAGAGACGTTCTGTCCTTTAGTGGCGCAAGAACACTTGAATCTTGGCGATAATAGAGTAGGGATTAGCCATTGTGATTTCCTTTTTCTTGGCATTTGTAGCTAGTAGTAGTTTTCTACAGTGTTACGCAAGGACACGCACCCCCCCATTCCCAAGCCGTCCCGGACGCCCCAGGTGCTTGGGGATGGGGATGAAACGTCCCCCCCCCACGCACCCCCCAAATGCAAAAATGAAGGGGACGTCCCCTGTACTTTAGGTAACGCACCCAGGATGTCCTGGGTGCTTCGAGACTTTGGGGACTCCAATGTGGATGCCATGAAGTCTCCGAGATGGCTAGGGGACGTCCCGAAGTCCCCAAGGTTCCTAAAAAAAATAAAAAACATAAAGGATTATGACTTTGAAAAGAGGAAAATGAAAACTAATTCTTTTCCCATTCAAACTTACCTTCCCAAGAAATGGAATTTTGCTGTCTTATGTAGGTTCAAAAAGAAGATATTCATATGTATATTTCAAAGGATATCTTTAGTTTCAAAATTTTGTTGTGCAAGTATTTCTGCTATTTTTTGTATGATATTGAAGGCCTTACCGGTATATTAGGATGTTCTAGAGGCCAACTTTGTATTTAATTTTTTAGAGTTTTTCAGTTACCTTAGCCGGTTTCGACTATGGATGGCTATTCATGTAGTTTGCATGGCCTCTACTGTTGCAAAAAGCAATTTTTTTTTAATTCGAGGATATAATCATGTAAGTGACATGATAAAGAAATGTTGGCATGTTATATACCCCTTGGTAACATTATTGGCTATGGTGCTGAAATTATAGCCTTCCATTTTTTTTTCCAAGGTTAAGGGACTCATTGTATATTTTTAATATTTATATATTATATTAATAGCCGACCCCAGCCGTTCCCAAAATCTGGGAATTTTTTGCTGTCCCCGGAAACCCCCTCCCTATGTCCCAACGTCTCCCCATCCCAGAGTCTTAGGTAACTATGGTTTAATAGCATGGCATTCTTCATTTGGGTGTCGCATATTCTTGTGGGTGTTAATATTTGAGTATTTAGTGCTTCTTAATGTTGTGCATGCCAACTTTTTCCGACAAAGCATGAATTTATAATCCTACATCTTCTGGTCATGACCTTGGTGCAATTTTTTAAATTGGCATCGTAATTCCACAAGGTAGCATTCCTCTCCGACAACCATATAAAACCTTCCCACGTTTTGTCTAGGGAAGCCTTGAAAGATATCTTGCAATTGCCTTCTTCTCGAAGACACGATTCCCTCCATTTTTAACGTGTATTGCATCTTTTAAAGTGCAAAAATTATCTTTTCATTGTTAGACAAATTATTTACAGAAAAATATGATTCCAATTGGTTGATCCATTTGTCTACTTGTCTGCATCAATTTTGCATTAAAAAAAAGGAATATCAAAATTCACTTGTATCTTAAAGGGTGTTGGGCACTTGAAAGGCTTGCTTGATGACGAGGTGGGCACTGTAGGCATGATTTGTGAAATAATATCGGCAAATTGTTCCATCATCTTCTCCCGTTGCTTTTCAATAGCTTCCTTGAGAAATGAGTGGAAAGGATCTCCCATTCCCGCTTTTCCCATTTGAGATTGTTTCGAGTGAGAAGGTAGATGATCCTTAGGGTCATGTACTATGACCTCATTCAATGGGACATATGAGACTGGAACAAATTGCTTTGATACCTTTGAATCGGATTTTAACTAGAATATGCTGGACAACACACAATTTTGCAGAAATTTAATATTTTATAAGAGTAATGAACAAAATCAAAGAAATGGATGCAACATATATAAATATATTTGCAATGTAAATGGATGTTTATTGAAGCCAAGGGTAATAATCAAGAAGAGTAATGATCTTTGAGAAGAGGTGTGAAGCTATAATATGTGGCAATCTATGAGAAGAGATAGAAGGTTACAAAATTTTGATTTACACATTCGGATACCAATTTATTGACTTCTAGTTGGAATTTGAAATGTCACGTGACAAGTGTTCTCCCAATTGGCTGAGAGGTTTTATAATGATCCAAAATTCATAAAAATACAAGAATACAATGTTTTTACTATTTGAAAATATTTTCTACATTTTTGAATTTTGCAATTTCGACACCATTGCACCACTTATTGCTCGTTCTAAGTTTTCCGATGCATATAAGAAATCAGGATCCGACTGTGGTTGAGGATTTATGACCCTAACAAGATGTGTACTAGGGACATATTAGTTCTTTTCGGTATTCTACCTATAAACTGTCCCGAACTATAATGTCCCCTTTTTCAACTTAAGAGCCTAATTATGGACTTCTTGTCATTTCGTTTCTGTGGCAATGAAGTTGAATGAGCTAGGGAAGGAATTGCATTCCCATTTCATTTTTCTTTTGCTAATTTTCAAATGTTTTCTTTAGTGTTTCTTTATTTATGTTGGTCAGCTGGGTTAGAGTTTTAAAAGCAAATTAAAAGACCCAAATGAAGCTTTATGAGGTCTCTCTCTCTATTTTGACTTTTGCTCAAAAGGAGGGATATAAAAAGCGATTAACGACTTCATTTTCATCATCTATCTTGGCGCATTTACTCTTCACTTGATCTTTAGGCTGATTGCTCGTTGTCATTCCACTATTGGGCGAGAAACCATTAGTGTGACTTTTTCCAAGGAAAACGAAAACCTTCCTTGTGGCTTGGTGGAGGACGAAAACCCTCCATTGTGGGTGATTTGAAGATATTTATTGAAGACTTCTTGCAGATTTGGACCTAGGGCAATCAAGGAAATATCTACAAGGGGTTTGCATGCATTTTGGAGCTCTCATTAGAGGGATCGACTAGGGTTTGGTGCTATTTGGGTGCCTTCTAGGGCACGAACTGCAAATCTGATTTGATATTCTAATTCTGCATAATTTATAAGGTCGGAATCTACATTTTCATGATTTTGTGGTGGTTCTGCAGCTGTCCTAAATTTAAATTCACTGATTTTCTCCTTTGGTTGTTACCAGATTGGATGGATATTGGTTTTTGTGCCTGAAATAATTATTTACAAGTATTTTTCAGTCGTTATGTATGGTTGTATGGTGAATTCTAAGCGCTTATATAGTTTGCCCTAGGGTTTTGAAGGATATTACAGTTGTCATAAAATCAGATTATTTTCATTTTTTGTGTTGGTGTATTTTCAGATCTGATCCTTGGGGTTTGTGGCCAAACCCATATTTTTGGTTTTTGCCCCTAAAAGACACATTACACAAACTGCGACCTGGGCCACATATAGTATTAAGAGAGGTACAAAAACAGCTAGAAGAAATAACTACGAAGTGCTAACTACTCTTCCTTATGTTCCTATCAAAAATGAGTGAGAACTAGTACAAAAATTTGTATTAACTTAGGTGTATTAGTAGTGGTTGATACTGTCTGTCCCATATGCAAGTGGGTTTGAAGAACTTTCCTCATGGCGCTGCTATCAATCTAAATGTGTACAAAGGTAGAGGCGAGTGGTTGCTTCTGAAGAGCTTTTAGGGGCAACATCATGTCCTTTGCTCCTCAAATAATATAAGATATTTTCCTCCTTGAAGTTTTTGATGGTATGATGCTTATTAACTGCCTCCAGAGATTTTTCATGCTTTTCAACAATTATGTTCAGTCTGTCCACACAATTGTTCATAGCTTCTATTCTTACATCTCGCTTCCGGATACAATGCAGGTGTTTGGAGAGGCCACTCTTTAAAATGGGATTGTGAATGCTTTTTCGTTAGTATTTTTGTTCAGAGTTTTTATAACAAAAGCAATTTCCCTTATACCAGCGAAGATTGCATAGTTAGAGTTCTCAATGTGGCTCTGTTTTTTGGCCTGATTCAAATATGGATTTCATGGATTATCCCTCTATTTGGAACATAGTTCCAGTATAGGAATTGGGGGGTTGTGGCTTGGTTGGGATATAGTATTATTTCCTTGGAATATCTGATAACACCCTGAATAAACAAATAAGGGTTTGATACGGATTCTTTTCCTTATTTATTAAAAAGTATAAGGATGTTATAGGTATAATATTTTGAATCAATTGATAAACATTAAGCATACAAATCAAAACATAGTTATTAATACAATATGTGATGATAAAATGATGAAATGATTGGTTAAAGAAGGATGAGTACTGAGCTGAACAAAGAGGTATAAAGGTGATTTGGGTGTACAAACTAGATGTACAAGCTGATAAGAATCTGAAAGTGCTCTGTCTTTGGAATTGTGACTGCAAATTGATTTCGTAAGGAACTGTACAACTTATGTTGGGTGGTTGTACGATTTGGTCTTGGGATGTAGTATGTACAGTCTTGGACCGACATATGCTAGGGTTCTGTTACTTTTTGGTGGTCATCGGTGGCCTGGAAATATGCTTTTATGTTTGTCTCTAGGGCTCGCAGCCGTGCGGCGTCTTCTTGTAGTGACCTGCAGTAGATGAAACACCAGAATTCTTGCACTAGCGCCTCATGAACACGATTATATAACAAGAGAAATTTGTGTGTGGGTGGAGTTGGATTGATCTTGACAGTCAACTCTTACTGAACCAATCTAGGTGCTGCACGACATCCCCTCGCAAGCAACAACAAACTCCATGTAATTCTCCTAGCATAGGTGCAATAGTATAAACAAATCTAAGCCAAGTGCCCATGTTTCCCTTGTGTCCCTTGACACAAAGAATAGCGGGTGTAACTATAGATAAAATAGAATGTATCGGTAGCGATATAGTGGGCTATGCTCCAGATGCCAGATTGATTCTCTTAAAGACTTTGACAATGCTTCGTGTGACTTGCTATTACAATGAGTTGGCTCTAGGATCTTTGGAGGCTTGGTAATAGAGGAAGCTAGACTCTTGAACTTGGTTTGAGTGCTTCAAACCATTAAAATAAAAGGCTTAATATAAGGGCTTATTTATTAATGTTATATTAATATTAGTTAAGTGGTTAACTAATAAATGGTTGAAACTACTTCAACCACTTTGTAACCATCTTTCACAAAATAAAATGACAGACACACAATGATAATGTGTGCTTTCCCGGTTTCTCTTCATCCATTCTTTGTACATTCTAATCTTTCTTTATTCTTTCTCTCTCCGCATATTCTAACAAAAACTTGTGTGGTGGCTGCTCTAAAATATGCGCTGTAGCTTTGAGAAGATATAGGAGAGTGTTGATTGCATTAGGAATGTAATTTGCAATGTATGCTCTTGAGAATGCCATGTAATTGCTAGGTGAGTTCTTAATTGTATTAGACTTGCTTATATAGTCTTTCATAGGTGAGATGCCGCATTAAGGGACGACCTATAGGATAAGAAACGACCCATAAAAGGTATTCAAATTAAGGAAAAAACTGTTGCAGAGCAGAGGACAAGACCGTACAGGTTGGCTCAGATCACACTACAACTTGGTACCATCCTCTACGGTTTAGGATCGATAGGTTCATGATGTTCAAACAAGATTCTGAGCAAGACGTCTATGAGTGATATAGCCAGGATGAATTCAACTGAATAAGTGAATGACAAAGCAATGTGTAGAGTTAAGCGAGTCATGTGGCAAAGAGAGAAGATTTGCGAATTAAACTTAGAAAGGTGTGCACAAGTCATGGTTAGAAACAAAGCCAAATTTGTCATTGTCAAAGGGTAAGTTGCCAAATTTAGGTGTCTATAATTGCCTCCCCTTGAGTGAGAAATTGAAAAATTGCATACTTAAAGGAAAAGATACTTGAATGTGCACACACACTTTGTCTTTGCTCATAAGTAACTGTTCTTGTGTTGGTGTTGACATGCTTCATGATAAAACCTACAATATAGGACTGTAGTCAATGTCCATATAAGAAATTGAATTGTAACTCAAATATGAATTGGAAACATAGTAAAGTAAAAAGACAAAGCATGAAACAAATAAATTTAATCACTTTTCCGTGGGAGGGAGCTCCTGTTTATGTCATACTTGGAGATTCTGATTTGTATTGTGCTATTGAAGGATTAGGGATTGCCAATCCCCTTTTTTTGCTGAAGGAGAATCTGAAGTAGGAGAGGAGTTGAGTGAATTAGACCCAACATCCAGAGGAGAGGAGTTAAGTGTGCTTGACCCACAACATCAAAAGGAGAGGCGTCGTAGGACATTTATCCCAACTAACCCCAAAAGAAAGGAAGAACAACCTATTAAGTATCTAGTCACTATAATATCTTCCCACTCCACAGATCACATCATTGCATATGGATCTAGGCTCAAGTGTATAATAACACAAAGTTGAAAGGGAATGAAGTGCATCTCATGCCCCCACTATGTGTTGTAGTTACTATATTTGATGTATGCAAATGCTGAATAATGAGAAAGAAGAAGAAGGCACATGCCTCCATTCCTTGTATTTGGGGATTGTATTTGAATGATGTGGTGAAGAAGGAATGAAGTACTCACACCCTGTGTATTTTGTAAAATCTGCTCTGAATTGTGTCATGTCTCTTAATTTGTACTAGAAACCAACATCTATCTGTGTAAATTTGTAAATTCTGAAATTTCCTATAAATGTGCTCACATGATGGAAACGTCCATCTTGGACCTATAACGTAATACGATTTTGTCCATGGGTGGTCAGTTCTGTACTTGTGTGAATTTTGTTTCCATTTTATATCTGTATTTGTTTTGAGGATCTATGCCCTGTAATAACTTTGTATTTGTCTGTGTCATTAGTGTGTGTAATAATCCCTATTGAATTCCCCCTCTTTTGAGTTGCATAAGATGTGTAAATAGAGTGCGTGATTTAAAAGAAATGATGTGTACCCATGTGGGGATATATTTTGATAGTTTGCGTTGGGATTACATGGGGGGGCCTGTCTTTGGTGGCCACTGTTGAAATCTGGTTCCTGCAAGTGGCAAGCATGGTGCACAAAGATAATGACAAGCGACCATCATAATAGCAACCATGTGCAAGTAATCTAATATACAAGTACAAAAGCAATGTCAAGTAAAAGAGTCATATCAAAAGCATAGAGGCACAAACATGGGGACACCAAAGTGGGGCAAGACAAGCATAGTGAAGGCTATAGGCCTGCATACAAGAAAGCAAGTGTACAAGTAATCACACATACAAGTACACAAGCAAATGTCAAATACATGAAAGGCATGGGAGCCATAAACATGGGACACAAAAGGGTCACAAGACATCAAAGGTGATAAGTCGCATGGAAAAAGTAACACATACAAACAATCAAGCAAGGGAAAACAATATCAAATAGTAGCCTAGAGGCACATAGAGCAAGATAAGCTAGAATTACACATGACACGTGTTAGTCTTGTTATACCAAAATATAGCACATACACAATATAAGTAATTGAGCACAATAAAGAAGTGAAAGTAATTGTACTAAAACAAAAACACTTGAATAGTGTAGAAGATGCCGCTAGAAGATTAGGGTCCACTAGGAAGGGTCTATGCCGACACTTGTCATCGTGCATAAATTTGTGCATGTCTTGTATCAAGCTCAACATATCTCGTGAATGCATGTGTGTAAAGAGTATATAGAAGAATGTGTTATCCATCAAATCAGAGGACAAAAAAACACATGTAATGTAACAAGCTAGGTAATCAAGTCATATGTAGGTCTTGATTTTGTGTTTTTTGCAATTATTTGAATGAAGTTTGTATTCATGTGATATTTAAATGTTTTCGTATTTTTGTAATTAGCTATGTACAAAGGGGAAGGGAAACATAAGAGCTACCCCTATGAGAGCCTCAATAGGAGGTGTGGCGGACTCATCAAGCAAAGGAGGCTTAAATCTCAAACAAGAGGTGTGTATCAGTAGTGGGTAAGGATAGCAAGAGAACGGGTTAGCCCATCCAAAAAAGGAGGCTCGGGACCCTCGAATGTGTCACATGTGTAGTAGGATAAGGATGGACATAAGGAAGCCGGGGTTGTGTAACTTGTGCAAGAGCCATAGGATGTGTAATAGGAACTCTAGGAGGAATCCTGCAAGCGATAGACCTACTGGCAATAGGATGTGTGTAATAGGGAGACCTAGGAATGGTTATGCAAGGGAGAGACCCACTAGGGTCAGCCTGTGTAGGGTGTAAGAAGTTTAGGCTTTTCAACTGTTGCTTTCTGACCAAGGAGCTTAGGTTTTTGGGCCTTGTATGGGATACTCTTGACCGTAATAACTTGCTGATTGTAGATAAACTTGAGGCATTGGTGCAAGATAGATGAGAAATGATTAGTCTGCTGTAAGGGAGCTTCAGTCTCAGATTCATTCTTCATTGTAACAGGACTCTTTGGAGGAGATTTCTTTGTTTCTATCCCTGTATTTCCTCTGATAAAACCTGCAGTGTTTTGGAATTGGAAGATTGTGCTGTATGTGTTTCCGTTACACTTCCTGCTATTTATAGTATGAGTTCTGAACTTTTCACCTTCCCCCAAGTTTATTATAGATAATATCTTGAGTTGTACCTGAGTGTTGTTTTTCTTCATTAGATTGAAGATCATACATATTATTGCAAGTACTTGAAATAGATTTTTTTCTGAGTTGATGGCAGCCATAAAAAAATAAATTAGAACAATGAAGGGCAAGGGCAGCTGCTTATTTGTTAATTCTTGGGGAAAGACATATTGATAGTGGCTTGAGATCATGAATTTTACCTTTGCTTGTTCTTTGTGTGCATTTTGTGGCTTTACATACCGCTGAAAAAGCATACAACTCATCCTGTCTTGCTATAATTTCTGACCACTCAGTCATGAATGCCATTGTCCATGGTATGATTTTGGTCTATTCTTTAATAAAGGTGTTGGAAGGACACGCACAAGGAAGAAATAAAGAGAAGACAGATTGAACACTTTGGAGATTGTGTGTCCATCATTTTATTATGCAAAAACATAGTTACAATGCGGTTGAAATAGTTACAAACCGTCTTTCAGTTAAAGTGTAATTGATAACTAATTAAGTAAAGTCTTATATTCTAATACCCCCCTCTTAAGGCTTACGCTACATAAAGCAAAAATGAACATTCTAACAAAACTAGAACCAAACAAAACTGTGTAATCTTTAGAAGCTTTCACTTCGAAAGCAGTGTATGACTAGGTAGGGCTCCATCAAGCTGCTTCGTGACCTTCGTAAATGTGTAACTCTCGAGATGAATTTTTGAGTTCTCGGAATCCATCTCCTCGAGCTCCCGAATCACAGATCTCTTGAATTATTGGACAACCATCTATATTGAGTAATCCACAAGGTCCATTTGGTTGTCTCATGACCCTCATGATGGTATAATTCCCAAGATCCACTATCTTGTGAACTATTTGAGCGACCATCCCATAGTGAGTTTCATCTACCCTATATTCTTTCTTGCCTTCAAAGTTTAGAGCATCTTTAACTACGTATTCATCATTGTCCTCACTACCTTCTGCATCTGGTGGGTCTTCATCCATGGCTATATTGGTTGTATTTGATATGCATTTACCCTTAAGCACAACGTTAGCTCAAACATGACATTCTCATGCTGTGTGGCCACTTTTCCTTACAATAATGACATTTTGTTGTCCCAAAATTTCGCACACACCAAATTTCGGGAATGTTTCGAAACTTTTCGCGTTTAATATCTCGCTAGTTCATCTTTCCACACCATTTCAAGATGTCTTAACACTCGCACTGTTGCTTTTCCTGCCTTTGCTAATGTCTCGTCCTACTTACATACTCTGACTTCGTAAAATGGTTCGTAATGCTTCATTAGTGATAATAATTTAATTATTTAAATTTAATTAATTATTAATGTCGATTTAATTCAAGTTACTAATTCATTAACATTAAGTAATTAAATTAATATCATTAATTAATTTTTAATTTTTTTAAAGAAAAGCAATCAACCATTATATTGATAAAAATCTGCAATTACATACTCTACCATGCCAAGCATAGAAGCTCTTAGTCATATCACTAGCCTTATAAACAAAAATAGTAAGAGTTACAATCATTGAAAAGAGTCCAAGGGGTTAGTGATTTTCTTGATTTCTTCTTGAATCTTAGTAGACCACCATAAAGGAGGTAACCCGTAACAAAGGATATCATTGTTGTCAAGATCCCAATTTGCCAATCCGTCCGCAACCTTGTTCTTCTGTTTGGAGATGTAGATAATTGAGTTGCTTGGACTTTCTGCTGTAGATTTCGTATTTCACAAACCTCCTTTGCAATTCGCCACTGAAGAGGATATCCATTGTTAGAATTATTCAATAAGTTTAATCATGATTCTGGAGTCCGATTGGATCTTGATATTCCGCCAGCCTATTTTAATAGCTTCTTGTATTCCTTGCTGGATGACTTGATCTCTGCTACATTATTAGTAGAAATTCCCAAATTTTCTGCAAAGAGGAAGTGGACTTCTCCTTCTCTGTTACAACCAATCTCTCCCATGAATGTTCTTTTAGGATTACCCCCTAGAAGCACTATCTGTATTGATCAACCCATTATAAGTGATCCCATCTTCCACTTGAGTTACAGTCCCCTGCTTTTTTTATTTTTTGAAAGCGAGGCATGGTCGCTTCCTTTGGATACACAGATGAAAGTTGTTTGTAGATATGCTGCCATACTGAAGAGGGTTGAGCTGGTAGCAAAACCTTATGTTTGAGGCTCTCTGTCAAATTGCTCTTTATTTTTTCCTAAACATATATAACTTCTCTACTAGTTTGTTGAAATATTCTATTATTTCGCTATTTCCACGTATTTCATATTAATTTTAACTTTTTAATTAATAAATTAATGTTTTATTTATTTTATAATAAATTGTTGCTGTTAATTTTATTAATTAAATTCTAAATTTAATTATCAGATTAATAATATCAATTTTACAAATACGTTAATTAATTATTTAACCGAAGTTGAATTAATGGTAAAGTGGAGTTTTACCTCCCACTTCTCCATTCGACAGAATCCGATAATCGGGTAAAAATTAAATTACTCCCTGAAAACATATTGTTGAGATTTCTCTTTGGGAAGTTTGCGGGGAAGTTTACCAAATGTATAATTTGGCATTTGCTAAATTCTTCCACTTTCCCACTTTTCCCTGCATCTGTGTCACGCACTGACAAATCCTTAATTTCCTCCACTTCTTGATTTCTCCATTCCTGCACTTAATTCCCACTTCCCAAAATCCTGGAGGTAGTTATACGGGGAAATTAATTGACCATTTATTTCTATTTTGTTCCAACCTCTTTCTTTCTTTCGTGTACGCAAGATAATATTTCCCGGAGCATACAACTCAAACATCTTGTGAAATCAGCACATTGAAGAATCTTCTTGCATTTTAACCACGTCCCAGAGAAGAAATGGAAGTTGGAAGTGAAGCAGATTTGTGGTTAATCACCAAGTCATGGAGATTTGGCCTCAAATGCCTGGTCAAAGATCATTTTCATGCAAAGAGGAAGGAAAATCAGTCTTTAAAATATTGTTGTTGCCGTAGTAATACAACCCACATGCTCAAAGTATGTGCATTGGAGAAGGGACAAATGATACTCTGCATTTTTGATAGAGGAATTCACTATAAGACCGCATTCTTGGCGCCTAGAGGGAAGAGAACATTATTAGGGCCCACGTTAGAAATGGAACAAAACAACAGACCCAGTGCATTGGCAGTTGAAGGAGATTGTAACAGGTTGGAATATAAAATAAAAGATTACTTTTTAAGTTTATTTTATTACCAGCATGTTTGCAAAATCATATACTTGGCATCTAAGGTGAAAGAGCAGCAAAATAAGAGCCCGCGTTGAAAATGGAGAAAACAGCAGTCTCAAACATCAATATTTCAAGATAGGCGCCTAGCAAAAAAAAAACAGGTCTGCATATCAGACAAAACTCAGCTTTTTGTTTTGGTTTTTTTTAAGCCTATCTGCAAATTACTTCATTCTTGGCGCCTGGTGAAAGAGCAGCAAAAAAGAAGGTTAGGTTGAAATTAAAGAAGACAAAATAGGTGCCCAACTGGTAGCAACAGAGGAAATGTGTCCTACAAACCAATAAAAATAATTTTTATTCATTTCTAGGCAGAATACTCAGACAAAATAGGCACCCAACTGTTTAAATTTTCCACATGGAGGATTGAAGGAAAATAAGGGCTGCATTTTAATAGAATAAATCATTTGTTTTATGTGCAGGAGATTGTGGCAAGATTTTGCAATGTCTGAGGGAAGAAATTATCCTGGCACTCAAGAGAATACATCCAGACTGGTAGCGAGCTTTGTTTTAAAAAAATTGTTTTATTTTAAAAAAGAAGCTGAAACCAATGCATTGACAGGAGATTGCGGTCAAATTGGCGTGAAAACAAAAGGACTCCTTATTCACGCTCAGACACTAACCAGTGTAAATGGGAAATGGTTTGTGAATACAAGGAAGGTTCGAGCACATTGTCAGAATGTTGTAACTCAAGCTTGCCAAGAGAAAGCAATTAAACAAATTACGGAATTAAATTGTAAAATATTTTCATTTTGCTTTTGTTTGTAAAAAAATAGAAAAATTTGAGATGAGATTTGTAAAAGATATAAATTGAATAAAATCTTGTGTTTTCTTGTCTTTTGCGGAAATTCGGAGACGGAGACCCGACACCACAAAAAATTGTGTTTTATTTACTTTTCTCTTGCTTCTGCTTAATGATGTCAACATCAAATAAATCAAACACTAAAGTATGAATTTCAAGGTGTCATTCCCTTATCTGCATCGGTTTCCGATTACGACCATATAACTGACACCAATTTGGGTCATGTTAATATGAGTCAGTTTTGTGACAGAAACAAAATTTGAAGGTCATACATTGTTCTCACAATGCATGTACCACAATGGCTTACCGCAAGCAACAACAGCGTTTCCAATCTCCGTTCAGTGTCCAGAACTCGTCATCACTTGCGTTGAGCACTATGATCCTGAGAAAAGAGGAGTTTTCAACCGTAATAATGAGCCCATCTTATTGGTTACACCCGAGCACATTGAAGAATTGCTTAGGATTCCAGAATATGAAGAGAATGCTGAAATTACTAAAGAGTCATGCACAACAGTATTGGGATGAAGACCTCGATAAAATGTTCTAAAGTGATGAATAAGAACTGGTTAGTCAACAGGCGATCACATGCTACCCAACTTCCTAAGGAATTTCCTTGCATTTGAGTTTTGGGATGAGATTGGAGACATGATCACTTTATTGAGCAAGAGTATTTGGCATCCCCTCCGCACGCTACTTTCAACTGTGGATGTATAAGTTTATCTGTGTAATTCTGGATCAAAGGCTTCATATAGACTAGGCTACCATCATCAGTGATACCTTACACAAGCAATTAGTTGAAGTAAAGATGACTGGTCATTTTTACATGACCTCTTACCTAGTCTACGTAGTGCATGAAGAAGGATTTTTACTGGTCTTGAACTAGAGGCACCATGGCACCTGGGAAAAATAGTGTTTTTCACTATTATCCACAACTGGAGTTTAAAGCAAGTTCACACCATTTTCATCATGTTAATGATGCTTTTCTCTTTTATGTTATCAAAATTCTCACAGATAAACCACATGAGAGATTCTCACAACAGGCTAAGGAAATGATTTCACGATGGGGCTCATGGTTCATTCAATTTCCCACTTTGTCATACATCTGAGTCGATGGATTTAATGGAGTACCTTATAAGTTGCCTAAATACATGAGTGACAAATGGGCTCTCATGGAACTTTCACGACAATTGGCATTAGTGAACCGCTTCTTGGGAGAGAAACATCATCTTGGTGCCCGTTTCCCAATTTCAATTGGTGTGTACAAGTGTCCATCATTTCGCACAGCTGAATCAATGGATAAGGAAATGACCACTATGACTTTGCATCCATTTGTAAGAAGATGGGAGTTCGATATCTGTGGATTTACAGAAATAGTTCTAGGACCTAAATACAAACATCATCCAAAGTAGAGGATTTTTGGGCCGATTTGTGCAGATGAATTTGAAGTCCGGCGTCGTGACTACTCCAGGATGACTTTAGATCAAATTGCTGTATTTCTGATTAAAGGAAGTTCCTCAAGGATTCACTGATAATGGGTCTGGATATGATTGATCCTGAATATGATTGCGTCGCAACATCTCCTCTTCCTAAGGTCAATTGGTCCAGACGGGATGACACTTCACTTGATGAGAGAATCCAACAGGTGCTCAAGAGAAGTCTTGCTTGGTATGAAGAAGCTTTAGCTCAATTCATTATAGAAAAGAAAAATGCACAAGAGGATCAAAGGCCAGTCAGTCAGAGCGAGAAGAGAATTGTGCAATCCACTCATTCATCCTCTCACCTCGCAACACATGCCTCATCATACACCCAAGCTAGTAAGAAACAATGGAGGTCAAAGTTATCTCAGGATCAACCTTCAACAACAAAGAAACTTGAGCAAACCAAAAGAAATTGAAGAAGGAAAGGAACGTGTTTCTGGAATATCAGAGTCAAGTTATCATTCATCGACTCACAATGATTTTCAAGGGTTGATTGAAAATACCACCTTGTAATTTGTGGTATCGGATCAGGTGCAAGTTCCAGTAATCCAGATCTCAAATTCACCTGAACCTCCTCTTCATAAAGGTACTCTGCAATCTTCTCCAATTCACCATGAAGACATTGCAACTTCTCCTCCTCATCAGTGTGATGATGTTATAAGGGAACCTCCTGAATCTTAACCCTTGCCCCTAATGCTCAAACAAATCCCATCAAATATGAGGATCCTTGGCGGAGAATTGCTTGAAGAAGTCCCCTCTTGGCTCCATGGAGAAATAAAAAAGAGGAAAAGGATAGTCAAACCAATTACAATTGATCTTGAGGCCATTACATCATTGACTAATTCGAGCACTCCCAAAGAAACCCAAAGTCATCGCCAAAGTTGTTGTCAATGACTATGGAGTTCGATACACAGATATAACAACACCGATTATTGATAAAGACAAAAGAGAAATGACTGTTGAAGACTATGAAGTCTCTAGGGTGATGTTTGGCAAATCAACCATGGAAAATGATACAGCTCATGCTCATGAATCAGTTGATATGGTTTTACGGTGGATGGAGAAATACAAGCTTCAGACTATTCAACTTAAAGAAGAAAATTGAATAGTTAGTTGCATACATCCAACATCTAATCAATCCAATCTCTTCCGTTGTTCAAATCCCCTCCATAGTGGTTGTGCTGAATCAAGAGACCCTGCGACTATCAAAAGAGATAAATAGTATGGGTTGAGCAAACTAAATTGCATGGATTGACAATGTGTTGATACAAGGTTTTCGGGTAATTGATGAAGCAATCAAAATATATGATAATATCCATGCCTATATGGATTCTATCCTATATTTTGAGGAGTCTCTAAGAGATAAACAAGACACTCTCAACAAAATTGCTCCAGAGATTCGAGAACTCACACAAATGGGTTTTCATCCCTTGTCAATGAGGGAATTCTGCAATTAAATCAGTGTGGTCTTCATATCGAATGGCTTAACTTTTCTAAATACAGGAAAGATGGTGTTGATTGATGTTCAAGTTCAATTTGATGATATAAAAGACAAAGGAGAAACAATCATGTGTGCTGTTCAAGAATTCATTGAGGAGATCCCTTGCAGTTTTACCAATGAGCACAATCAGAGGATCTCAGTGCAGGTTCTAAAAGAGGAATTTTCAAATTTGATCAAAAATCAGTATATTTCTTCAATAAGTTTTGGCCTTGATTCACTTGATAAACTCATCAAACTCCAGAATTTATTTGTCAATATGGAAGAGAGAATGGTGCAATTCCATGAAGTTCCTGATAAAATTATGGAAATACAAGTCATCTGTGAAACTTGTCTCACACCTCACAGCTTTCCTAAAGAGCCAAAGTATTGGAATCACTCGAAAAGTACATAAAGTTCAAAATGGATAGATGTTTGAATCCATGGTTTCTCAAAATGATATTTTCAATGTTTTGTTCTAGTTGCCCTTGGAAACCAATGAGTTCATTTCTCCTACGAGTGAGATAGGCAGACTCTTGGCCAAATGGGTAAGGCACTAATCCTAAGTGTCATAGTGAATCCATGTGTCGATATCTTATTTTGCCATGTCATTGTCCAAGTGGGGTCCACATGTACCCACTTTGTTATTGTAATAAATAGTTTTAATTAGGTCACTTATGTGATAAAATTGTGTTATTTTATAAAGTCACTTTACTTTATTAAAATAAAGATATAAAATAATAATGTGACCTAATTGTGCCCTAAAGTGATGTCATGTAAACCCTAACTACCTTATAACCAACTTTTGGGTTATAAAAGCTAGTTAGAGCTCATTTGTAAAGGGACTTTTGGAGAGCAAATACAAATAATGTTTTGTAGAGAGATAGTAAGAAACTTTGTGATCTTGTTTGAAGAGGAATAAAGGAGAATTTATGGAGAGCTTTGTATCTTATATGTATTTCTTTTTCTTAAGCATTTGTTATTTTTATGAGTAATGGATGTGAAAACTCTCACTCTGATATCTTTCTATTTTTATGAGTAATTTGTGATTGGCATCCTTGCCGCCTGGTAATCCCTTCACTCACCGTAATATCAAAGAGGCAATAAGGATTTTGAACTGGAGCAAGGCAACTGATGTGGATGGTTTCCAAGCCGAGTTCTTCAAGCAAGGTTTTGAGGTTTTTGGTACCTATTTGACAGATCTTTTCAATCACGTGGTCAGAGTGGGCTTCCCTCCTACCTGGTCTCATCATATCATTCACCCGATCCACAAAGCTGGGTCCATTTTTGATCCGAACAACTACAGGACTATCATGGTGGGGTCATTCTTTCTCCAAACTCTATGCTACAGTCCTCCACAGGTTGTCCGATATTTTGGAGCAGAAGCAGCTCTGAGCCAGAGGTCAGGTTGGTTATCGCCCTGGTTACCACACCATTGACCACATCTTCACCCTTTGGGCTATTATTGAGGAGGCTCGTCACTGCTCTTCGAAAGTCTACTGTTGTTTTGTAGACTTTCAAAAAGATTTTGACTCCGTACCTTGCATGGTCCTCTTCCAGCGACTCCGAGACATCGGTATTTCTGAGACTCTGGTTATTGCCATCATGCGCCTCTATGAGTCCATCCTTGGTCGTCTCCGTATTGCACACGGATTGTCTGATCTCATCAGGAGCACCATTGGGGTTAAACAGGGATGCCCCTTGTCTCCTACCCTCTTTGGCATTTACATTGATGAGCTGGAATCTTTTCTTCGGGATCATATTCAGGAAGGGGATGGTTGCCTTCTTCACCACGTCTTGATTTCCATTCTTCTATTTGCCGACGATATTGTTTTACTCGCCTCTTCTCCTGAGGGGCTTCAGAGACAGCTTGATGCACTTGCTTTATTCTGTGATCTTCGGCATTTGACGGTCAATCTAGGTAAGACCAAGGTTGCGGACATCACACCTCCATTTCTTCTTCAAGGGGCAGGAGGTTGAAATTACTAATACTTACACCTACCTGGGAGTCCAGTTCTCAGGGCCTAGATTCTGTATGAGGCACGCTCTTTAGCCAAGGGTGAATAAAGGATATGGGTCTCTTGCCATTCTCGAGAGACAGTGTTTTCGGCACCACTTCCAGGATGTCTCCTCCAAGATGTTTCTTATGAACTCCCTCATCCGTGCCACTGTTCTCTATGGGTCTGTTGTCTGGGGGCCCTCCCTTTTAGACACAGATTGGGCTTCTGTTGAGACGATTCAGACTCCCCTCCTTCGTCGTCTCATTAGATGCAAACAGACGGTCCCCAAACATATTATTTTGGCTGAGTTTGGAGCCTGACCTTTCCGTCTGGAGATTATATTTGACATATCATCCTTTCTTCACTGTATCAGGAGGTTTGGTGATCTCTTCTGATGAGCAGGACAGGTATCCATATCTCGCCTATTGTTCCTCAGTGAGTATTGCCCAGGCTGCGGGCCGTTTTTGGTTTGCCGAGACTTCTTCCTTGTTGGACTCAGTTGGCATCTAGATTGATTGTCTTCCCCCCTTCCAGTATTCTCTGAATGCTCTCAGTCATCTCTTGCCCACCAAGCAAGTGTTGAACAGGTCCATCCGGGAGGATATCTACCGGAGCTTCATTCAAACTACTTGGGTGAGCCCCCTGGAGGTTTGTGCCCTAAGATGTTCTTTTATGCATAGGACTTTCTTGAAATCAGAGATGGACTCATCATCCGCCCTCAGTACACCTCTTTTCACTAGGTGCATCCCCTCCGTATACCTCTGGGTTAGTTTTGAGTCGGCTCCCACAGACTTCAGTGCGAGACTGATCACCATATTGATCGGGAGGATAGACTTTGTAGGCTCTATAGCCTTCAGGAGGCGGAGACAGAGACTCATTTCATCTTCCGCTGCCCCATATACTATTAGATCAGAGGACGATTTCATTGTCTCTTAAGAGGGATTTAGACTCTCCCGGTCTTCTTCAGATATATCGACCAACGGTGCCTTGCCCTCTACATTCGTGAGTCTTTGCTGTTACGAGACCAGATTCTTCATCCCCCTCCGAGAGTCGTCCCCATGAGACGGATTACAACTTTCTTTCCGGTTCTACCCAATGGTGGAGGTACTAAACGACAGAGCCTTTTTGACCCATATATAGTGCATAGATCAGTTTGTCCCCGGTTGGACCTTCATACTTCTCTCGATCACCACCAACCGAATCGCATGCACACACGTACCAGAGGACAATCCAACTCCATCCGTCCCCCTGGCCGTCGCGTTAGTTTCAGATCTCAGCAGGGAAGGAGGTTTTCGCCCCCCTCGTCGGGTTGCCAGTCCATCAGGAGTTTCTTTTCGTCGCCCTCTAATGCTAGGAGGGGTGTGGCTACTCCATCCCTGATTAGACCATTGGTCCTCGTTTGTCCCCCCCTTCATTCCGTTCTTTGCTTCCCTCGTTTCTTCTTCCCCGCTTGTTCCATTGCCCCCGCCTGTGGGGGTATTTGGCTTCAGGTTTCCTTTTTGCTATCTTTTTCTGTTTTTGTTCTTGGGAACTAGTTTGAGTTGTCCCCACTCGCACTTTGTATATTGTTTGGGTTGCAGTCCCATTGACCTACTTTTGTGGTCATTCGTTGGACATTAATATATTTATATTTATCTTATCTTATCTGATCTATGGAAATGATGTCTTCTTTTCAATTGTCATTCACTATGTTTATTTTTGTGGTGTATATGCGTTTATGATGTGCGTTTGCTTAATCTTACATGTACCGTTCCTCAATATCATTCATCCTTTCCTATACTCTATTCAACCCCTTTTCTTTCTTTCTTCATATCTATTTTTTTTAATTCCATAAAACCCAAAACTCCCCCCCAAAAAAAAACACTATTTTGAATGTATAGTTGTAAACAAAATTTTGGTTTTCAATAAGGGCAACCTCACCCATAATTGAGGAGGGACTTTGTCCCCTACACTGTTGACACATTTCACATGCGTGCAACATTATATGTCAACACATTCAATCTCCAGGTTATCTTTATTTGATCTTCTACGAAAGTTTTTTGGTTTTAGAATAAAATGCACCTTCTTGTTGAGAATTACTTTTAGGATCTTCTACAGTTCGCTTTTCTTTAGCTGGAAGAGCTTTAATCATATCATTTAGAGATCGAGATTGAATTTGATTGAGGGTAAAAACTACATTGCTGTATTTTCAAGACAAGGTGTTTAATAGGACAACTTGGATATCCTCATCCTCTATCACAACTTTGATTTTTGCTAGTTGTCTGATCCGGGACCTCAGATTATTAATATGGCTCGACAAAGAGACTCCATCCATTTTGAACATATATAACTGAAGTTTTAGTGAAAATTTGGCATTAATTGCTTTTTTACTCCAAATAATTTATTTAGAACATTTCAAATTTCCATAGATAATTTGTTTGGCTCTACATGATAAAGTTTAGAGTTGGATATAGCAAGGCCAATAATAGCTTTCGCTCTATCATCATTGCTCTGCCAATCTAAGAATTTAGATGCATTGGTGGGTGCTCTCTTTCCCGTTTACAATGCCCCACAAAATTTTATTCATGACTTGCATTTATATTTTCAATTTCCATCTATGAAAATTTAGACCATAATATTTTTCTACGGGAATTTCCATTTAATACAATAAAATAAATACGACTGCGTATTTACCAAACTATCAAAATGAGTAAATCGAGAATAAAATACCTTTTTCCAAGAGTGCCCTTTTCTGCAATTGTGAAGTGCACTGCTTCGTGTCCTAGATATTGGAAGAATACAAATGTTCAAACTGAAAACGTGCTCTAGTTTGTCAACAGAAGACAGGATTTGCATGCCCTTCGAATGCCAAAAATCATAATGTTGTTCTGGAGTTCATATTCACCAGAAATTCTTGACTGTAAATTGTGATTTTTCTTGAAATTTGTGACTATTTTTTTTGTTTATTTTGTGGCTATTTTCAAGCTTGCTTTCGTGTTTGTATGTCCTTGAAAAAACCCTAACAATATTGCAGAACTGTGAAACCCAACTTCGTATTAACGGCTTGACTGTATGTTAATGGCTCGCGGATTGTATATTTACGACTCTGCAACTGTACAATGGTTCTTTCATAATTGTTTATTAATGGTGCGACTGTGTTTTTGTGACTGGAACTGCATAATGGTGCCCTCAAGTTGAAAAACGTGACAAACGTGTTTTTGTGTTGTTTATCGTAGTAGTTGTGTTGTTTGCAGAGTTTGAACAACACATTACGCTTGTCTACAAACTCTGCCCCTCAAACATGCAAACTAAACTACTACGATTTTGCAACAACAGAACGATACTAAACTAATCCAAGATCTCAAATGGAAAATTCATCTTACAGGGGATATATATATATATATATATATATATATATATATATATATATATATATATATATATATATATATGACCCCCTCTGATAAAAATTAGACTAATGTAATGAACATGACTAGACCATGCACTGATACCAAAATCTAGAGCTTGATTCAGATCATCATGGAAAATAGCCATAGAGATAGCCAAAACAACCTCCTAGAAAATAGGGAGGTGTTACAACAAATAACCCATAATACTAACCAATAAACTATATGCGACATTATATTGTTATTCCGAACAATATAATATCAACAATCTTACCATATTAACCATACAATTAACAACTAACTAATTACTATTTACGTTTTGGTAAATATCAACAATCATGTGAACATCAATTTCCTAAAGAGATTCTGTGTCCGTATCCATATCCGACGACATGTATTGGCTACTTAGATGATAAACTAAGTTGCCGAAATACAAACCCCAGGGCACCCGGTACAGGTACCTCCCAGATACGCGCCCGAAAATAGCCAGGGTATGGTCGGGCAGGTCTGGGTACGACTGGGTATGTTTGCAAATGTACCTAGACATACCTTGCTCTGCCCAGCTGTACCAGAGCCGTTTCAAGGCCATTTCAGGCCTATAACAATTTTTAATTTTTTTTGACAACTTTAAATTTAATATAATATTACAGCAGAAATTACAATTTTTGCTGCTGCATTATTCTATGCATAGATGGAATACTCGCCAAAAACTCGGCGAGTTTAGGAAAAAACTCGCCAAAAATTATGCTAAACGAGTAACTCGCAGGAAAACTCGCCAAAAATGCAAAAAAAAAAACTCGCCGAGTATAGTTGGAATACTCGCCAGAAAACTCGCCAAAAACTCGCCACAAAACTCGCCAAAAAACTCGCCAAAGACAGCATTCTTCTTTCCTTTTTTGGATTTTTGGTGAAGAAAACACAAGTATAGAAAATAAATTTGCCATTTTTGGGAAAGGGTCCCGGGGAAGATTTGTAGCAGCAAAAAACTTGCATGTGCCATAACTTTCATTCTGTGTGGCTTCCGTTTTAGGTGTCGTCTTCTCTAAAAGTGCATATTTTTCTCGAGCTCTACGCATTGATGGCAATATTTTTCTTATTTTCATAAAATCCATTTTTGCACCTTTTTGGACCAAGCAACTTCTTGCAATCTTCTGAAAGAATCATGAGCTTTGATTGCCTGTAGACAGATTAGTAAATTTAAAAATATTGGGTAGCTTTCCAAAACTCGGCGAGTACCTCGCCAAAACTCGACAAGCATTCTCCCGTGCTCGGACTCATCATCACACGAAGAAGCGCAACAAGTTTGACTCAAAAAAGGCTCAACGACTTGGTTTTTGTGCAATACAATCTCCGGTTTCGCACAAAAAAAGTTGAGGCGACATCAGAGGAGCTCATTGATTTGGATGAGATAGATCCATACCGTGCCGTGGCCTGGGCAAGAAGAGGAAAAAACCCTACGTTCACAACAGACGAGATTGCTTCTTTTGAGAGGGAGGCTATGGAGGGAGAAGCACTAGCAGGACTCCGAGGAGATATTGGACTGGATGACATCTTTGGAGGGTTGATCTCCAACATGCAGCAGAGGAGCCACCAGCACCATCATCTAGTTCCATGATCGAGCCAGATTCGCAAGCCTTCTAGGAGGAGCGTGGAGATGCAGCCGAGTGTGGGGACTAGTATCAGCGGGTTGTCGTATTCGCGTGATGATGCGATTTTGTATTGTATTTGTATTCAAATCTAATAGAAAACACTTCTCCAACATTTTACTGGGCTCCATTTAATACATTTTGTAGCTTATGTGTTGCTTAAAATTTATGTTTTTTAAAGAAATTTGAGTATTTTTTAAGTTTGCCGAGAGTATTCCCGAGTATTGGCCGAATATTGGCGAGTTTTTTGGCGAGTGTTTTTTTTTTTGGGGGTCTGGCGAGTTTTTGGTTTTTGGCGAGTTTTCCTACTATGATTCTATGGAAGGGTACCAAATACAAGCCATCAAAAATAAGGACAAAAAATAGTATGCTATGAGAGAAATGTAATAAACACCTCGATTATATGTGTTTGGGGATGATTGCTTGTGCATATGTTCATTGAAATTATGAGTACTTTGTTGTGGTTGTTAAGCTTGTTTTGTTTTTCATATGCATAATGTGGTTAATTCCTATTTATTAGGCTAGAATTTATATATTTTTATAATATGTTTTATATATTTTTGTAGGGGTCGTATACAAATGCCGAATCTAGGGCTGATTTTTTTTAACCGCATCTGCATATCGGATAGTTCGTATCCCTACACATATCCAGAATGTATTGGTAATCTCAGATGATAAACAATGGTGAAGTCCAAAATGGCTAAGGGATGCTTATGGTTCAGTGATAAAATATCTCTTATTGGTCACACAACTTAAAGAAAAACCAAAGCCTAAGGAAGCAAAAATCTTACAAAGTGATATTAGAATATAAGGTTTAATATAAGGCTTACTATTAGCATTTAATTAATATTAGTTAAGTGTTAACTAATGAATGGTTGTAATGGCTTGAACCATTTTGTAACCATCTCTCACATAATAAAAGGATGGACACAATGAATAAACGTGTGCATTCCAGTTACTCTTCATTAGTTCTTTGTACATTCTATTCATTCTTTATTCTCTCTCCAAATATTCTAACATTGGTATCAAAGTGGGGCACCGCAAGGAGAATGAGAAGGGAAGAAGTTCAAACCAATTCTATTAGGGCACGAAAGAACAAAATACCAATTTGAATTCTGGATGCAAGAGCAATATTGTAGGGCAACGAGCAATAACGTAAGGCAAATAAAAGTCATCAAAAAGAGTAGAAAGCGACCCAATTTCAGTTTGAGGGCACTTACAATGAACATAACCGCAAAACACAATAGACGCCATTGAAAAGGTGCAAAAAGACCCATGAAAACACCATTTGAGAGCACAACTTTTGATGGGTTTTCAGACAAATTTTAGGGCTGTTTTGAAGTGCCAGGGCACAAAAAAAAGAATTTTCCATTTTTGAAGATTTTTTTTGGGGTTGTTCATGTAGTTAGGGCACAAAATTATAACATTTTCAGGGCAAAATGTGATACGCAGAATGTAGGAGAGAAAAGCGTGATTTAGGGTACGTTTTTTAGAAAAACACAATCTAGAATCACAAGGAAGAGAAATAACGTGATTTTCGAAGGTAGCCAGTGCAAAACAAGGAAAATCTAGTCATGCATTTCCAGATTTGCAATTTTTAAAGGGTCATTCGTTGCTAGGGCACACAATTTATCAATTTTCAGTTATAACCAGTTTGTCTAGGGCACAAACCTGCTTGGTATACTTTCTTTTGTTTGCTTAAAAAAATGAAAAATCAGTTTTTTAAAATCATGCTCCATTAATTTGCGGGTCATTCTATATTTTGGGAAAGTGTTATTTTCTGAGGTATTTTGTCTGAGAATGGGAATTCCATTAGACAAATATTCTGGCCTTAACTTTCATAACTCGGAAAGGAAAAATCTAGATGAAAGACATCAAATGATATTAATGTAGCCATTGTTGAAAATCCACCAGATGCTGAAAGTGATGAACTTATTGATAGAGAATACGTATTTTAAAAGAAGCCTCATACTTTGAAGACAATAAAGGATTCAGTGTAGGTAAAACTTGGCATGGACGGCTGTCCAAATAGTTCGGGAGTCTGTGGATCTAAGGAATTTACCCTTACGAGGGTCATGAGACAACTTGACAGAGCACTGTGGGAATAGCTCAATATGGATGGCCATGCAACAATTCAGGAGATTCTGTAATTTGAGAGTTCGGGGAGGTGGAATCTGGGAACAAATGAATTCAGCTCGCAAACTACACCTTTACGAGGGTCACATAATAAAAGGATGGACACACAATGAATAAATTTGTGCATTCTGGTTACTCTTCATTTGATCTCTGTACATTCTTTTCTTTCTCTCTCCACATATTCTAACAAGATATTTGCTTGATAATGAGGAATGTTGCCCCTGAAAATGTGATGGGATTTAAAAAAGAAGAAAAAAAAAACTGCCAACATCAAAAGTTGAAGCGAGTCTTTCCTATATAATTGAAAACTTTTCTTTCGCCTTCTATTGTGGTTCCTAGCATGAGTTCCCAGAACAGTGGGTAATATCAAAAACATATGGGCTGCATTTGCAATTTGTCCCCTTATGGTTTTTCAATATATTGTGTTGGATTTTTGTTGTCTGGTATTTAAAATATTTGTTTTGGGAGTTTTTCTCCAAGTCTTGAGGAGAGGAGACATGTTTTCTTGAGCAGGTTTAAGGATTCGTTTTTGAAACTGTGTGGATTTGGATTTGGATTGGGAGTTGGCCTGTTCTGTCATAGGTCTGCATTCCTTTTGATTGGAATGCTAGTCCTATCCACTTATTCGATCGGAGGTGTTTAGTTGAAAAAGATAAGTGCCAAAAACACATATCATTTCTATCTACCAATCTAATCCACTCATATTTAGTCATAGTGGAAATTATAAATAGCTGTTGAAATTAATCACAGCCTCATCTGCCTCGACTAGACCGGGTGGAAAATTTTCTTCATACATCCCCATTTACTTGGGTTTTGGGCATACTCGAAAACCATCTGTGTTTCTGAGTTTCTGGTAACTAAGCACATGTAATATGTTGAACAAACTATTATATGTTTTTTTGTGGACGTTATTAGCATGATAAATATGCAATGATAAGTGGTTAAATAGGTTGTCTTTTATTTCATTTTCTGCTTTTTGTCAGCCTGGTTTACTTTTTATTCAATGCTTTAAGTAAACCAGGTTGGTAATGTTCCATGGTTTGTACCTTGGTCCTTGGCTACAGTTCTTGTAAATCATAAAGACACATTAATGTTGTTGCATTTTAGGGCTGTCAAATGATCATGGTTTTTTCATTACTTCTTGTTCTGCTCTAGTAATGAAGCATGGACTGTATAATTGATGTTTGCAAGGTCCTGGAAGCACCACATGGGGACCTTCAGTCATGCTTGGAAATGGCGAAGGTAAAATATCCTGGTTGAGAATACAGAGAAAATGATAGCTTAGCTCTTTTTAGATGATGCTTTTTATCCTACGTTGTTATTTGTTTTGGTGCCTATGTATGCTAATATACAATCAAAAACTGTTTTGCTAATCCAGGTCGCAGATATAATTGCATTTGTGGCATCAGCTGATGGCTTTAGTCATGGAGCTGCACATAATCATTATATTGATCTTATAGAAGTCAATGCTTATCTATGCTTAGATCCCTGGGTTTTCCCAGCACTGTCGGCCCTGATTACTGTGAGTCTATCTGGAAATATATTATTTCTGTCTCAGCTCTATTGCAAAATGGAAATTACTTTTTTGTGCAGTTGGTGTTTAGTCTTTTTATAATGGAATACCAATGTAGGACTTGCCAATGGATCAAAAGAAGAAACAGGATGCTAAAAAGGATTGTATTTTGAGGCTTGCAAGTGAATTTCCGGAAGACTGCAAGATCCTACCTGCAGATACAAAGGATGATTGCCAGAAGGTACACCTTAGAAATATTGCATGTTGGCTATTGTGTTAGTTGCGGATTTTGGTTTATAACTAGAATAGTTATGTGTAAGCAGTAAATCATTTGTAATTCCTGGCATATCATGCTATGCGTTTGTTGTTTATTTGTGGCTTTTTATGCAGTTATTAAGACATTTTAGTGAGCAGCGCCTTTCAGTACCTCAATGGAGGAATCAACGGCCTTTTCTTATGGCTCAAAAGGTTTGGTCTGCACTGATTTTTTTTTGTTGAATGTGGATCATTTGAAATGTAAAATCATATTCACATTTAGCTGATTCCAGGATTATAATCTTGTGTCCATGTGAGCAATCGACCTATACTATTATGGTTAGAGTCAGAAGATTGGTTTATAAAATTCGATCAGTTTTCGTACTTTCTATAAATGTTTTTTCATATAATAGATACTTTGCTGAAAGACACTGGAATATTTGCAAGGACTCAAACTTTATTGAATGCTATCAAGAAATGGAAAGAGAATATCCAATATCAATGTGTAGGGAATATTCACTGGCTCTCTGGTGTTTTTGAATGTGGAACTGTATTGTCATCTCTAAAATTTGTAAAGAACAAATTTGTTAGAGGCAGTATGCTAGTCCCCAGTCACTCCTATATCCGCAAGGGTGGGTCTTCCTTCTGATTTTCTGAGAATTATTTACAATGATTTATTGTACAGTTCCACATACATATTTACATGAAAACTAGAGAGATTTTTTGTAAGACACTTCATTCTAAGCAATTATAATTGAAAAATAAAAAGCAACTGTAGACCTTCCCAAGGAGTAGCGATGGAACAACATTTTTGATGTCAATTTAAGACACTTCATTCTAAGCAAATTATAATTGGGTATGGTTTTGCCGTACCCAGACTGTACCCTGTCCCCTGTCCCCTGTGGGTATGTTTCGAAGTATACCCATCAAAAAAAACTTGCCAAAGACTGTTTGTTTCCTTTTTTGGCAATTCTTTCCTTTTTTGGATTTTTGGTGAAAAAATCACAAGCATAGAAAAAAATTTGCCATTTTTGGAAAGGGTCCGGAAAGATGTAGCAATAAAAACTTGCATGTGCCATAACTTTCATTTTGTGACTCCGTTTCAAGTGTCGTTTTCTCTAAAAGGGTATATTTTCTCGAGCTCTACGCATTGATGGCAATATTTTTCTTATTTTCATAAAATCCATTTTTGCACCTTTTTGTACCAAGCAACTTCTTGCAATCTTTTGAAAGAATCATGAGCTTTGATCGCCTGTAGACAGATTAGTAATTAAAAATACTGGATAGCTTTCCAAAACTCGGCGAGTATTCTCCCGTGCTCGGACTAATCGTCCCACCCGCCAGCTTGGATCCATATTTTTCCTGCTTAGTTATGATGTTTCAGGAAATATGTCAGACAATACTATCGTGCTGAGTGGATCAAGGAAGGTCACCATGAACAATCAAAACTCCTTGAATCTTATCACAGTCACTAAGATAAATAACTGTGATAGAGAAATAATAAATTTCAATAAGTATGCAAATGGTTCTTTAAATATATATATATATATATATATATATATATATATATATATATATATATATATATATATATAAAACGTACCCAAAAGCATACCGTACCCAAGATTTTTAAAAATTTGCTGTATCGGCGTACCGTACCCGTACCCGTACCTGTATCCGTATCCAGACTGTCTAGATTTAAGGAGATAAAAGAAAGAAATTTCACTAAATACTAATGTAGAGATATAGAGTGAACAATAAACCTTGTAGACTATCCTATACTAGGTTGCTACGAAACGGGTATGGGTTTGAAACGTGGAAATGCTAATTTTTGAAAAGCCCTCTGGTGCAAAATGACATAGAAACGTCCATAAAATATACTATTAGAAAAATATAAATAAGTATGAAAAGTGCTTCAATTTTTATACGTACATGATTATAACCTACTTTGTAGATTATATCACCTAGATTTTCCTCAAAATTGGCTCCATGAATGCAACTGGCATCTCCACTAGTACTGGCACTAGGTCCACTCTTCAACCCTTGTGAAGAACCTCCCTGAATTTTCATCATCAATACCAAAAAGTGAAAGTTGGTGAAAGCAATAACGGAAGCATCAAAGTATGTAGGGTTTAGGATGAATATCCCAAAGCTTGTTAGGTCTTGTTTGTTAGGTGGTACAAATTGGAATGTACATATACAAAGGCCTTTCCCTTTTTGGATACCAACTTGTTTTGTTTAGCTGTGTGGATGAAGGCATACGTACGTAAATTTTGATTTGTGGAAGAATTACAAGCCACTTGGTACGGAAAAATTTTTAATTATGTAAAAAAAGTTCATATTTTAAATTTTTAAGTGGTAAACAATGTTTTTTTTTGTTACAAGTTGCTATTGTTCAGATACTTTACTCTGCCATGGTATGTTATGCAATTACTATTTTTGTGTATGCTGTTATTGATAGGATGGTATCTTAGCAGACATCACTCTACATTCCATTCTTGCCAATGATTTGTACATATAACCCTTTCCCTTGCAATTCTTTCAGAAATCTTAATCGGAAAGGCACATAGCTGAAACCACCACCCAAGAATTGGGATACGATGCCATTCATCATTGTGTTTCTGGGGTCACAATGATCTCTTTTTGTCTTCCAAAGGGAAGTGAGAGTTTTGCAAATCCAATAACTTTGTCTTTGCAAGAATAATAGTCAGTTTGGATAAGATTCTTGATGGGTGATGGTCTCTTGTATAGTTCAATAAAGATCTTGCAAATCTTTCGTGGTTTTATACATGAACTCCATCAATAGGAGGAATCGTGGCACATATCTTGGCAATCAGTAAGACTTTGCTTGGAAATGACAAGCTTAGATGTATGATTAGGACTCCTGTTGGATGAACCTGTTAGCCAACTATGCGATGGACTTAGTGCACTCTTGAGATATTACAAGATCATTTGATAAAGCTAAAGAATATTAGAGAGCAATTGAATGTCTGTGGGTGTGTTGGCTGAAAAAATCTGTTGGTGAGCACGAAGTCAGCAGTTTAGGGGGACAACAGCCCCTCCTCTTTGGTGAAGAGGTTCCCTTATTCAGAGAAAAAGTTGATCCTAAAACATTTATAGAATATACAACTAATCTATGAAATTCTTTTTGAGGATGCTGATGAGCTCAAAAATAGCCCATTTTTATACAAGATTTTACATTCTTTTTCCTTACATATTTACAATGCATCTAAATGTAATTTATGAACTTGTGGTTTATTTAGGACAATATAGAGAGTTTATATCATGGTTATTTCTTTAGAATTCGTTGTTATCTTTCTATTAGCTATTTCAATTGATTATTGGGGAAAAAATATGTCAATTTGTGCATATGCAGTTCATACTTTGCTATCAGTTGTTGAATAAGGCATTTCGAGGCATTAAGTTTCCAACTACAATCAACCTTGGAGGATCTTTAAAATTTCTCATATCATCTTCAAAGATTGTCATTGCAACACTGCATTGGCGCTAGAGGTTACTTGACTACCTCCGGAAATGTTTAGCAATTCTATGAGCGACTCCTTAAACATATGTTTGGGAAACAATAAAAAATAGTCATCAAGAATATACTCAAACCCAAATCTGATTGCATATTTAGATTCCTCTCGAAAAATTATGCAAGTTATGAAAAAAACCATTGTAATTCGAGTTCATATGCAAAAGTTATAGGCCCGTTTTATGGTTGCTTCAAAGTCTTCCTAGAATGCTCCAACTTGCTTTGGAGTGTCTTCGAAGCAACATAAAATCTTGCATAACTTAAATTAGAAACGTTAAATGGATATTTTGACAGAGGTTTTTACTCATAATAATGAGTTGAACAAAAGCCTCCTTCCGTTTTTCTACAACTTTTACCATTTGAAAGAAATTTGACTTTTACTTCGGAGTCTGCAAGCCTAGCTTCAGAGTCTGTAGGTTTGGCTTCAGAGTCTGTAGGTCTAGCTACGAAATTTGACTTTTACTTCGGAGTTTGCAGGCCTAGCTTCGGAGTTCGCTTCAGAATGTTTTGTCTTAGCTTGCTTCGAGGTATCTCAACTCGCTTTAGAGTGTTCTGTCTCAGCTCGCTTTGGAGTATCTTAGCTCGCTTTGAAGTGTCTTGGCTTGTGTCAGAGTATCTCAGCTCGCTTCAGTGTTTCTTTTGGATGCTTCGGAGTTGATTATCACTGCTTCGGAGTTTGATCTTAGAGCTATGAGGATGAATACTAAAATTGCAAAGATGAGCATAATTCCAAGGGTGGTATTATGATCTATTTTGCGAAGTCTTCTAAAAATGGATATTTCTGTAAGTGTTATTATTTGTAAAATAAAGGAGAATCAACATTCACTTTGATTCTCAAACAATAAATAATAGAGTTGGATTGTTAGTTGGAGTTAGATAAGCTCTCTCCATATTTTGTGGAGATTGATGCTTTTTGGATAGAGTGAAATTGTAGTTGATAGGATTGATAGAGATGTATGCCTTAAAACAAGGAGTTGGTGGGAAGCATGGAATTATAAATGCAACCTCCCACACCTTTGAGAATGTAATCGTCATTTTTCTGATCAATTCTAAGACTCCATTCTGTCCATTTGTAAATACTATTGATTAAAATCCTCTTCCTAGGAATGAGCTGGCCACTCATTGCAAGGAAGATGGACATGTATATTTATGTTTATATTTTTGTTATTCTCTAATTATTTTTGTTGTATTGTTATTTTATTTTTACTTCGCAATTATTTCTTTGATGTACAGTCTATTGAAAACCTATAGGTCTTTTATGTGTTTATTTTCAATTCTGTAATTTGCCTTTCTTGCAATGTGTGTTTCCTTGCAAGCTAGTGTGTTTCCTTTCCCACGAGTGTGCTTTTAGTTTCATGCAAAGTGTGCTTTTAATTCCATGCAAAGTGTGCTTTTTTATTCAAGCAAGCATGTTTCTAATTCCTACAATTGTGTTTTTAATTTATGCAAGTGTGGATTGGGTAGAAGGGACCATCAACAAATATTTCTCTCCTTTTGCATACAACCTTCGGACACCACCCTTGGATTTGCATTCGTTAATGGTGAGGATTGGTGACCCTCATCAGATGCTAACGTCATTGTGTAACCACATAAGATTGAATACAAAGAAAAAAATTTAGAACAAAAATAAGCTTATAGATAACATTGTAGAAAAGGAGGAAAACCAACAATTCAAATTAGGAGAAACCAAAGCTTATATTACTATTGCATGTTGATAAAGCTTCAGAACACACACATTCACATATAATGGAGATTCTTTGTTTTGAACAAGATATATTTTGACTCAAAGTTCCAAAACTCTTGATAAACAAAGATGAACTCAAATTTTCATAATCCAAAACATATAAATGGTGTAGAATATAAACAAAGAGATAAGATGGATAGAAATCGAGGGAAAAAGAGGAGTTCTCTTCTATATTCAAAAATATGTCTTTTTTACATCAATAAACTAGTATTCAACCCCCTTTACAAATGAAAGAGAAACCTTTTATAGGCAAGAGGGGGGAAATAACTGCTTAAGTAACTAATTGTTAATTGACTAATCACTTAATTAGTTAAGTCACTTTTAACATGACTTTTACATTTAATTTTCTTTTCCAAAAAAGTCGATGATGAAATATAAAAATTAGCTTTGTCCATCACTTGAAGAAGGAAGAGAAGAAATAGAAGAAGTTGGCACTTTTAGTTTCAACACATGTATCTAAAACTTTGTCATTGCAACTGATATTTCTAATTCCTTTGGCACAATTGTGTTGGCAAGGTTGGTTGTCCAACTTCCTAGAGAATTCTCCATTTCAGAATTTGTTCCACCATAATGAGCCATGCCCTTAGAATCTTCAAGTATCACATTGTTCAGCTTAGAAAGTTCCTCCATCTTGTCCTTGTTGAAAATTTTAGTCTTGTATAAATCTTCCTTGATCAATTTGGTGGAATGTTCCTTGATTTTGTCTGGTGAATTCCGTTGAGAAGAGCTGTCTTGGAAGAGATCACCACAAAGAGATTTGAGATCAACAAAAATCTCAGGCAACCTCCTCAACAAATTTCATTCTTTAGTCTACACTGAAGGACCATGTACGAGACATTGTTCTTGGCATCATCAAATATGAAAGATCCCAAACCCCTTTGCTTGAATATACTTTTTTAATTTTTTTATATAGATAGGTCAGGGTTCGAACTATACTGGTAATGTCAAAAGAAACCATAGAACACCATTCTCATATTGCACAAACAAATTAAATAAAACAAATCTTGCAAGCCGGATAAATACAGAAAATGCGCCTAGGGTTTAAATAGACAAATTTCTTCACAAATAAATCAGTCGTGAATTTAATATTGATTTATAATGGCAAATATTTACAGCAAAACAACCAGAAATCTGCAAGTGGATTGATAACAAAATATTGCCCAAAATCCTACCGGAATTTATTCAAACCAAATCGATTTGATATATATTTGTGGCTAGAAGATTCAATAATAAACTAACATTAAAAATACCTTAGATATTGCATAAAAGAACTATAGAATAAGTCGTCCCACTCTGAAAGTTATCTCAATGCCCACTGCTGCAATTTATATCTCTTTCTGATACTACTGAAATGATAAATAACCTGTGAATACAATGAAGTTCCTTGAATAAAATCTCCTCTCACTTCTCCTGGGATTTCCATCCACAAGAGGAATAATCCAGAGGGTTTTCGTCCTTGGATTTTGTCTGCAAAGCTTTAGAGCCAACTGCCGGGAAGGAAAATAATAACAATCTGGAATGAACTCGACACAAGTCGCACTTTTCCCTTTATAAGCCAAAACCCTCTCCAAAATGCAAGTCGCACTTTTCCTTAGGGATATAATTTATTTTTAATTATTTTTTCCCATTCCCAAGGCAAGTTGCACTTTTTGCCTAGGAAAGCACATTAAATAATGTATTAATTTATTCCCATGTACTTTCCTAAGTCAAAGTCACATGTTAAGTCGATTAATTCATTAGATGTGATTTTGGCGATATTTTATTTATTTATTTATTTTTTTCAGCACCATATAATACAGTTAATAAACTTAAGTCACCCTTGAACTCCCCCCTTTGGCCGTTGGGTAGACAAAAAGGGCCAAAGGTCTTCTAACAAACTATTCGAGAAAGAGGGACATTTTAGTCCTCTCTTCCCGAGGTTGCTTGACCCCAAGCAATTGCAAGGCTGGATGCTGTAATATAGATTGACCTTCCCATGTAGTATGCTCTATTTTCAACTCTTTCCACCTCACTAGGAACTCCTGAATAACTCTATTCCTCAATCGCCTCTCTTGGCTATCAAAGATCTCCTCTAGCACTAAATCCAACCTCCCTTCCTCATCCAAAGGTGGTAACTCTACAGAAGAAACAATGTGCTGTCCCAAAGCCTTTTTTAAGCAAGATACATGAAAGACATTGTGTATCTTACTCTCAAAAGGTAACTTCAGCTTATATGCTACCTCACCAACTCTCCTCAGCACCCTGTATGGACTATATAATCGAGGCTTGAGCTTTTCAGCTGCACTTTTCTTAAGAGTGCTCTGTCTGTATGGTTGAAGACGTAGAAATACCATGCCTCCTACCGCAAATGCCCTTTCTACGTTGTGCCTATCTGCATACATCTTCTGTTGATTCTGGGCGTGCTGAATATTATCCTTAAGTACCTTAAGGAAGTCATGACTATCCTGTAAACTCTCCTAAGCCTTGGGAGCTCTATTGTCCCCAAAAGCCAAATCAACAAAGGATCTTGAATAGTCATACCAATAGACATATGGTAAGTAGTGTTATAGCAGTACTCACATAAATATAACCACCTTACCCATTCCTTCTGCTCTCTTGCAAATAGTTACGCAGATAACCCTATATCCACTTGTTTACAATCTCCGTCTGCCCATCAGTCTGAGGGTGATAACTAGTGCTCGAAGTCAACTCAGTGTAAACCAAACAGAAAAGTTCCTGCCAAAATACGCTCAGAAACCTGCTATCCCAATCACTGACAATGTTTTTTAGAAGTCCATGCAACCTGAATACCTGACGGAAGAACAAATCAACCACATGTGGTGCCTTAAAGCTGGTAGGGATGGCAAAAAAGTGTGCATATTTTGTCAATTGGTCAACTATTGCATAAATGTGATCATTTCTTTGTACTACGGGAAGACTTGTAATGAAATCCATCGAAATACTCTCCCACTTTTGCTCCTGAATCGACAATGGATGTAACAAACCTGCTGGGAAAGTATGCTTTGACTTGTTTTGCTGACAAGTTATACACTCACAGACATGGCACAAGACATCATCCTTGAGACCCTTCTAAGAGAATCTCTCTCTGATCTACCTGTATGTTTTAAAGTATCCTGGATGTGCAGCAAGCGGTGCATCATGGAAGACATGCATAATCTTGTCCTTAAGCTCAGATTTAGGAACTAGGTAAATTCTGCCCTTATACAAAATCGAATCAGCTATTACCTTATATCACACATCCTAAATTTTTCCATCCATAATGTCACATGCCCAAGTATTTTTTGGAACACTCAACTAATAGTTGAGATTTCCAATCTACTGAAATCTCGCTCAAAGATCATAGAGCAGCGAGATGGGGTTTCTTGGAAAGTGTATCAGCCACAATATTCTTCATCCCCTTGACATACTCAATGTCAAAATCATATGCTTGGATTCCGCTGACCCATTTCTGTTGCCTCTCATTGAGCTCCTTCTGTTCCAGGAAATATTTCAAGTTGTTGTGGTCCGTCCACAACACCAATTTCCCACCTACTAAGTACTGTCTGAACTTTGCCAAAGCATGCATAATGGCAAGCATCTCCTTATCATAGGTGGAGTACAACCGCTCATTATCTCTGAACTTCCTACTCTTGTAGGCAATAGGATTTCAATCTTGCATAAGAACTGCACCAATCCCGAAGCCTCTCAAATATTACCTATGCCTCATCTGTCCATCTGAATGCCCCCTTTCGTGTAAGATCTGTTCCGTGTAAGATCTGTCAACGGAGCTACATGATGAGAATAGCCCTTCACAAACCTCCTGTAATAACCACATAACCCCAAGAATCCACACAAATTAGAGATACTCTTGGGTGGTGGGCAATCCTACATTCCTGTTGGCCTCAATGACGTGCCCAAGATACAATGTCTTAGTAAGTCTAAATTCGCACGTGGACATTTTAGCAAATAAAGACTGAGTCTCCATTATGCTAAGTACCTCATCAATATGCCCCCAAATGCTCATCCCATGTCATGCTATATATCAAAATATCATAAAAAAGGACCAACACAAACTTCCTCAACTGGTTGTTGAAGAGATGGTTCCTACATGATTGAAAACGTAGCAGGTGCGTTGGTGAGTCCAAATGGCATCACTAAGAACTCATAGTGCCCGTAGTGGACACCTAAAGGCTGTCTTGTGAATGTCCTCATCCCGAACGTGAATATGATGGTATCCTGATCGAAGATCAATCTTGGAAAAATAGATAGCTCCATGCAACTCGTCTAACAGCTCATCTATGCGAGGAATATGATACATGTTCTTTATAGTTTTCTTGTTTAGTGCACGATAGTCAATACACATCCTCATGGTCCCATCCTTCTTAACCAAAACAACTGAAGAAGCAAAGGGACTATTACTAGGACGGATGTGTCCCATTTCCAAGAGCTCTCTAATGGCCTTCTCTATCTCATCCTTCCATGTCTTAGGATGGCGATAAGGCGTAGTCATCACAGGTTTAAACACCCTCCTCAAGCTCTATAACATGCTCAAACCCTCTATCTGGTGGTCTACCTGGGGGAATGTCACCCAACATTGGGCCGTGCTTATCCAATATGGACTGGATGTCTATATGAAAGGGGCTGCTCACTATCTAAAGAAGATTTGGATGAAATGAAAACATTGGGCTGCCCATTGCAATCTCTCCATGTCTGACTATAGATTCCATCTCGTGTGATGAAACCACTCTAGGCCCACCGTCAGAAAGAGCCTGAAGCACAATCTTCTTCCTATCCACCTTAAACTCCCACTCCATCCTCCGGAAGTCCTGCACATATCTGCCAAGGGACTACAACCACTGAATACCCAAGACTGTATCAATCTGACGAAGTCCAATATCAAAGAAATCATCGGTCAATGTGTAGTCCCCCATCTAAATACTAAGCGGCGAAATTCTCTTAGTGCAACCAATAGCAAACCCATCTACTACTCGTACACTAAACCCCTTAAAATCCTCAACTTGCAATCCTCGCTTCGCAGCCAACCCTTCATCAATGAAGTGCGTAGCTCCATTATCAACCAAACAAACAATCCGCTGTCCTTTAAGCACCCCCTTCAGCCAAAAGGGATGGTACGTAGGAACTCCTGAGAGTGTAGCAATAGTGACATTGGATGAATCGAATGCTTCACTCTCTCCAAGCTCTACTTGGGGCTGCTCCCCCTGTGCATCATGACCGTTGTCCTCACCCTCTGCATCTGTATCTGGCGAGTGGTCATCATCCTCATCAGAAATCACCTCAATCAGATGCTCTTTGCCTTTACCAAGGCAATGATTTCTAGGCTCCTAATGATCTTTCCAATGAAAGCAAAGCTTCGTCCTCCTCAACTCATTACAAGTTTCCTGATCTGCCTTAGAAGAAGGTGCACTCTTCTGCTGACTAGAAGAGCGCTGGAATGGCTTGGAACTTGTGGGAAACTTCTTATTGGGTTGATAAGAAGTGGGGGATGTGTCCAAGTCCAATGCTGTCTGAATGACATCATGAAGTGTCCTAGGCTTAACAACCTCCACCAATCCCCTCAATCCGTCATGAAGACCCTCAATAAACAACATCACCACTTGTCTCTCAGGCATCTCTGGGACCATCACAACTATACGCTGGAATTCGTTGATGTATGAATCAACGTGCCCACTCCTTCAAAGCTGTGCCACGTCCCTGTAATAAAGTTCCACATCCTTGCGATCAAATCTCGCAATCAATCTCTCTCTGAAGTCCCTGTATGATCGCAGAAGATTGCGATTTTGTGTAACTAACCCATGGTGCCACTAATCATAGGCCACACCCTCAAGCTATAAAGTACCGAACTGTATAGCCTCCTGTTCCCTCATTGGTTTGAGGGTAAGATAGGTGTCGAGCTTGTGAATCCAAGCCTTGACAATGATCTTTCCGCTACCATCAAAAGTGGAGAGGGTTACCTTATTGGTAACTTGCTTCAATTCCTTATTTTGCTGTGCTCTAGGCCTCCTGTCCTGTCCAACCCTCATGCTATCTCTCCTCTGAGCACAATACTGCGGGAGGGGAAAGACGTCCCTCACATGCTGTGGCAAACTACTCCACTCATCATTGATTGCCATAATAGTATCCGGAAAAACTACTTCTAGCCGCACCGCAATCTCTGGTGCATCATCTCTAGGCAGGAAGTTAGGCTGGATAGGCCTATATGCAGTCTGGGTAGGCCTCTCATCTGTATGAGTGTGCCTCCTCTCACGGCGTGGCGATCCCCTAACACTTTTGATTTCTGAAGGTGATTTGCTGTGTTCCCTGTAACTACTGGCAATTGATACGGATTTGTCCCTTCTGCCATGTTTGTCCCATGGCCTATCCAATGCCAACCTGTCCAAGGTAGAGCCCATGCACTCCATAATTTGTAACAACTGCCTCTAAGTGGCTGCCATATCCCTAATGAAGCCTCTATTTGGATCTGCATGCTCATTTCTAGGACTCTCCTGTCAATCACCCATAAAATGCATTCTGTCACCTCCTACAAAACCAACCTCGAGTTGTGCTCGCCTGCGGGTGTAGTATTTGTGTGGACCAAGCTCTATATGCTGCATTCAAAGCTGATTTTTTAAAAAAATACTCTCTGCTTCCTTCCCACACAGGCTGGGAGGATACATTGCTCTGATACGACTGAAAGATACCAAACCCCTTTGCTTGAATATATATATATATATATATATATATATATATATATATATATATATATATATATATATATATATATATATATATAGATTGCTCAGGCTTGGAACTACACTGGTAATGTCAAAAGAAACCATAGAACAACATTCTCATACTGCACAAACAAATTATGTAAAACAAACCCTGCAAGCCGGATAAATACAGAAAATGCGCCTAGGGTTTAAACAGACAGATGTCTTCATAAATAAATCAGCCATGAATTTAATATTGATTTATAATGGCAAATATTTACGGAAAAACAACCAGAAGTCTGCAAGTGGACTGATAACAAAATATTGCCCAAACTCCTGCCGGAATTTATTCAAACCAAATCGATTTGATATATATTCGAGGCTAGAAGATTCAATAATAAACTAAGATGAAAAATACCTCAAATACTGTATAAAAAAATTGTAGAATAAGTCGCCCCATTCTGGAAGTTGTCTCAATGCCCACTGCTGCAATTTATTTATCTTTTTGATATTGTTGAAATGATAAATAACTTGTGAATATAATGAAGTTCCCAGAATAGAATCTCCTCTCACTTCTGTTGGGGTTTCCGTCCACAAGAGGAATAATCTAGAGGGTTTTCGTTGTTGGATTTTGTCTGAAAAGCTTCAGAGCCAACTGTCGGGAAGGAAAATAACAATCTAGAATGAACCTGACACAAGTCGCACTTTTCCCTTTATAAGCCAAAACCCTCTCCAAAATGCAAGTCGCACTTTTCCCAAGGGATATAATTAATTTTTCCCATTCCCAAGGCAAGTCAAACTTTTTGCCTAGGAAAGCACATTAAATAATGTATTAATTTATTCCCATGTACTTTTCTAAGTCAAAGTGACATTTTAAGTCTATTAATTCATTATATGTGCTTTTAGCGATATTTTATTTATTTTTTCCAGCACCATATAATAAAGGTAATAAACTTAAGTCACCCTTGAACTCCCCCATTTGGCCGTCGGGTAGTCAAAAAGGGCGAAAGGTCTCTAACAAACTATTCAAGAAAGAGGGACATTAGAGTCCTCCCTTCCCGAGATGGGTTCACCCCAAACAACAGCAAGGTTGGATGCTGTAGTATAGACTCATCTTCCCATGTAGCATCCTCTATTGGCAACTCTTTCCACCTCACCAGGAACTCCTGAATAACTCTATTCCTCAATCGCCTCTCGCGGCTATCAAAGATCTCCTCTAGCACTAAATCCAACCTCCCTTCCTCATCCAAAGGTGGCAACTCTGCACAAGAAACAATGTGCTGTCCCAAAGCCTTTTTCAAGCAAGATACATGAAAGACATTGTGTATCTTACTTTCAGAAGGTAACTTCAACTCATATGCTACCTCACCAACTCTCCTCAGCACCATGTATGGACCATAAAATCAAGGCTTGAGCTTTTCAGCTCCACTTTTCTTGAGAGTGCTCTGTCTGTATGGTTGAAGACGCAGAAATACCATGTCTTCTACCGCAAATATCCTCTCTATGATGTGCCTATCTGTATACATCTTCTGCTGATTCTGGGCCCGTTGAATATTATCCTTAAGTACCTTAAGGATGTCCTGACTATCTTGTAAACTCTCCTAAGCCTTGGGAGCTCTATTGTCCCCAAAAGCCAAGTCAACAAAAGATCTTGCATCATATCCATACAATGCTTGGAATGGAGTCATACCAATAGAAATATGGTAAGTAGTGTTATAGCAGTACGAATAGACAGATTGTGTCCCCACCCTCCACTTTCAACATTTTCACCTATACTAATGTTAAGAAGGCTATTTCGGTGATGAATTGTAGCAAAACAACAGATGAGGAACGCTTTCAGGAAGAGTTCTTCAAACATGGGATCACCACCATCAACAATTATTTGGTAGACCTTTTCAATCAAGTGGTTTGTACTGGCTTTCCACATTCTTGGTCCCACCATATCATCTTGCCTATCCACAAAACTGGTCCTACCTCTAACCCTAATAATTACATGACCATTATGGTGGGTCATACTTTCTCCAAGCTATACGCCACTGTCCTTCATTTGTAGCTATCCGTGTTTCTTGAGCAGTACCAGTGCAGAGCCAAAGGGCAGGGAGGTTTTAGGAAAGGGTACTAGACTACTGATCATATTCTTACCCTCGGTGCTATCATTGAGGAAGCATGTCACCGTTCGTCCAGTCTTTTGCTGCTTCGCTGACTGTCGGAAAACCTTTGAATCTGTTCCACGGAAGGTCCTGTTCTGCTGACTTAGAGACATTGGTATTTTCGAAGCCCTTCTTGTCGCCATCACCAGCCTCTATGAGGAGGTCTTTCGTTGCCTTCGTACTGCTGTTGGGCTTTCCGATTTCATCAAGAGCAACATTGGGGTCAAACAGGCTGCTCTCTCTCCCTTACCCTGTTTGGTATTTATATTGATGAGCTGGAGGATTTCCTCCGGGATCACATACAAGATGGGGACAACTGTCTTCTTCATCAGGTTTTGATCTACATCCTTCACTTCGCAGATGCTGTGGTCCTCTTGGCTTCTTCTGCGGAGGGATTATAGAGACAACTTGATGCTTTGGCCATCTTCTGTGATCATAGACAACTTGTAGTCAACCTGGGTAAAACCAAGGTTATGGTTTTCAATGTGCTGAAGACCTCGGACTTTCATTTCTTTATAGGGGGAGGAGTTGGAGATCACCAACTCCTACACCTATATGGGGATCCTTTTCTCTGGACCTCGCTTCAGTGTACGCCTGACTATTCAACCCCGTATTAACAAGGGGTATGGCTCCCTTGCGATCCTAGAGAGACAATGCTTTCCTCACCACTTTCAGGATACATCGTCCAAAATGTTTCTCTTGTACTCTCTTGTGAGACCCACTGTCCTTTATGGTTATGAGGCCTGGGGTCTCTCATTGCTCGAGTTAGATTAGGCTTCTGTTGAGCGAGTTCAGATCCTTATGCTTGGATGGATCATCAGGTGCAAAGAGACGATTTCTCATAATATCATCGTTGCCGAGTTTTGGTGCTTGCCCCTTCAGAAGAGAGGTCATCTTTGGTCTCACCTCATTGTTGCACGGTATCCGGGGACTTTCTGATTCTTCCACAGGCAGAGACAGATACATCTACCTTGCCTATCGTTCCTTTGAGGCCATTGCTCTCTCTGACCGTAGTGGCCGTGTTCACTACTGGTATGCCGGGGTCCCTCGTCTTTTTTGGATCCATTGGGTTCGACATGGACCGTCTCCCCCGCTTCAGGTACTCCATGGATGCTCCTGCTCATCTCCTTCAAAGCAAGCATGACTTGCACAGAATCATCAGAGACGAAATTTACCGACAGTTCGTTCAGGTTACTTGGACCAACTCCCCCGATGTGCTAAGCCCGAAGATGGCCTTCTACGCCAATCACTTTCTTGATGTCAACAATGGACTCATCACTCGGCCCCACCTATATCTCCCGTCATTGGATACATTCTATCCGTATCTCCCTGGGCTAGGTAAGAGTTGGCTTTCACAGGCTTCAGGTCGAGAGTGATCACCAGTTGGATAGGACCGAGTGGATTTGCCTGCTTTGCTCCCTCCAAGAGGTTGAGACAAAGGAACACATCATTTTCCGATGCCCCACCTACTATGAGATCAGAGGGAGGTTTCACTGTCTATTGGGACGTTCACAACTTTCTTCAGGTATTATGATCAGAGATATTTCGCTCTCTATTTATATGAATCTCTTAAGCTTTGCGACGGGGTCGTCCATCCACCTTCCAAGGAGACTACTACTAGACGGATCACATCTTTCTTTGTTGTGATGCCGGCGGAGAGGGGGCACCAATCAGAGACCTGACTCTGGTGGGTACTCTCATTCTAGATCTGTCAGGACCAGAGGTGCTTCTTTCCAGACCAGAGATTTATGGACTCAGACCCGGCCAAGGGCCCCTTCTGATGGACGTCAGAACACTAGGTTCGCCCGGAGATCTCAACTCTCCATCGATCATAGGCGTTTCAGATAGCTTCCAGTCCCTGACACCAGACATCGGCACATCACCAATTTCTTTTCGGCTGACCTTGGGCGACAGTCACGAGGGTTGGTGTCGAGGCCTCTCCCTCCACCTCCCCTTCTTCTTCTTCGTTCTCTCTTTCTTCTTCTTTATTGTTCTTGGGGACCCGTTTTGGGGTTTTCCTTGCTGCTTCTATCCCGCTTTGTATGGTGCAGTCCCATTGACCTATTTTTGTGGTCACTTGTTGGACATTTAATATAATTATCTTATCTTATCTTCATTTCCTTCTTGTTTAGGCTCCGGCTCACTTTCCTCATTCTTTTCTTCTTCTTCACTTTCAACCTCTCCTTTTCTTCCTCTTGCTGAATATCGCCCATTTTATCACCTTCTTTCTCTCGTTCAGTCCTTAAGGTCTGAGTATAGACTTTTGTTTCCAGATTCTTGTTGAGTAGAGGAAGGAGTTTTCTGAGGAGAGATCACTTGTTGGGGAGCATTGAACTTGGACAATTTCTTGGTGAACCATACCTTGATTCTTCAGAGAATAGGAGCAATAAGATCATTAAGATTATCTTTTTCCGTTTGTGGCCAATCAATGGTGGGAAGAGGAGAGTAGTGAATAGAGTTAACACATTCAGGTTCAAACAATTCAGAATTGTCATTTGTTATACCTTCTGACACTTTATACAATTTGAAATCCTGAATCTGCTAGAGACTCATCCTCCCATACATCCTTTTCTTTACCTGAAATTCATGATCACAATCATCACAATAATCTTTAGTTGTGGGTACATGAATGTATGAGAGGCAAAGATTATCGTTGATGAAGTTCTTATTGTCAAATGATGTGCTCTTTTGAAAGGGATGTATGTGGAAAGGAGAGATATTTCTCTTGATATTTTGTGCATCAATGGCTGAATTGCAAGTATGATTTTGTAGGCATATTGTGAATTGAATTCCAGATACCTTCTTATTGCTACAAGTTCGATGAAGGATGTCAAGTTGCTTGTAGAGTTCATTAAGAATGATCTTGTCATTGTGATCTATAGGGATCCAGAAAACACACCACTTGATCAGTTCCATCAGCACTAAGAAGGAGAAATGAAGAAACTGAAGAAAATGAGGTAAACAAAGGTTCTGGACAGAACCGCTTCTCTCTATAGAGCGGTGGTTGCAAAGCTGCCGCCTTGCAGGGTGGTGGTCCCGTAACCGCTGCCCAGCTAGAACGACGGTCCTGAAACCGCCAGTCTGCTTAGGGCGGCGGTCCTGACACTTCTGAACAGAAAAGAAGAATGGAGAAGGAATGGATGTGAATTTGAAGCGCCCGACTGTGTCTCTTCCCTCCTAAACCTTTCCCATTCTCCAGTGCATGGGAGGACATGGGAGAAGGCTATAAATACATGGAGGAGCAAGAGAATTGATCATTCGAAGATCCAGAGAGATCGTGAAGCAAAGTGTTCACATGAGAGTAAGTGAGCAGAGATTCTTCAGTGCTGGAGTGGAATTGTAGGAGCAAGGTGTAAGAAAATAGAGCAAACAAGTAATTGGAGAGAAGGTTTACATTGTTGCTTCTTTTCATACTTATTGTAATCTGTAAAATTTGATTAATTGGCCAATACAAGTGGGAAGAAAGAGTAGTCGCCCTTCCCGACTGGTTTTCCCTCATTAGGGGTTTCCAGTATAAAAATTCTTGTGTTGTGTGTAAAATTCTTGTAGTGTTTCTCTACAATTCTGTCCTAATCACTAGTTAATTAGTCACTAAAGCTCTAATCTTCATTGAAACTGTCATTTTCCAAAGTAAAAAGTACAACAACATAATTGTGTGATTTGTAGAGTTCCAAAGTAGAAGCTTACAGATCACATTGCAATAGATGGGAAGCTTGTTTGGGATTCCTTCAAATTCTGTCGTTCTGATGTTTGAAAACCTTTGAAATTGGATGAACATGCTTCCATATATTGCTATCAATTGCCGAGCTTCTTGAGAAATTCTGGTGGTAACATTTTGCTCAAGTAATCTCACTAGGAACATAGTGAACGCATCATTAACCATCATTTGGGTATTAGAGCTGATTATATATCCAGGATTGTGGTATTCGATTCTTTCTTGTGTTTTGTATGACAATGACAAGGTCCAAAGGCGAAGAAGTTTTACCTTGCGAGCCGGAAACAGAGAATTTGAGCCCAAATGGAGGAAGAGAACTTGGTTCGTAGAGTCGAGATGCTAAAGACTATGATGGATATATTGTATAGAAAACAAGAAGAGCTTTCAGATTTGTAGAAGACGGCTTTGGTTAAGCAAGATTCCATGGACTCAGTTCAGTGGTTTGAGCGCTGGTTGAAAAATTCGGTATTGGAAAGAGCCACGAAGAGGAAGAATGGGAAGAGCGTAAAGAAGAGACACCAATTATAAGCGAGAAGGTAAAATCTGCTAATGCACCTTTTAAAGTTGAAACGAAAGTGGAAATAATCACCTTTTAAAGTTGAAACGAAAGTGGAAATAAAGAATTTTTAAAGACAAGTAGATGCAGAAGTACTCAATAAATGGCTAAAACTGTTGGAAGTCTATTCTTGTAACATCTTTGACAAACTGTTATATTTCTCTTTTGCATTGCAAGCGTTGACATATGATTTTCTTGATGAGGTGTGTTGCTTTGATTGCTGAAGATCATGCTTGCCATGGATAAATCATTCCTTCTCTTGGATTTATTAGACTGAAATGATATTGTTGCAAAAAAATCCATTTTCACATCTGGTAATGATGGTTGCAAACTTATCTCTATTAACTGACTCATCCTTGGATCAATTCCATTGATTCAAGGTATGTTTTAAATCTCCTTACCTGGTCTGGATGGTAAACTGACATTCAGAGGTTGAGAGACGTAATAGACTGAACTTTTGTATGTTTACAAATTCTTTATTGTCTTGTAAGATCGTGCTACATCCTGTTGTAGGTTATGAACTCGGATCTTTTTGTATGATCTCTTCAGGACGGTTAACAACGTTAAGTGTGTTGGGTTTCAGGATGGAACAGGGGTTGAAACCACAGTCAGGGAACAACAAGTCCCTCCTCTTTAATGGGAGAGGTTCCCTTATTGAAAGCAGGAAAAACAAATTTACAAGTATACAACTCTCAATGTTTGGACCCTGATATTCTGGAATGATTTCATACTTAAAATGTTATCAATAAGAAGAAATGGAAGAATATAGAGATGGGAGAAGGAAGAACACAACAATGCTTTTGGGAAATATAGATAGCAAAGTATCTCCCTACTTACATTGAACCGAGAAAATATAGAAAATGATCAATTACTTCGCCACCGGTGCAAATCTGCAGACACAAAGTTCTAAAGATTCACACAGACCAGAACACAAAGTTTCTATTGAATGCAAAACAAACGATCCATTGAATTGAGCAAGGAGAGAGAAAGATATAACAGAGGAAATCAGAAAAGAAAGAACTTCTGTATTGAATTACTTCAGAATTTACAACCTTCCCAAAAAACTAGAATCCCCTTTTCCATGGCCAAAACCATGTTCTTATAACAACTCGTATACATCCATACTTGGTCCCCAAGAAAAGGATATCCGAAAGGAATAATGTTTGTTGCAGATCCGCTTTTGGAAAGTGACATGAAACAAACGCACTCATGAAAACTGGAGGTTCAAAAAGGCGAATATTTCGTCAGTTCGAGCATGATTATTTTAGCAGGGGGCATCTCATGATTTTCTTCTCCATGTGGTCCTGCCATTTCCACCTTTTAACCACTTTCATTGCACTCAAGTGCTTACTGGTAAGTTTTCTCCCTTTCTATCACGTATGCCCGATAAACTCCGTTTTCTGATGATTACATCCCTTTAAACTTATCGATTTGGCTCCATAATAAACCAAAACTGCATCTCATGGAGAAACGACAAAAATACAGAGAAAAAGAATGAAGAATGACCCATTTCCGCATTTTGCAGAGCTCTGGTTCGTTAATGGCGTCAAAAACCAGATGAGTGTATTTGGCTATCCTTTCCCCCTTTTACCTTCAAATTTGGACCCTACACGTGGCAAGATCCAAGCAATGACGGCCCTGGGGTTGAAATCTGCATTTCCTGACATTTGGGAGAAAAAGCGCGATTTCTCATTTTGTTCAGCCCCCCGCAGCGTTGATTTCATCCTTCAACACGTGGCATCACCTGACTGGTTGCGGGAAAGCGCGTTGGTTTTATAGTTTATCCACTTTTGAAAAGGGGGAAAATTCCAACTTTTCCCCCGAAAGTCCGCACCCCACCATTGACTTTTCAACGTAGGCCACGTGTCCCTTTCTGATTTGTTGCGGGCTTCAACTCGGAATTTATCCTTTCACATGGGCGGGGCCGCGGGTCATTTTAGAACTTTTCGCCCTTTCGCCGAAATGCCTTTGAGAATAAAATGGATCCGCCGACCCGAACTTCCGCCAAAACCGCTCCAGCCAATCAGGGACTTGTGGTGAACCTTTTATTGGTTTCCTGAAGGGATACAGTTATATAGGTAATCGATTATGTACTTTTTGAACCTGATTTCTATCTGTTAGATGAATGCTGAATTGTGGATAGTCCGTATCGATTCTTCTTTTTATTTATTTAAGTTGTATGATGAATCATCTTAAATATGTACTATGCTGAAATGAACTTGTCTTTACATGATTTTTGGAAACTTGGTAAAACGACAATAAGGTCTTTGATTCTGGAAGCAACTCTTTTTGTTACATAGTAAAGTTAAATTCTGTTTTTCAAATTCAGAAAGAATTATGAAATAATTAAATGACAAGAGCTATTGTTTGATATAAATAAATAATTGTTTGGGACAATTCTTATAGGATATAATGCAGTAGTTTGCTGATTACATTGTGATCTTTTCTTAAAAGTGAATTCAGACTTATTATTTGTACTTCTTTTATGGTTGTTATTACTTATGCTTATTTGTATGATACATTAATTGTTTCATTAAAGCAGAGTTGTTTTAATGGAACAATTAGTGGAATACACTTCGTTTTGATGCTTAGTGCTTATCATGCTCATTTCAATGAACTGACCCGTGCTAGCAATTTTTGTAGATAGACTTCGTAAGTGATAAAAGAAGGAATTTTTTTTTATGATGTATTGGCTGATTTAAAGTCTGACTCTTTTGTAAAAAAATCCGATTCAGTCATGATTTGTATTGAAAAAGAAAAGTTGTATTCTTCTATGATCTTAATGTCGTTTGATATATACAATATGCCTGAAATGCATAGTCTTGTAAAGTGTATATTTTTATCATGATGAATTGAAAAGTTTGGAGACTGACTTCAAATGGTTGTGTAAATTCTCTTGTACTTTTATGAAAGAAATTTGGAATTTATCTTGTTGATATTCTTCATATTTGTTTGTATACTTATTAATGTTAAAAATTAATAAGTTGGATGAAGGGAATAGTTCAATCTCCCTTACTAGGATGCAACTTGCTGTGTTGCATAAGATGTCGTTCTTTATCTAAACAACTATAGTATAATAATGGAACGTGTAATGGACATGCAATTAAACTATAGAAATTGTGAAAGATAAAAAGGGTATGATAACCCCAACACTTAATCATATAGAGGAAGACTCTTCCTCTCTCAAAAGAATGAAAAACAAAAGGAATGGCGTTATGATCGTTAATCATTGTACTTCGTTTTCTATGAAGTCTACTCGAGCTGAACCTATGTGAATGATACACCTTCTTTGGACAGCTAAGTACATTAAATTAACCTTTTGATGTTTGCTGTCCTGTTTTTGTATAACTGCTAGTTATGCCAAAGTTAATGAACATAAAAGCATTCATGAGTTAGTGAAGTTCTTAATATTAATCAGATTAATTATGGAAGAACTTAAGGAATGTTGGATTTAGGATTTTGCGAGGTTGCTGAAATCTGAATCTTAATCCAAATTTAATTGTGTTAATGACCACCTAGGGGTATGTACATCGTGATGAAGCAGTTCTGACGGATGTTGGCACATGCCAACTGTAGGACTGTACCTTTGAGAAGACTAAGGACTTCTCGAGGATACAATGTTGCAGTTGACATGTGGCAACACCCTTCCGCATTTGTTCATCTAGATCTACTCACATATGAACTTGAACGTAGTTTCTCTCTAGGTCAAGTTAGTGGCGTGATTTGAATAAGAAGTAGCTTTCTATGACTTAGGGTACCTAGACACATTCGATCGACTTAGGTCGATCGAGTATGCCCATATACCCTAAGTCATCGTGAGCATCTCCCTAAAACAAATTAAGTCGCTAACCTGGGTTAGGGTCAAACCTTGGGTAAGTGGACTGACAGAAGTCAGTAAAGATCATTCCAGATAACAGTAGAGTGAGGTGAAGGACGTATTCTGATTTGACGAGTATGCCGTCTAGGAATAGTAACATGAACAATATGTTAGAAATCTTTGGCCAAAGTATCACAAGCTGCTGGTTGCGTTGTCCTATGTTACCTAGTTTAAAGAAACGTGATGTCAGATGAATATTGGTAACAAATATTCAGATAGGTTCTTTAAACAAATCACTCAGTACCCGGAATAGGGTAAGAAAACCAAGTATACGTAGTATACATAAAGTATTCTAAACTTAAAGACAAACATGAGAGATCGGTTAGAAACTGAGTCATGAAATGAGAGATCGGTAGTTTACTGAGTCATTTACAGTTGCATATGGTTATCTGTTATGAGATTGATTGGCATGGAATGTGTGTTCTAAAAGATGTTTTATTTAGAACTGAGAACATTGTGTAATTTTTTTTTCTTCCCTTGTTTCTAAAGTCTTAAAATGGGAATGTTACAATTTTAGTGTGCATAATGTTATTGAGGCACAAAGGATCTCCTTTTCACAACTCAAAGTGGAAGGTCATGCTCTAGTTTGTTGGGAAACCCACCTAGCCACTTGTGAAAAGAAGAAACATCTTATTGTCAGTAGTTGGAAGGGTTTTAAAGAATTTCTTAGAGCTAACTTTTATCCTATCGGCCATAAGACTGACATGATGATTAAGTGGTAGTACTTTAGGCAGGGCAGCGGTCAAAGCGTGCAAGACTACACTACGGAGTTTCGGAGACAAGCCATGTTTCTAAATATGAACTCGGAGGATGACGACATTCTAACCAATTATTTGGGAGGACTTCACACTCAGCTTCAGAGGAAGGGAATCTCCACGAAGACCAATGATCTCAATGAAGCTTGTATACAAGCATATGACATTGATGACGAGAAGAAACAAGGAGAAATAGAGCCAAAGGAAGACCAGTCAACAGATCAACAAGAAAAAGAACAAGGGAGGACAAGTAGCAGAGGTAAATGGAAAGGTAAACATTCTGCTACTACTTTGCATATTTGTAAATATCCTAATAATTTTTGTAAGAATTGTGATATAAATGGACATACTAATGCCATATGTTGGAAATTGCATCCGAAATTTCACCCAAAGCACCAAACCAAGGAATCCAAAAAACCCATGGCCGCTGTGAAAACAGAAGGAGAGGTGGAGATTGAGGATGATTTGGATGTAGACGAAAGGTTGGGATGCACGGCCACTAACATATACAAAGAAGCGGCAGAAGAAGATAAGATAAGATAAATATATTAATGTCCAACGAATGACCACAAAAGTAGGTCAATGGGACTGCAGCCCAAACAATATACAAATCAGAATCCAAATCAAGAAGAGATGAGTAAGCTTTTCCAAATCAGAATCCAAATCAAGAAGACTAAGGTAAATGCTTTAGTGGATTTTGGTTCTCAGTCAAATTTGATTTCTGATGCAGTTGTAGAACAACTTGGCCTAGAGACTTACGCGCATCCACATCCATACCCATTGGGATGGGTGAAGAGGGGTGTAGTAATACATGTTACGAGAAAGTGTAAGTTTTAGTTTGGGATAAATACCCAATATATTGATGTATTAGAGGCTGATATCATTCCACTTGATGCACTTGACGTTGTCTTCGGAAGTCCTTACTTGTATGTCAGGGATGCTGTGTTCACAAGGAAGGAGAACCGATACAGATGGGTCAAGGAGGAAGTCAATTTCAACATCTGGGCACACCAAAGCAAATCAAAGAAGGCTATGGTAAGTGCCAACCAAGTACCGAGACTTATTCAGGCAAATCATCAGTTTTGTTTACTTTCATTGGAAGAAAAGCAAAATGGACGTGAGAGCACGGATATTTCTGACCAAAGGATGGAGAATTTGGATAGCACTTGTGAGTTTTTGCAGAAGAAGCCACCACAGGAACTGCCCATTCAAGGAGCAATACAATCTTCCGCTATGCAGTCACCGTATCTACCTACGGATTCAGTGGACCTAACCGTGGGGCAGCAAGGAGTAGAGGAGATACAAGGAACAATGGTGACTATAGCAACAACGTACATAGAGAGGATTCGACCAATCCATCTCAAGAGACAAAGACAAGCAAGAAGGACTAAACCACTACAGTATGGAACCTTTGCCATACTTGAGCAGGTTGGAGAAAGGAACCTTCAGGCCACACTTCATGCAGATGCATGCGATAGCAAGTTGCAAGAGCTCGCACCTACTAAAGCCATCTATGCATGACAAATAAGGAAACATACAAAAGCTGCCTTCCAAAGAGGATTGTACTCGAGGCAACTTGGAGGAGGATGTAGCACTGGAGTAGCAAACGAGAGATCCACAGGAGTCTTGGTAGGTTGGACGAGAGAAGACACCAAGGCAGACCCAGTGGTACTCTGAAGGAGCAAGAGAGGGAGTTTATTCATCTACCACTCCCCCACTAAGCTTTTGTGGGACCAAAAGCCTACTAAGCAGGGGAGGTATGATCTTTAGGGATCTAGAAAAACACACGACTTCATCAGTTCCATCAGCACCAAGAAGGAGAAACGAAGAAAAGTGAAGAAAATGAGGTAAACAAGAGGTTTTGGACAGAACCACCACTCTGTGCAAAGCAACAGTTGCAGAACTACCACCCTATAGGGTGGTGGTCCTGAAACACCACCGGCTTGCTCAGGGTGGCGGTCCTGACACTTTTGAACAGAAAAGAAGAATGGAGCACAAATGGACGCGAATTTGAAGCGTCCGACTACGTCTCTTCCCTCCCTTACCTTTCCTGTTCTCCAGTGCACGGGAGGACATGAGAGAAGGCTATAAATACAAGGAGGAGCAAGAGAATTGATCATTCGAAGATCCAGAGAGATCGAGAAGCAAAGTGTTAAAATGAGAGTGTTAGAGACCAAGTGAGCAGAGATCTTCAATTTTGGAGTGGAATTGTAGGAGCAAGGTGTAAGAAAACAGCAAGCATACAAGTAATTGGAAAGAAGGTTTACCTTTCCCGTTCTCATACTTGCACGGGAGGACATGAGAGAAGGCTATAAATACAAGGAGCAAGAGAATTGATCATTCGAAGATCCAGAGAGATCGAGAAGCAAAGTGTTAAAATGAGAGCAAGTGTTGCAGTAGATTCTTCAATTTTGGAGTGTAATTGTAGGAGCAAGGTGTAAGAAAATAGAGCAAACAAGTAATCGGAAAGAAGGTATACATTGTTGTAAATCTTTTCATACTTATTGTAATTTGTAAAATTTGATTAATTGGCCGATACAAGTGGGAAGAAAGAGTAGTCGCTCTTTCCGACTGGTTTTCCCTCATTGGGGGTTTCCAGGATAAAAATTCTTGTGTTGTGTGTAGAATTCTTTTAGCATTTCTCTACCATTCTGTCGTAAGCACTAGTTAATCAGTCACTAAAGCTCTAATCTTCATCGAAACTGTCATTTTCCAAAGTAGAAAGTAGAACAACATAATTGTGTGATTCGTAGAGTTCCAAAGTAGAAGCTTACAGATCACATTGCAATAGATGGGGGGCTTGTTTGGGATTCCTTCAAATTCTGTTGTTCTGATGTATGAAAACTTTTGAAATTGGATGAACATGCTTCCATATATTGCTATCAATTGCCGGGCTTCTTGAGAAATTCTGGGTGGTAACATTTTGCTCAAGTAATCTCACTAGGAACATAGTGAACGCATCATTAACCATCATATAGTCACTTTTGCTGTTGTCGAAGGTCAATTGGGTATAACCATTCATAACATTGAGAGATTTTGCCTGCAACCTTGACTCGACAAGCTAATCTAGATTTTGTATCCAACAATAGTATAGATCAAATAGGAAGTCATGTGGAATGAATTTGGTTTGATGGACCTGAATTAATTGTTGGATTAGGTTCTTACAAATTATCTCTCCCCAATCCAAACTTTGTATTGGCTTCACAATTCAAATTGATGAATATATGCACATGCAATCTTGAAACATCCTTGGTTGAAGAAAGGCCCATTACTCTTGCCAGAAGGGTGATGACATCAAATATTTCTTCAATAAATTCACTTCTATACGAAGTCTTTGGGAGCTTTGAAGGTCCTTTCTTCTTTGTCTTCGGCCAAGACATTGCAATCATTGTTTGGTACTGGTTTGGAGTTAAATCAAACTCCTTTTGAGCTTCAACTAGAGTTGAGAATTTGGAATTGTAAAAAGTGGGGATACAAAGGGCTAGGCTGATATAATGTGCATCCAATTGGGCAATTTACCAACCTTGGGGATCTCTCAATTCCTTAGTTCAAGGGTCAAATCATGAGAGCACAAGCTAGGGTGGTGTCAATGCATTCTGTTGAAATAGGGAAACCCTCCAGCATGGGCTAGGCCACTCCCAAAAATCCTTTGGGCTAATGGGGTTGGGTTCTTGTCTTTCATTCTTGCCTAGAATTCTGTCAGCTCCACCAATGTGTTTAACATCATTGTCACCAATTTCTGGTACACAAGTTTCTAAGGAAGAAATTGATTCGTAGCCCACATATTGGAACTTGATTTTGGTTGGATTGAGGGCACTTATAGGTATAAAAATGTTTTTCTTAGGAAGATTTGACAAAGCTAGGGCAAGAGGGCACCACAACCAGAAAAACCTATGAAACAAGAGTAAACAATGTGGTGAAAAAACTTATTGGTCTGAATAAGGAAAAAGGTGCCTTCTCCACAGCCCCAATGCACTTGACTTTTTTGAAAATGGCTGGAAAATGAAAAAGCTTAGATTAGGAAAACAGTTGGGGTTGAAGTGACAATGATAAAGCAAATTTCAAACCAAGAAAATGCAATGGTGTGAAATGGACGGGAATGGGTGATCAATTCAATTTATAAGTCGTCGTTAAATGCCCTAACTTGCCTTTAAATTGGTGAATCGAGTGATTGGGAGGAATGAAGGAACTGTTCAAGGAGTGCTATTCAAGTTCGATTTTCATTTTGCTGATGCAATGGCTTTAAATTGGAGAAAGTGGGTTATTTGGGAATCAAAAGGAATGGTAAAATAGTTACAGGAGTGCTTCATTCAAGTTTGTCATTTGTTGATGCATTGCTTCTATGTTTAGAGGATCAGGTATGATGGGTGGTCAGAGAACAAACACAACCACAAAACAATTCCAAAGGTGTTAATAAACACCGACTTCACCAACTACATGCGTTGTGCCCAAGGATCGGTTAAATCGGCGAATCAGAGAACATAAGTAACAATGGAACTATTCCCTTATTTGCCTCAAACATTGACTTATTTGATTGTGTTTTGTTTTATACTTATGAAGTTAGATAAAGCGGGAATGCAAACAACACTCGGAACTGTTCCAATAGTTCCCTAATCAACCGATTTTCCCAAATGGAATGAAGAAGTCATTCAAGGTGGCAAAGCAGGGAACATGTGGAACAAGGGAATAATTCCACTTGTTTCTCAAACATCTCACTTTCCCGGTTTGAACCCAAATTTGATCCAAAAATGACTAACTTTTTACAAAAAAGACTCAACAAGAAGGGAAGAATGGCCAAAACATGAAGAATTTGTCCACGACTCAAAAATTTCAAAATTGTATTGGTCCATGACAATAGGGTGGAAGATGGAAGAAGATATGGTGGTGATCGATTTGAAGTGGATATTTACCAACTTCATATTAGTATTTTGATTGCAATGTTAATATCATTGCTAGTGATTGTACGCCTGAGACACACGACCTCTCGAGGTCGTGCCGGGAGAGCTAGGATGTGTAGGATTGGGGTAATGCTAACATGTAGCTATAGGAGAATCAGGGACTAAGAACGGGTAGTGTGAGTTCCTACGAGCTAAGTTGATCAGAGGGGAATTAGAGGCTATGTACAGGTAGCGTAAGTTCCCTATTGTTTTATTGTTTGGTTTGTTTTTTGTCTAAACTATATCGTTGAAAGATTCATTTTAAATAATCAAGAAAAGTAAATCTAGCTTAAATAAAAGAAAGTGTGTTTTAATCTTTTCATTAGCTAAATCCATTCCCTATTATCCAAAATGAAATGAACAATCTAATCTATTTGTCTGAAAGAAATAAGTTGAAAGCAACTAATTACATAAACATTAACATTTATCTACTGTAAATTAATTGAAACAAAATAACTTTAGAGATAAAAGATGTGACTTCTAAATTAATTAAAATCTACTTCTACACTAAAATAAAACAAATTTAGGGAATAACTAGATGTGGCTATTATAATCTGTTGCAAGATGTGAAGCTTAATCTAACTTAAACAAAGATATTTTCCAATTTGTAATTGTGGATTTTCTACGTCTTCTAATTGCCTCAGCTTGGAATCATTGGAAGAAATAAGGCTTTTCAGAAGCAATTTCTTGTTCCCCCGAGACTTCCCTGGTAGAGCAATGGATTGCACATAGAAATACTAACAGTGAAGAAACACAATTAAAGCATAGACACAGAAGCTTCCTTAAGCTTTGTTTCCCATGTAGACCCACAGGGATCAGCAGGGAAGAAGTTTGTCATTGGAAGATTGTTCGTATGCACATAAACCTATTTGATAGAGAAAATGAAATCTATAGGTATTCTAAATGAAGAAATAAGGAAAATGATGCACATAAACTTCCCTCAAATCTTTTTTTGAGAAAATCCACAAGGACAAGTCGAGAAGGAATTATCTATGGTTTAAGCTACTCACAGGCAAATGAACAACTATGAATTCTACCCCTTTAAAACAAGCTATTGATTTAACAACAAATATTGATTCCATACTAAAAGCTTTGAAGAAAATTAAATAACAAAAACCCAACTTGGTACATCGTAGAACTCAAGGCGATTCCCAAGCGTGGTGATACTTCTCTTTATTCCCCTCAACCTCCTTTCCAGAGATGAGTCCAATTGGTCCTAGGGAGCAGTGCTGGTTGGTTGTAGAAGAAATTGTGAAGACGCTGGAGTAGACTGGTTGCAGGCTAGCTGGTCTCAAATGCAGACAAGAAGCAACAAGGCAATGATCTGAGTTGCTTTTGTACTTGATGGCAAGATTTCAATAGAATAACGGTGCAAGCAAAATCAAGAATCTCCAACCCATGCTTCGGGAAAAAGCTTGGTTTTTATAGAAAAACAACGGGGAAGAAGTACAACACACTTGGCAATCAAGTAAAGCCATATCATCTTAAGAAAGGGCAGTCAACATTCTAAGATTAGTACGGAAGGAAGAGTAGTTCCATATGTATCCGAGAAGCTTGAAATTAGGGGAAATGGTCAAGAAACATACGAGAAAGACATTGAGATGCTTGTAACATGCATACAAAACTAGCAGGCATGCGTACAAAACTCGCAGTTTGGAGTCTCAGATTAAAGCGCACTGAACCGCCAGTCTAGGCAGACCGACAGTTACGCAACTGTCACAACGGTTATGTAACTAAAGAGGAAAACACTAAGGAAAAAGGGTGAAAAGCATTTGCGAAAGCAAGAAAACGCAAGGAATTGAGAAATAATGAAAAATAAGTCATATAGGCATGCTGTAGATAAGGAAATGGGACCTGGACCTCATCATTTGTTCTAGAAATGAAATTTATCATCATAGTGGATTTTTACTATTCTGCCAATGTAGCACCATGCAATTTTGGGTGCGGACAATGACCTTGACTTGAAGTTTAAAGAATTAAACACTAAACTATTTCAGCAAGACTGATAGGAAAAAAATTGGTAATAAAAATGTGATGGAGGGTTCAAAGGTGGCTTTGACAACAAAATTTGATGGAAAGGGCAAGTTAGTTAAGGAAAACGATGGTAGAAATAGAGAGGGGAGTGAGAAGACAAAGGATTTAGGTAATTTGAAAACGAAAAACATCAAAGTGCTTCTATTGTGGAAAACTAGCTCATAAGAGCTAATTTTTTAGAAAAAGGTTATGGGATGACAAATAATAACCAAGGGCCTAAGAAGTACGCCAATATTGCAAAACATAAAGAAGGTGATGTTTTTTGATGTTTTCTATGGATAGAGATAAAAGAGATTGTGTAAACAAGAGTTTTTGGTATATAGATTTTTGGTGCCGCTAAGCATTTCACGAATAAGAGAGATTGTTGTCTTAATTTTATAGTAGGTACATCTACCTCCAACTCTGCAATTTTTGGTGGAGAGAAATATAAGTTTGTAGGAAAAGGAAATGTGCAAATAACAATGAGAGGTGAAATTTGCTTTTTATGAATGTCTTCTATGTTCCTAGTTTGGAAAAGGATCTACTATCAGTCAGCGAGATTAGGAACCAGAATTCTAATTCGAATGCTATTTTTGGCAAAAATGGATTTTGTATTGTTGATAAGGTCAGAAAGAAGACAATTGATTTTAGTATTAAGGAACATGGGCTTTTCAAATTGATTAATGTAAGGGAGGAAAAAGAGCATATGTTGATAGCCAAGAGTGGTGGTCAAGACAAGAGCACACTTTGGCATCAAAGGTATGGGCATTGAAATTTGAAATATCTTTCATCTCTAGGTATGGAAAGTTTTTGATTTCTTTCTAAAGTTTCAAAATCAACAAGGAGTATGTAGCATGCCAAATAATGAAGCATGCATGGTGCCATTTGATGAAGGTCAAGCATGGAGGGCAAGGGAGCTTCTTGAATTGATCTATGTTGACATTTGGGGACCCACGGAGATGACATCGATCTTTGGTGCTAGGTACTTCTTGCTTATTGTAGATGACTCGTCCAAAAAGACATGGGTGCATTTTTTTATCAAGATTGAAGTGCGAATCTAGTAACAAACACTCTAGATTGTGAAATCTCAATGTGTTATAGGCGGAAGCGGTTTTAATTACAACAATTGCAACATAAAATAATATTGTAGAGTTGTATCATAAAATAATATTGCAAAATTGGAGCAAATTGAACCTTGAATGAATGGAAATAAAATATGCACAAAGATAAACAAAATTTGGATAAGAAAATTTATTGTTCAATTGATATGGGAGGTAGTATGCCTTTCTTTGAGAAGAGATGTGAGTTGGTACTTTTGTGGAGAGATGTGAGTTTCTATTTTTGAGAAGAGACATGAGCTATTTCTCTTGGGCCATTGCAAATAAAGGCAAAAAATCTCTTAGAAGAGATGTGGTGCTACTCCTCTTTGTTCTGCATATTATAAAATGGTGGCAATCTTTGAAAAGAGATTAGAAGCTACATGACTGCTTATAATTCGCTGCAACTCCTTTTCCCATTTATATTCGGGTCCGCATGCCTTTTGATTTATTTTAAGCCGGAAATGAAGAGTCTTAAAATATAGTTTGAAGTGATTCAACTTGCAATGTGAAGTCATGGGACATTCGTCACCCCAAGAATCTAAGAGGTTTTATCATGATCCAAAGCTCACAAAAATACAAAATTCATATTTTACTCTTTTTAGGTATTGTTATACCTTTTTGAATTTTACAAATGCATCTTGTAAGTATCATTGAGGGGTCAAATTTGGGTGGAATTTATAAGTTTGATGCCCTTGCACCACGTGGTGCTCATTCTAAGTGGGGTGGATTTTCCTTAGTAGTCGTGTCTCTAGGATTGGGGTGTTGGATCTGATCCTTAGTTCTATGTGCCCATTGTGTGGGGATGAAGGAGGGGACTCCCTTTTACATCTCCTTGTCGAGTGCCCACATTTCAGGCCACGAGAAACCAGATCACAGGCTAGTTTTTAGGAAGTACTGCAGGAACTTTGTGCCTTGCCCCAACAGTTGCCGGTGAGAAGGACTTGCTCTCGATGCTCCTTGGTGGGTAGTGTAGCGGTCGTCGTCTATCGTATTGGTTAGGCGATCGTTCTCATCGGAGGGGAATTGTGAGCTTCGTGCTTGTGGCGAACTTCTTGGCTGTGGTACTACCCCTCTATCAGAAGGACCTGCAGGGTTGGATGAGGGAGTGAGTAATGACGCAATCCACCCCTTCGGGGGATCGGGGATACCTAACCACTAATGAGCCAATGCATGATTGTGTAGGGCAATGCCTTCTCGTCAGACAAGCTGCTAGAAGAGTTTTTACTCCATCTTGCCCCGGTTCATAACTGGGGAGATTGCCACGAGGCCTCCTTATGGTGAGGTGGAGTCTTTCGGGTTTCACCAAGAGAATTCCCTGGAGTAATCCCTAACCTTAAGTGGCGGGGTCGGTATTGCGGAGATTATTACTAAGTTTTATACGGTCCCACTAGTGGTAGTCTCCCCAGGCTTGAACCTTGGAGCTAAGGGGTGATTCCTGAAGGCTGCGCTTGCCCCTGAGCTGTCTGTCTGGAGCTATTCTAGTTCAGGAAAATCAAGAAATCTAAGCTTTCCATTGCATATTACGGTTTACGATTATGAGTAATGGTCTAGGCGATATGACTCTAACAAGGTGACACGCTAGTGATATATTAGTATTTTCGATATTTTTTCCAGAAGGTTTTCCCAAATGGCTGCTGATATGGATGTTTAGGGTGTTTAGGATAGTAATACATCTTATAGTGTGTAATTCACCCCATGTAAAAGTGTATACAATTATGTTTATACACTTGGTCATTAGTAGGCTAGGGATAAAATTAGATTAGGTGGAGTGTCTCAGGGATTTTTCCCATTTATGAGGGACATGCTTCCACTTTCTATTCCTATGTTGTCATTTTCCAGTTAGAATATGTCGAGAGAGAATAAAATGTCCAAAGAGCGAATGAAATTTAACCGGAATGCACACATTGTTCATTGTGTGTCCATCCTTTTATTATGTGAGAGATGGTTGCAAATTTTTGAAGTGGTTAGAACCGTTTATTAGTTAACTAATATTAACATAATCCTAATTTATAAGCCTTATATTCTAATACCCCCTCTTAAAGCTTACACTGTACAACACACTGACAGAAGATTAAGGTAATAGAACTAAATAAGATCATGCATTCTTGAGAAGTTTCCTCTCTGAACTCAATACTTAGACCATGCAAAACTCTATCAAGTTGCCTCTCTAACCTTCGTAAAGGTGTTGTTCCCAAGCTGAATCCCCGAGTTCCTACATTCCACCTCCCTGAACTCCCGAATTACAAAATCTCTTGAATTGTCGGATAGCCATCCATATCGAGCTACTCCCACAATGCTCCATCAAGTTGTCTCAGGACTCTTGTAAGGGTAAATTCTCAAGATCCATAGACTCCTGAACTATCTGTCTTCAAAGTGTGAGACTTCTTTTAAAATACGTATTGTCTATCAAAAGTTCTTCACTTTCAACATTTGGTGTATTTTCAACAATGGCTACATCAATTTCATTTGATTTGTATTTGCTTTCCTAGTATGAAAGTTGAGGCCAAAGTATTTGTCTAATTTAATCTCCATTCTCAAACAAAGTACCTCAGAAAATAACCGTTTCCCAAAAATATAGAATAACCCTCGAATTAATGTAGCAAGATTTTAAAAACTGATTTTTATTGTTTATTTTTTAAAGCAAGGAAAGGAAACTACCCAGATAGGTTTGTGCCCTAAACGACTATTTGTAACTAAAAATTGACAAACCATGTGCCCTAGCAGTGAATGAACCTTGAAAAATTGCAAATTTTGAAATGCATGACTGTTTTTTTTTTTGTTTTTACAGTAGCTACCTTCAGAAATCACGTTTTTTTTTCTCTTCCTTGTGATTTTTGATTGTGTTTTCTTCATAAAAGTGTGCCCTAAATCACGTTTTCCTCTGCTGCATTCTGCTTATCACAGTTTGCCCATAAAATGTCTTATTTTTGTGCCTTAATTGCACGAACAGTCCCAAAAAACTCTTCAAAAATGGCAAATTCCTATTTTTGTGCCCTAGCACTTCCAAAGGCCCTAAAATTTGTCTGAAAGCAAAGCCAAAATTGTGCCCTCGAAAGGTGTTTTTCATGTTTTTTGTCCGCACCTTTGCAATGGTTTCAACTGTGTTTTGTGGTTATATTTGTTGTAACTTGTAAGTGCTTTCAAATTGAAACTGGGTTGTTGTTTGCTTTTTTGATGACGTTTTTCCTGCCCAGCATTATTGTTCGCTGCCCTATGATATTGTTCTTGCGTCTAGCATTCAAACCGGTCTTTTGCTCTTTCGTGCCTTAACAAGACTGGTTTGAACTTCTCTCCTTCTCTTTCTCCTTGGTTGCCCTGTGTTGGTACGGATGTTAGAATATGTGGAGAGAGAAAGATTAAAGAAGGATAGAATGTACATATTATTCATTGCACGTCCATCCTTTTATTATGTGAGAGATGGTTACAAAATGGTTGAAGTGGTTACAACCGTTTATTAATTAACACTTAACTAATATCAATGTAACGTTAATTTATAAGCCTTATATTCTAATATTTTCCAACAAAGGGATAAATATTCTTCCTAGTTCTTAGGACTCGTGGCTATCACCGACGTGTTTAATAGTCGGAATTGGACTCGGAACTAGCTAAGGTTCGACCAAACTTGGATCGGATTTGGATTGGTTTAAAATTTATGAACTAGTTACTAAAAAATGCATATAATATTAATTTTTTAATGGAAACAATATATTTTAAAGATTCCAAACCATGATTCCAAATAATTAGAGACAAAATATTGCAAAGATTTCTGATGTATATACCATATAAGGGTAAAAATATCAAAATGGCACCAAGTGCAACACATGCAAAATCAAATACATAAACAACAAGGCTCTAAATGGCCTATAGAGTCCAAAAACAACATTCGACAAGCTACTACATGTTTGATATCAATGATCAATCATAAAACTCGTCACCACTACTGGGAATGGGAACTTCATCCTCATTAATGTCATCTGCTTCTTTGGCTCAAACTCGTCAGAATCCTTAGGGATATCCTCACTTTTTACTGTGCAGGACTAGTTCAAACCAGTTTGAAGCGGAACTGATTTGTTTGGACTGGTTCTGTATTGAATAGGTCCCCTGATCCATTTTTTCTACTGGTGTGTGTTGTTTATTTTGAATAAGTTTAATGGCTGGTTACGGCTCCGGTTTGTCCAGTTTTTAAAACATTGGTTATCACCTATAAGCCTATTTAAAGGCATCCACTTTGTCAATACAATCAGTTGGAACTTTGTACATTCTGTTTTGCATATAAGCTTGTAGCATTATTAGTGGGGATTCGTGGTCGTCTATTTTTGTAGACATCCTTACTGCTATGCAGCTTCTCCCTGAGAGGATCGATCGCTCATTCGAGTTCTTAATCCTCATCATTGGTATAAGAGCACTTCTAAGAGTTCAAGCTCATGGCAAAAAAAACAATCAGGAAAGAACATTTAAACCCTTGGATATAGAATTGCTGTTTTTTTCTAGATATTTTCTTAAATTTTGCAATCGAGAGGGCATTCAGCAACAATATACGACACCCTACACTCCACATCAAAATGGAGAGGTCGACAGGATGAACCACACTATTGTGTATATGGCACGGTGCATGTTAGAGAATAAGTTTGTTCCTAACAAATCTTGGGGGAAGCCATACATACTTGAGCTATTTCACTCGACTAATTTTCAACAAAAGTGGTAAACAAGATGATTTCAGAAGAAGCCTGCTCCGAATGAAAACCTTAAGTAAACGACCTTAAAGTTTTTGGTTTAATTGTGTATGCATGGGTTTCTAATTAAAAATGAACTGAACTAGAGAGAAAACTCAAGCAGCTGATGTTCATAGGTTACACAAACCATCATAAAGCATATGGGTTGGTTGATTTGGAAAGTAACAAAGGATGCTTTAGTTGGGATATTATAATTCATGGAATGCTGGGCAGTTCTAGATAAGGCTGAGCAGAAAGCAGACCAGAAAATTGCAGCAAATATAGTTGATATGGCTCAGTTTGCAGGCCAAATGGCTGGGATAGTCAGCATGAGGAGAAGGAAACTCTTAATTTATGAATCCCGAGAAAATTTAGCTTAGATGCAGTTGCAAGTTCCTCAAAACAGCAAGACACTAGTGCTCATCTTCTTGAACATCGCCATAGGTGTTGTACCACCATTTTGGTCTCTTCTTTTATCCCTTATAGTTTTTGAAGAGCTACTATTTGGAAAGAAAGCCATTGGCTGCAAATTGGTATATAAGGTTGAGTATTAAGCAAATGACACACTTTACAAACATATAGCAAGGATGGTTACAAAGGACTTCACACATAAGGGATTGATTATGAGGAGATGTGTGCTCATATAGAAAAAAATTGAAACAATCTGATTGGCTCTAGCCATGGCAGAACAATTTGGCTGGGAAGTACATTAGATGGATGTGAAGAGTGCCTTCCTCAATAGAAATCTAGAGGAAGAAGTATACAAGTACCATTCACATGGATTTCAAGTTCTAGGGAAAGAACATATGGTTCGCAGATTGTAGAAATCTCTTTATGGGATAAAGTAGGCTTTTGGGGCATGGTACATCAAAATACCTAAGCAATTTTCAGATATTTGGGAGAATAGGGATTTAAAAGAAGTCCTTTTAACAAGATTGATTGAATATTTACATCTTTGTCAATAGTTGTCATTCTAGTAGAATTTCTAGGAGGGTTTTCAAGACTAGCCACAAAACTACCCCGATGAAGAGGTGAAGGCAGTAACAATCTTTATCAACCACCCTATTTAGCCATGAATTTTAGTAAGTCAGATAAGGAGCTATGGAGGAACACAAATTCTTAAAATTATGAAGTTAAATCCGGCTACTTACTTAACTTTGAACAACGTCCTACTAATGATTATTGGAGGAGAATCTGGAACAAAAAACTTATTCCAAAAAGTAACCTTTTTTTTTTGGAAGTTGTCGAGAAGAAAATTCTCAGTGTGGACAAGCTTAGAAAAAGAGGAATGGTAATCATCAATAGGTGTATCCTTTGCAAAGGCCAAGAAGAAATTGCTAACCATCTTTTTTTAGAATGTCTCTTTGCTTTTCAAGTTTTCTCGGCGGTGCTCAACTTCTTTAAAATTCAGCTAATCCTTCCTAGGGATATCTCAAACTTGCCTGAATAATGGACTTCCATTTTCCACCATGACAATGTTAAGGAATTATGGAATTTGGCCCTCCCGCATACCCTATGGGGGATCGGATCGAAAGGAATGACAGGATTTTCAGAAATTAGGGCTCTTATCGCAAGAAGGTGGTGAGGCTTATCATCTAGAATCTCAAAGATAATTTTCAAATTGTTAAATGCAAGACTATTAAACCTCCCTTGGGTTTAGACTTGGATATCCTAAATAATTTTAATCTCAAGGTTCCTTATGAGATTAGTGGCAAAGATAGGGAGGTGAAAATTAAGAATGTCAAGTTGAAATGCCCTTCATTTGGATGGTGCAAATTCGATGTGAGGAAAGGAAGTGCTGGAGGGGGAGGGATATTTCGGGATCATAAGGGGGATTGTTTAAGGGCGTATGCCGGTCAGGTTGGGCTTCACTCAAATAATCACGCTGAAGCCATAACTATGCTGTGGGGATTAAAGCTCTGCGAAACCTTGAATATTCAAAACCTTATTATTGAAGGAGATTCCATGTGTGTTATTAACGCCCTTAAGCACATTGATAACATGTGATGGAAGCTTAAAAACATAATTAAGGAGGCCAAGCAAATGATGGGACATTTTGAAAGGGTCGAGATACAACACGTGTATAGGAGTGGCAACAAGACTGTGGATGACCTGGCTAGTCATGGGAATGACCTACAGGGGCAAATGAGTTGGCAGTATGAGGAGTTACCTTGGAATCATATCAAAAATTTGATTATTGAGGACAAGATTTGCTGAGATAAACCTTCATAATTACAAGGATATGCGGGACGGAATTCGTGTGGATGTTAATAGCAATATTGATAGGGTTTCTAATATCCACATTGTGTTTTATCTCTGTCTCTGTTCCTTCTTCTTTCTCGGTTTCATTACTGTGTCTGGTTTTTGTGGTAGGATTATCATGGGTGGTGATGGGGTGAGGACCAAACCTACTGCCTATATGCATCGTAAAAGGGATTGTACCCTGTGGCGTCTTCTTCGCAAGGGTGGTCTGTCCATCTATATTGAGAAGGTGCAGGGCCACGATCCGCAACTTGCCAACAAATTGGGGAAAGTGTGGGAGGACAACCGTGAAATTGAGGTCAATGAGAACACCATCGCCAAAGCCACTGGTATGTGCATCGATGGTTTAAAAATATTTAAAGGTAAAACTAGGGAAAAACATGAGATTTCTACCTTCTTCGGTCCCGGGGAAAATATTGTCGGCATGACGATGGTATTGCTAGAACTTGCTTGCCTAGTAGGTGGGTGGATTTGTGTCTCGTGGTGATGAAACACCTCACTATCGAGGGCAAATTTAGGAAGCTTTTCTCTTACCACCTGTCCATTATGAACCACCTTCCTAGAAACCAGGAGATGAGCTTTCCTTTTTTCCTCCTTCGGTCCTTGACCATCTCCATCACTGACTATCAAAATGACAAACTGGAAACCCCCCTCCACCATGGCCTTATCTTACTGATGTTCAAGAAAGGTAGAATCCTTATCCCTGCTGGTTTTGCGGACATCCTCTGTGATTTGAAAAAGAGGGATTTTCCCAGGGAGGAAAGTGCGGGGAATACGGAAAGAGCTAGAGATACTATTGATTTGGAAGCTCGCATTCTCAGAGTGGATGCGGTGGAAGACACTATTTTGGTGGTCAATAAAAATTTGGTTCAGGAAGTTAAAGATTGCCACAGACAGATTGATATGCAAAACAAGTGTATTGGTGGCCTAAATGCTGACTACATCATGCAAGAGCAGAGAATCTTGATCCTGCAAGATTAGATTGCCAAAATGCAAGCGAAAAAGGATGAGGTCAAACCCTTGTGTCTTCGTGGTGTTGGCCGAAGAATCCATCAAGAGTTCCATTTGGGCAAGAGTGTTGGGGATTTTTTGGAATCCCAAGGGCTGCTCCATCTTGGTAAGCAATCTTTGCGATATATCTTCCTCCTTTGCCTTAGAAGGAAGGCCATCCTCTCCATCAAGTAGCTGATCGACGGCATGCTCCTTGGCTTGTTTCTTCATGAGGGAGGGGTTTTTCCCTTTGAGGTTTGACTGGCTCCTTGGTGTGGTTTTGTTCTTAGGCCTTGTGCCACTGCCCACTCTCTTGTTCTCTAATTCCATGAATTCCTCAAAGGAAAGGGCATCATGCTTCATTTTCGGAAGGGTTTGGTGCTCTTCTGTCAATTTGTTTACCCATGAAACCTTTTTCTCCTTGAGCGAATCATCACCTTGCATACTTTGGATGGCTAAGGTAAGCCTATCGAGTGCATTCGCTATCCTTCCTCGTGTTCGCACGATCCTTTTTGACTTGTTCTCCATGCTTCACAGGTTGGGAGGATGATGCTCTGATACCACTGTAATATCCCTTTTGGGGACTCTTAGGAAAGTATGCAAAATTGAAGATAAAGAACACTTTTCAGATTTTTAGTAGGCTGTTAGTGGCTGAAATAAATATATAAAATTGCTTAACCGCTGCCAGCAAACTCCCTTCTAGGGCAGTGACCCCTTTTGTGGTTTCAAACCTACTTTTTTACCCTCAAAACCCTTGAAATCAGCTACCTTCAAGTCTGTAAAATTATTATATGTTACCAGCAACCATAATATGAAGGAAAACTGATTTTTAGTGCCCCAGGATTGAAGATATGAATTTTCTATAAACCCTTTGTCTACAGATTATTTAAAAAATTCATAACTTTACCTAGGAAGCTCCAAAATTCACGAAACTCAGGATCTTGGGGTTTAAAAATATGAAGAATGCAAATATCAAATGAATTTGCTCAAACATCCACCCAAACATGCCAAATCTGACCGACAAGTAATTCACCCCTCTTGGAAATAATGAATTAATCATTCCAACATGTAAGGAAATGATTGATTTCACCTTTAATAATTAGTTTAAGTCCATCCATGCAAGAAATCATACCATACATACATCGAAACATATCCAACATGCTCATGGTACAAGTTGCCTAGGGCTAGATAGAAAGATATTAGCTCCAAATTTCTTGAGATGCTCAGTATTTCCAAATATCCTTGCTTGAGGGTTTTCATCCCCAAGGCAAGTTCCACTATCAAGGGTTTTCGTCTTTGATGAGAGAGAGGAAAGATACCGCCTTTATCCAAAAGAAACAATAAGATTCAACATATTCATCAAATTGTCAAGCAACCTTCTTTTATAACAATAAGGGGTGCTACATTTCAAATGATGGCCGACCTCATAATAAGTACCTTTTAATTATCTAATTTGTATTTAGAGCCTACATGCTCAAAATACTTTATTTTCTAATTAAATAAATTTCTTCTATTGGAACGCTTGGCTTCCCAATAGGAATACATGATAATAATAAAATATATACTTAGAAATGTCATCCAAGTCTTCCCCTTGCTTCCTTCCTTAAACCCATAGGGAGAAAATATGGGTTAAGTTCTTCAAATCCATTAGTCTCCAAAAAGTGACATGACAACTCTGGTGGGAGAAAATGCGACCTTCAACAAGCAAAGGTTTCTCTGCAGAATATTCCTCAAGTTGCCTTTTAGACCATTGAGCAACTCCCATAGGTTCCTCTCAGTTGGATTGAGTTTAGTTGAATCATTCCATTTGTGATTGGTTGAAATATACGGATCAAGGAACAAATGTATCCTTTGCTAACTATCACGATGTTGATAGGTGATTTTGTATGCTACAAATCTCACCACTGGAGTGAATTTGTGTGGTCTGAAAGGAATATAGTATTCTGTAGCATTGGTAGTGATTAACGACATTTGTAGTGTATCATGACATTAATAAGGCTCGAGTGGCAAATCTAGTGTTGTTCAACATTCCTAATGCTGCACGGCTTCAAATAGGCTCGCATGAAATTTGTAGTTTAACATGGCTTGGGTAAGTTTGCGTGCCATTCATAGTTTTGTGTAGCTTGGTAAGCTTGCACAACATTCGTAGTGTTGTGCAGGTTCTGTAAAACAACTGAGGCAATGAGCCTTTGTGCGGTTGATTTAGGATTGGCATGACGTTGCACAAATCTTTAGTCGCCAACTCTCAAGTATTTTTGTAGTATGCATGATTGGTTATGAACGTGGATGCTCTTTCATCAAGCAGGTGGTTGGAAAAGGAGAAAAACAAAAATAACAACTTCAAAGGTACCTAACAAGGTGGAAGGGGACACCATGGTCATAAGAATTGGCTAGGTGAGTGGTTCTACTACCCACCCTACCTTTGTGAGTAGGAGCTCACAAAGTTTCTACCTCCGATGTTTGAAGCAATAGCATCCAACGAGTACAATAAATTGTACATCAACCAAAATTGTGGGTTTGTGTTTGTGTTGACGGATCTTTCCTTTTGTCATTTTGACAGGGTGAAATTTATCTGTGGGAAGCATCAGCCTCCGAATACTTCAAAGGAATCCAATACTTCAAAGGCATCATGCACATCAAAGGATATCGATTTCAAGCATCTACATGGTCCAGCTGAATTGGTAGAACTTCTCCACAATTAATAGATTTTGGTTAGTGTTGGCGTGTGTTGAAGGGATACAAGTTATAGGTCTAGAGGTTGAGGAAACAAACATGTTAAGAATACCTCCAAATCAGATTGTGATTAAATCTTTGGATTATAGTTGCTAAGTTAATGCATTTTCAAAAATGACATCTCATTTTCGAGCCCGTATGCTAAGTAACGGTCCTACAGAAGTTTCAGGGTTTTGCTTTGTTGCAAAACCTTTGGTTTGGCTTAAGTGGTAGTTATCGAACCAGCGGTGTGATTTCATAGCCATCAGTCTGCATAAAAGCATGGTTTCACAATCATTGCTTTGTTTTAAGTGGCAGTTTCACTCTTGAGGCACAAAGAAAGAAAGTAACAGCCCATGATGATTAGAATTGTTTTTCTTGAGAATTTCTAACTTTGTACTCTTCTTTGGATCATAAGAATTGACAGAGGAATGAATTTTATGTTTTGTAGTGCCATTGAAATTGAAGACGGACACCATTCCTTGCTTACTTGTCCCACTCTTAATAATATTATGAGCAACATAATCAATTACTATTAGATTTGTATCCTTCAGAATCTTTTCTTTTGGCTCATGAAAATCATTAAGAGCTAGATCATTTCATTTACAATATGCTTAATTATATGATTTGTTTTCTAAAACATAATAATGGAGGCAACACTGCTTTTGAATATTGGCATCTTGTTTTGTTCTTCAACAGTTTCTTGTTTTATTGATGGATCGTCCCCTGACATGGCTATATGTACTTGCATTTTGATCATATGAATTAGGGGAGGAGTGAATTTTCTGTTTTGTAATATCATTGAAATTGAAGCTGAGCACCATTTCCTGCTTATTTGTCTCTATCAATAATATTATGAACAGCATTATCAGTTTCTGTTAGATCGGTATCCTTCAGAATCTTCTAGCTTATGAAAATCATTATGAGCTAGATGATTTCATTTGCAGTATGCTCAATTATATGTTTTGTGTTCTAAGACATATTAATGGTGTAAACCTAAGTAACCACATTCGGTGAATTTTATGTAAAAAGTTTGAAATTCGCCAATACCAAATATGACAAAAAAATTATTAAAATTTGTTGAAATTCATTAAAATTTATTGAGGTTCATTATTTCTTTTTTGAATATATGATCTAAAATACAGGCATAATACTTCTTGTAGTTGAATTTATTCATGAATTTATGGCTGATTTTGTAGTAACAATTTTTTTGTTACAAATTTAATCCTCTACGGATTGCAATGCCACAACTTAGGTGTAAACAGGTTCAGTAAATCCTGTTGGTCTTAGGGTACGGTATGAAATTTGTCATCATTTTTTATTTTGGTTTAGTCGCGCTGTGCATTCTAAGTCTAATCATTATCTCCACGATAGATCTCTGGAAATGATTGTTGTTTTGTCTGTGTTTATTTCTTGTTTGAATCTCTAGTGGCGTACTGATTACATTTTCTAGCAGACGCTCTGAGCTGTAAAGCTCTGTTATTTAGAGAGTTTTTCCTTAATAGAAGCTATATGCTGTGACAACGTGACATAGCTGAGAGTTGAGGCGAATAGGAAATCCAGAGAGTAAGAGTCAAATCACATTTTAATAGAAGCTCAGCCAAAATAACAACCTACATACATATATATGATTCAGTAACTTTTTTGATTTTTTAAAATATTTTATTATATTCTAATATGTCAAATTTGTATTAATCTCTGGCAGAATTGTAATGAGCCTCTTGAGTTGAGACAAATTTCAATGAGTGTCAATGAGTTTGACGTCATCTTGACATTTCCAAGAAGGGACTGTGTATAATTAACTTGAAGAGTTGTGGCAAGTCCTACTATGGTTGTGATAGAGTTTGATCAATGGATTTATTGTTTCCTTCTAGTCAATTCCACTTGTGATCAAGCAAGGAAAATTGAAAGGCTAATGTTGTTGGTTCTGGTGGATCTGTATGGCCCAGTAGCTTTTACACGGGAGATGTTGGACACTAGATTTTTTTCCTTAGGCATCCATTGAGATTGTTGCCAGCCAAACTTGAAAATTTTAATCGACATATGGGACAAGTTCCTTCACAACACCAATATGGGGATCATCCTTAATTGATAGGGGGGATACTAAATCTATGCCTATTTCCTTTGCAGCAATCTGTCGATATATACCCCGATAACAAACAAGAATGTAAGATAAGCTATTTCGATAGTAAAGCATGAAGACTCTAGCAGGTACTCTTTTGTGGACATTAGGTGATTTTATAGTAGTTCCACATGTACATCCCATTTCCTTACAGCTGTATAACATTCTCTATATGTTTTAGATTCCCTCTTGATTATTATACTTGCTATAATTTCCATTCCTAAATGCTATTTTTATGTTTACTTAAGGAGACTGCATTATATAAATTTATGCCTAGTCTTACTGTTGGCCTGAGATTGATTTCTATTTCTCAATGTCTAACTTGATTGCAAAATCTGCCACAAAGAATTTTGATTGCAAAATCTTTCACAAAGGAAATTGTTGCCACTCTTAAAAATTTTAATTTTCAGGTTGAATTCGCAACATCCGAGCAGGATTTGGGGAGGAGTACGCTTCTTCTTTCAGGCTATGTCCGGGCACACAGTCTTTCTGTTGACCAACTGGTATGGTATGCTTACCATGTGGCCAAGTATGAGATTTATCCAATGTATGCTGATGCTTGTAAAATTGCCACTATTTGTTAGGTTCATGTACCAGGAGCAGGAGATTATCGACTGGATCAAATTGACATTCTTGAAGATCCTTTTCCTCTCAATCAATGCCAGAAGGACAAAGGGGATTCCATGCAATTAGATGATAACTCACAAAGTCAGAAGGTAATGTACATTATAAGGTATAGGAAAAAATTGGTAATTGTCAGTGTTATGCGGGTATGCGTTGCATAGATTTTAGTGATGCCCAATGTGTCCTGAAAGTTTTGGGGACTTAAGAATTGGCGGGGATGTACCCAATTTTTTTTTTGAATTATTTTTCCTATTTCTTTTACTTTAAAAATGGTATTTTTATCAGAAACATTGAATGCTAATCTCAAAAGTACCCTAAAAACATTAAATTCAGTTTAAACGCCTAAATTTTATTGAATAAAGTAAAAATATTTAAATTTAAATTTTAATATATTATTTCAATAGATGTTCCTTTGCTGTCCCCAAAATCTGGGAATTTTTTTTGTCCCGAAAAACTCCGTCCCTCCACCCCCGGCCTATCATCCCTAAGACTTAGGTAACTGTGATAATTGTATACATTAATAGATTATAAAGTATAAAACAAAACTATGTAATTAAGTGTAGCATTATTTGTCAATGCACAATTGTATTGTGTACTTAAACATTCAATCAATTGCAATAGTTAGAAATACTGAATTAATTTAGCTTTTTCATACAAATGCTAGCTCGAGATTTTCTTAGTGCCCAATTTTATTAGTGCATTTTAGTACTTTAATTGTCTACATTATATCTTTGTTTACACAACACCCCCAACTTGCCCACACATATGATAACCTGAGATTTTCGTATTGCCTAATTCTATCATGACATTTTAGTACTTTGATTGTCTGCTTTATATCTTTGTTTACACCACATTTAGTACTTTGATTGTCAATAAAAAATATAGCGACAACTAATCAACCCTTTTGCTTAATGCAAAAGGTCAAGTTGGAATCAGACCAGTTTAATCGTGAAGAAACGTAAGGATAGCTTAAGCGTGGGTAGTTTAAATATAGGTTAATCGTGGACGAATCTAAGATTTCGGAGTAATTTTTGTCTTCTAAACAACAAAAAGAATATACAAAACAACAAAGAAACAAAACAAACAAGCAAGAAAAGTGACATAACAAAACCATTTATCATTAAGTTCAATAAAAAATGAGATCATTTAAGTAATGTGATGATATCATTTATCAATAAGTTTATAAAACAATGAAATCACTTAACAATAGGACCAAATTATTTGTCTAAGAAATATTATCAAACCTTTATCTGCAGAGTGAGGTCTATTAATGAAACAACCTCTTGAAAAGGTGAATCAAACAAGTGATAATTTATTCATGATGTTAGTGTATTTATTGATCACGTAATGCAACTTGCCTCAAAAATTGAAATTAAAACAACTCACACAAAGTATATACACATGAAAAAGTTATTCACAAGGTATGGCACATTTACACAGTCTTTGAGACCAAATGAAAGGTAAATAAATTAATGAGAAACATAATTATAACATAAAGTACAATGACTGTCAAGATAGTATCTGGCAAGAGTTATGATCAAATCAAAATGCCAACATGGCTATCAATCCACAAATATCTCAATATTGGAGCAAAAATGACTTTTCATGGCATGTTCAGGATATGACATCAAAATCTGCAACCAGTTTTAAATGAGATACAAAATAATCAAATAAGATAATCAATAAAATAATATTATAATTGGATATACTCGCTGTATCAGATTTTATACTCAAACCTCAAAACAATGTCATTATAACACCTATAAAATCACTTGTTTAAGAAAATCATTTGTGCAGAAGAAATCTCTTATGAAATAAGCTTCAAAAATGCTTACAATACCCGATCTCCTACAAAAATGTGTCCTCCAAGTCCTTTTATAATTCTCCGTTATGAAAAATCAGTTATAACTGACTTGTTCTCAAGTTTTCAATTAAATTTTATATTATAAACATTATGCTCACAACAAAGTGAAACTCCATTTTAATATAAAATAAGGACTCGGGTATGTTTTTAAAATTAAACAAATGATGACTTTTTAAACACGAGGAAGGAGAAAAGGGGAGACCGACTTAACATTAAAACACACTAAAAAAAATATATCACATAACCATAAGCATTCGATATCATTAAAAACCATATAATACTCTATCATAACCAAGTGCTCATCGAAATATTATCCAAAATATATTCCAATTGTTGAATATCAACCACTATCAAAATGTATGATCAAATCCCATAAAGTCAAGTTGTCAACCAATGAAAAGTATATACCAAAATCCCATGTCCAAACGAGAAAAAATCAGAATTTCATAACATAATAGTGGTACTAATCATCTCTAGTGAGATCCAACAGTGGTACTCCTGTCTTAGTCAATAACTCCACATACTTATACAAACCCACCGGAAGATTGGTGTGTGTGTTGGCTCCAAATTCCTCTTCCACCTCCAATTTTACCCTCTTTAGTGCCCTATTCACCTTAGGGAGTGTTGAAGAGGACCTAACACGCTTAGGGAAGGGATGAGAATCATGAGAACAAGATGGTTGGTTTTGTCCAAGCAACAAAGGTGGATCAACAATTGTCTATGTATTTTGCAAGGGCAAATGCCAGGGGGTAGGATGCAGAGAACTTGGAAGATGAGGGGTTGTGCTCAACATGTGTACAATCAATAATGTCATGAACTGGAGTATTGTGTATACTACGAGATGGATGAATGCGAGGGTATGACTTAATTGCTTGCAACAATTCATGAAGGTAGGGTTCATTGGCATCAAAATGAACTAGCACTCGAGTTTGGCCAGTTTTAATAAAAGGTCTTCTGTCGCGAAGTGTGCTAGGTCCCCTTAGGCCACCCGTAGGTGAATCTCTTTGCAATTGAGAACGTCCTCGGAAATTATTATGTTCCCAAGAATGATGTAAACCAGATCCCCTTGAGGTACCCCATCCATCCCAATCAGACATTGTTGCAATGAATTGAAGAGCTACAAAACTGTCATACTACTTCCTGAAATTAATTCCCAAAGTCCAAATATTCAATAAAATGAAATGTAGACTTAATAATAAAACTTCGATTAAACATCATATAATAATCATTCTCACCAAAGCCGCTATCCATAAAAAATCAAACACTGTGCACATTCTTATTTACCCAATTTAAGCTCATAAGGTATACAATCATAAAATGACCTCCGTGAACACCCCGGTTAGCACACATTTATCATTTTAATAGCATGAGTTAGGCCACACTTTCTCGGAAACAACTTTATATCATCATGCAACTAATATTAGATTGAAACCTGTGAATATAAAAAATTCCATGAATAGAACTGCATAATCTCACAGTTGACAATAGCTTCAAAAAGAAAATTGATTAATTGTTATCCTTTAAAGCTTCCTTTGTTCTATCTCAAAAATAAATCTTTGCATATGCCTTATCAAAACTGGCTCATACGCCATCATAGAAAAGAAAGCATCCCATATTACCGAACATTGATTTCAACTGAAGCTTCTTGAGTGGCTATTAAAACAATATAACCATCTATATCAACTCAAAACCCCTAAAAGGCACAAATTACCATAGGTGGCTGTTAAAGAAACTGGGTTATACCCACAAGATTATTTAAACAAAACTATTATGTAATATCCCCTTGTGGGATATTTTAATTAAATCTAAACTTTATTTATTTCCAATCGAACTTAGAAGGGAAAACCTTCCTAGATCGACCTCAAATAGCCCAATGTTAGCTTCAATACAACCCAAATGGGGTTGGAGTAAGCCAAGGTGGTGGGCTAGATGGATGAGCTAGTTGGAATTTAACCGTTCTTAAACCAAAATTAAATTTCAGCAGTGGAAATAATTATTTTTTCACCAAAAACCATCTGAACTTAAAAAATTAATATCTCACTCAAAACCTAACACTTTTCCATGAAACAAATTGCAAATGAAAGCACATAATTTTAGCTTTCCAACAAGCTAGAGAACACAATTTTTCAATAAGTAGAAGGTATGCAAATCAACCCACGAAATCTTGAACTGTGTAGATGAAACTTGGACAATTCATAACTTGCTCAATATTGCATATTTTCCTTTCAAATAAAATGCAGATGATTCTATAAATTAAGAGATTTCCAAAGAGCTAAAGATCTGAATTTAATGATGACTGAAACCTCTTCAAATCAAACCCCAAAATCTGAAACCCAGTTGCTAGGGTTAGGATAAAATGTATAAATTGTTTCCAGCTCATAAAACCCTTCCAAAACACTCATAATCAGCCCATGCATCTAAAATAATTAACTAATCACAACAGTATAAAGATCTATCAAAACACCTTCAAATTATGATGGAACACACCCCAAACCAAGTCGTTATACCTTTAATAAATTGCAGCATTAAGAGCAGTAACAAAGTACCATAAAAACCACTCAAAAACAATAATGAACTCTAATCATGCAGATTTAATCCCAAACAAATGCGCTAAACCTCCAAGCCAAGTCGCCAATATTAAGATGAATACATCATGCAAAAACAACACAAGAAGACTTATCAAACATCAGATTTACTTCAACTCCAAATAGAACAAGAGAGTCTTCAATATCTTCAACAACGGCTTCCAATGAAGCTTACAATGAAAGAGAGAGAGCTAGGGGATACATCCCATGGGCATACATCCCATTACTCCAAGCATGGAGTGAAATCAATAGATTCATCAACATAACCTTTCCCTCAATGTCAAAACATATATTTATAGATTTCTCCTAGGGTGGAGCGACTCCCTTTTGGAGGGAAAACCATAATTTGAAATTATAAGGCATGCTTATAATTTCCCCTTTTAATTTTAATTTCCCCCTCTAAGTATGACATCCCCTTTCTAAGGGTCTTTATGACATTAAAAGCCACTTTAATATTATTTAATTAATTCCCTTTTATTTTTGTATTTTTGGGAATTAAATTAAATAATAAATTACATTAATTGCTTTATAAATATTCTTTTGTGAGCAATAATACAAATAAGTGGAAAAACCACTTAACATCCATAATTAAACGAGAGCTAATAATTAAATAAATATTGCTTTATAATATCAAATGATAAAAATAACTCTCCAGGAAATATCATTCAATTACTAGCATAGTTTTCCCCTTGCATCATCCCAAAAGCCCACAGGGAAAGATAGGCCAAGGGTCTTCAAAAAAGGTACACTACATATTCAAACTGACCATTATACAAATACCCAGTTCAAAACAATGAGCTCGAAGATTACAAATTTATTTATTTATATTAAATTTTCTTACATGCTCCCAATAGAATGACTATTCCAAAACGATGGCACAAGATTTGTATCCCTCACAAAAAAAAAAACAAAGCTCAACATAGCTTCATCACTCTGCATTCAAAACAACCGCCACATAATGCTCATTTCAACACAAATGCACCTAACCCATTTTGACATTCATTAACTCAAACGTTCCTTAGGTGGGTCGACAAGAAAACAAAAATGAAAACATCGGCTCCTACACCTCCATGTACGAAGAAAACTACCAATTTCAATGAAAACACGCTACCAAAATAAACCCACAAATCCACAAAAGTTCGCAATGTAATATGCAGTCAATATGACTGATATTACAATTCAAAACTATCAATGCGTGCATTGAAAACAACGAAATTAAGGAACCCTCTTCATTGTTTAACTCAAATAACACATACCTGGAGCTATATTGCCGAACTTTGTTGGAAAGCCCACCTCACAGTTGCCACGACCAAGCTTTCAAAGCAAGAAAACAAAGAAAAACGGTATGTAACCATAAGCCCAAGACCCAAATTTGCATATTTCGAAGCAATTGGTGATGGGAGTTAATGCTAGCATGTCTTCATTTATTGCCATTATGCGAAACATTCAAAGCAACTGTTAGGGTAACCAATAATATAACCAACATAACTTCATGCAATATGCCAATAACCATTACCTAAAACTTGTTTATTATTCTGTAATATAAACATGAACCTAACCCAAAGTGGTATCTTTCAATGCACTCGATGATCAACCAATACAAACACTACTCCAACTTTAACCAATCTCCCTCATACGCATGTACCAAACTTATAACGAAATGCGAAGAGATATAATTAAAATCTACATAAAGGATAAAAAAGAATCCTTATGCAGAAATCCAAAATTCAACACTATATTCCTTTCACCACTTTGATAAACTTATTTCGAAAATGGAAAGAACAAATACAACATCACCCAAACCTAAAAACCAAAAATCATGAGTGCAAAACGAGACTTAATCGTCATGTTGAAAGCAATGCATCTATCTTGATGATCAAAACACTTCATATATCCTTTATAATTAAAATCTACATAAAGGATCAAAAAGAATCCTTACGTAGAAATCCAAAATTCAACACTATATTCCTTTCACCACTTTGATAAACTTATTTCAAAAATGGAAAGAACAAATACACCATCACCCAAACCTGAAAACCAAAAATCATGAGTGCAAAACGAGACTTAATCGTCATGTTGAAAGCAATGCATCTATCTTGATGATCAAAACACTTCATATATCCTTTATAAAAACAATCTGCCGATAGAGTATACGAATGCAATGAAACGACTTTAAATGTCATATAAGTTAAATAATGCATTAAAATGTCAAGTGGCCCCCGCCCGACTTATTATGAAGAAATGTAGACAAAAAGGGGGGGTTTTAGATGACTTTCTCGAAAATGGGGGTACGTCAAATTTTGTCAATAACACTTGCGACCATGTTGGTTGACTTGTTGTAAAAGGAGTTAGATTGCATCAAAAGATGACAAAATTAAAGCTCAAGAGTGCAATTCACGTACATTGTTTCTTGAGTCAATCTGTGCGGACCCCATAAGTAATTCAAATTGAAATGGGATGAATGTTTGGCTGATTATGTATGAAGAATGGATGTAAGAAGATTGGGAAGTGAGGGCTGGACAAGATCAATTACAAAGTGCAGCCTTCATTGTTTTCAAAATCAAGTACAACTCCTTACATTAAGTATATCAACTTAACATATATTTACGAAATCAAAGAAAATTATTTGGTTAGGGTTTGGCATTGGCTTTTTACCATCAAATGGAGAGCCTCCACAAACATTTCATAGGAGAGCAACAAACTGTTTAGGACAAGTGCCACCGAGTTGTCATCGTCTACCTTTTTATTGATGGAGGATGGGTCTATCATCCTTGCTGAAAACAACAAAAAATTCAGGTATGAAGCTTGACTCTTCTATGAAGCCATGTACTTGTTATTTAGACTTGTCCATAACACACTAGCCTCAGCGGTGTTCTAGGCTTTAAAGTATCAAATCATTTGACACTGACAACTTTAACAACAACAAGGCCTCCTTATGATGCTTGTCATAATCCAATCTGCAACACGCCTGCTTGCAGTGCGAAGGATTATTCCATCGCAGTCCCGATATTCTGCGATTGGCAGAATCTTGTGAATCCAAGCATTGTAGTTCTGACTAGACAATTTTTGCATCTTTGACAGAACACGATTTTGAATATTAGCCATCTTTCACACAATATTTGATTTTTTGGACCCGAAAATCCATTCAATAGAAGAAAGTAGAATCTAAAATCTGAATACTTGAATGTTGATCCGGACAATGATGCAACAAATGAAAACATATTCTATATTTTGACTTCTGGCTTAAAAATGAATGCAAAGTTTGCTTACAGTTTTGGTTGCAAAATTCAATTAAAAAATGAATGCGTGTTATGTGTGTAAGTTTTATTAGCTCTCTATGTTTATGGATTTGCAGCGGATTTTAGTGCCCTAAACACTCGACTGTAACTCGTGTTCCTTTTTGCATTGCAGTTTACTGATTTCCTGTGCCCTTGAAATAATTTGCTTTGCCCTCAGAAAATGTAGATTACGAATTCCCCTTGTCTATGTCTGATTGTGTCCAGTTCTTGAAATCAATGGATCTGGTCTTCAAACACTTCTGCATTTTTTCTGTACAGCACACGTAAAATACAGATCTAGGGCATATTACAAATTCTCCTAGTCTATGTCTGATTGCGTCCACCTCTTAACATCAGTGGATCTGGTCTTTGAACACCTCTTTTTTTCCTTTATGGCTCACAAAAAAAAAGACTTGTGCCCTAGATTTGGTCCAAATGAATCTGACTTCATAGAAATTGTACCCAAATTTTAGAGACTGGTCTCCTGTGCAAAACTCCCTCAAATTTACTTTCAAAATTCTTCTGTATAGCAAAATTTTAGCAACTCACGTGCCCTAGGCACAAATAAATGATGATTTTCGCCTCGTTTCAAATCAGAAACAAATATAAAGTTTTTTTGTGCCCTTTTCTTTGTAAAAATTATGGAAAATTGCACAAATTTGTGCTCTCTCATCTGAAAAAATGGAAGAAAATTGCACAAATTTTTGCCTTCGTGTTTTGTGCAACTTTTGTAAAAATTGACCGAAAAATACACAAGTTTCTACTCTAAAAAATGTGTTAAAACCCGTTTGTTTCTTTAAATCTTTGTCTGTAATAACGAAGACAGATAACCATGTGATCTTACACGCGAATGGCGTTCTTTTGGTCATAAAAACTCTTGATGTGCCCTCAAAATAGTGTTATGTGGGGGCGTGCACCCCCCATCTCCAAGCCGTTCCGGACATCCGGGACATTCTGGGTGCTTCTGGGAAGGGACAAAATGCCCCCCCATGTTCTAGAGAAATTGAAAAATAGAGGAATGGTCTGCGGATTTTCCCAGAACGTTTTGAATGCTTTGGATATTAGGGGATGTCGTGATGTTCTTGTGACAGTCCAGCAATATTTTGGGGACATCATGGTGTCCCTTGCGGCCTGCAGCTTTTTAACATAAAAAAAAAACACTTTGAAAATCTAAAGCACCTACACTACATCCCTAACCCTGAAACACATCAAAAAACTTATAAAAAGCACAACCCACTCTCATTCGAGGCATATGGAGAAAGATCAAGAGCAGTAGGGATCGGTTGGGATCCTCATAGAAGATGTAGATGATGCTGATAGTTCTTCTGAGGTGCAGTTTGTGAGTATTCAGTTTCCTTCAGAGGAGGTCTATGATTATTGAGTTGTAGACTATGTTCTTGACTTTAGTTTTTGTCATTTTGGTTTTGACACGTACCCTTTTTCATATTGTTGACGTACCATTGTATCACTATCAATGTATTTCGATTCTATGTTTATGCCAATGACTCAATATAAAATATGAATAATATATATCTCATTTTGACTTGTGTGATGAATAATTGGATTAATGGTTTCAGCCTTCAAGTTTTCAACTTTAAGTCTTAGTTTATATATATATTTATAATTTTTTTTAGCCATCCCCAATATTTGGGAATTTTTTTGCTGTCCTGGAAATCCCGTCTCACTGTTCTGTCTCACTGTTCTGTCATCCTGGAGTAATCAACTCACTTATAACAACTTTTGTTTTAACTGCAACTATAAAAATTGCAATTTGGCGACTGGTAAATTTCTGGATTGTGTGTTTCAATTAGGTTTCAACTGTATTTAGACCTTTTTATGTGCCCTAGCAGCAAGTTCCATGAACTGTGACCCCTCGCTTCTTTGACCTCTTATTCTCCATGTCATCCATACCTCCAGTGGCTTCCACAGACTCCAAACTTGTCTTCTTTCCCAGTCTTTACCTTGTTCTAGGCTTCCTCGAATTCCAAACTTATCAAACACCAACATCTCTGATACCAATGTCAGAAGATGCAAACTCCAAAAGAATTAAGAGAAAGGCACATGGCACATTTGAGTCGTGTGTGGTGCTTTTATTTATTATGCTGAAAGACTAATATAGTTAGGGAAGTTCTTAACTAAACATTAGTTAGTTGATAACTAACAGTTTATTATACATAAACTCATAGACTAGAATAGGATATGTTCATCACGATGAATTCAGCAATGAGTGGAATATGTCAAATCCAATTAAGAAACCTACTTCTGTTTTATGGATTTATAATGGCCTGGACATTCCTCAAAGGCTATGTATAGATTAAATAAACTTCTGAGTGAGGATTCTTCATTTTCTTCTTTTTCAAAGTTTCATCGATTTATATGGTTTTGTTGTGTTATCATTCATCCTGATAACCATACCCACTTCCTGGCAACCTAGATCATAATAATACTTTAGTGGAACTGAATGAACAACTATTAAATTTGGCACTTAGTTCTCTAACGATGTACCATATTTTGTTTTTCCAGCACTAGAAGAAGTGCCTTTTGTGTAGAAATAACTATAATTTTTCAATTTGGGATCCCTCGTTTCTCTTAACCTTTCTTTGCATCATAAAAAAATGACTATGTATCCTATTCTGGTTACATTTATAAAATGACACAATGTCTGCAGAAAGGACGGGTTATGTCAATTCAGCTGTCAAATTTCGTAATTGTGAACTACATCAGATAAGAGAGGCCACAATCAAGCTGTACACCAATTGTAATAATTTGATTTAACCTTTACGACAATGTATTTGGTTAGTCTAGCACCTGGCCAGGCAATAAATTGACAATAATTCATGTTAGATAATTCTGAACTTGTTTAGGAAGCTTATATGAGGACAGATATTGTTGACGAGGAAGTTTGCCATTTCATTGATGCATCAGGATTTTTTTTCTTACTGGATAGTGTAACCAATGAAGGTTCTACTGTTTATAACTTTATTCTAATCATGTGTCTTAGACTCGCTTTATTTCATTCATTGGCAACATTCTTGCCATCTGGCTGTAAATTATCGTATCTTAGATCAGTGGTGGTATGAACACGAGTTGCCATTTTTACATACTATATTGATACACTTCTTTGTAAATATCTAATTGTGCACCAATTTTCTGTGCAGGTTATTCGATCCTTGCTGCCAAACACTTTAGAGCAGGAACTCATAGTTGTCGAGAATGTTCCAGATCCTCTTGCAGGTGAACAGGTTTGAATTTTTCTCTGCTTCCTCTCAGAAATTCTGGAACCTATGTTCCCATATCTCTCAAAGATGTTTTCTCTATGTTAGATATCATGTGTGTTTGTTATGGTGCCAATTCCAGCAATGTACGGTATGAGTGAGTATTATTCAAAATAATTGGAAGGCATTTGGTACTAATGCTATGTTTCTTGGGAAAATTATGGATCACTAGAAATCCATACGTTTTACTAGTTGGAAATCATGTGTTAAATGTGGTCTGATGCTTTTACTCTTTAATATGCTTTTTGAACTTTTACAACATTGTTCTGGTCTGATGCTTTTACTCTTTAAAAAGAATAGCAGGATGACCCCGGTTAAAAGAATTGCTTTCTTGTCTAGTAGTAATTGACCACTTCCTCAAATTAAGTGATATTTTGGTTTATAGTTGCATATGGGATTGACTGAGTGAATAGCTCATGTTCCTCCACACTCGAATCATTTATATGATTCTTGTGCGCACCCAAATTAATGAAGTTCTTATATGCTTCATTCTATCGAGATGATATAGAGATTCCTTAGCTTTCCTGATCTGATGTACTTAGGAAACTTCAATCCCATACATAAACTTAGTATAAGAAAATATTTTTGATATAATAGTAGAATCTTTCTTATAGCTGATGGGTAGTTCTTGAATCCCTTGAACAGTAAGCATTACTATGCACAATTCGCTCACCCGTGGGAACTAGTTCTTGTTTATTCTTTTATGTCGATTTCTTGACATCAGCACAAGTCCCTGTCCATTCTTGCTGATTTGTAAAGTATTTGAGATTGAGGAATAATAAACGTATCATAGTGCAGATGAACATTTCTTGTCTCGGTTTACCATTGCAAGTAGTTACAAACTTACAATTATGATCCAAAATTGAAGAATGTTATACTATGCACTCAAGAATGTGGGTTACCATTGCAAGTAGCTACAATTATGATTCAAAATTGAGTAATGCTATGCACGTGAGAATGTATAAAATTTCACAAATAATGGAAGCCACACATGTATATGCTACCCCTCTAAGTAAAAGAGACAAGAAGGTGCCTTATACCAAGACTACAATGGAAGTTGTCTTGGAGTGATGCTTTGCGCTCAGGTCAGATCAGTAAAAGTGGACCTTTAGATCTGATGGTCAGTCGTCCCAATAGCCTTTTACCCACTATTTCAGGCAAGCTTTCCTTCTTTTAGTTGTGATTCTGTTTTGTCTGAACCCATTTGTATACCGACCAAATGATCCACCTCATATTTAAGGAAAGGACGTGGCCACCTCTTCGAGAAACCCATTCATTATCTTTCAAAGCGGCTGTCTCACAAGAATCCACCAGCAAGATCACCAAGGAGAAGCTTCTCAAATACCTACATCATGTCCTAACAGCAACGAATTGGCCTAATTTTCCCACTAGAGACCAATGGCTGCTATCGGAAAATGGATTCCCCACCCAAGCTACACTTATCCATGGAGGAGATGGAACACAAGATAAGGATGTTTAAGGAGAAAGCACTCGTATACTGCTTCACAGGAGCCTGTCCTGGTCCGAATACATGTAGGATTTGGGTCCTGGACGATTCTCGTGATGCTAAAAGTATACTTGATGGCTATTTTCTTGTCAAAATATGAGGACGCACCTGTCCAAGGTGGGTAATACTAATAGTTCTTGAAAAAATCAGGTTAATAAACTCATAAAGAATCTCCCAAGTACAGTTCTAGTTAAGGTCCAATTGCCATTTCTCTTTAAGAAAATACTGGTAAGAGTCTTCCTTGCAATGTATTGGTAACACCGCAGGAGAATACATCACATACTCTAAGCTCACATTGTAGCCTGGAATTCTCTCTCTATTCTCTCTTGTGCACGTGTCACAGGATTAGGAAAATTAAAATTCTGTCCGATAGCAACCCAGCCCACAACTATTCATTTTAATATATCTGACCACTGAAGCAAGTACTCTCTCTCAATAGCATCAAACCACCAGAAGATATTCTTTACAAAATGCAAAAGGAGGAAAGTTAGAACACTGGAAAAAAGTATATAAGAGCCACTCTAACATACCAATTCCAATTTCACCTCTTCTTATATTATGATTCTTTCAAAGACCTCTTTCTTAAATCATCTAAATCTCACATAATCCATCATCATTCTCTTTTCAGAATTAACTAGCCAAAGGAAGGGTGGGAGAGTCAAGTAATAAAACACATACATTTCTTCAAGAGCTCAGTCTACTGCTTTTCTATATTCAGCCAATCTCAGTGAGCCAACAATGATTCCAAAACGAAATGAATTCTGGAACAGAGAGGGGAGATCAATGGAAAACTCAAAGCAACCATGCCCATGCCTCACCCCTCCGCAAAACACTATCACAGAGAGTACCCCCCAGGAAATAAAATTCAAATTGGAGAGCTATAACACACACACATGCACGCTTGCATGCACACACGGAGACAGACACTAAGACACAAACACAAACACGAAGACAGACACAGATACATGTACAGATGGACACGGCCACAGGCACAGGAATGAAAGGTCTTCTGGATAATGTTTGTATCCATCAGGTTGAAAGGTCTTCTAGAGAGTGTTAGTATCCATCAAGTCTTAAGAATGAAAGGTGTTTTGGAGTCTTAGTACCCATCGAGTCGAAAGGTCTTCTAGAGAGTGTTAGTATCAGTCAAATCTTCAGCCATGTCCACTTTACCTCATTAGACAAGTATCCCAAAAATATAGGTTACCGATCTTTAGGAAAGTTCTCTCATTCTTTAAAAATTACATAATCATGAAACTAGCTTAAAAATTCCTACTTATCCAGATCATGGTTTTATTACCCAATATATATTTCAATATATTTAAAAAATGGATATAAACTTCTAAAGGTGCGACATATTTCTGTTAGAATCAATTTTCATTGCTATTGTTTTGTGCTTTGGTTTTTGGTTTTTTCTATGAATTTCTTTATGCTGGCTTTCCTTCAAGCAGACATGGCCAACAAAAGAAGAGTTAGCTGAAGCTGATAAAAATTCCGGGCAAAAAAAGTTGAAGAAGAGGGCTCTTCCACGAGGGATGTCTGATTATCAGGTCAGACTTTTTCACCCTAGATGACATTCCTATCCTGGAAATTTTATGATCCATTGAACGATATTATATGCGGCTTAGGGAAAGATTCCAATATAATTCCTAGACTCATGGGTGTGCAGGCTGCATGGATAGTGGATGAAACTGATGATGAAAAACGACACTGATGATGGAAGTGAGCCTGAGGACGATATGGAGCTGGACAGACGGGAACGGAAGGACAATTGTCCGGAAGAAACCAACAAGTTTGAAGAAGCTTCTGTTGCAGGAGACCATGCATCTGTGTCATTTAGTTTAAGAGATTATGACGAAGAGACACAAACTGATTTTATGGCCGTAAGCGAAGTTGCTTCGTTGATTTGATTTTTTCAGTGCCCATGTTAACAGTTCATCTATTAACCTTTGAAATGAATGTTTTTAAAATAAACTTATAACAAGTAACACAATCTTTGAACTTTATGATATGCAGTACATTTACATCATGTTTTGCAGGACGATGATAACTTTACCCAGGAGGAGATGCAAGCTGAAATTGAAAGGCTGAAGGAAGCGCATGCACGGGATGAAGGTAAAGCATATCATTATAGGCCTTACCAGAATCTCTGAACTTTATTTTTCTTTTCTACTCGAGGCTTTATTGTCAATTAACGCTTTGTTTCAAATACAAAGATGCATACACAAAGAAGGAAACCGTACGGAATTCTATTGTAAACGATATTGTCTTTATTTCATCTTTAATAATTTGTTGCTTTATATTCCCTCTTTTTTTTATATGCATTCTAATATATTATTTAATCATTTCAAATCAGCATTATATTGCCAAATACGCAAAGAAAGTTTGTACTTATAGTACTTCTCTACAATTTCACCTAGTATTTTTCCCGATTTAAGTTGTATCTTTGAATTCCTAAGTTTGATGACCTTAACATTTTTATGCATATTGTTTTATACAGACACAGATGTATGTGTGTAACTCATTCCCTATATATGCTTGTAAAGTAAGGCCATAAATATGACCCGATAAAGTTGCATTTTTTTGTAAAAATATTCCTGCTTCAGCTGTTTGAAAGGTTTGCAAGCCCCAAAAATCAAGCGAAGGTTACACATCACAGAGTACCTCAATCATAGCAGCATTTACATATATAAAATGCCATTTTGTGTCACTGCACATGATTTGGCACAGGCTCAACATGTGAGTGAGAGTGAGAGAGATGGAAAGAAGGGAGGAGATAGAGACAGATGACATAGCTTTTCCATGCTTCATCTGTTTGAAAAGTTTGCAAGCCCCAAAAATCAGGCCAAGGCTACACAAATGACCCACCATTTTGTGTCATTACACATGATCTGGCACGGGCTCATATTTTTGTGTTTGTATGTGTGTGAGAGTGAGAGAGGGAAAGGAGGGAGTAGATAGAGCTAGATGGCATAGCTTTTCCATGTTTTCTAAATTGTTTGATGATTGATCGGTATATACAAACATTTTCTGCATTTCAGGTAACTTCCAGATCACTATGAATATTTCTCGAAACAAAAACGTGAGATTGGATAAACTGCTTTGGTAGTATTTGTGTGGGAATTAACTGTACTTGATGAGTATATAAATTCTGGGGCCTTGTCATGTGCTGGTGTGAGTTAACAGGCTAGCATTTCTTAACAAATGTGGCCTTTAGGTTCAACGTATTGAATAGTATCGGAAAAATCAGAGGATGCAGTGGGTGACACAGGAACTAAAGGAAACTTTAGCAAGACAAATTTTTTGAAGGACCGGACAAACTAAGAATGATTTCAGGGATGAGTGATGAGATGAATTTTAACATTCTTTGGTCTATGAGATCCATTGAATGAAAGTCTATTTACATGTTTTAGAAAATTGTATCAATGAGAGTCTAATTTGAAGGTAAAAGTTTCAAGCTTTGTTTGGTTGTTCTGATTCAAGGTTTATTTCTAGGTTATAATTGCAAATATTTGTGTCAATGTGCCTAATATCGTTATATAGCACCTTCCGTATACTTCATTTAAGTTAAACATGCTGTATAGGTTCTTTGTTCCCAAGGTGTTGTTGGGTCGGTCCATCTACTGGCTTTACTGTGTCACTTGTTTTGGTTCTTAGCTTTGCAATCATGGTTTTCTTCTTGAGAGTGGTTACTTTGTGTGGTTATGTGGTTTTCCCAGTGATTTGACTTTTTATTTCTTTTTACGACCCCTTTCTTAGGTAGAGATGGGTTAAACACGATATTGAGCAATTAAGGGAATTGTATGATATCCTTCTTGGGTAAGCTATGTCCGTATATTGCTTAACGTCTATGTAGCCAGGAAACGCCTAAGGGGCCCACGTTTCTGCCTGGAAACGTTTCGGAAACGCGAAACGGGTACGAAACGTGTTCGAAACGTTTCCCAAATTTTTTTTTTTTTTTTAAATTTTTTTTTGTTGTTTTTATAAATTTTTTTTTTAAAAAAAACGTCTAACTTATCTAGATTATTATCATGTATATGTGAATCATTGAAATTGTAAGTATGTTGAATGATGAGTTATGACTCTTTAGAAGTTCAAATTTCAATGAATACAAAATATTTTGAGTGCTTTATCAATTATCTCGTATGGTCTACAAATTTACAATTATAAAATGAGTATTATGCATATATGTATATATATTTTATTTTTTTAATAATATATTGTACGGACGTTTCCATCGACGTTTCGTATCCAAGGTTTTTTTGAAAATTGCCGTTTCCGCGTTTCGTACCCGTTTCCGTTTCCGTTTCCGTTTCCTGGCAACATAGCTTAACGTGTTAAGCAAAGTTGCATGGATACAAATATGACTAGTATTTGATGCCCCGTGATATGGGTACGACATAATATATAACAATCTAGATTATAAATTAAAAATATATTAATACTAATGGTCAATTTTAAATTTTAAACAAACTTATATATTAGATAAAAATTACACTCAAATTACACACTCCAAACCCAATGGAAGGTAGGAAGTTAGTTATTAAATGGATTAAAAAATTGTAGGTTGTATATGCCAGCTGAAAATAGACAAAATAAACGAAAAAGAAGTAGAGTAGGCCAAAACGAACAGATCTAAAGAATTGCATGTTCATCAGAGTTAGTGTCTCTCCTCCATGTCCTCAATTGTTGCTGCTAAAATGCATAATATAAGATCATTTGCAGTTTTTAGCATCTTTTTAGCCTTTTGAAGGGTTTTTTTGTTTATTTTTTTAACTTTTAAATCAAATATGACTATAGTTGCCCTACTGACGGTATCCAAATGTATTTGATACAACACAATTATGGGTTCTTATCTAGATATGGTTGGGTATGGTATTTGTGCCGTATCCGAGATATGCTGGAGCCGTATCCATATCTAGTACATAGATACACATGCCCTAGCAGTAGGGGCGGCCTATCTGGCAACATTGGTGTTAAGGCTTTCTTATAGCAGGTAGCATACCTGTTTTTGCATGAAGAGACTAGGGTAGGTTGTGTTGCAAAGTTAGGAACGATATTTTGTTATTGGCTTTTCTCAATTTTGTTCCATGTTTTCCAAGATATGCTTATACTCTACACTTTGTAGTCATAGTGTATGACCAATGTTACTAGGCTATAAAGTCGTTCTTTCTTTTATGTCTATTATAGAGCTTAACATTCTTATAGTTGTTTTTAAAACCACAATAGACTTTTCGATCTTAAAAACTGCAGTCAATACCATTGTTCCACGGGAACGTGTTCTCCCCCCCCCCCCCCGAAACTGCCGTCTTGGAGACTCGGGACATCTTCGAGACTTGGGGATGCTAGGGAGACGTCCCCCCCGCTGTCCTGCCACTGCCACCCAGCTACACAGGGACATCATTGAAACGTTTCCCTCAAAGAGAGGACGTTTTTGAGATGTCCCCAATCTTTGGGGACGTCTCTGAGACTTCTAGAAGTCTCTTGACCCGTCTTGAAGACTCCCAGACATTCCTTGTGGAATAAGCTGCCATACAAACTTTTTAAAATAAAAAAATCAATTCGTTTTAAAAAATTAGGCCTCTAACCCGAACCCTTATACTTAGTGGGCTCCACCCACCCCTTAAACAATCCAATAAAACTATAAATACGAGTTACACCCCTTGCTCCAAATCATAATAAAAAATTCAAAGAAAGAGTGAAAGCATTAGTAAGTAGTGGGGCCCATCCACCCCCAAAGCACTCCAAAAAAACTATAAATAAGATGTTATAGCCTCACTCTAAATCACATTAAAAGATTCAAAGAAAGAGTGAAAGCATTAACAAGCTAGAGTGAAAGCATAACAAGCAAGAGTGAGAGGGCGAGAGGCATTAACAAGCAAGAGTGAGAGCATTAGCAAGGAAGAGGGACAACATTAGCAACAAGTTACAACAAGAGTTAGAGCAAGTGCCAAGTCTTCATTGCTCAACCATTCAAGTATCAAGTTTTCAACACGTTCATCAAGATTTTAAGGTAAGCCATGACCCATGGCCCTTTATAGGTGTTTTTTAAGTTCAATTTAGAACCATAAATTGTTAAAAAATTAATTAAAATGGTGATTTTAGGGTTGTGGAACTGCTATTTTTTGAAAATAATAGTAACACAACCCTAAAATCAACATTTAAGTGTTTCCAACTTTCTGTTTAACGCATTTATAAGCAGCAATAAGTTTAAAGTTTTAAAATTTAAACTGTATTTTCATTATTTAATAATTTAGTTTTACTATTTTAAAATTTAAAATTTATTTATTCAATTATTTTGAAATATTTTATAATACTAGTCAAATTAGGGATTTCAACTTTTGTGTATCATTTGCTTTTAGGCATCTTGCGTCCTAAAGGAAGAAAAACAAAAGTGAAATTCTTGTCTTGAGCCATTGCAAAATTATTATTACTAAAATAATAAATTTAATTTTAAACATTAAATTTTATTGCTTCCAATCACACCATGAGTTCTTCTCACATCATGAGTGATGAAGAGGGAGAGCAAGAGCCTATGGGGGTTGAGTATGAGACTCCGAGTACAAATGTGAGGGGGTTTGAGGGAAGTAGTTCTATTGCGAGTGCAACTAGACACTTTAGTAGCCCTTCCAAGTTATTGGAACCTTTTGCCAAGGATCCTTTTGATAAGAGCTCCCTGCTAAATCAATTTACAACGAAACTACAAGCAACACCTAAGGCAACAAGGGGCACTAGGACGTGGTAGTGTTATTTTTGTCAAGTTGAATTTTAAGGCACACCTCCTTCACATTTGAGGCAATCTTCAGCTAGGCAATATTCAAAAAACAATTTAAATGTAATCTCTTGCTTCTTGCATCTCAAAGCATGGTTTAGGATAATTGGTTATCACTAACTTCATCAAATCCTTTGGTCGAGTTCAAACCTTTTAAGTTGTATGTGTCAAAACTCATTTTTTTGACAAAGGTCAAATTAAATGTAGGAAAATCAGTACCCATCATCACAATTGTTGCCATATATTTCGTCCGATAATATATTGGTGCAAAAGTCACTTTCTAAAGACTAGACTCAAACAACTTTCTAATGAGTATAAATAGTAAGGGTAGATGTTGATCTCATATATGTTAATCCTCGTAAAATAGACAATTTTTTATAATTGCATTAGTGAGGGATATATCTAGACAAAAACTAGTGGAAAACTTGTTTTTGGCATAACTTTTGCATTCGATGTTCGAATTTGGCATATGACCACTTGTTTTCATAGAAAGCGAATTTTGAGAGCATTTACTCAAACATTTTTTGGATATTGGCTCTTGCAAGACAATCAAGATTTCAACCTCATTGGTATTATTTAACAATGTGCATGTCTAAATCCTCGTTCAATTGTGAACTATGGCATGAAATTTGTCCACTATTTCTTTTTTTGTTGTTGTAAGATTATCTATATCCGTGTCCACCCTGCTCGCTTCTCCTGTTCGCGTCTAACTGTTCCCCCCTTGATTTTCATCTACCATGACTGCTTGCATCTACCATGACTTTCCTACTTGCTCGCATCTATCATGACTGCCTTGCTTGCCTGCGTTTACCATGTTTCTGTTCACCTTGACTACCCAGCTTGCTCGCGTCTTCCATATCCGTGTCCACCCTGCTCCCTTCTCCTGTTCGCGTCTAACTATTCCCCCCTCGATTTTCATCTGCATGTCCTCCAATTCATACATATCACTGTCGCGAGCTCGTTTCGAGAGCCATCTGCAATTCATGACTTATCTCACAAAGAATTCTTGACCATTTTCGCAAGGAAATTTAATCGTGGTGGTGTGTTGTTCCCTCTTCCTTGCCTCAAACTTGCCTCTGAACTTCCCACACTTATCCCTCCAACAACACAACCTACTGCTAATCCTTCCCTTGCATTATCGTGGGGGTTTCCTCTTTTGTTCGTGGCCCTCACGTCTTTTCCCCCTGTTGTTTCCCCTCCCGTGACCAGTAACTTTCCTACACTAGTGTCTTCCTCTTGCCCAGTCGTGTGAATTCAAGCCAGTCGTTTTCATGAATGCAAGCCATTCTACCCTGTTGTTCACGTTTGGTTTGGAGCCTGGATTTGATTTTTGGGTTTGTATCGATCTAGGTCTAGTGGTGCTCATGTTGGTTCGAATCGTGGACGCTATATATCTCCCACAACCAAGCTTCTTATGCATAGGTACTCAGGCAATAATACGAACAATTTGGGGGGTTCCCTCAGCTCTCCCCTTGTTTTGACACCATTACAAGCAGTTCATCCTTCACTGATGTCTCCTTCCACTTCTACTGTAGCAGTAACCCCTTCCACTGGGAAGAACGAACAATGGCTGCAAGATGGCTGCTTACCCAACATCATAACAGAATTACTGCACATGCTTGAGATAGTGGAATCATCTCATAGAATGTTACGAACAAAGGTCTTTGAATTGACATCCCGAATGGAAAAAGCTGAAGTGGATAACATCCCTCTACGCAGGCAACTTAGAGATATCACGACCCTGGCCATTCCTACAATTACTAATGACCAATTACATGCAGAAATTTCAGATTTGAAGCACAAACAGGAAGAGATTCAAACCCAACATGAAAATTTCAAGAAACAATCGGATTCATGGGCACAAATAGTGAAAGGTAAGGACCAAAGTTCTCCAATTATAGTTGTAGAGGAAGTTGTACAAGCAAAACTTGTGGAAGAAAGAAACAAACGTGTAAGAGAGCTTAATCTCAATGTAAGAGGACTGCCCACACCCCCTTCTTCTGATCCTTTAGCCATCGCTTCATATTTCATCAAAAGCAAGTTGAGGCTATCGGAGGTGCAAATTGATAGAGCATGGCATGGTCTTGATTCTTCCCGCTTCCTTCACTTCAAATCAGCAGAAGACATGCTTTGGGCTCTTAGGGCTAAGCGGAGACTATTCTTACTCCAGGATAAGATCTTCCTCGATGAAGATCTCACTAGAGCCCAGGTGGCAGAATTCAAATAGTCCCAGGAGATAGTCATGACAGACAAGAAGGTAGGTAAATGGGCGGTGATTTGGAACCTAAGAACTGTGATTTGTGACACTTTCCCTCATGGCTGGGCTCCCGGGTCCAAATGACAGTCCCATTGAGAGAGGCGTCGTAACAGGGGCATTTCCATTTCATGTTGGAATGGAAATGGGTCTTACCGGTCCTCACGTGGTCTCCTATAGGACTCTTTGGGTCACTCAGATCTCCTTTTTGTAACGAAAACTCATGAGAGCCCCGTTCGTCCTCTCCCGAACATTAGAGGGTACTACTTGCTCTCTATTTGCAATCAAGCTACTAGGAGCTCTGGTGGAGTTAGAGGTTCTGGTGGGATCGCTTGTTTGGTTAGGGACACTCTTTAGGGAAGGATTTCTATGGCTGCCGAGGACGAGTTTGCCAGTTTTCTTTGGATCAAGGTAAGGCGGACCCCTCACCTCACCTGGGACATTTATATTGTAGTTTGTTACTTCCCTCATGTCTCTTCTGCTTTTGCCTTTGAGAATGGCCTAGATGGGAACCCCTACTTTGACGTTTCTATTGACATCTCTCAGTTCTCTGCAGTTGGTGAGGTCATTCTTTTGGGTGATTTCAACGCTTGAACTAAAAACTCCCAAGTTACCTTGCATGACAGGACTGATGATGCTCTTTGTACTTCAGAGGTGGACCTAGGTTCAGTTGGTCTTCAGAGCGAGTTTGATGATGTGGGAGGGCCCTTGACGGCATATGGCTGACACCTTTTACAGATGGGGGAGTCTCATGACTTACTGATCCTTAATGACATAGCTTGTTTCCCGGATTCCTAGTTCTTCACTTGCAGACCTCACTGTGGTGGCGCTAGTGTGGTTGATTACGTCATGACTACCCTTGACCTTCTTCCCTTTATTCACCACTTCTCCATTTCCCCCATTCCCCTTGCTGACCATGCGACCCTCTCCTTCTCCTTGGAAACTACTCCCCCCAAAGCCCCTAACCCCCCCACTGCCCTCCATGTACCACTCTGAGACTTGATGTGGGCGACCCCATAACTTTCTCCTTTCATCTCTGTGAGCTTCTCCCTCCCTTGTCCCATTTCACTATGTTCCCTACTGACAGGATGTATAACCTTCTTGACACTGCTATCCACAAAGCAGCTTCGCTTTCCTACTCCCATTCTACCTCCAGCCCCCTTAGTATAAGGACCTGTCCCATGAACCAATGGTATAACGACTGCAAAACACTTCACCGCCAGCTCCGCATGGCCTTTATCCATGATCTCCCATCCTTCCCCTCCCTTAAAATTGGCTATTGTCATCTCCTTCGTCACAAGAAGCGTACCTTGATTGCCCATAGGAGAAGGGACCTCCGCACCTCACTCTTGCACTCCCCCAAATGCTTTTGGTGTCCCATCATTCCCCGACGCTCACCCTCACCCTTTGATGTCCCCAGATTTCATCCTGAAATTTGTGACTACTTTATCCGAAAAAATTTCGTACTTTTAAAATAATGGATTGTTTTATGTTTTTATTGCCAAAAAGTTCTTGTATTGTGTCAAGATATTCCCAAAGAACCATATTAGCCATTTTCGCCAAATACCCAGATGCCCAAAATTGTTATATTCTGTTGTCGGGATTTGTCTGCGGGAAATTTGTATTTAATTATTTTGAGTCCCGTTTGAGGCAATTTGCGCTCCGATTTAGCCCTGTTGTGATTGAACATATCATTATTCCTATATACCAGAAGGGTTTTAACTAGGAATAAGTTTTAGGCTTTATTTGTGACTTTTGACAACTTTGTGTTTTTGTGTTTTCCCGTTTCGTTTTCTGTGAAATTTCTCTAGATCAATTCCTTTGCCGGTTTGGCCTGATTATTAGTTGGAGTAACTGGGGATCATATACGCATGTTATGCCAGAAGGAAGTTGCCATCGGAGGTCCGGTTCACTGAGAAAACATGAAGTCGCGCACCAAAAAGCCTTTTCTGGTCTGGCCGCATTTTTGGAAAACAAAGAATCAGAGTGGATAATGAGAAAATTAGCAGCAGCACGTAGGTGGGAATTTTGTACCTACCTTGCAGGGTACTTTTTCCCATGATAGAAAATTCACTTAAGTTGCAGTGGGAAAATTAGAGGCAGCAGGCAGGCGGAAATTTCTTACCTACCTTACAGGGTAAAAATTTCCATTGTGAAATAAAAGAAATATTACTTAAGTGAATCATGGGATTTTATTGGTTGCCTTGCAGGGTAAATAATCCCATTATGAAAGTCAAGTGACTTAAGTGAATCATGGGATTTTCAGGGCTGCCTTGCAGGGTAAATAATCCCATTGTCATGTGATTCTTAAAAATAGAATTCTATATGTCAAAAAGTGCGCCCCCTTTGGAGAAGTAAAGGCAGCCTTTAAATTGATTAATTTAATTAATTATTCACCCAAAATAGGCGCCCAGGCTTGTGGAAAAGGCAACAAAGGCAAATGACAAAAGGTGGTTGAAAATAGATTGCTCTAAAATTAAATAAATTAATTTATTTAATGGCAGCCCCTTCATGTCAAAAAGTGCACTCTTTTTGGGAGAAAGATAATACTTTTTAAAGTATTAAATGATTAAATTAATTCCTATTTTCAGTGGCTAAGGTTAAAGCACACTGTGAAGCTTAAGTGAAGTGAAGAGTGGATGATTAAATTGATTAAATTTAATTTATTGGATGGCTGTCCTTAAATATGCAATTTTAGCACATCAGTTAAAAAGAAGAGCATGATTTTTAATTAATTAATTGCCAGGAATAGGAAGGACAATTATTAATTATAGAATTATGAGGGGTTAGATAAACATGGGCTGCCATAAAGGTGAATTAATTAATTCATATGTAAAGAAGTGCAGCCCAGAGGAAAAGTGCGTCCCATTTGAAGAGGATTTTTGCTCAAAAGAAGATCAAATCAATGCTAAAAGCTTCCAATTTTGGCGCATGCATTGAAGGAGGTTGATTTGTGTTTGCATAAGTGATATAGGTGCTCAGGTGAAGTTGAAAAAATTCATGCTCACTTTGCATGCAAATAAAACATCAATTTTTGGGGCAGCAGGCTTGAATAGTGCAGATTTTTATGATTAAAATTCACTATTCATGTTCTGGTTGCCATCTTTGTCTGAATTAATTGCAGGAATTCGTTACAGGTGCTTTACAAAAGAAAATGAGCTTTAATCAATGTCCAATACATTGAATATATCCTCTGAATCTGAAGAGTTATCCAGATCTGCACCAGTTTTGAAGAATTCCGGCCAAGTAAGAAGAAAAAGAATCATTCAGACAAAGATAGACACAGCCATGGCAAAGAAGGATGAAAAAGAGAGCACAACGGATTCCTGCATCACTTCTAAATTTGCAGACATTGGAAACACAGATCTAGGTCTGGAACCTCTTTCCGAATTGATTGACAGATCCAGAGCTGGAAAAACTTCCCTCATGCGTGCAGTCGAAAGCAGTGGAATCATTCAAATTGCAACATTTCCATTCACATCCCAGCTGCCATAATTCGTTATAGAGTGTGCTAGATCCAGATCCAGATTCGGATCCATAATTGCAAAGGCTTCAGCCTCTTGTTTCAAATGCAGCCCGTGAAGAAGTCAGTGCGTGGAAAATTCCTTCCAGGATCTTGTGCATGTGCTCCCAATCTTCCAGTTGAAGCCTTCATTGAAGTTGCATTTACCTAGAGTGCTTTCCAGAATTTTTTATTGTTCATATGCAATTAAAAATAAAGAGTTATGGCAAACACTGCACTGATGCATGTATTGGAGAAGAACTGCAAAAGCTTCAAAGATAAAAGAGAAGGCAAGGCGAAGGCAAAATTCCAGCCGCTTCCAGACACGTCTAGATCCATCTGTTTTCAATTCCAGCTTGTTGTTTCCAGATCCAGCTACTCCCAGATCCAGTTTGGTGAGAATCAAAGGCAAAAGAACCAGTTGCATGCAGACATGAAAAAGGACAAAACTGCAGCTTACCTCTTTCTTCTTCTTTCCTTCGACAAAGTAATTGAGCGATCAATTAAATTAGAAAACTTAAGTGATCCGTTTAAAAGCCATTACTTGAAGAAGTCAATTACTTGGAGATAGGTGGCAGATATGCAAAATAGAAGGTTCTATTTTGAGTGTCAAATCATGCTTGTCATGCAAAGAGGAATTCCAAGAGGGAGATTGTCAGTTGTTTCCTTTCTGACTTCCACATGTGCCAGTTCAACTAAAAGATTCTGACTTGTAATCGCCCCTCTACATTCTATAACTAGAGGAAGAACCTTCAAGTTAAGAGATCAAAATTTGTAAGCAGCAACGTCGTGTTTCAGACTTTGTGCTGAAACCCTTGAGAGCCACTTGGAGCAAAGGAATATACAGGAGCAGATTTCCGGAGAACTTTGTGTCACGGTGTATTGTGTTTCTTACTTTTTATCTTAGATCTTTTGATAGACTGTGTTATTTCAGATCTAGATCTAGAGTTACATTTGCTTAGAATTATGTGTTTATATCTACTGGTTTCTCCTATGTGCATGCAATCAACTCTGTTATCTATTGATTGGGATGCACATCTTCCCCTTTTCTTCTCTGTGTTTATATAATTCCCTTTCCCTTCTTCTATAAATATTTCCTTTCTTAAACAACTGCTTACTTGCTGCAGAACTGTTTAGTTATGGTTCATGAACCGAGTAGTAAAGTAAAACCCCATTTAGATATTAGCATACTTTAATTGACAAATTTGACATGGGAGCCTCACCGGTAAATGAGGGAGATTTAACTCACAACTGCCTAGGTTTTATGCTATGCAGAAAATCTAGCCAACACCCTTGGACCTTGACCCCCACTCTATGTTTTCGCACGCCTCCATGCTTTATGATATCCCTGGTCAGCCCAAGATCCAGGTTGTGTTCCCACCCTCTACCTGCCACATCTTCACCCACACAAATGTCAAGAACGCCATATCCAGTGATGAATTGCAACAAAGTAACAGATGAGGAAGGCTTCTAAGCAGAATTTTTCAAGCATGGGATCAACACCATCAACAGTTATTAACTTATTTAGTAGACCTCTTCAATCAGGTGGTGTGTATTGACTTCCCGCGATCTTGGTCCCACCACATTATCCACCCTATTCACAAATCTGGTTCTACTTATGATCCTAATAATTACAGGACAATTATGGTGCGCCACACTTTCTCTAAGGTGTACGCCCTTGTCCTTTATTTGCAGCTTTTCCGAGTTTCTAGAGCAGTACCAGTGTAAAGCCAAGAGAACAGGCTAGCTTTCAGGACATGACACCAGACTATTGATCACATTCACACCCTACCGTGCTATCATTGAGAAAGCACGTCATCGTTCATCCAGAGTCTTGTGCTGCTATGTGGACTTTCAGAAAGCCTTTGACTCAGGTCCGCGGGAAACTCTTTTTCGTAGACTTAGAGACATTGGTATTTCTAAAACCCTTCTTGTCGCCATTACCCAGCTGTATGAGGAGGTCTTGGGGTCACCTCCGCACTGCCTGCTAGGCTTTCCCGATTTCATCAGGAGCATCATCGGGGTCAAACAAGGCTGCCCTCTCTCTCCTACTCTGTTCGGTATCTATATTGATGAGCTGGAGGATATTTCTTAGAGACCACATACAGGACGGGGACAGTTGTCTTCTCCACCAGGTCTCTGATCTACATTCTTCTCTTTGCGGATGATGTGGTCCTTTTGGCTTATTCTGGTGGAAGGCGTTACACAAACAACTTGATGCTTTAGCCCTTTTCTGTGATCATAGGCAGCTGACAGTCAACATGGGTAAAACCAAGGTTATGGTTTTCAATGTGCTTGAAGACCTCTGATTTCCATTTCTTCTACAGGGTAGAGGAGTTGGAGATCACCAACTCCTACACCTATCTGGGGGTTCTCTTCTCTGGACCTCGGTTCAGTTTACGTCCGGCTATTCAATTCCGCATCAACAAGGGGTATGGTTCCCTCGCGATCTTGGAGAGACAATGCTTCCGCAATCACTTTCAGGACACATTTGTCCAAGATGTCTCTCTCGGACTCTCTTGTGAGACCCACTATTCTTTATGGTTCTGAGGTTTAGGGCCCCTCCCCTACTCGAGTCGGATTAGACCTGCTATTGAGCGAGTTCAGATCCTGTATGCTCAGACTGATCATCAGATGCAAAGAGATTGTTCCTCGTCAATATCATCCTTGCCGAGTTTGGGGCTCGTCCTTTCAGACTAGAGGTCATCTTTGGTCTCATCTCACTCTTGCACCGCATCCAGGGGACTTTCGGACTCCTCCACCGGCAGGGGATAAGATACATCTACCTTGCCTACCGTTCTTCTGAGGCCATTACTCTCTCTAATCATGTAGTGGTCGTGTCTCGGTATTGGTATGCCTGGACCTCTCGTCTTCTTGGATCTCTTGGGATCAACAAGGACCGTCTCCCCCCTTTTAAGTTACTCCATGGATGCTCCTGCTCACCTCCTTCCAAGCACAGCAGAGACTTGCACAGAATTATCAGAGACGATTATATAACAGACTAGTTCATCTCAGATTACGTGGACCAACCCCCGAGAGGAGCTACGCTCGAAAGATGGCCTTATACGCCAATCACTTCCTGGAAGTTAGCAATGGACTCATCATTCGGCCCACCTATATCTCTCGTCATTGGATGCATGCTCTTCGCATATCCCCTGGGCCAGTTCAGGGTTGGATCCCACAAGCTTCGAATCGAGATTGATCACCATTTGGTTCTGTCTGAGAGGATCTGCTAGTTTTGCTCCCTCCAGGAGATTGAGACAAAGGAACACTTCATCTTTTTGATGCCCCATCTATTATGAGATCAGAGGGAGGTTTCATTGTCTGTTTCCGTGAAACATCCTACGTTCACGACCTTCTTCAGGTATTATGATCAGAGGTGTCTCGCTCTCTATTTACAGGAAGCTATTAAGCTCCGTGGCGAGGGCCCTCCATCCCCCTTCCAGGGAGGCTACTACTCGACGGATTACATCTTTCTTTGATTGTTGATTTGCTCCCAAGTGTGAGGGGCACTAAGCGGGGACATGATCCTAGTGGAGATTCTTCACTTTAGATCTGTCAGGATTAGAGGAGCTTCTTCCTTGATCACAGAGCTATCTGGATTCATGACACGACCAAGGCCCCTCTCTTTTAGACGACAATACCATCCAGGTCCACTCTTGAGAACTTGACATTCTACGGAACATGGGCATCTCACAACAGTCTTCTAGTCCCTGACACCAGGAACAGCAACACATCACCAATTTCTTTTTAGTTGACCTTGGGTGACAGTCGCGAGGGTTGGCGTCAAGGCCTTTCCCTCCACCTCCCTCTCCTTTCTTCTGTACTGTCTTCTTTTGTTGTTCTCGGAGGACCCTCTTGGATTTTCCCTACCGTAGTTCTGCTTTGCTTTGTATGGTGTAGTCGCATTGACTTACTCTTTGTGGTCCACTTGTTGGACATTTAATATAATTATCTTATCTTATCTTATCATATACACCTTTTACCATATTTTTGGAAAGCATACAAAGTAGATGAAGCTCGGTATAGATGGTTGCTCAGATAGTTCGGGAGACCTGTAGATCTGGTAGGGAATTAAGACACCTTGATTGTAGCTCTCACGAGGGTCATGAGACAACTGTGATGGAGCTTGTGGATGGCTCACCTACTGGATAGTTGTCAAAGGCAATTTGCCGTCAAGCTCGGGGAGGTGGAATCCCTAGGAACTCGGACAATTTAGCTCCAAAGCTACACCTTTACGAAGGTCATGAAGCAACTTGAGTGGAGCCCTACCTAGGTCAAAGCACTGGGCTATGTCATAAGTGAAAGCCTCTGATAGATTACATAATGTTTGTTTGGTTCTAGCATTTGTTAAAATGTTCGTTTTTAGCTTTATGTGGGATAAGCCTTAAGAAGGAGCATACATAGAATGTACAACATTATGTTATAAGGATGTACATTAGTTCTCACCTCTTAACTAAAAGATGGGGGTAACCGGTACTGTATTGTGATATCAACCAATTGTTGGTAACTACTGTGCAAGTTCATAAGGGAGTAATGACGGACACACTAGTATCCATAGTGTGCAAAGGTTTGCCTTGCATCTGTTGGGCAATGAGGGGGATGTGCTATCCTTAGTAGCACGTCTTCCAACACAGGACACCTTCATCTATGCAAACCTTCCCATAGGTCAAATAAACCAATCGTCCACTGCAGTTTGGCAAGCCCCGATCATGCTTATATCCGCAGTACGAGATTTAGAACACCCTACACAGCATCCTCAATCCTAATTTCAAATCATGTGTCACACAGCTTGAGCCTGGTCTACGGTGAATATGCTTCCAAACCCTGGACCCTGATTTCTAGTTGATCTACTTTCTAGAAGTGTGTATTGATGCGAACTATATCAGGTCCTTTAGATAATCTAGGATGGCATGTGTTTAACCTAAGTCACGTGATTTGTGTTCAAGTTTGTAGTTCGGCGAAGATAAAATTCAAAATAAATTTGGCAATGGGTAAAATTCGAAAAAAAAAACGTTATTAAATTGTTAGTATGATATTAATAAATGCAATGTTCAAAGGGGCATGCTTAGTTATGTTACAAAGACACTGAATCAACAATTTTTAATCACGTAATAATAAAACATTAATTAAAAGGATCAATTGAATATGAACTGGGTAATTAACAATTTGTAAGTAATTAAAAAAAACTTGACAATAAAACTTCCCTTGAAAGCATAATACATAACTTAGAAACATGTTAAAACACTATAATGAAAGACCTAACAATAAATCATTTCAAGTTAAAACTTAACATGTAAAATGCTAAAAACAAATTTATAATAAAGAAATTAATGGTAAAAAGTTAAAAATTAAATAATAAAAAATAAAGCCTTTAAAATTTCTTGGTAAAATCCTCTTCGACATCCCCGAATATTTTCGACATCCTAATAACTTTATGCAACCACTGATTCCCCTATAATAAAGAAATTCGTACTCAAAAAGTTTAAATACTGAATAATGAAAAAAATCATCAAAAAGGATATTTTGAAATACAATTTAAATTATAATGTTACTCAAGTCTTTAAACCTAAGTACCTACCTCACGTACACCTCCCTCAACCAGGCTCGAACCCATAGGCAAATGCTTATGCGACAACGGAAGCTATAGAATCGATGGAAGAATTGCAGGTTATGTACTGAGAGGTTGAGCGAGGGAAGTATTAGCCAGGTTATGGCACTACAGTTGCTAGATTGGTCAGGGTTGGGAGGCTTGACTCGGCCACTCTCTTCGAACAATCAAACCCTAATCTCGGCTCCGGAAGTTCTCGCACAAAGAAACTCAATGGCATTACTCAAAACACCAAAGGATTCATTATTCCCATGCTTGCAAGTATCAGATGAATATTCATGATAAATATATTAATGTCCAATGAATAACCACAAAGTAGGTCACCAAGATTTCAAAAGACACTATGAGAAAATACGAAAGTGTGGTGAACCCTGTGGCTTAGCCTGAGGAAGAAGAGTACAAAGCATGTGTTGTTGCATATCCATTGAAAGAGCAAACCCCTGAACCCAAAACAAGAAAACGGGGGTGGATAATACTCATGAGAAGAGTGTCTAGGGATAGATGGCCAAGGCCAACAGTTAAGGAGTAACCCTTGAAGGAAAGTAAAGTAGTCCCCATAGTAGATCCAACTCTCCTAACATTCAATGGCAACTAGAAGAAACTCCAGATGGCATCATGATCCGGACGAAGAGGCTTGTAGATGTGTAGAGGATCCCCATAATGCTTGTTTGTACAGCGTACTATATCTCGAAGACTTGAATAGATCCAGTTTGACACCTGGTTTGGGTCTGTCAAATATGCGTCACCAACAGACTAGTGTGATGGGAAATTCCTTAGGCAGTACATGTATGTGCAGTAAGAAGTGAACACAGCCTCATCTAAACGCTACCCACCTCAATGTGTGAAGGGTAATACTGTGATCCAATGGAAGTGGTCAATGCCATGGAGAATCTGGGCTGTGAATGTGGTTCAAATAAAGGTCATTAAACCTCAGGGGCTCTAGGGCTCCCTAGAATAAACCTATGTCAAAGAGTGATCCACACTCCCAAAGAAATCAGAAAGGCCCAAGCCCTCGTTAAAGTCCAGGTACTAAAACCTCCCTTTTGATAGAGTAGTAAATGTTTGCAGACTAAAGAAGACATTGTGTCTCTACTTTGGATCTAATGATAAACGGGAGCATCTAAACAATTGAAACAATGTCATGATCTTGGAGGGAGCAAAGACGAGAAATGATCCATCCCACACGTGGAGCTATGATGATCAACCTGCTCTGACCCGTTACTAATGTGGATGCGAAGGGCACCCATCAACTGACGCCAAGCATTACTCAAGATGGATGAATGACACCATCCACTCAACTCACAAGAAAGTGCTCAATATAAAAGGGAAACTTGGGGTTGAGAAGCTTAGGAGGAGAGGCTCACCCAAGTGATCTGGATGTACTGTTTGCCTATAGATGCTCTTCCTGAAGAACTCTAATGATGAGTCACCTTTAGTGCTAGAAGAGTTTGATTAGAGGGCATCCAGGGAGTAGCTAAAGGGAGGAAGATGATCTATCAATAGATATATCGACTAGATCCCCAAGAGAGTCAAACTAGTCTCAGAATACTAGCAATTGCGAGCGTCTATTGAGGCGAATCAGAAAGATGCAATCCTCTTTGAAGAGAATTCAGGGATCAATAATGGATACCTCTTAAGGCCCTCAACTGAGTGTATCGAAGCCTGTGGTTATGAGTTGTAGTGAATGTGGTAAATCTAAAGATAATATCGAGGTGCGAAATGACTAGGCTCCAAACCTCAACTTATATGATGCACTAAGGAATAGTCTGTTTGCACCTGACAAATCATGACGCTAAATCATGAAGTTTCTAGACCCTCTCAATAGGAGATCCAATCAATAAACTCCAGTGACTAGGTCCCCTAAGTAACAGCTCGGACCTATATAAAACCAGTAGGCTTGATGATTGAGTATCAAAGAGGCACGTCTTTAAAAGAGATATTCCTGGAAGTGAATGGCAAAAGCACTGTTAGCGCTTCAAGACAAAAAGGAGAGGCTAAGGATCCCTCGCAAACCTTGCTTGACCAAGAAGCTGGAGGGCTTGTCTCATACGAAAATGAGAATCTAGAAAACTGGGCCCCCAAGCAAGCGTATATGTGCCTAATATGATCTCCAAAGGCTCCACCCTTTGTACAAGGAACTAGAACCGTGGGAAGTCTTCAGAACATTGAAGACCATGACCTTAGTTTTATTGAGGCTGAACCACCAGCTGACGAAGCTCATAGAACACGAGTTAAGGGTGTGAAATTATCTCTATAAACCATGTGTAGAGGATGTGAAGGGGATTACATCATCTATAAACAGATGTGATACAACTATCACCACATAATGTAAGAATGCAACCTATCATTAGCATGGGCATGTTGTTCGAAGAAAATCCTCAAGATCATTCATGTAAATGTTAAAAAGAGTTGGTCGATGAGAGAGGGAAACGTCTGCTTGACCCCAATGGTACTCATGACAAAATTTGACTCCCCATGAGCTGTGTGGATTTGTCCCAAAACAATCTTGTATAGACGCATGATGGCAGTGAGAAAGGTCTTGAAAATGCCAATATTTCCCAGTCTTTGAAAAGGTGCCACATGGGGATCGAGTCGAAAGCTTTTCAAAAGTCTACAAAGCACCAATAGACTTTTGATGAGCGATGGCATGCCAAAGATGAGTTGAGGAGGCAACCATTGCAAGTAGTATTTGTTTGAAAGCAACTATTGTAAGCAATATTTGTTTGAAGGCAGCTATTGCAAGCAATATTTGTTTGAAGGCAGCTATTGCAAGGATGATAAAGTTGGAGGTTGTGATTGGTTTGTAAGGAGGAAGCCATGCTAAAAGCGGTGGTGTCCACAGAGTTCACCTTGAAATCTGGGACTACCCATTTGAAATTTTTTCGTTCTTTTAAAATAACGGGTCTTTTTGTGTTTTATTGCCGGAAGATGTCTGTATTATGTCAAAATGTTCCCAGTGAACCATATGAGCAAATTTCAACAAATATACAGATGCTGAAACTCATTTTATCCCTCTGCCAAGTTTTGTCTGCAGGAAATTTTTATTTAATTATTTATTAAATAAATAAAGCCCCGTTTGAAGTAAATTGTGCTTCGGTTGAATCCTGTTGAAGTTTTGCATGCCAGTATCCACACATTTCAATAGGATTTTCACCAGGAATGAATTCAGAGCTTTGTCTGTGACTTCTGTCAACGTTTTTCGTTTTTATTTATTTCTTTGCATTTTTCTTCGGTTTTCCCCCGTGGTCTTTCTGTTTAATTCCCTTGGGTCCATTCTTTGTCCTATATAGTCTGTTTATTTGCCTGGAGCATTTGGAGATCATTTACGACCGCTGCACCAGAAGGAATTAGCCTCAGAAAGCAAACTTCTGACCAAAAAAGATGAAGTCAAGCACAAAAAGCCTCTCCTAGGCAAGTCACACTTTGTGGAATGAATGGGTTTAAGCTGCAATGAGAATATTGGTAGTGGCAGGCAGACGAGAATTTGTTACCTGCTTTGCAGGGTATTTTTTCCCATGAAGTCAAAGTTACTTAAACTGCAATGGGAATATTAGAAGCGGCAGGGAGGCGGAAATTTCTTATCTGCCTTGCAGGGTAAAAATTCCCATTTTAAAATAAAGAAAAATCACTTAAAGCACCGATGAGAATTTTTTGTCCGCCTAGCAGGCTAACTTTTCCCATGCAAGTCGCATTTTATCAAAGGAAGCTATTTTTAATACAAGTCGCACTTTTTGGGAGATGCCTTAATTTGCCAGTGGGAATTTTGGCAGTCGCAGGCAGGTGGGAATTTCTTACCTGCCATGCAGGTTAAAAATTCCCATTATGAAAGTCAAATAACTTACAGTGGAAGAGGGGATTTTTGGAGCTGCATTGTAGAGAGGAAATTCCCATCAAATTGACTTATTATTTTTAGCAATTACCTCTTGCTAAAAAGTGCGACCCACCTTGGGTGAATAACAATGCATTTAATAATATTTATTAATGGTTTATTCACCCAATTTTGGCACCATAAATAGAAGGAAAGTCAATGCAAGTGGAAGAGCTAAGGAGAAGTCAAGGATGCATGCTAAAAAGAAATAAAATAAATTATTTAAAAAACAACCAGCAACATGCAGACTTGGGCGCCCAAATTGGATGAATAAACATGGCTATTAATTAAATAAATTGCTAGAAATAGGAAGAGGCAATTATTAAAGATAACATACTGGAGGTTATATAAGCATGGGACGCGATAAGAGAGAAACAATTAATTCTTTTTGATGAGGATTGATGCCCAGACAGGTTTTGGCGCCAAAAGAAAGAGGATTTTGCATTAAAGTTTATTTTCCAATGCTGGGAAACTTCCAGTTTTGGTGCTTAGGGTTGGAATAGCCTAATGTTTGTCATTCTGAGTGTCTGCATGTTGGGATATGTGCCCAGATGTATTAAATAATATTTGTGCTTGCTTTGCATGTAAGCAAAAGCTCAAATTTTAGGGCAGCAGGCTTTATATGCAGATTTTGGTGATAAAAATCAAGTATTTGTGACATGGACTCCATCTTTGTTTGAATAAAATTGCAAGTATTCATCAAAGGTGCTCAAATCAATGTCAGGTACATTGAATATATCTTCTGAATCTGAAGAAGTTGCCAGATTTGCACAAATGGATCCAATTGCAAGGGATTCCTATAGAATTAAAAGAAAAAGAGCTCAGACAAAGATTGTTCCAGCCATGTTGAAGCATGATAAAGGGGAAAGAGCAGAAAAAACATGCATAGCTTCCAGATTTGCTAAAGTCAACGATACAAACATAGGCCCTGACCCTATCACTGATTTAATTAGCAGTTTCAGATCTCATAATTGCAAAGGCTTCCAGCAAAAATTCATCCTCTTGTTTCTAACGCAACCCGTGTAGAAGTCAGTGCATGGAAAAATCTTTCCAGGATCTTGTGCATGTGCTCCCAATCTTCCAGTTGAAGCCTTCATTGAATTTACTTGTACTTGGCATTCACCCAGAGTGCTTTCCAGAATTTAAAATTGCTCATATGCAATTAAAAAATAAAAATGATGAGTTTTGTTTGAATTATTTATGACAAATATTGCACTGGTGCATGTACTGAAGAAGAATTGGAAAAGTTTCAAGGATAGAAGGGAAGACATGTCAAATGCAATACCAGCAAGCAAATCACAGTCATGCATAGCTTCCAAATCTAGTTTGGTGAGAATCAAAGGCAAATGAGTCAACCACATGCAAAATATGGAAGAACAAGATTAAGAGGGTTGCAGCTTTCTTCTTATTTATTTTCCTCTCTCTTTTATTTTCTCCGACAAAGTAATTGAGCAATCAATTAAATTATAAAACTTAAGTGATTGGTTTAAAAGCCGTTACTGGAAGAAGTCAATTACTTGGAAATAGGTGGCAGACATGCAAAACAGAAGGTTTTATTTTTAGTTATAAATCATGCGTGTCATGCAAAGAGGAATTCGAGGAGGAAGATTGCCAGCTGTTTCTCTTTTCATAGCTTCCGCATGTGGGGAATTCATTTAAAGCTTTCTATTTGTAATTGCCTTCTATACACTATAAATAGAGAAAGAACCTACGGTTAGAGGATGAGAATTTGTAATCAACATTCTTGTGTTCCAGACTTTGAGTTGAAACCTTTGATAGATTTCTAAAAGCGGAGAAATAGAGAAGAGGCAGATTTCTGGAGAACTTTGTGTCAACGGTGCATTTGTTTCTTATTTCTTTTTTAGATCTCTGCACAAACTTTGTGTTGTCTTATATTTAGATCTGAAACTTTCATTTGCTTCAAATTCTACATTTTAAGATCTATTTGTTTCGTCTATGTGCATGTGATCAACTCTGTCAACTATTGGTTAGATTGCACATCTCCTTTCGTTTCTTCTCGTAGTTACGCAGTTAAAGTAAAACCAACAAATAGATATTAAAAAATATAATCGACAAGATCTTACACGGGGGCCTCACCGGTAAATGAGGGAGATTTATCTCATGACTGCCTAGGTTGTCAGCTGTGCAAAAAATCTAGCCAGCAGGTTTTGATGAGTTTGCTGGGGAATAACACAAATTAGGAGACTAGAGCTTTCTCTTGCCAGTACTCTTTTATATTATAAGCTTAACCTGGTAGAATGTCCATTCACGTGATCTAGCAAAGCTCAAGGAAGGATCGACCATTTTTATAGATTGCAGGAGCAATTTAATTTCAATCATCCTCAAGTTAGAAGTCGCAGATTCAGTCTTTCACCAGGAAGAAGAGTGTAAACTCCTCCGGATCCGGATCGTGTCCAACACAATCCAACAACTGAGATTATTCACCAAGTCTGTTCTCAAAGAAGACGTGCTCCTTTGATGGTGCTGAATCAACAATTTGCCACTGTAGCACTTGTTCAATGGCAAACAGAATCCAGATGAGCACTTGGCTGCGTTTTTTATATCCTATGGAGTTCTTGTAGTCGAACATGAAGATGTGTTTGTAAGACTTTTCATAGAGACTCTCCATGACTTGGCTGGAGAATGGTTCTACCGGCTAGCTCCTGGCACCATAACCAACTGGGCCATTATGAGAGATGCATTCCTGAAAAGATTCAATCCAGCTGAAGATTCCAGTACATTGATAACCCAACTGACTCAGCTGAAGAAGGAGCCACAAGAGTACATGCGGGATTTTATTGCAAAATTCCAAAGAATACTTTACAAAATTACGGCTTCTGCTTCTTTGAATGATGAGAATCAAAAAGTATTCTTCATCAATGCTTTACTTCTTGAAGTAAGCTATCAACTGCGAAGAGCACGTCCTGTTGACTTGTTAGTAGCCCAAACATGGCGGTTTTGAAATTGAAGATGACCTCATCATGGCTGGAAAAATAAAGAGCAACACGTCTAGAGCTGAAACTTCATCTTCTGCTACGACATCCGATTCACTATTGCAAAAGTTAGCAAATGAGATGTCGCAGATGAAGAAACAAATGGCTCACATGGCTCAATGCAAGAACACTGCCCCTGCTCGGGATTTCAACAACCACCCGAACCGCATTGTTAGTTCCCAAAGATTAACAATTGAAGTTGTTCCTAGAAACAATGTGGAGATGAATGAAGAAGACCAGGAAGCTAACAATGATTACCTCGAGAATGATGGTTTTGTAGGTCCTACTGGCAACTCCAACATTAATTACCTAAATACAAATATGTACATGATGATGAGAAGCTTCTCGAAGACGATCATGGTCATGCATATGCAGTATTTACATAATCACAAACTCGCCAAAGTGAGGCATTAGCTGATGAACAAAGAAGGGGCAGCCCTTTACCTTCTTCCTTAGCTCCCATAAATAAGAATGCGAGTTCTTCATCTCAACCACAGAAAGCAGCTCAGGTATCTGAATCTATACCTTCCTTTGACATTGTTGATCATGTTAAGAAAACTTGGATTCAAATGTCAGAAGTTGAATACTTGAGAGCCTTTCCTGAGCAGTTAAATAGGCTAGTCAAATATGTACAACCTCTAGGACAATCCAATACATCAAAAGGCCTTTTGCCTAAGCCCAAGGATACTCCTCCCCAGAACAACACTGTAGTTGTTAAACCCTCATTACCTTTTGAAAGAGTCGAACCTTTCTATGTCTCCTTATTGCTTAATGGTTTCAAGTTAAGCAACTGCATTTTAGATTCAGGTGCTTCTGATAATGTCATGCCAACTAAAGTTGTAGATGCTCTTGGGCTTACCTTGACGAAGACTATAAAAATGTGTTATTCCATGGAGAGACAAGTCCCTTTAATCGGACAAATTAAATATGTACAAGTTGTATTGACAGTTTTTCTTGACAAAAGATTAAAGATGACAATCTTAGTTGTAGATATTCCTTTCTCCTACAGGATGTTGCTAAGAAAAAACTTCTGCAAAGTGTTGGGAGGAGAAGTAAAGATGGATTGGTCCTGTGCTCATATTCTTATCAAATGAATTAATCAGAAACTAGAGCTGGAAAAGAAGTGTAATTTTCTTTGCAACATCTCTATTTGGAATTATCTTTTCAATGGTTGCATAAATCCTGCTCATCACTTCATAGTCATTTTATCTTTCTGTGTGATAAAGTATCGATGCCAAATAACATGCTATTGCATGCATCGTTGTCCATCTTCCATCACAAATATTCCATATCTCATTATATCATGTTTTCACATTATTTAATGCCTTTTTGACGTCTTCTTTACAAAGGTCCATACCCACATAAACTGTGCCCATATAAGGTGTATCACCATCAACCATGCGAAGCATACAAACATGGGTGCACACATTTTTAAAACCTTGGCCACATTTTTGCGAAAGTTAGAATTTAGAATGATTAGTGTCATCTTTTTACTTTTAGAACTTTTGCAAGAACGAAATCTTCCCACTCTTTGTTATAAACAACAATTCATAGCCTTTCTTCTTAACAACTCTTTTTAAAGTGATATATAAGGAGACAAATCTTGTGTGACATGGTTTTAGCAATTCCTTGGATGTATGGATCCTATATATGCTCAATGCGAGTCGATGGATTTTTTATAAAATCGACAATTGTTTTTTCTCTTTTAACTTCATCTACCCAAGGAAATTTGGCTAAGTCATAGAGTAGTAAATCAATGTAGTGGGTTGCACAAAGACTCCAATAAATATGTGAGTACTTTTCTTCTATCAAAATTTCAGCTCCCTCACAATTGCTAACATTATCCATAACAACTTGAATTACTGTTTCTACAGGAACTTTGAGAATCACTTCATCCAAAATGTTGAAGACATACTCTAAAGTTTTCTTGTGTTCCATGGTGTCAATTATTTTTAGAAACACATCTTTAGAGCAATAGACTCTTACATTTATAAAGGGTCTTTGGTACATATTTGGCCAATCATCACTCAGAATGGTACAACCTATTGACTTCCAAGAGTCTTTAATATTTGTCAATTTTTCAAAGACACCATCTTTTGATCTTTTCAAATTTGTAGTCTTCAAAGCCTTTGAACATGGAGTTGTGTACCCTTTGCCAAATGCAATTGGTTGGTGAACCACATTTTTAAAATGAGGACTCTTGATGATATGGAATGGAATGACAAATTTATAAAAGAAGTCAACCTTTGCATCAACAACTTGTTCTTTTTTTACAGGATTTCAACAACTATTCAGTGTTGTTGCCTTAATACTAAAAATTGGCGTTATAAAGTTTGTGGACATGGTGGAGGAAAAAATGTGTTTGGCATTCTATGCCTAGAAAGCTCCCCTTGGATTCGTTATTTTATTGTCCTTTTCTGATTTAATAATAATGAATTCTTGTAGTCTTTCTCCAATGCTTCCTTTACTATAAGATCGACATTTTGACATGCTTCAACATCACCTCCTTGACCACTTGATATGCTAAGAAGGTGCTCCATTACCATTGTTAATGTGGCGGTAAAAGAATGTGGACATAAAGTGCATGTGATATTGTTTGTCCGACTCTCACAACGCATATATTTTCACTCCTTGACACTTGATTTTGGAAGTGCCATACCAATATAATAATCTATTATTTTTGGGAAAAAATATAGAATTAAAAATAGTAAAATCAAAATTTTAAATTAAGAAAATCAAATTATAATTTTTAATCATATATTCTTACGTTATTGAGCACACCCTTGGAGGACTTGGGTACGAACTCGGTACGTACCTGGTATGGGGTACTGGTACGGTATGCCAGGTGATTCGAAAATGGGCAATTTAAAAAAATTGCATCTGTTTCTCCATTTATGAATACTTATACAATTTCTCAATTTTCGTGTCCGTTGTGTTAAAATTGGCCTAAACAACTTCAAATTTGATCCCAAGTGATTAGTTCACGCCATCACACACTAATTCATCGATTTTAGTTACAAACTTGATTTACCCATTTCGCATAATTTCATGAAAAATTTGCCTAGAACATTAAAAATTGAATTTAAACAATGCGTCAGAGATAGAACAGATACCAATGCAAACCAATTTGGAATAGAGACAGATCTTTCATTTCAGTCTCAGATCTCAGCAGGGGAGGAGGTTTTTGCCTCCCTCTTCGGGTCGCCAATCCATCAGGAGCTTCTTTCCATTGGCCTCGAATGTTATGAGGGATGTGGCTACCATTTCTGAGTAGACCACTGGTCCTCGTTTGCCCCCTCCTTCATTCCCTTCTTTGCTTCTCTTGTCTTTCTCCCCTGATTACTTCATTGCCCCCGCTTATGGGGGTTTTGACTTCGGGTTTCCTTTCTGTTTTGTCTCTTTCCTTTCTTCTTTTTTGGGAACTCGTTTTGAGTTGTCCCCGCTCGCACTTTGTATACTGTTTTCGGCTGCAGTCCCATTGACCTACTTTTGTGGTCATTAGTTGGACATTAATATATTTATTTTATCTATCCAGGTTTGGAAAATACTCGAACCACTCTATTACTGAAGCAAATATGCTTTTCATACAATCTTTACATCAATAATGCATTTTTGGTATGCAAAACAAAATGCTTCTGTTTTGTCGTCTAGGAAAGTTCTGATTCCACTACGAAATGGCCTTCCCGCAATAATCAACTCTTCTCTCTAAAAAGAGGCTCTCTCTTTTACAAACGGGCTATTTTGCTCCATAATAACGGGCCCTCCACAATAAACATACTATCTCTGGTTACAAAAGGGCAAAATAATTTTTTTTGTCCCTAAAGAGGCTCCCATAATATTTTTCTTCCTTACAATAAGGGGCTTATAATACCCAAAGCTTCACAAACCTTCACGAAATTGAAAGCTTACCTAAGCTTGCCATTCAAATAATCCTTACAGCCTTTTATAGTGGTTTAAGGCCCTAATTTGTAGAATATATGCTATGATGCCAGGAAATGCTTGGGGGGGTCCCGTTTTTCCTTAAAAACGTTTCCGAAATGTTTCAGGCAAAGGAAACGGGGGGGGAAACCTCAAAAACGTTTCCGGAAATGCCTATGCCGTTTCTTGCGCTTTTTACTTTTTAAAACCGACTTTACTTTTAAAAAAATGAAAAAACTTTGCATTAAATGAACCCTAACCCTAATACAACCACCTAGACTTCCTAAACACACTTCCTAAAAGCTATATATAATGACCTCTTGGGCCCATTCTAAATCACACTCTCATTTTTCTCTTGTTAAATACAGTTTTCATTAAACTAGCATTTTGCATTGTGAAGAGCAAAGAGACATCGAGGAGCAGCTTGAAGGAAGAGTTTAGGACGTGTTGCTAAGAGCTAAAGGCTTCAAGGAGGTATTTCAAATCAAATTTGGAAGGTTGGATTGACTTCAAGGAGGAAAAACCAGGTATTTTTCAAGTTTTTTTTTTTTTTTTGTTAAAGAAAATGTTAATGTGATCAATGATCACGAATGATGTGTGCATTATGCACACATCATTCGTGATCATTGATCATTATGTCAATATGTAGGTTTAATTTAGTAATTTTAAAACTCTATGCTTAAAAAAAATAAAAAATGTAACATTTTCTTTGCGTTTTTAAAATAAAAAGCATATATTCTTTTTTTAATTTATAAATATCATCCGAGCTTTGTGTATGCTCTCACTTCGCACCTATATGGTGACCTTGGTGATCAAAAGCAGAATAGGATGTATAGGGTTTTTAAATTTAATTCTTTTTTTTTTTTTAAAGTTTAATTTGTTTTTTTTAAATTAATAAATCCGAACTCTGTGTATGCTCTCACCTCGCGCCTATACGGTGACCTTGGTGATCAAAAGCAGAATAGGATGTGTAGGGTTTTTAAATTTAATTCTTTTTTGTTTTTTTTTTCAAAAGTTTTTGTTTTTTTAAATTAATAAATCCGAACTCTGTGTATGCTCTCACCTCACGCCTATACGTTGACGTTAGTGATCAAAAGCAGAATAAGATATGTAGGGTGTGGTTCTATTTAATAATTTATTGTTATCTAAGTTTATGTTTTTATTTTTCAGTGCATGTTTGATTCAATTGCATCCAGTTCAACTTCAGTGGGAGGGCATGGGGAAGGGGAAGAAAGCCAAGGTGGGGGTGTGGATCCTAAAGCTCCTCTTTGGAGACGTGCAAGTTGTGGAGAACCTTGCTGGCGGTGGCTCTCGAGTTTGGGTATGCAATCATTGCCAAATACAATTTAAATCCTCTTATACCCGACTCAAAGCTCATTTAATGGGGAAATCAGGAATGGGGATTAGAAATTGTGGCAAAGTTGAACCGAAACATATATTGGCATATCTGAAAGAGCAAGAGGACGCTGATATGGAAGCTTCAAGAGCTAGATTTAAAACTGCTCCTTTGCAAAATAGGGGTTCACAAAAACCACCTAACCCATCAAACCATCCTTTTATCCAAGTTGCAGTTGAAACTCCAACAGAGGGAGAGTGTCACGAAAGAGAATTTCCGAAGGCCCATTAGAGCAAGCATTTGCAAATGAGAAAATGGATGTTGCTGATGAGTTGGTTGCTCAATGCATTAATGCATGTGGGCTGCCCTTCAATGTGTTGCGCTCACCTTATTGGCAACAAATGGTGAGAGGTATTAATGATGCATCGAAAGGGTATAAAAGCCCTAGTTATGAGAAGGTGAGAACCACATTGTTGGCGAAATAAGTGGCCCATGTACATACTTCTTTGCAGCCAATTAAGGATTCATGGAAGGACTCAGGGGTATCTATCATTTCAGATGGATGGAAAGATGCCCAAAATAGACCCCTAATCAACATTGTTGCAGTGTGCCCTAAATGGGCAATGTTCTTAAGGGCTGTTGATTGTGAGGGTGAAGTGAAAGATGCTCAATTTATTGCTAATATTTTGATTGAGGCTATTGAGTCAGTGGGCCTTGCAAGCATTGTCCAAGTCATTACAGACAATGCCAAAAATTGTAGAGCAGCCGGGATGATTGTTGAGGGGAGATATGAGCACATTTTTTGGACACCTTGTGCAGTACACTCCTTGAATTTGATGTTGCAGAAGATTCGCAAAATACCATGAATTGAGGAAGTGTTTACAGAGGCAAATGAGATCCAAATGTTTGTCACAAATCATCATATGTCTCAGGCTATCTTTAGGAGGTTCTCGACATTGGAGTTGCTGAAGGTAACCAAACAATTTCCTAGTTTCTAATTTTTATTTGCGAACTTTTTATGAAATATCAAATTATCTATTGAATTCCTTTTAAATTTAATTTTATATTTTATTAACTTGCTTTAATTTATTTTAATAGGTTGCTGAAACAAGATTTGCCTCTCACACACTCGTCTTGAGACGACTTGTGAAGGTAAAGCAAGCCTTAAGGCTTATGGTGATTGATGATGTTTGGACCGTGTGGAGGCAATCAAACACAGAAAGAGCCATCAAAGTAAAATCAATGATACTTGATGATATTTGGTGGGCAAAGGTTGCATACTTGCTTAGTTTTACTGAGCCCATTTTATCTATGATTAGATATACAGACACAAATAATGCTTGCATAGGGGAGATCTATGATGGCATTGACTCTATGCTTGAAAAAATTAGAGACATCATACAACAAAAAGAGCAGGATCCTGAAGAAAAATTCTACAGTGAAGTTAAGAACGTGATCATGAGAAGGTGGAATAAAATGACCACCCCATTGCATCTCCCAGCCTATGCCCCAAATCCGAAATTTTCTAGTAGTGAAATACTTGCACTACTTGGTAGGAAAAAACCATATGATGACCATGAAGTTGCAAGTGGAGCTAAGGCAGCATTCCAAAGGCTTTTTCCTGATCCAAATGTAACTAGTGCGGTCCGCTGTGAAATGACGCTCTTTGTCTCTTCATCTAATAGTAGCATGGATGAAATAGATGCAACACTTGACAGGTACAAGATGCCCCCATGCATGTGGTGGTGTGCACATGGCCATGATGCCAAGTGGCTGCGACCTGTTGCCATTAAAATCCTTTCACAGGTATCAAATATTAAAATGAAATCAAAAGTTTGTTTATTAATTAAAAATGTATGTTCTTACTTTTTAGTAAATTAATATTATTAGTATTACTAGTTGAAAATTTCTAACTTCTTTTTTGTAACAGATGGCTAGCAATTCTTCAGCAGAGCGGAGTTGGAGTACATATTCCTTCATCCACTCAACCAAATGAAACAAGTTAGCATCCAAGAAGGCTGAGGATTTAGCATATGTGCATTCCAATTTGCGCATTCTATCACACAAGAGTGAAGCCTATGTTAGAGGTCCCAACAAACTTTGGGATATTGATCCTGAGACTAGCAACTTTGATGCTTCTGTTGCAACTCGTAGCCAACCTTCACTGCTTGGGATTGATGAAGAAGAATCAGGATCTTTTGCAGAAGGGAGGGAGAGTGGAGCTAGTGGGAGTGGAGATGTCGGTGCTAGTGCTGTTCATGGAGGTGATTATGAGGAAATCTAGATGATATATTCTAGAATCTAGATTATTATTATGTATATGTGAATCATTGAAATTGTAACCATGTTGAAGGACGACTGTTTAGAACTTAGAGGTTCAAATTTCAATGAATTCAAAATATTTTGAGTGCTTTATCAATTATCTCTTATGGTCTACAATTATAAAATGAGTACTATGCATATATATATATATATATATATATATATATATATATATATATATATATTTTAATAATATATTGTACGGACATTTCTGTTGACGTTTCGTATCCAAGGTTTTTTGAAAATTGCCGTTTCTACGTTTCCTACCCGTTTCCGTTTCCTGGCAACATAGGATATATGTTTTATTATTTTATTTTAGTCTCTTGATGTGGCGTAGCAAAGCTAGATAAGCCTAACAATAGGCTGCATTAGGTAGTGGGGTCGAGTCACATGGCAACATGTTGGTCTTTTAAAAAGCCTTTACCAAATCTTAGGCACTTATCATATGCGCTTTACCTTGGGCTTATCCCACTTGTGTGTGAATGTGGATTACACAAGCCTTTTTAAGGTTTTTCGTCCTTTTAGATTTGTCAAAGGACCACCTTATGCTATGACTTGGCCTTGGCTTATTATGCACTTGGGTGTTTTGGATGTGCTAGCTGTAATGTGGAGTGACACTTGGCATGTTTGGCTCTTGGCTTTGGCAAATGTGTGGAGAATGAGTTGAGCTCGACATGGAGCTCAGACCACTATGCAATGTTGACTCAGTTGTGAACTTTGCCCTTATGAGCTCTGTGTGAACTTGACCATGTGGCAATGTGATGATAAGGCGACCAGGTCCCCCTCTGAACAAAAGGTGGACCCCACTGATTGATGGCCCCCCAATCGAAAAATAATGTGGGCGCCACATTCGACCATTGAAGATAAAAGACAAAAAACTAAATCCATTTTTTTGCTGAAATGCTGTTTGCCACATGTCAATACCCCGCTGGTCCACTTGGCAAGCCATGTCATCACCATGCAACCTGCTCCATTTTTGTTTGTTGATGTAAAAATTCTGTAGTGCGTAATTTCTGCATACAAAGTCCATTCGACGCCCTCCAAAGTGCGTTGGATAAGCTTTTGACGAGCTCGTACGTGTGCAAGCAGTTTCATCAGATGTGCAAAACAAATGATCTGTGGGTTTCGTCTAGATCAACAGGGGTACACCCAGATGTATATGGGTACGTCCAATGACATACTCGGATGTACCTAGGTATGTATGGGCATACCTGGAGCCAACCAATATCAAAATAACGGTTTTTTTCATCTTTTTAGTAAAAAATTTGACTTTGTTATCAGATGCATGAATTGATAAGGTTGGATGCCATTCCTTATTTCAAATGAATGTGAAAATTGACGAATGATAGCAAGAGTTTTCCCAACGAATCTGCTGTAATTGAATGGTTTCTAACCTTTTAAGATTCAACCACTTTCTGTAGGGTGAAAGAAATGCACCGTTAATAGACAAGTGTGCAGATTTCATTAGTATTCCTATGCAGTGAGTGGTGTACAACGTGTTGAACATAAAGAGCAACTAATGTGTATATCTTCTTCCCAAGAAGAATGGGTAATGCATTCAAAACTATGTTTTTACTCTTAGCAAGGATATATCCTACTATCAATGTATTTAATGAGACCACATGTCTCTTAGCCTCTAATAAAATTTGCTTTTGATTATGCTTGGGAAGATGTATATACCATTTTGGCATTTTCCAAAGGTCCTCTTGACGTAGGTAGTGTGGATTTTTATATGATAATTAATTATAGTATATTTTGTGGCTATTTCACGTATATTGTTTACTTTATGCATGCATATGGTTAATTTTGCTTATTTGGTTATATTTTTTAATATTGTTTTCATTTTATAGATTTTGTACGACCGTACCCAAGTTTCGTACTGCCCCCCCCCCCGAAAAAACTCCCATACAAGTGCACCAGATCCCCGTGCTTGAACCGTACCATGTACCAACTACCTAGATATATTCAATTGAAATGTATGATAATAATAATATCGGATAATTATTACTATAATATACATTTAAATTAAATGCATGATTTAAAAAAATAAAATAATTACATTCAATTTAACGATATATATATATATATATATATATATATATATTATATAAATTCATGTATCATATACATTCATTTTGTTTTAAAATCGAATATATTAATGATATAAATTTATAAAGTTCTAACAATTTTATAAAACTTTATAATCTTAAAATTTTATAAAAGTTAAAACTTAAAAATTAGCATGATTAATTTTATAATATGATGATAAAACTTGAAAATTTTAATATGTAATTAAAAACTTAATACATAAAAGAAATTACTGATCAAAAATCAAATAAACCATTGTGGCGAGCTCCTTGGCATGGGAGTTAGCCTTCAAACAACGCTCACAATTCACATTGCTGATTGCACAGTTCAAACTTCACATGAGTCACAACTTTCACACTAGCCTCTAGAGTCCAAACAATGATGTTGACCTTGCAAACATTGATGTCAACCTCAAATCCAAACAACGAACTTGCAAACAATGACGACAAACACTAACAGTTGTGACTTTTAGCAGGTTGCAAGGTCCTTCATTCTCCTTCACACTCATAGGCTCCTTCTCATGATTCACACTTTACATCACAGGCTTCAAGCTTCAAGCAAGGGTATGTGAAGTTCAGGGCCACGGAAGGGGTTTTTTACCCAAATGATGGCGCTGAAGGTGGAAAATCCGAAAATTTAAAACCCTAAAACTTATTTCAATTTTTCAGAACGATTTTCACTGAATTTCAAACGTGGTTTTACAACAAATGCCATATAAAATTTGTATCTGATTTCCTTACGAATTATTTCATGTTTTTCGACAAATTTGTTTGTGCCTCGTTAAATCCGGCGAATTTCAATTTTTTGCCTTTAGAATTGGCAAATGCGGTTACACAATATATATGTATGTGTGTACACACATACACATGGATGTACCCAAACCAAGGGTTTTAAAAAATCGGCGTATCCATGTATTGAGCCCATACCCACATCCGTAACCTGGCAAAGTAGGTGTTATTCCATTTCTTGTAGAATATTTGTTGTGTTTTTTGGTTTTGAATCACAAGTTTTAAATTTCGGCCTTTAAAGAATGTGCTTTGTCCTCTTTGGCCAACTCCTTTACCGATATCTTTTTCTGATCCCGCCTGTCATCATCACATGTCCACTCAAAATCTTGCTTTTGAGGTGACAATCTTAATTTCCTCCCGGGCCTTGTGGAGCATTAATGTTATAATGTTGTTCAATCATTCCTATTAGTAAATTACGTCCCTTTATAGATGAACTCAATGTATATAATCTAATCTAGCTAAAACTCACTTATACATCTACCCCTTCCTCTAAATATGTCAGCGACCTGGCAAAAGTAGTCAGAACATAGTGTGAGGTTTAGATGGAGGCTTAACTGCATGTTATATCAAATGCCATGTACATGGTCTTCGCAAACAATATCAAGGCTTATGTTCATAGAGAAGCACATTTTTGAGTAGAATGATCCCGTGAATGCTAATCAAATAGATACATATAGTTAAGGTAAGGTAAACATAGTTTTTTAGGTCAGTGCCAAGCAAGACCCTGATTTGATACACGAGACCCTCCTTGTGGAAGCCCACTATGGGATTGTTATTCCATTTACCTTACATATTTTTTGGATTGGTTGTGCATATCTTACCCCCTTTTGTATTTGAATCTGTACCTCCTTTATGGTTTACACGAGCCTTCAACGTTAGGCCCCACTATAGAAGATTGATTCATGACAGGTATATCAGTTGGGCGCAAATACTTTTATGTACCCATACCAAATGTAAGGCTAACAAAAAAATGAAATTGGATCTAGTTCATTATACATCATTCCGTTTATAAATTGAAGTGCATTTACGTAATCAACTCCATGTAGAGAAGCACTTGTAATTAAAGCTTTTCTGGTGTTGTGGACAGCATATTAATCCAGGATCCTAACTAATTGATGTATAAAGTATGTTTAGTATCTGATTCATTATGAATGAAAAATTTAGTTTCCTGTTAATTTTAGAGTTCATACTAGTCGAATAGCCTTTTGGCTTTATATTTTGAGCTTGTGACCAGTCTCATTTTGTGTAAAACATCTTTTATTTGTAGAAAAGTTTTTGTTCCTTTCAAAAGAAGATTTGTGATGCTTCAATGTATCTGAGAATTTGTATTGTTTGCTGGATAGCTTCATTTGATTGTTCTGGGCCTTTGTATCTGTTGCAAATGTTTTAGTGGAACTTGTCATAAATATTCTTTAGTTAAGAGCAACATTACTTTGAGATTATATAGTGATTTATATCAAACCTTTGGTTTTATGTTGTGGAGTATATCAAGAGAATTCTTTGTAGGTTTAATTTTGTTTTCTTATGCTGTTGGTGATATGTATACTGTCTCCATTCTTTTTTTAGGAATACATCTTTGAATTATTTTTATCAGTAAATCTGGGGCAGCACTGGGCCCAGGAAAGATTGTAGACACAAATGGGATCTTTAATTCTCTGGGCGTGTATATGACACATTAGTATGACTGGCTTTATCGCCCACATGCTGTGAGGGTGTCGTCTGGGCTGGAGACTGCCTTAATGATGTGTGGCGATTTGAACTCGAGTCTTTTTAATAGTGCACCCTGTTAAGCATATAACACAGCCCGTTGGACAGCGTATATCTTATCCTGATGGATCACAAATGGTTTCAATTTGTTGACCAAGTCTCATAGTTCTTCTTTTGGAATTATTTTCCATTATTTGATTTTTTAAAGCATAACAATATATTCTGTTTTGCAAAATGTAATTTCTCTTCTATTGTTAATTTAGAATTTCCAGATGAGGTGGAAACTCCAATCGATGTCCCAGCTCGACAACGGTTTGCAAGGTATAGAGGTCTGAAGTCTTTTCGATCCTCAACTTGGGATGCAAAGGTTAGTGTGTCAAAACAAAAACTAATGGCAAATATTTTGTTCATGATGACAGTTATAATTTCTGTTCTTTACATAAGATATTATTGCACTGGCAGGAGTCTTTGCCTGAAGAGTATGCTCGTATATTTGCATTTGACAATTTTGCTAGAACACACAAACATGTGTTGGCCAAAGCAAAAGAAATTGATAGTGGAAAGTTGGATGGTTGTGCTAGCATTGGTGCTTATGTTCGACTTCATATAGATGGAGTTCCTATTGATGTAGCCACAAAATTATTGCATGGTTATAAAAAGCGCCCGGTTATAGCATTTGGTCTCTTTCAACATGAGACAAAGATGTCTGTATTGCATTTCAGGTATTTTCATTTTGCATTGTGAACTTAATTACATGCCTTCTGTGTTCACGGATGTGTTTGTGTTCTGTTTACAAAGGAAGTATTTTGAGAATTTTATTCGGCTCTCTTCTTTTGTGATTTGTTCTGGCACCATATTTGTATTCAATAGCTGGAAAGTTAATAATCAGCGTATGCCCTTTCTACCTCCTAATATCCCATATCTGCATTTCAATCACATGGATATGTGGGATTTGTGGTTCTCACGTGTACGACATACCTTGGATATCTGTCTTATACTGGACATGTATCCGATGTATATTGGACACGTGAGACCCCATATGTACACATGTCTGAAATTTAGGGTTTTGTTTCGGTCTTTAAAGTCACTGTTTGACCCAGAAATCTGTCACCATTCAAGCAAGGAGGGAAATGCAGTGTGGAGGTTGACTTATCTTTTGCAGTTTGAACATAATTATGTGCTGTTTGTGTTCATTGATGCGTTTGTGTTCTGATTACTGAAGGAGTTTCTCTAGAATAATATTTGGCTAGCTTTTATGTGAATTGTTTTGGCACTGTATTTGTATTCAATAGCTGGGTAACTAAGAATAACTCCCTACCTTATCGTATCTTGACGCTTTAGATATATGCTTTGTGGCAGACATGTATCTGATTCGTGTCAAACACATGAAACCCACATGTCCTTAAACGTGCGACATGTGGGCTAGAAAATCCTTACCCAAGAGCGAAATTTAGGGACTGTTTTGGTATTTAAAGGCACTGTTTGTCCCAGAAATCAGTCACCATTCAAGCAAGGAGGCAAGTGCAGTGTGGACATGGCTTATTTTCGAGATTCTTGGTTCTTGGCATTTGGTGCAAGGGAAATCTGCATTTCACTTTCTATTTTTGTCATTTCTGAGTTGTGCTACAGCATAGTGTTCTTCCACTGAAACCATGGGTTAGTCATCAAGGGTTGCTGCTGAAAAGAAAAGAAAGATGTTTGTGTTGGTGATCCTCCTTCCTCTCCACATCCAAATTCTATCACTGCTGCTGTTAGTGCTCCATCTGCTGCAAGTGATGCTGCCATTGGTGGAAATAAAGCTCCAACTTGAGGAGAAGCTAATCAAGACAGAAAATAGCCATTTTTGAAATATGTAACCAAAAGACCAGTGCCCGGGGAGAGGGTTGTGGAAATTGCTATTGGACATGCTTGTTTTGTAAGGTTGAATTTAAGAGTTCCTACTTCCATGTCATGGGCCATTTCTTGGGACTCAAGGGAGAGATTGGAATATGTCTCGACATTTGTATGAGCCAAAGAAAAAACATGGGTAAAGAGGATGTAGTGTTGCCTAGATTTTATGCACAGCTTAAAACCTAAGCAGTCATGAGATAAATCTCCTTCATTTAATGGTGAAGCTACCGTGTAAGATGTTTATCTATTTCGTAAGGGTGAATCCTAATAACTACTTCCAAGGGTTTTACTTTAATTACTCCAGCTTGTGAACCACAACTGGGCAATTTGGCAGCAAGTAAGCAACTATGTTGGGAGGATTTACAGAAGTCGGAAAACAAAAGTAAGGAAAGAAGAAAGGAAGCTGTGTTGATTTAATCAATAGCTATCAGAGTTGGTCTTATCCACACAAATTAAATAAGTAGAGAAAACTCACAACATTTAGCAGTAAGGGAAAGAAATAGCTTCTAATCCTAGATCTAAGATAACACAAAGTTTATCTAAAACCTCAAATAGAAGTGATGATCAAAGCACCATAGACACAGTTCTCTGTAAATCCACCTTTTATTCAATTACCCAACTTTCACAGAAATCACACCAACGGTCCCAACACAATGTTTGGAAACTCACAAATGCTCTGCTAAACAAATTCTGATGAACAAGTTGTGATTATTTAACCCGTAGGTTCTGCCTCTATTTATAGTGCAGAGGGTAATTACAAATAGGAAGCCTCTATGAATTCCTGCATGTGGAAGCCGTAAAGGAAACAATTGGCAATCTTCCTCCAAGGATTCCTCTTCGCATGACATGCATGAAAGTAGAACCTTCTATTCTACATGTTTGCCACCTATTTCCAAGTAATTGACTTCTTCCAGTAACTTGAGTTTATGGCTTTTAAACCAATCACTTAAGTTATACAATTCAATTGCTCCGTTACCAGGAAACGCCTAAGGGGCCCATGTTTCTGCTTGCAAATGTTTCAGAAACACAAAACGGGTACGAAACGCAAGGGAAATGCGTTGGAAATGTCCCAACCGTTTCCAATGGTTTTTTAATTTTTGAAGCATCATAACTTAAAAAAATAAAAAATACATTCATTTATTGCACCTAAACATAATCTACCTACCTAAACTTGGTAAAGACACTTCCTAAAAGCTATATAATGACATCTTGGGTGCATTCTAAATCACACTCTTAGCCAACTTTCACTGCGTGGTATTGATGAAGAAGAATTGAGATCTTTTGCACAAGCGATGGAGAGTGGAGCTAGTGGGAGTGGAGCTGTCGGTGCCAGTGGTGTTCATGGAGATGATTATGAGGAAAATCTAGATGATATATTTTAGAATGTAGATTATTATCACGTATATGTGAATCATTGAAATTGTAACCATGTTGAATGATGACTCTTTAGAACTTCAAATTTCAATGAATACAAAATATTTTGAGTGCTTTATAAATTATCTCTTATGGTCCATGGGGTACAATTATAAAATGAGTACTATATATATTATACAGAAGTTTCCGCTGCGTTTCGTATCCAAGGATTTTTGAAAATTTCTATTTCTACGTTTCGTACCCATACCTGTTTCCTGGCAACATAGTTCAATTGATTACTCAATTGCTTTATCGGAGAAAATAAGAGAAAGATGAAGAAAGAAAAGAAGTCATTCCAGTTGTAACACCCTCCATTTTGTTCTTTTTTCATACTCTACATGCTTATCCAACATGCATTGTACTTCTGCTTCATCTACTTCAGCAATGAATGATATGAATGATAGCTTGTCCTAAACCCAAGAAACTCTTTCTCCCACATGGTTGACTCTTTTCCTTTGATTCTCACCAAACTAAATTTGACATCATCATAAATTTTTACCAACTTCTTCACTTGAATCTATATTTCCCTTGAGCAGCTGACTATGATTATCTTGCGGGTGTTGCCTCTTACCTATCTTCCCCGTTTATCCTTGAAGCTTTTGCAGTTATTCTCAAGTATTGGTGTCCCTAGATTTCACCCTGAAATCCGGGACTACGCTATTTAAATTTTTTTTTCGTACTTTTAAAATAATGGATCGTTTTGTGTTTTTATTGCCAGAAAGTTTCTATATTGTGTCAAGATATTCCCAAAGAGCCATATAAGCCAATTTCGACAAATACCCAGATGCCCCCGAAATTGTTATATTCTGTCGTTGGGGTTTACCTGTGGGAAATTTGTATTTAATTATTTTGAGCCCCGTTTGAGGCAATTTGTGCTCCGGTTTAACCCTGTTGTGATCGTACATGTCAATATTCCCATATACCAGTAGGGTTTTAACCAGTGATGAATTCTAGGCTTTATTTGTGACTCCTGGCAACGTTTTGTGTTTTTGGTGTTTTCCTGTTTTGTTTTCTGTGAAATTTCTCTAGATCAATTCCTTTGCCGGTTTGGTCTGATTCCTTGCCTGGAGTATTTGGGGATCACCTATGGACGTTATGCTAGAAGGAATTTGCCACCAGAGGTCTGGTTCTCTTTGAAAAGACGAAGTCACACACAAAAAAGCTTCTTTTGGGCAGGGCGTATTTTTGGAAAAAGAGGGTTTTAAGCTACAATGGGATTTTTGTTAGCAGCAAGTAGGTGGGATTTTTGTACCTGCCTATCAGGGTATTTTTTCCCATGAAAGCAACGCCACTTAAGTCACAATGAAAAATTGGAGGCAACAGGCAGGCGGGAATTTCTTACTTGCCTTGCAGGATAAAAATTCCCATTGTGAAATAAAAGAAAAATCACTTAAGGCATTGATGGGATTTTATTACCTGCCTTGCAAGGTAAATAATCCCATTATGAAAGTCAAACAACTTAAGTGGATCATGGGATTTTCGGAGCTGCCTTGCAGGGTGAATAATCCCATTGTTAATTGACTTTTAAAAATAGAAATTGCTTATGTCAAAAAGTGCGCCCCATTTGGGAGAGAAATAATACTTTTTAAAGTATTAATTGATTTAATTAATTCCTATTTTCAGTGGCTAAGGTCAAAGCATTTTGTGAGGCTTAAGTTAACTGGAAGTAGAAGGTTAAAATTAAATAAATTTAATTTATTTAATGGCAGCGATGAGCATGCACAAAATAGGCACCCCATTTGAAGAGAAGAGCTAAATAATTAATTAATTGTCAGGAATAGGAGGGGCAATAATTAATTATAGAATGATGAGGATTATATAAGCAGGGCTGACATAAGGATGAATTAATTAATTCAAAATCAGAGAAGTGCAGCCCAGACAAAAAGTGCGCCCCATTTGAATAGGAATTTTGCTCAAAAGGTGTAATTAATGCTGGAAGCTTTCAAATTTGGCGCCTAGGTTCGAAGGAGCTTGATTTGTGTCTGAATAATTGTCTGCATAGTGGTACAGGTGCTCAGGAATTCATCATAGGTGCTTTTATAAAGGAAAGGGAGCTTAAATCAATGTCCAATACATTGAACATATCCTTTGAATCTGAAGAATTATCCAGATCTGCACTGGTTGTGAAGAATTCCGATCGAATAAAGAGGAAAAGAATTGTTCAGACAAAGATTGCTCCAGCCATGGCAAAGCGGGATGAACAAGAAAGCTCAGCGGAATCATGAATTACTTCCAGATTTGTTGACATCGGAGACACAAATCCAGGCCCAGATCCAGATCCAGATTCAAATCTAGATCTCATAATTGCAAAAGCTTCCGGCAAAAATTCATCCTCTTGTTTCTGATGCAGCCCGTGTAGAAGTCAGTGCGTGGAAAATTTCTTCCAAGATTTTGTGCATGTGCTCCCAATCTTCTAGTTGAAGCCTTCATTGAAGTTGCATTCACCCGGAGTGCTTTCCAGAATTTTTAATTGCTCATATGCAATTAAAAATAAAAATGATGAATTATTTACGACAGACATTGTACTGATGCATGTATAGGAGAAGAACTGCAAAAGCTTCAAGCATAAGAGGGAAGACAAGGCAAAGGCAACACCCGTAAGCAAGTTTTCAAATCCAGCCGCTTCCAGATCCAGCTCCTCCCAGATCCACTTTGGTGAGAATCAAAGGCAAAAGAATTAGCTGCATGTAGAATATGAAAAAGAACAAGACTGCAACTTTCTTCTTTCTTCTTCTTTCCTCCGACAAAGTAATTGAGCGATCAATTTAATTATAAAACTTAAGTGATTGGTTTAAAAGCCATTACTTGAAGAAGTCAACTACTTGGAGATAGGCGGTAGACGTGCAAAATAGAAGGTTCTATTTTCAGTTGCAAATCATCCATGTTATGTAATGAGGAATTCCAGGCGGGAGATTGCCAATTGTTTCCTTTTCGACTTCCACATGTGCCAGTTCAACTAAAAGCTTCCGACTTATAATATCCCCTCTACATTCTATAAGTAGAGGAAGAACCTACGGGTTAAGAAATTAGAATTTGTAAGCAGCATTTTTGTGTTCTAGACTTTGTGCTGAAACCCTTGATAGCTATTTGAAGCAAAGGAATAGAAAGGAGTAGATTTTCGGAGAACTTTGTGTGACGGTGCTTTTTGTTTCTAACTTTTTGTCTCAAATTCTACTTATAAAATTTGTGATATTTTAGATCTAGATCTTAAGTTGCCTTTGCTTATAATTCTGTGTGTTGATATCTATTGGTTTCTTCTATGTGCATGCAATCAACTCTGTTATCTATTGATTGGGTTGCACATCTTCCCTATTTCTTCCCTGTGTGTTATTATTTCCTTCTTCAATAAATATTTCATTTCTTAAACAGCCGCTTACTTGCTGTAGATCTATACAGCTATGATTCATGAGCTGCATAGTTAAAGTAAAACCCCCATATAGATACTAGCATATTTTAATTGACAAATCTGACATGGGAGCTTCACCGGTAAATGAGGGAGATTTATCTTATGACTGCATAGGTTTTCAACTATGCAGAAAATCTAGCCAGCATGTACACCAGTGAAATGTTTTCCGTAAAGAATTCAAACAATACTCACCACCGTTTTATTTTTTATTTCATATGAACAATTTTGAATTCTGGAAAGCACTCCAGGTGAAGGCAAATATAAGTAGACTCAATGTGGGCTTCAACTGGAAGATTGGGAATGCATGCGCAAACTTTTGAAAGGGATTTTGCATGCAATGTATGAATAACTTCCACATGGTCTGCGTTAGAAACAAGAAGATGAGCTTCTTAGATATTCACGACAATCATTTAAGTGATTTAGCCCCTTTTAAGAATTTCATGGATTTCCGCAATTGTGGATTATTCACAAAAGAAGACAAGACACTGGAAAACCACGATTTGCACTTTAACTGACTTTGTATTGGCTCCTTGGATAATTGCGCTAATTTCCAGAGTGAAGGCTGCATACAACAAGAAGACAAGATACTTGAAAACCACAATTTGGCTGAAAGCTTCTTCTTTTGGTACTTGCATGGAGTTTGGATGATGGGGGCGGCTTTAACTTATGATTTTGCACAAAGAAAACGTTCCTTCCAAAAACTGCGACTTGTATCCAAGTTGCTGCGTTGAAAACCGACACTTCATAATTAATTTCACCTTTGTCTGATGCCAAAAATGACTTCTCAAAACCACATGCAATTGGACTATATCCGACATGAAGAAAGAAAAGGCCACAAGGAAGTGCCAGACAGATTACGGAGAAAGACTAAAACCAAAACACAAAAGAAGAAAAATATAAAATAAAAACAAAACCCGAAAGAAGCTGCGGGCAATTGCTCGAAAAATTTCTCCAATTAGCTAGTTTACAAAAACTCTTCCCCTGGGGTGAATGTTTTGCGGTAATAATGATGGGGAGAGGTGCTTATATAACCCAAATTTCATAATTTTAGCTCAAACTATTTTTAAAAGAATTTTATTTTTTTAATATAAAAATAAATAAAATGCTTTCAGGCTTAAGTCTGCGAAAGGGATGAGTGAGCTTTAACATGCGGGTATTTGACGGACGAGACTCTATGACTTCCTGAGGGTATCTTTGAGCAATGTGAGCAACTGCAGGAAAAAACAAACAAAAACATAACCCTTTGCTTAAAAAGAACAAAGAATTTAAACAGGGGGTAGTCCTAGATTTCATGGTGAAATCCTAGGGACACCAGTTGGCTTCGTCTGTGGACATCTTTATTTCTGTCAAAATGAGAAGTGAAGATGAGATCCTAGTATATTTGGTTTGATGTCTTATCTATTGGGTTCGGGGTCAAGCCAAAGGAAACACAAAACAAACAAAAAAAAATAAAAAAAAATAAAAAAATGAGAATTTTATTTATGCACACTGGTTTTACCCTGGATCTCAGTTCCTGAACAACTTCAGATGCTGCCCTTTGAAAGGAAGTGGTATCTCAATTCCATCCTAGTAGGCAAGGATGGAATTATCCATTCCGGTGGTTCTCTTGATCATGAAGGGCGCTTTCTAGAGTGAATCAAATTTTCCATGCATGCCCTTCGGTTTTTGCCTCTTGTCCCACAAGAATACCTAGTCTCCGATCTCAAACTTCCTTTCTCAAGCCTCCTTGTCAAATAACTTGGGTAAATCCTCATCAACTTTATCTTGTGGTGGCTCATCCTTTCTTCTCTCTGTGGTGGGCAAATCGTCATCAACTTCCTCCGTACCCAGATTTACTGGTTGCATTCCTGAGGAAGAACTATTGCCATATTCTTTGTTCTTCTTTAGGTATTGATCATGCTTGTCGAAAGTCTCCTCTAAGGAAACGAAACCCTTGGAGATTTTGTTACCTTTTAGTTGGATTACTCTACTACTGTCATCATAATCTGGATCAGTTTCGCCTGTGACTGTTTGTCATAGCGGTGATTTACTCCCTTCAACATGGAACTTGTCAAAGTTGCCTAGTTCCCGAAATGCAGATATTTGTTTGTCGTCATCAGGGACTTTGGGACGGTAGACCATCTCCACTTTGTAGTTTCCTTGTCTGAATATGGACGGTGGTCTATCTAGATCTAATAGTGCAAATGTGCCTGCCAAAGAGTCTACCTTAGAATTCTGATTTGTTACAACTGTGAAAGCACTCTATCTCTGTAATGCTTCAACTTATCTCTTTTGACTTGTAATTGCCCTCTAACTGGCTTTACTATAAGCTCAACATCTCCTTGGGCTTTGAAGAGTTTTACTTCTTTCGCTTTAGCTTGTTCCATTCCTAGCATCAAGGATTCATACTTTGTCGTGTTGTTGTTGCTCTCGAACATGAATTTGTGGGAGTATGGGAATATCTCATGATCTGGAGATTAATAGAACACTGGCTCCTGACCCAAAAGAGCAACAACAACCTTTAAACTCCAAAGTCCAAACATTTTCTTCTTCTGGTTCTTGCCCTAAAACGTCTTTACCAATTACAATGAAGTATACACCGTGGTCAGAACCTTGAAAAAGAATTTGAGTTCTAGGATCTACAGATCTTGTAACAATGTATTTGGATTTTTTTCCGGCACCAGCTTCTGGCTTATTCCCTTGATAGGAATATGGGCATAAGACCAATCCATATTTACTTCTCCTCCCAGCACTTTGCTGAAGTTTCTGCTTGGCAACATTTCGTAGGAAACAGGAATATCTGCAACTAAGATATTCATCTTTAATCTTTTGTCAGGAAATGCTGTCAGAACAACTTGTGCATCTTTGATTTTGTTCGATTAAAGGGACTTGTCTCTCCATGGAGTAGCACCTTCCTTTTGTCTTCGTCAAGGTAAAGCCCAGGAACATCTGCAACTTTAGCTGGCATGACATTGTCAGAAGCACCTGAATCTAAAATGCAGTTGCTTAACTTGAAACCATTAAGCAATAGGGAAACATAGAATGGTTCTACTCTTTCCGAAGATGTTGGGGTGTTAACAATTGCAACGTGTTAGCATATGCAAAGAGAAGAAAGAATTAGAGAAGGCAAAACACACTGCACAAATGATACAGGCAAGGTGAATTTATTATAGGAAGAGGTAGTTACATTTGGTTGTTTGGTTACAACCTCTTCAACTGCCTAGAACCGCATCACATTCTATATAATGCTCTATAGCTCTATATTTTAACACCCCCTCTTAATGACTAAACTGGAAACAATACCAAGTTTATCCCGAAATTTTACAAATTTCTTAAAGCCCGTATGTTTAGTCATTACATCTACAGACTATGCCATAGGTTGGACTTCAAGATCAACAGTCCATGATTGTGTTGCGGTTGTCGAATGAAGAAGAACTGCAAAACAAAAATCTGGTCGCATGAACAAAGGATATGGCAAGTGGTCCACTGGTTCTCTGCTCTGTGATTCATTGACCAATGATGAATCACCAATGGCTGAGAGTGTCAGCCCCATCTCCAGAGTGCTGAAATCAGAACCTTGGAGAAGTGGATTGAAAAATCTGTTCCAGGCTTGTGTAGCCTGCTGGAGTTTGTATAGAGACTCAGTTATCCTGCAATCAAAGTCACTTCGATCATGTCCTTGCAACACCGTGTAGTGCTCATCCAACTTTCGCAATAAGAGAAATGTGACCATCTGTGTAGTAGGAGTTAGAACCAACTCCGTAATAGTAGGAGAAATAACCTTCTCCGTCTCAACAGTGGTCTCCGTCTCAGCAGTGGTAGGAGTGAGAACCAACTCATCTATTTGCTCATCTATCCCCCTCTGTTGGGAAAGATCCTTCACAACACAATGAGCAAACTGTTCATGCTTTACTATCCTTCGAGCAAGGACCTCTGAGACAGTGGCTAGGCATGCCATCTCACCATGCACCATCAGTACATTAGGAATAGTGGTGTCTTCGTCCACAACAAACTGTTCTTTAGAATGAGGAAATCCATCCTCTCGTACATATGGTATAGTGGATACTCCCTCCACAATAGGTGCATGTAGGTTGACTGTATCCAAGTCAATAGATTTGTGAGGAATGGCTTCCTCCCAAGGCATTGCAGCGTCCCGCACATCTTGAATGGTGGAGTTGTCCACACGTGCATTCATGTTGATCACAGCCAGATCAACAAGCTGATACTGACCACCTTCCTCAATACTAAGGGCAATTATTCGTCTCTGTTTGACATCAGAGACACCACACTTCTTTCCACAGAAACCCACATAAATATTGGGATTTTTAGTCAATTGACGAATAGAGAGAAGATTCTTTTGTAAAGAAGGTACATCTCTAACATTTCGGACCAACAATTTATGAGCATTATTCAATACAATGCATATATCTCCCATCCCTTCTACTGCAAGTGATTCTCCATCAGCTAGTACTACTGATTCAAAACAGATATTTGCAATAAATGAAACATACCAGTCCCTACGACATGAAAAGTGTGCAGATGTACCCGAGTCAATGATCCAACAACTGGTACCACTGTCATTCGAGCATGATGTCGTAAGGCAATAAAGATCATGCCCGTCATCTGAATGTTCTTCTGCAACTGCTGCCACATGTTCCTCATCACATGGCTTTTTGTTCTGCTGTGAAAGATCATACTTCAGCTTTTGGCAATCCTTTGTTAGGTGCCCAACCTTGTGACAATAATAGCATGTGACCTGATACCAAGTGGAAGATTCACCAGATTGACGTTTCCACTTTCCCTTTGATTGAGTGACAATAACACTCTTTGAATGGTCACAATTAGATTTTGCCTGAAGTTGTCTTCGCTCCTTTTGCAACATGTAGGAACTCACCTTGTCAAACGTGAGTGTTTGACTTTCAGCCATTAAATGGAGTGCCCCCACAAATGACTCATACAAAGAAGGTAAGCTGTTCAAAACCAGAGCCACCATATCATCATCGTTCACCTTTTTGTTGATGGGAGATAATTGGTCTCAGATGTCTTTCATCCGAAGTAGGTGCTCAGACAGCGATCCACCTTCTTGTAACTTCACGGAAAAGAGCATATTTTTTAGGTATAAAACCCGACTCTTTTATGATGTTTGATATTTATCCTTTAGACTGGTCCACAACGTGCTTGCTATAGTGGCATTCCGCACTTCCGGTAGCATATCATCCGACACTGACAACTTGAGAAGCAAAAACGCTTATGACGTTTGTCATAATCCTCGAAGTTAGTCGCTGGTCGACTTTCACTACCCGTAATTATTTTATCACAATCACGAAACTCCGCAAGCATTAAAATCTTTCGACTCCATATATTAAAATTAGTGCCCGTTAATTTGTGTCTCCGGAAAAATCAAGTGTGAAATATTTGCCATTTTATTATTCCAAAGTAATGGAAATAATAATATAATATTTTTGGCCCCTCACCAATAAAACAATATAACTTTATTCTTGCAAATATTATTAAATTAATTGCTCACATGTAAAGCCCCTTCAAATTGCCCTCGAACTATATTTGCATTTAATAAATATTATTAAGCATGGAGAATACCTTTGTTGATGAAGTAAAACAAATATGCCCTTGAACCCTTCGAGAATATTAACTCCTTTCTTCACACGATTTCTGCTCCAACGACTTAGCATTCAAATGCCCTCCACTTCAAGGATTATGCTGTTGATGTCACTAGCCATGAACAGGATGCCATCAACCACGAATTCCTTTAGAAGATTGGGTTTTTGTGATCATGTTTTTCCTTCCCACAGTTTTCCTTCCCACGGTTTTGCTTCACACGATAGGTTCCAGGAACCCACAATTCTACCTTCTGCGACTTTGTGCCCTCGTTTACACACGAATCACAATTTTCGACATTGCGACTGGGTATTGCTACAACCAGGAACCCACGTACCATGTTTTCCTCAAACACAACAGGTTCACGTGTCATGTTTTTGGCTTTTCTCCTCCAAGAACCCACGACTTTGTGCAAAACCGACTGTATTGTCTTCGAACTGAGTCACGCTTTCCTTTGCACGACTCTGCACATACACGAGCTAGGATTTTCTCCATTCTGTGAATCTTCTACAATAAGCCGCGAACTAGCATCTTTAGTTTGTGCCCTTCCAGGGCTTCCCCAAACTTCTAGTTCGTACCTGTTGACAAGGCTTCCTCGAACTGTGAACCAACTGCTCTGATAGCAATGTTAGCATATGCATAGACAAGAAAGAATTAGAGAAGGCAAACTGCACTGCTCAAATTATATAGGCAGGGTGAATTTATTATAGGAAGAGGTGGTTACATTTCATTGTTTGGTTACAACCTCTTCAACTGCCTAGAACCGTATTACATTCTATATAATGCTCTATAGCTCTATATTTTAACACAACGTTATTTTGGGAAGGAGTATCTTTGGGTTTAGGCGAAAGGCCTTTTGATGCATTAGATGGTCCTAGTGATTGCACATATTTGACTTCGCCTATTTAGTTGTTTAGGAAAAGCTCTCAAGTATTCAACTTTTGACATTTGAATCCTAGTTTTCTTGGCATGATCAATAATGTCAAAAGAAGGTATAGATGTTTTAGCTTAAGATACCTGAGATGCCTTTTGTGATTGAGATGAAGAGCACACATACTTATCGCTGGGAGCTAAGGAAGAAGATAAAGGGATGCCTCTTCTGAGTTCATCAGCTAATGCCTCAACTTGGCAAGTTTGTGATCTTGTAAATACTGAATATGTATGACCATGATCGTTTTTAAGAAGTTCCTCATAGTCATGTTTGGATTTGTTGTTTAGGTAATTAATGTTGGAGTCGCCAGTAGGACCTACAAAATCATCATTCTCGAGCTGATCACTGACAACTTCCTAGTCTTCTTCATTCATCTCCACGTTGCCCCTCTGGGAGCAACTGTAATTGCTAATCTTTGGGAACTAGCAATGTGGTTCTGGTTGTTGAAATTTTGAGCAGGGACAATATTGTTGCCCTGAGCCTTTTGAATCATTTGTTTCTTCATTTGCAACATCTCATTTGCTAACTTTTGCAATAGTGAATTGGAAGTAGTAGTTGATGATGAACTTTCAACTCTAGAAGTGTTACTCTTTATCTTTCCAACCATGATGAGGTTATCTTCAATTTCAACTGCCATGTTTTGGGCTGCTAGCAAGTCAGCAAGACGTGCTCTTCGCACTTGGTAACCTACTTTAGGAAGTAATGCATTGATGAAGAATACCTTTTGATTCTCATCACTCATAGAAACATATGCTAGAAAGTTGTAAAGTATTCTTTGGAATTTTGCAATAAAATCCCGCATGTGCTCCTGTGGCTCCATCTGTAACTGGGTCAATTGAGTTATCAAGGTATTGGAATCAACTATCTTGAACCTTTTCAGGAACACATCTCTCATAACAGTCCAATTGGTTATGGAACCAGGAGGTAACCGAGTAGAACCATTCTCGAGCCAGATCATGCAAAGTCTTGTATAAAGAGCTTAACAAGGGTACATCTTCATGTTCCACTCCACAAGATATGAAAAACGTAGCCAAGTGGTCATTTGGATTCTGCTTGCCATCTTCAAAGAATTTTGGAAAATTCTTTTTTGATCCTTTAGGCAATTCATGCATAGGAGTCAGATTTAGAGGTCCGAAAGCTGCGCCCCATAGAACCGGTGCTACAACAAGTGGCCGTTGATTCGTTATGAAGGTAGTGCGTCTTCTCCAAGAATAGACTTGGTGAATAATCCTCAACTGCTGGATTGTGCTGGACACGATCCGGATTTGGAGGAGTTTGCACTCTTCTTCTTGGTGAAAGATTGTGATCTAGCGGCTTCTAACTTGAGGAGGATGATTAAAATTGAATTGCTCCTGCAATCTATAAAAATGATCAGTTCTTCCTTGAGCTCTGTTAGACCAGTTGAATGGATGTTATGCCAGGATGAGATTATAATATAAAAGGGAACCGACACGAAAAGCTTCTGGTTTGCTAAAATAGTGTTCCCCAATAGAGTCGCCAAAAACTGTTGGCTAGATTTTATGTACAGTTTAAAACCTATGTAGTCATGAGGTAAATCTCCTTCATTTAACGATGAAGCTCCCATTTAAGATGTTTATTTATTTCGTAAGGATGAATCCTAATAACTACTTCCAAGGGTTTTACTTTAATTACTTCGACTGCTGCGAACCACAGTTGGGCAATTTGGCAGCAAGTAAGCATGCTGTGTTGTGAAGATTTGTAGAAGTGGAAAAATAGAAGTAAGGAAAGAAGAGAGGAAGATATGTTTATTTAACCAATAGCTATGCCTAGAGTTGGTCTCATCCATGCAAATTAAATAAATAGATAAAACTCACAACATTCAACAATAAGGGAAAAAAATAGATTCTAATCCTAGATCTAAAATAACACAGTGTTTATCTAAAACCTCAAATAGAAGTGATGAGCAAAGCATTGTAGACACAAAGTTCTCCGGAAATCCACCATTTATTCAATTCCCTCTTGCTTTCACAGAAAACACACCAAGGGTCCCAACACAAAGTCTTAAAATATCAAGAATGCTCTGTTAAACTAATTCTGATGTACAAATTGTGATCATTTAACCCGTAGGTTCTGCCTCTATTAATAGTGCATAGAGGGCAATTACAAATAGGAAGCTTCTAGTCTAAATTCTCGCATGTGGAAGCCATAAAAGAAACAATTGGCAATCTTCCTCTTAGAATTCCTCTTTGCATGACATGCATGATTTACAACTGAAAATAGAACCTTCTATTTTGCATGTTTACCACCTATTTCCAAGTAATTTACTTCTTTCCATAACTTGAGGTAATGGCTTTTAAACCAATCACTTAAGTTTTACAATTCAAATTGATTACTCAATTGCTTTGTCATGAGAAAATAAGAGAAAGATGAAGAAATCAAAAGAAGTTATTCTAGCTGCAACACTCTCTGTTTTGTTCTTCTTCCATACTCTGCATGCTGATCCAACATGCATTGTACTTCTGCTTCATCTACTTTAGCAATGAATGATAGCTTGTCCTGAACCTGAGAAACTCTTTCTCCCACATGGTTGACGTTTTTTGTTTGAATCTCACCAAACTGGATCTCGCATCATCATAGATTTTTACCAACTTCTTCACCTTAATCTATTTCCTCTGAATCAACTGATTGTGATTATCTTGCGGGTGTTTCCTCTGACCTGTCCTCCTCTTTTATCCTTGAAGCTTTTGCAGTTCTTCTCAAGTATGTGCACCAGTGAAATGTTTGCTGTAAACAATTCAGACAAAATTCACCACCCTTTTATTTTTAATTGCATATGAGCAATTTTTAATTCTGGAAAGCACTTCGGATGGAGGAAAATATAAGTAGACTCAATGTGGGCTTCAACTGGAAGATTGGGAATGCATGCAAAAACTTTTGAAAGGGATTTTGCATGCAATATATGAATAACTTCCACATGGTCTGCGTTAGAAACAAAAAGATGAGCTTCTTAGATATCCACGACAATCATTTAAGTGATTTTGCCGCTTTTAAGAATTTTGTGGATTTCTGCAGCTGAGCATTATTCACAAAAGAAAACAAGAGACTTTGTATTGGCTCCTTGGATAATTGCGCTAATTTCCGGACTGAAGGCTACATACAACAAGAAGGCAAGATACCAGAAAACCATGATTTGGCTAAAAGCTTCTTCTTTTGGTAATTGCGTGGAGTTTAGATGATGGGGGTGACTTTAACTTATGCTTTTGCACAGAGAAAACACTCCTTCCAAGAATTGCGACTTGTATCCAAGCTGTTGTGTTGAAAACCAACACTTCATAATTAATTTCACCTTAGTTTGAGGCCAAGAATGACTTCTCAAAATCCCATGTAATTGGACTAGATCCGGTAGGAAGAAAGAAAAGGCCACGGGGAATTGCCAGATAGATTACGGAGAAAGACCAAAACCAAAACACAAAAGAAGAAAAATAAAAAAAAGTAAAAACAAAACCTGAAAGAAAGTGAGGGCAATTGCTCGCAAAATTTCTCCAATTAGCGAGTCTGCAAAAACTCTTCCCCCTCGGGTGAATGTTCTGCGGTAATCTTTTGAAAATAGCTTGAGACTTCAATAACTCCAACTTTGAGAATCTTCTGAAAATAGCTCGAGACATGTCATGGTTGGTGACAAACATCTAAATCTCGTTTGCCTCCATGTAGATTTCCTCAATCCATGTGATTTTCCCAATCTTCTGCATCATAAATTCAGGGAGTGTATTGCACAAGGTGTCCAAAATATGTGGTTCATACCTAACCTTTACTATTAACCCTGTTGCCTTGTAATTTTTTGCATTGTTCGTGATGACTTGGACAATGTTTTGAGGGCCCATTGACTTAATAGCCTCAATTAGAATGTTTGCAATGAATTGGGCATCTTTTATTTCCCCCTCACAATCAACAAGCCTTCAGAAACATTGCCCTTTTAGGGCTTACTGCATTAATGTTGATAAGAGGTATGTTTCGGGAGTCTTTCCATCCATTTGAGATAATAAACACCCTTGAGACCTTCCAAATATCTCTAATTGGCTGTAAAGATCTCTGTATGTGTTGCGGTCTAAGTAGTCGATACATTTTGGATACGGGAGCGGCTACGGTGTATCTGATACGCAGATACAACAAAATATTTTTTGGCCCCGAATACGACGTTGTATACGACAGTACAAAAAATATATAAAAATTAAAAAATATATAAATTTCAGCCTTCTGAAATATGAATTAAGTTATTAGCCACATATTATGCATATGAAAGACAAGATAAAAGACAAGTTATAAGCTAAATAAGTGAATAACCACAACAAACAAGCTAGGATACTGATAAAACTTAGTAACTTAAAAGCTTAAAAGTAAAATTAAAATACTTAAATCGAACACAATGTGAATGTCATGATATATTAATTTCACCCTATTAAAATTTACAACAAATCAATCACGATCAAAGTTCAAATGACAAACTGTATTTCAATATTCATCATATTCCTCTTCATCAAGAGGATCAACATCAGCTGCATCATCATCATTACGTGGTTCATTAGAACCACAGAGCTCGAACCACTCCCACTAGGTCCACTTCTAATTGCACCCCTTGTGCATGTAGGTCTCGCGGTGCCAAAAAACTCTCCTCATCATCTAATGCTCCGTGGTGGGAAACGGAAGCATCTAAGTCAACTATCTCTGGATCAATATCCCAGTGTTTTGTTGACCCTCCCTTGTACTCCAGCTGCTTGTGAGATAAAAGGCGCAAGTTGGAATGTATGTATACCAAATCTTTAGCCTTTTTAGCCCCCCACTTGTTGCGCTTCTGTGAGTGGATGAAGCTATATGTACTCCAATTGTGCTTAGAGGAAGATGAACTTGCAACCTATTGAGGCAACAAAATGTTCAAACTTAAAAACTCAAACTTAAATTTTAAAAAACTCAAAAAAGGAAAGAGAATAAAAAAGACTTACCTGTGCCAAGACCTTGATTGCAAGAGGCTGCAAGTAAACCGATGTATGACCATGGAGGTACCACCACATATGAGCATCCATCTTGTATTTGCTCCGAAGAGCGAGAAGGCTATGATCTGTTTTCGCTATGAAATTGCAAATCTCTACCATAAGCATGTCTTGGGCCTCAGGATTAGGGAAGAGCATAGCCAATGCCGCCATATATCCCTCATTGACTTCCACATCCCTGTATGGTGCTACCCTCCCTGGCAAGGAAAGGATCTCTGTGTTGTAGAATCTAGGAGTTAATGCAAAAGCAAGTAGATGTAGTGGGGTGGTCATTTTGTTCCACCGCTCAATGAGGATTGATTGCACTTGTTTGAAAAATGTTTCCTCAGGATCTTGTTCTTTTGCATTTATGACGCTTTTATCTTCTCAATCATTGAGTCGATACCATCATATATCTCTCTTAGACATGGTTGATCCATTTTAGTAAAGCAAATCATGCTCATAATGGGTTCAGTAAAACTCAACAAATATTCTACTCGATCCAACCGAATGTCATCTAAGATCATGGTCTTCACTTTTTGAGCCCTTTTAGTGTTGAGTGCCTCCATACAAACCAAAGGTTGGAGGTTACCATCCTCATGAGTGCGTCTCGCACCTTCACAAGTCATTTCAAGACACTTGTGTGTGATGCAAATCAAGTCTCAACAACCTAATATACTAAGAATGAGAAACAAAAATTAAAAAGAAAATTGAAAACTTTTGAATACTAATTATACTATATTTTAAAAATAAAAAAACTTATATTTAAATTAAAGAAAAAAGAATGGTATCTTTCCTTACCTTTAGCAGCTCCAACTCCAAGAATGATCTAAAAATGCCCTGTGATTGGTGATGGTTGTTGACAAACATTTGGATCTCTTCAGCCTCTACATACACTTGTTGGATCCACTCTATTTTGTTGGCCATCTTTTTTAGCATTAAATTTAGTGAATGCATGGCACATGGTGTCCAAAAAATTTGCCCATACCTTGCCTTATCTAATATCCTCGTGGCTTTGCAATTTTTGGTGTTGTCTGTTATGACTCGGACAACGTTTTGAGGCCCCACCGCCTCAATGGATTCGAAGAGGATGTTGGCAATGAATTGGGCATCCTTCACTTGCCCCTCACAATCACCCGCTGTAAAAAATATTGCCCCTTTAGGGCATATGACAATCACATTGATTAAAGGACGGTTTCTTGCATCTTTCCATCCATCAGAAATGATGGACACACTTATTTTGGCCCGTGAGTCCCTAATTGGTTGCAAGGAGGTTTCCACAATTTTTTTTTGTTTATCCAATAAGGTGGTGTGGATCTTCTCATAGCTTGGGCATTTGTACCCTTTTGGGGCCTCATTGATGGCTTTCACCATCTCATGCCAATAAGGTGACCTCACAACATTAAATGAAAGCCCATTAGCATATACACACCTGAAATGTGTTCATATGCAATTTCCTTGATCTCATTTTGAAAGGCCTTTTCCAATGACCCTTTTGTCTTAGTTTTCTTTGGTGAAAGGGAAGCATCCTTGTCATCCGTGGAGGTGGGAGCCACAAATGGATGTAGCATGGCCACAATTGGGGATCCACTACTTGATGGGGCAACAGGAGGCCTTGCTGATTGAGATGAACTTCCTCTTTTGGCCAATGGATGACCCGCTTTTATAGCCACATTTGCCTCTGCATCTTCTTGCCCTTTGATATATGCCAAAATTTTTGCTTTTGTCACCCCAACATTATTCTTCCCCTTGCATACTCTTATACTGTTACCTGTTATCGCACACAAGTGGCTTTTCACTTGATTGTAAGAGCCTTTGAATATTGATTCACAATCATTGCATCTCGAAACAAAACAACCACCACTTGGAAGTTGCTCAAGTATTGTTACATGCCTCCATAATGGCGAATTTGGGTCAAATTCCTTGACTAAAGATTGCCTAGAAGAAGCAGAACTTGTTGCCATTGTAGAAATATCTCCAAGCTTCAAAACAAACAAAATAAGCAAAGAAAACAATGACATGTATTGAAAATTTAAAAAATTAAATAGAAAGAGCAAAAAATTGATGAACATAAGCAAAAAAATGAAATGTGTGAAAGATTAAACAACAAAATAAAAGAGAGAAACAAACTTAGAAATTAAAAAAATAACCTTACCTTCACTTAGTAAACCACAAATCCTCCTACTTTGCAGCTCCTCACACTCCTATAAGCTTAGCAATAGCTTCTCAAACCCTAGACAAGAACAATACAATTTTAGAAAGCCAAAGTTAAGTTTATTTGCTTTATGTTTTGTTTTTGTGTTTTTTTTTTGTTTTATTGTTTGAAGTTAGGTTTTAGGGTTTAGATTAGAAGAATATTTTATATTTTAATGTTACGAGGCTTTAAAAACATGAAAAAAAAACGTATTTGGCACAGGATACGACACGGGAGCTGGTAGGTTACATCGTGTACCTTGTGGATACACTCGTGTACAACTGCAGTCGTACCCATAGGGTACATGATGTACCTTGTCCGCTTCGCACCCCAACGTATCTTGTGAAGTATCCGTTTCGGGTACATTTCGTACCTGCTCCAACCCCCCTACCCTCACGTATCGATATCCTAGGTTGCGGTTCTTTTGCCAAAAGAGAAGTGCAAACCTTATTATAGTTGGGGCTTGTATACCCCTGTGGTGCCTCATTAATGCCTCTCACCATCTGCTGCCAATATGGTGACCTCAAGACATTGAATGATAACCCATATGCATAAATACACACAGCCACCAATTCACTGCAATTGTTCTCTTCTCAATGTTGAATGCTTTTTCTAAAAGCCCTTTTGTTCTCATTCTTGATGTGGTATCTTCATCAAAAGGAGTTTCAACTGGAAGAATTTCAACATGACAATCAATGAAAGGATGAAATGGTGGTGGTGGTGTCGGTGGTTTTCCCTTAGTCCTCTGCTGCAAAGAAATGGTTCTAGAGCGAGCTCTTGCAATTTCAAAGTTTTCCTCCTCTTGTTCTCTAAGTACATAGCTATTGTATTATTCTCTACCTTCTTACATGCTCTAATGCCCGTCCTCGATACCGCAATTAGATGAGCTTTCAAACGGTTATACGAGGATTTAAATGTGGTGCCACAATGGGGGCTTGTCCAAACACAGACACCGCCATCGACAACAAGCTCTAGCACTTCCACATGCTCTCCATAAAGGAGATTGAGGATCCATTTTCACTATAGACCACCCAGAACACTTCCTTGTGTTCCTCCCACATTGCTTTCTTCCCCATGCCCCCTTGAAGCTGAACTCGATGCCATGGCTGTAGGTTTTTTTTGTTTTAACCTACAATAAGATATATTTTTTATAACATTGCTAAATAATTTAATTAAAAACGACAAATACAAATTAAAAATTAATTTGTTAACCCATACACATTAATCTTTTATTCAGATCACCAAGTTTGCCATAAATGGTGCGAGGTGAGAGCATAAAGAGAGGGTAGACGTTTAAGTTTTTAATGAATTCAATTTAAAACTTTAAAATAAAAAACAAACACATTATTAATTAAAACAAAACTAGTTAAACCGTAGGGCCTACACGATCTCTGATTCTAATCACCAAGTTCGCCATAAATGGTGCGAGGTGAGAGCATACACAGAGGGTAAACGTTTAAGTTTTTAATGAAAATTTAAAACTTTAAAATTAAAAAAAGAACACAACTCTAATTAAAAAAATTAAATAGTTAGCCCTACATGTCAATCTTTGATTCTGATCACCAAATTCGCCATAAATGGTGCGAGGTGAGAGCATCCACAGAGGGTAGACGTTTAATAAAATAGAACTTCAATACTAAACTTTAATCATGAAAAAATTAATTAATATTTAAAAAAATGTAAAATAAATAAATATATTATATTAAAAATAAAATAGATAATGATCAATAGATGAGTGATGTTTGAAACACATCATTCATGATCATTGATCATGCCTGAATGAGCATTGATCACATACTATTTTGATTATTATATACAAAACATTGATCAAAAGATTTAAAAAAAAGATGCATGAAAAATACCTGAAAATAATCCTCCTTGTTTTAAGACTTGTTGATCCTTCTCTTCTCTCTCCCTTCAAGCTCTCTCTCTCTCCTCTCAAGCTCTCTTTCTCTCTCAAGCTCTCTCTCTCTCTCTCTCTCTCCAAGCTCTCTTTCTCTCCTTCAAGCTCAAATTTAGAATAATAGCAAAATATGAGTGTGTGAATAAACAAGAGGGGTTGGGTGTATAAATAGGTTTTTGGGGGTCTTTTAGGGTTAAATTAGGTTTAGGTTACTTTAGTTTTAAGTTAGGATGTTTTATTTTTTAATTTTTGAAGTTTTATGTTTAAAAAAGACGTTTTTTGGGCTGGTATGCTGCAGGTACGTACCCACAGGTCACGGGTACGTCCCGGCTATGGAAATCTGTACCCGAACCATATCTAGTACCCCACAGCGTATCAGCCGTATCTGTACCACACATGTACCAAGTACGTATCCAGGCTTGGTATGCGGGGGTAGGTGCCTTTCATATCTGTATCCACACATGTACCAAGTACGTATCAGGCCTAGTATGGGAGGGGCAGGTGCGTTTCAGGTAGTCTAGCCTTTCAGGGTAGATCTAGTGTAAAAGTGTAAGAGATACTGGGAAGAAAAGGATTTGACCTTACTATTCTGGAATTTCTTCCCACGTTGGGGCCTCTAGGGTAATCCTTGTGACATGAGCTCTGTTTTTTCTCATATTTTCAGTTTATGTGCTTGTTTCTGTCCATTTGTACTACTACTTGCAATTAATATCAGAACTCAACAACTCAATTCTTGCACAATTTTCTCTTTTTTAAGCAAAGTACTTATAAGTTGGCAAACACCAAAAAAATAGGAATTTTTCTAAAGATAGGATTTGTATTGACGAAATAGCTTATACGGAACATTTATTTTAATTACGAATCAAATTATCTCCCAATAAAGATGTAGAGCTGCACCTTGGAAATTAGTGACTTGCTATTAAGCCATTTCATCCAAAGTCATTAATATGTTATCATGTTTTATTTCCTGTTAGTTGTTTGTATGTACGGGGTATGCATCTTGAGAGATATCCCCTTTACATCAATATTATGATAGTCACTTTATACTAGCGTTAGTCATTAATATAGAGTATTCGTAGTTATGGGTTAAAGAGTTAGTCGTGTTGGGTATTATGGTTGGGCTTAGTTGTCCCATTGGGTCCTGTGTGCAAATATATCCTAAAAGTTTATTTAAAGCTTATTTAAAATAATATGTGACGGATCCTATTTACCTCTCTGAAGGCTTTAGTTATGTAATAAATAAAATATAGTTGTTACTAATCAGATTTCCCTCTTAGTAACCATCTAGCTATAATTAGGAAAAGCTGAAGGCGTTGCTGTTGAAGAGAACCAGCCATCCAGGAGATAAGAGTCACCAGAAGAGTGACTTGGCTGAAGAAAAAAACCCAGTGAATTTTTATCGTGAAGGTCTTAAATTCTTTTGTCTAATTGTGAAGCTTTAGTTTATAAAAAAGCATTCAAAACTTGCTAAGCCATTTACACCCATACCTGAGCCATGGTATTGGAAAATAATTTGTCTGAAAAGTTTTTGCATAAAGAGGGGCGTGGGAAATCCGTCTGAAGGTTAAAAACAAGTTGGTTTCATTTGTTGTTATGGCATTCAAACAATTGTTTTAATTGAAATTTTGCAAGAAAAAATAGTGTTGAAACCGCTTAAAGGAATGCCATATGTCTAAAAACTGTTGAAAGATGTTGGAGGAGCATTGAAACTTGTCTGGAAGGTGTTTTTCTACTACTATAAAATTTGTTAGAGGCATCATTTAATTTTTCTGGGATGTTTTAACTCATGCTGGAACTTAATATGCGTAAAACTGCTTTATTTTCTGTGTTGGGTGTGATTGAAGGGCTAAACACAAGTTGCTGGCATTGGAAATTCTTTAAAATAATGCAAAAACTCTGCCCAAGTTTGATTCCTGGCGATGAAATATATTTGGAGGTGTGATGAGGGCGTTGGAAGTCTTAAAAAAGTTATTTTTTGTCTTATTTGGGTGAAGAAAGGTGTGAGCCCCATATAAATGCTTGCTGGAATATTTTTTACAAACTTTGCTGGGTGTTTTTTTATTTTGCTGGACATGATTTCTACATAACAAGGTGTGACTAATATCTTGCTGGGTGTGGATGCAAAGGTATTCCTTATTATTTTTAATTTTGTTTTTTTTTCAAAGTGTTTAAATACGAAGTCTTGCTTTTAAGTCACCAACACATGCTTAGGCGAGCTGGGTTGAAGGCTGAAATCTGAACTTGGATGGTCAAGATATCTTGTGTTCAAGTCTCTTCAAATCCCTCTCTTGGTAGAGTGTTTATATGGAAGAAAACAAAATATATAGCATGCATTGAGAGCAAACCTGCAAAGTACACATAGGCAAGCCAGTTATTGTTCATGTGTTAAGACGTCTGTTCCAGAAATCATGATTTATCGGCGATAAATGGTTTGGAAGCATGAAAACGATTTATCTTTTGAAAAATCAGTGATTTTTGTTGTGCTGATAAATTGGTGATAAAACTCGTGGAAAAAAGTTAGAAAAATCGTTAAAAATCGTTGTTTAGTGTATAAACATCTAAACAGAAAAAAAGTTTAACAGTTATTTCAAAGCGCGTTTTTGTGATTTTCTGACCAAGGTTTGTACTCGTCATTTGGGCGGGATGTATTATTGCATCTTGTCATGTTGAATATATCTGTCATCTAAAGTTCTCTGCAGGGCTGTTTTGTGTACTGTAGCAGAAATCAGGATGTTTGAGAGAAGTTAAGCAGGTAAATTAAATGCTAAATGCTAGCGGTAGTGCTTTGCATAAGTCATCTTAATGTCAAAACATATGAATATATTTCCAGGGCTGGCCAAGTTAAAGTTGCATGTGAGTACTGTCTGGAAGAAAATTACCCGCTCTTAGTTTGCTTTGAAGTAATGTTGAACAAAATATTTTAATGATATTGTTGACAGTGACACACTGCAATGCATTATGGTACTGCTTGGAGCCTTGGATTAATCATATTATGAGCTGTTTTTTGTGGTTATTTAGCTTGTTTTGTTGCATATGTGGTTAATTCTTATTTGTTAGACTGGAATTTAATTAATTTTAGTTTATTTTATGAATTTTTTTTTTTTTTAAATAGTGATAAAGTTTCCGATTAATGCCGATAAATTTCCGATTCCCGATTTCCGAGTCAAAATTTGGCCTGCCGATTAATTGCCGATAACGATTTTTTGAACTATGGTTAAGATTGTCCCTTAACAGCCCATCGGGCAAGAGTTCAAATCTCACAAGTGCCAAAAATCATTTTTTGTACAAAGGAAAAATGAATTACTTGTGAAAAGCACGAAAATCACTACCCACAATCACAATTGGCACCCTAACTTTTATCTGTGGTCATATTTTTCCATGAAATTTATCTTTTTAAAACTGGGCTTATAAAGCTTTCCAAAGAGTACACATACCATATGATACAAGTTGTATGCCCAATATATTTTATTCTTCGAAAATCAGGACAGATTACTGAATGTGCATTGGTGAGGGGTATATCTAGATTGAAACTAGTGGAAAATTTGTATTTGGCATAACTTTTGCATATGATGGTCAAATCTAGCATATGACCACTCATTTTTCATGAATTTTTTTTTGTTGAGAGCTTGTGTGTGGATAGTTGTTTAGTCTGGTACTTGTAGATGCATTTCCATATCATTTGGAGGAATAAGAGAAGTTTAATGTATAATGGGTTCATTTTTGGTGCAAATTGACACCTTAATTTTGCATAGAGGTTGATGTACTTGAAAACCATGGATGTAACACTGTTTCTCACCTCTTATCCTATCAAGGACAACAAAGTTGCACTTCAAGTTTTACAAGTCCCTAGGGATCTGATAGGCTAACATAGCCAACGACACACCCATCTTGAACGACTTGCTAGGCCCAAAAATGAGTTATGTTGTAGTGGTAGTTTTGCATAGATAGATGTGTTGTTTTCTATCAAATTTTAGTTTTTAGTTGTTTAATAGCATTGATGTGTAGCAAACTGGGTTGTTTTGATGATGTTTTTTCGCTGCAAGGACTTCTCTCCTCTCATCTGACAAGAGGAAGAGACTGTAGTTGCTTTTGATCAGTTGTCTTTGATTGTATGAGTTGATAGGGGAGTTTCTAGCATCAATAGTGTTGAGAAAAGATTCATTGGTGTTGTTGGGCATCAAAGAAATATGCCATGCATAATACTATATAGTCATTGGATGGGCCTTTATGTGAAGCCTTATGTGGATCAATGTAGTTGAACAAACCTTGATTGTGCTTATACTATAGTATGGGTACAAGATGGTTGGAGGGGATGAGCATACCCAGCAGGATGTTCATCATCCATGTCATAACTTGTGATGTATTACCAAGTTTTTGTGTAAAGTAGTGGGCTTTTATGTGAAGTGATGTTGGGTAGGGTCACAATTCATGAGGTCTCGTAGCGTTTCTACATGGAGTGACACGCTTCTATGTGGCACAACATCGGTTGATCAATACTGTGATGTACACAATCATTTGATCCAAAATCTTTGTTATTTGTTTATATGTACGAGGCATGCATCTCGAGAGAGACACCCCATTTAGATTTATATTATGTTAGTCATTAATATAAAATATTAGTAGTTATGGGTTAAAGAGTTAGGTGTCGGGTAATTGCTTGGGCTTGTTGGACTGTTGGGTGTCGTGTGTGAACTATATACAAAAAGCTTATTAGAAAAAATAGTATGTAACAGAGCCTATTTACCTTTGTGAAAGATTTGATTATATAATAAATAAATTATAGTAGTTTCTTCCATTGTCTTTCCTATGCGAAAATCTATCACTCGTATGAAATTTTGGTGGCCCTTGTTCGATGCACTATTGAAAATAGTATACCCTATCAAAGTCCAAGTATCAATGAGTAGTAAGGAATCTCACAATTTTTCATCAGGCAAAGGATTGTGGATATCATTCATCTTGAAATTAAGTATTGTGTTAGGTGTCACAAAAGCAAGATTCCTCAAAATCGTGCTAGCGTGAAAGAATGTAATGTCCCCTTCTTAGGGCTAGTTCAATTCGAAAACCTTGGGCCCATTCCACTTATCGTGGGCTAAAAGGGAAAAAATAAGGGAAGTGTTTAATGTCATAATTTTTAGTTGCTTTTGTAGATTTTTATTAGTTTAAGCAAATTTGTAATTATAGTTTAGAGAAGTAAAGTTGGTTCGGAAAAAGGTGAAAAGCCATTTGAAAAATAAAAGAAAAGGGAACTCTTATGTCTCTAAGGAGGTTGGTCCTCTTTGGAAGGGTTCATTTGTGTTTTGGCGCCACCTCTAGCTACTTAAAGGGGTTGTTTGGATGAAAAAAGGGTATGCTTGCTTTTAGATTTCATCTTCTTGGAGTGGAGCATGGAACCACTTTCTCTCTCTTGCAATTGAGGATGGAAACCCTTTTTGCACTGCACTTGGTTTGAGGACGAAACCCCTCATTCCTTCATTAGTGATCTCACATGGAGGTCACACTTAGTGATTACATTCAGGTTTTCCTTGGATCACACCATTTCTATCCCATTGTAAACCCTCTATTAGGGTCGAAAATTACATGGTGGAAGGTTTTGGTGGTGTCTAGGGCACAACACTCCTTTCTTTGTTGATATTTGGATTGTTCCTAATTTATAAGGCCGATTACACTGTACAGATTGAACTTTGGGCCTAGGACTCATTATTCCCTTATATTGTTGGACTTGATGAACCTCAATTGGGTGAAGGGAGCTTGAATTTATAACTAGTCGTTTATGCAAAATCCCTTTGTAATCACCCTAAGTTATGGAGGATCATTTGAGAGGAAACAATTGATATTTTACTTCTATCAAACTTTCAATACCGCAAATTGACACTTCAGATTGAGCTGATAACGGAGCTTCCAAAATGCTTACCTCTTCCATAAGGATATTATCTAATGACAACACATGTCATGACCCTTCTATTAAAAGGAGATCAATGTATAGCTCTTAGTATTGTGGAAGACGTTTCAATCTGTATGGCGGGCCAAAAATGTGTTTCAATGGCTTGCACTCCTAAGTCTTCTATTCGACTGGGGTATGAGGCAACAAATAAGAAACACACATGAATTGACACACAACAAGTAGATTTAAAGGGGCTACAACGAGTGCTAAGATTTCATATCCAGAGGGTAGTAATCCCTACACTAGGTCGACCTAGGGTTTCCAAGGCCCGCATTCAAGATAAACGAGAGTACCCTCTTGAGATATCAATAAATGGGTGAGAAGAGGTATAGATTGATGATGAATATCAAACATGCGCAATATAACTGAAATGTAATTAAGGGAAAGCTAAGGAGCTGATAAAATAAGAGCACTATGCTAACTAACATCAACGTACATCTAAAACTAAGCTAACATAGGGCAATGAGGGAAGGAGATGAAATAATCTATGCAAAATGACAAAGAGAGTTAGAACACTTGTATTTGTAGGGTGGTCACTAATGCATCGATCTCTCCAGAGAAGCAACACACCAAGAGAGAATTGTTATTGGGTGGAGAAGGGGAACACTGTTCCTGTCCTAGACTCACTATAGGTGACCCAATAGTGCAAGCAATCCAACCCAGAAGAAGAGTGTTCAATCCAGTCCAAGTGCAAGATGAACCAAGGGATGAGCGAGCAGATGCAAAGTTGGCGCAAAAGAGCAAAGCAGATGGCAGTTCCTATGATTCTGACTTCCTTCCTTTCCGAGTGTCAAAGTGTGATATGTATATATACGACACTGACACCATCGCCCATGGGGGATGGCATCGGCCAAGGATGCTAAATGTCATGCAAAATGAAAAAGAGGTGTCATGGATCAAGCATGTGGATTATCTAACTGCCAAATCGTGAAATGCAAGTAAGGTGTCGGGCGTGCAATGTGTATGAGACCTAAATGGACAAGGATAGCTAAACCAAGGATATTTAAGGCTGGGACCACATAGTGATACTCTCTTTGTGTATTGTCTCTAACCCATAATGACTACGTGAATTGTCATGCCCCATTCCCGACATGCCCCTTAAGGCACCCGCTCAAGAAATAGATGCATCGGTGACCCTTATCTGCATAAAGGAAATTGTTAGTAACAAGTATGAAAGATGAAAAGTGAAAAGTTAGGTGTATACACAGTCTTTGTAGTCCTCCCTCCTAGATTGCCACTCTTGGTAGAGATTCGCATAGGACCCATGCACCTTAAGTGCAAGGCTTAACATGTCTAAATATGGTAAGGAATTGTATCATCACTATATGGGATTCTTAGAGGAACATGGAGATAGGGTGGGAAGGCACATGCAATATTAGACCCACAAAAGGATGGGTAAAATAATGAGGATTGTTAAGAAGGTAATAGAGCAAAAGATCTAAGTTGACATCTTTAGTGGCCTTAACACCTTGTTACACCCAACTACAACCCAGTTAAAGTATTGACAAAGCTTTAAGGTGCTTGTATGCTAAGTGGGTCCCCTTGCATTGTGATTTTACCAAAAGTAGTCTTTGTAGTCCTCCCTCCTAGATTGCCACTCTTGGTAGAGATTCGCATAGGACCCATGCACCTTAAGTGCAAGGCTTAACATGTCTAAATATGGTAAGGAATTGTATCATCACTATATGGGATTCTTGGAGGAACATGGAGATAGGGTGGAATGGCACATGCAATATTAGACCCACAAAAGGATGGGTAAAATAATGAGGATTGTTAAGAAGGTAATAGAGCAAAAGATCTAAGTTGACATCTTTAGTGGCCTTAACACCTTGTTACACCCAACTACAACCCAGTTAAAGCATTGACAAAGCTTTAAGGTCCTTGTATGCTAAGTGGGTCCCCTTGCATTGTGATTTTACCAAAAATATATGAGGCAAATATCATTAGGGTAATGCTACTCATGGAGGTCATGTTGAGATGACTTAAACATACATGGGTAAAATACAACAAAAATTAATAATCAATTAAATTGCTGGTGTAATCCTTCAATTACTTTCAACAAATGCATGATTAGGTCTTAGTCAAATTAATCTCGTGTTAAGAATTGTGAGACAAGGGTGATCGATAAAGCATTACATGCTCCAAAAGCTTTGCCAATTTGGTAAGAGGCTAGAGGGTAAGAAGCCCTAAGTGGTGGATAACATTCACTGTTACCACCCAACTAACAAATGCTTTGAGTTGCTTGTGTTCTAAGTGGGTTGATCCAAGAGGATTTGAGACTTTGATTTGAGATATATTGGTGGTACTCCATGCCGTCTGTTGTCTTCACCATTGGCCTCAAGACCATCTCAAGCATAGGCGGTCATACCACATAGTCCTAACACTTCTTCATTGATGCCACACAACATTGATAGTGTCATACCTGTTCTGCACAATTATTCAATAGTGTTTTATGAAAACGAAAAAATAAAGAATCTAAACAATCAAAAAGTGAGCAGTTGCCATTCTTGTAACTGGAAAGTTGTATCTTCTTCTTTCACACTTTTATATTAGTGCGTTTTATTCATTCTTTGAAAGGTGATATAGAGTAGGAAGTAACTTGGTGGCTAGAAATCTTGTAGCACATCTAACCTCTTGGATAATTGTATGGAAGTATTGCATGGTACATTCTTACAACTTATGGTTCAAGCTTGGAGTTTATTGTTCCATTGTCCTCGCCTATTAAGCACAATGATTCATATTCTTCCCTCTATTGTTTCTTATATGTTTTGGCCATAAAATATGCAACCCCCCTCAAGTGTGCCATCCACCAGGTTCTTCCTTGGGCTTTGGATAAGTGTTATTAAAGCATCTTACACTTCATAACATTTCCTTAAGGTATTGAATTTTTCATTTGAATCCTTGTCTATTTGTATACCCACACAAAGCTTGGTGTCAAAACATGTGACCCTTCGTCTTACCTTCATTCACAATCTTATATGGCAAAGAAATCAACTTTAGAGATACAAACTTCATGCATGCTTGAAAAATTGATATAGGATGTTTTATAGAGGCGGCAAGAAGATTTGGAACAACACGCATGAAAGGAGGCGGGGGACACCAATCACTTAGCCTAACTTCTTTAACGTGCTCATATTCTTCCAAAACATTTATTTGACACTAACTGTGTATAAGGTACAAGGGAATCTAGACATCCCTATATTTGAAGGCAAAATAGATGCAAATGTTCTAAATAATTGGCTTAATCTAATCCATTTGGTGTTGCATGGTTAATCGATTTTCCTTTAGAGAAAAGATACCATTTATTCTTTTGAGAGTTTCTTTGTTTATAAAGAAATGTTGAGATAGCTTCTATACTTCTTATGAAGATCATGACTTAGTTTATGTAGATACCTAGAATGGTTGTGTAGAAACACTGAAAGCTATTTATTATCCTTTTGGGAAAAATGATGATCGATACATTCATTTTTCACAATTATGCTAAGGTTGTTATCAATCTATTCAAGAATACACAAATGCCATTGACACTTTGGTTTCCAAGTTGAATTATCAAGAAAGAGAGGATAATCTCATTTTGAAATATATGTCAGGCTCGAGACCCTACACCCATCCCAATATGAATTTCCTCGAGATCTCTTCTTTAGGAGTAGGCTACAATTTTTCTTGCAGATTTGAAATAGAAGTGAAGCAAAAGTCTAAGAAGATTTCAAGTCTTAGGACAAAGCGCAAATTAAGAATTCCAAGCTTGGAACTAAGAAAAATCCTAAGCATAGGAAAATATCTTTGTGCCATTTCTAGAAGAAGAATACATGGTCAAATGATCAAATTAAGTAGTCCCAAACTAGCAAGTGGTGTATGATACACAATTACAATGGTCACTTTAATGCATACCGTTGCACTAGAATAATCCTCCTTGCTCAACTAGAAATAACGAGTACTACCCTTATGATAGTTGACAAAGATAAGCAGACCATAGACTTTGAGTTTAGTGCAATGGTAGGTATTGCAAACATTGCCTTTTTCTCCTATTCAGATCCAGTGGAAGCAAAAAGATTTTTCCATTTGCAGATGTGTTCAATGGACAATCTGTACACTGCATTGTTGATAACAAAAGTGAGAAGAGCTTGATTTCTCTTACAATAGTTCGAAGATCGACTCTGCCATTGATGCCTCACCCACAACCATTCTCCATTGGATGGTTCAATTTGAAGATTGATCGTACCATGGCTTTCGAAAGATGGCAATTTGCACACCTAGTTAGAAATCAATCTAAGCTCTAGAAACTGCACAAATGTATTTTTTAGAATGTGCGTTCACTTTGGATTATTCCACCATCATCTTTTATAGGGATAACAATTTTTTGAGCAATTTTTAGGAAGCACTTTGGTCTATGATGGACACAAAGCTGAAGAAGTCTACTGTGTTCTATCCTCACTTTGATGGACAAAAAATGGTGAATACGATGATCATGCATCTTCTTAGAATCTACAATTCCAAAAATAATCACACATGGAATGAATTTTTACCTTTAATTCAACATAGCTATAACAAAGCTTTGGACAACTGTACAACACATCCCTTTTTAGGTTTGCTTGGGTTTTCAACTTTTGGCTCACATTAATGTACCTTATCCTTTGCCACCACCATCATCATCAACAACAATTCCTTCATTTCAAGACAAAGGAATGTACAATTCCAAAAAGGATTACATATGGAATGAAAGCCTTCCTTTCATTCAACATAGCTATAACAGAGCTTTGTAAAGCTTAACAACACATCCCTTTTTAGGTTTGCTTGGGTTTCTATCCTTTAGCACCCATTGATATAGTTTATCCTATGCCACCATCATCAACAACAATTCCTTCAATTCAAATGGATGTTGACAAAGTTGCTAAGTACATTGAGCAGATCCATCACATTAAGCAAGTATAGACCATTATGTAGAAGGCTAATGCTATGTACAAGCGACGCCATGATCAACATCGAGTCCCACACAACTTTTAGGTTGGTGATCGAGTTTGGCTTGTTTTGTAAAAAGAAAAGTCTCATATGACCTTACCACAAACTTTGTCCTCTTTGGTACGCACTCTTTACTATCACCAAGCATGTTGGAGACAACAATTTTGAGCTCAATCTACCTTCCTAACTTGGGTCACATCCAATGTTCAATGTAAAACTCTTGTGCCATTATTGTCCATAGTTATGGACACACTATATGTTGTAGAAGCATTAATGTTGTATAAACACTTCAACAAACAAATTGTTAGCATATGCAAAGAGAAGAAAGAATAAGAGAAGGAAAAACACACTGCACAAATGATACAGGCAGGGTGAATTTATTATAGGAAGAGGTAGTTACGTTTGGTTTGGTTACAACCTCTTCAACTGCCTAGAACCCGCATCACATTCTATATAATGCTCTATAGCTCTATATTTTAACACCCCCTCTTAATGACTAAATCGGAAACAATACCAAGTTTATCCCAAAATTTTACAAATTTTGTAAAGCCTGTATGTTTAGTCATTACATCTATAGACTGTGCCATAGGTTGAACTTCAAGATCAGCAATCCATCATTGTGTTGCGGTTGTCAAATGAAGAACCGCAAAACAAAAATCTGGTCCCATGAACAAAGGATATGGCAAGTGGTCCACTGGTTCTTTGTTCCGTGATTCATTGACCAATGATGAATCACCAATGGCTGAGAGTGTCATCCCCATCTCCAAAGTGTTGAAATCAGAACCTTGGAGAAGTGGATCGAAAAATATGTTCCAGGCTTGTGTAGCCTGCTGGAGTTTGTATAGAGACTCAGTTATCCTGCAATCAAAGTCACCTCGATCATGTCCTTGCAACACCGTGTAGTGCTCATCCAACTTTCTCAATAAGAGAAATGTGACCATCTGTGCAGTAGGAGTTAGAACCAACTCTGTAATAGTAGGAGAAATAACCATCTCCGTCTCAGCAGTGGTAGGAGTGAGAACCAACTCCTCATCTATTTGCTCATCTATCCCCGTCTGTTGGGAAAGATCCTTCACAACACAATGAGCAAACTGTTCATGCTTTACTATCCTTCGAGCAAGGACCTCTGAGTGAGTGGTTGGGCATGCCATCTCACCATGCACTGTTAGTGCATTTGGAATAGTGGAGTCTCCGTCCACAACAAACTGTTCTTTAGAATGAGGAAATCCATCCTCTCATACATCTGGTATAGTGGATACTCCCTCCACAATAGGTGCATGTAGGTTGATTGTATCCAAGTCAATAGATTTGTGAGGAATGGCTTCCTCCCAAGGCATTGCAGCCTCCTACACATGTTGAATGGTGGAGTTGTCCTCCACACGTGCATTCATGTTGATCGCAACCGGATCAACAAGCCAATATTGACCACCTTCTTCAATACCAAGGGCAATTATTCGTCTTTGTTCGACATCAGAGACAGGATTTGCGACTGAAGCTTTTTCTACAAACCACGAATTTTGCCTTCGTACCACGTCTTCTGGGATTCGAAGCACGATTTTTGTGCAAAACCAACTATGTTTTTGCCCTTGTTTGCCTTTGATGTCTCTCTTCCACTGGACGGGTGCCCTCGTTTTTCTTTGCTTTGCCCCTTACGTCTGGCATTTTTCTCCAAATACCCCACGATTTGCCAAATTCGTGCCTTGTTAGGGCTTCCTTGAATTTTCTGTTCATGCCTCTTGAAGGCTTCCTCGAACTGCAACCTTGGATGCTTTGATACCAATGTTAGCATATACAAAGAGAAGAAAGAATTAGAGAAGGCAAAACACACTGCACAAATGATACAGGCAGGGTGAATTTATTATAGGAAGAGGGTAGTTACATTTAGTTACATTTGGTTGTTTGGTTACAACCTCTTCAACTGCCTAGAACCACATTACATTCTATATAATGCTCTATAGCTCTATATTTTAACACATATCAATCTTGACTACAACACTTCAACAAACAAAGATCAATCCCAACTACAACACTTCAACATTATATTAAATAATTGACACCAAAGTCAAAAACACTAAACAACAAGAGATTCCACTCTACTAGATCGTCAAAGTTGGTCAAGTGCCTTCCCAGAGAAAATTGTTCATATAAGTTCAAGTTGTCAGTTCAATTATCCACATCTTCTTGCACATCTTCATGCAACGACGAGCATTGTTTTTAAGGTAGGGGCATCAGATCTAGGGGGATCTGGGACTTCAAGTGACTTGTGGTATAGTGGGAGTAACCCCGCATTATGCCATCATCATCATCGTCCTCAAGATCATCTCAATCATATGCGGAGATACCGTGAAGACCTAACTCTTATTGGTTGGTGCCACACAACTTCAATTATGTCAAAGTTGTTCCCCACAAATGTTCGACAACGTTTCTAAAAAATAAAAAAACAACGAATCTGAATGATTATGAAACAAGTGTATGCCATTCTTGTAACTAGAAATTTGTTTATCCGTTTTCCACATCTATATATCAGTGCATTCCATTTTTCAAAAGGGGAGATAGAATAGGAAATAACATATGGCTAGACATTGTGTAGCACATCCAACCGCTTAGATCATTGTACAAACTTTTGCATAATACAATCTTGTAACTTACAATTTTAGCATGGTTTCTATTGTTTTGTTGGTTCTTTTTGCCTATTAAGAGCTCTGATTCATATTCTGCCCTCTATTGTTTTCTATATGCTTTGGCCATAACATATTTAATCCCATTGAGATTATCCACTGAGTATTTGCATGGTTTTCGGCTATGATTATTGTCAAAAATACACGAGAAAAAATATCTTTAGGATAATGACTATTTATGGAGGTCATCTCGAGATGATTCAAACATACATGGGTGTAATCTTACAAAAATTAATAGTATAATTAAATTACTCACGGAAGCCTTCAATTAGTAACCATAAATACATGGTTGGGGTTGTAATTAGGTTAATTCCATATTTATAAGAATTGTGAGACGAGGGTGACCTATAAAGCATCACATGCCCCAAAAGATTTGCCAATGGGGAAAGATGCTAGAGGGAGAGAAGGCCAAAGTGGTGGATTACATTCAACATTCCCCCCTCAGCCCACCCGTCAAACTAACAAATGCTTTAAGGTGCTTGTGTGTTGACTGGGTCCCGTTGCATTGTGATAATCACCAAAAGTCCTTGGGAAAAAATGTTGGACTACTCATGGAGGTCATCTTAAAATGAATTAAACACAAACATGTGAAACCCCACAAAAATTACTAATCTGATATCAATATTGTTATATTTAGAAAAATATTTCTCATACAAGTTATTGTTTTTCTATGATTTTTTTTCCTTAAGATTTTTATAGCTATCTAGATTGTATTTTTAATGGCTTAGTGGCTTTCCTTTTGATGGATAATGTGTGCATGTATACTTTGCTTAATGCTAAATCAAATGAAGCAAGAACTACCACCTAAAATAGTTCTACAATTTAGCTAAAACAAAGCATAAACACCATCATGATAAGAATTAAACAAGGGTTAGATGCTAGCATTCATCAATACAAACTTTGAAACTAACAATGCTAAATATCTAAACTCCTCTATTCTCTAACAACAAATAAATGAATGGACCTAAGTAAGCTCCATGGCTATCAAAATAGTTGTCCTTAATGTTCCAAGAACCTAGGAATGGGGGCTAATCAAAGTTGGGCTACAAGACCCTTTTGACACCTCCCATATGACCCAAGCACTTTAAGAAAGAGGCTTAACTCTTCAAGATGATGAACTCTCAAAAGGGCAAGGTGCAAGCTCTTAGTCTCTTTGCTATATGCTTTGCATTTGCTCTCTTAGGAAGTTTAGGTGTAAGTAAAAAGGTAGGTGGAGGGCTCTTTATATAGCCCAAAGGATAAAGGATTCAACACATTCTCATGAATGTGGGATAAAGGTAAAACATGATTAGGAATGGATAAGGTTGCTTTATTAAAGGTAACCTTACTTTAGAAGGGTTTAATACATGTTTAGCAAGTCATGGGAGTTGGGGGTATTTTAATTAATCAAAGGTGATTAATTAATAGGTAGGTGTAAGCTTATAGAAGCCAATTAGAGGAATATTAGTGCGATTTAGGCTATTATAAGGGGATTAAATCAATTAAATATTGATTTATTGGTTAAATGGAAGGGAAAGCTAATTAATTAATAATAATTAATTAGTCTAGGTAGAAGGGGTGATTTATTAACGGAAGGTCGTTAATTAGGGTATTTGTTGGATAGGAAACTTAATTAATTAGCTTAGTGTAATTAATTAATGATGATATGAGGGAAAATGAGTGCTTTTGACGATATGTCGTTGATTTGCGAGAAAGGGGATAATTAGCACAATTTAAGTATTTAAATTGCTTGGGCGTAATTATAGGTGTCTACATTTGCCCCTCTTTGGGGTGGCGTAAGTGATGCCACTTCAAAGATAGTAGACAGAAGAGATTTTGAAGGGATAGAAGAAAAATTAGTAGGAGGGAGAGATGCCCCCTCGAGTGTCGATGGGGTGATGAAGGAAGCCGATCGACGATCGAAAAATATGAGAAGTAGGCAGAAGAATGGGGACGAGGCAGGATGCCCCGAGGAGAGGGAGAATTAGGGGTGAAAGGGAAGTCGTGTAGAAGAAATATGGATGAGGGGAGAGAAGAGCTTAACCTCTAGCTGCTTATTTGTTTGGAACAAATTTGATGTCATCATATTGCCATAGGAACTACATCATCGGTCCTTATGAAAAATATAAGCATACGACAAAGGTAGAATGACATGAAAAGCCATACTACGAACAATTGTCCATTGCTGAAAGTACCAACTCCACGCAACATACAATAATGCAATGCAATACGAGAAGGAAACAAGCTCATATAACAGGGAAAACAAGTACGAACGCACATATCTAACCCAACAACGGTCAAGACAGTTGTACAAATGTTTTGTTATCAGTGCTGAAGAGATCCACAAGTTCGTGATTGACGACAAGGGTTAAAAATGATGCCCCAAGCAAGGATACATGCAAGGGGAAATGAAAATGGACACGGGGTCCATGAAAAGCATTTGTGCGCAACGAAACAGCACCAGGCAACCAAAAGTGCCCCAGAGTACAGACGAAGCAAGCAGCTAGCTTTTGTGAATGGTTGTGAATCCAGTGATCCGCGAGTCGTATTAATCGGGGAAGATGTGAGACAAACCAACAGGATATGGAGAAAATACCATGCGCAAGACACAAGTTTCAGCCATAAGAAGCAAGTTACCATTTTGTAGGGTGTTTTACTTTTTAGGAATTTTTTGAAAATTTTTGCCTTGTTTTTAGATTTTTTTGATATATATATATATATGTTTATTGTTTTTGTTGTTTTCTCGAAACAATGTTCTATTGTTTTTGTGTTTTTCTCGAAACAATTTTCTATTGTTTTTGTTTTTGTGAAACAATTTTCTATTGTTTTTGTGTTTTCTCAAACAATGTTTCTATTGTTTTTGTGTTTTGTGAAACAATTTTCTATTGTTTTTGTGTTTTCTGAAAACAATTTTCTATTGTTTTTGTGTTTTCTGAAACAATTTTCTATTGTTTTTGTGTTTTCTCAAAACAATTTTCTATTGTTTTTGTGTTTTCTGAAACAATTTTCTATTGTTTTTGTGTTTTGTGAAACAATTTTCTATTGTTTTTGTGTTTTCTCAAAACAATGTTTCTATTGTTTTTGTGTTTTTAACAGTTTTCCAAAGCTATGTGCAGGTAACCAAGAAAGCATGGATGCCCCCAGCGTTAGGTGGGGAATATACAAGGGCAGAAGCCACGCGCTTATGAACAAGAAGGTGAAGTCGTTGAGTTGCCCCCAGCGTAAGATGGGAAATAACGAAAGACCACGTCCCTTACAGACGAATAGAAGAAGGCAAAGCCGGATCAAGGCTGGACTAGATGGTGTGCACAAGGAAACTCGAAGGTAGAACCAGGTCCAGGACAAAGACAACTACCCTTCTAATACAGAATGCTTGTGAACAACGAATCCTCCCGAGGCGCCGGAAACCGGTTTTCACCCAAGGACTTGTCCAAAGTGCCACAATTGCGTGGTTTTCACTAGTGGACGACCTGTTTTCTCTTTTTCTTTTTCTGATTTTTTTTTTAATGTTTTTTTTTTGATGTTTTTGTGTTTTTGTGATTTTTATGACTTTCTTGTGCCATGTTTAGGCATAAAACCTCTTAAGATGCATGGAATTCATGGGCTCCCGGAGCTCATCACCATTGGGGTGAGCCAACTTGTATGCCCCTGTGCCATACTTGGCAACTATGACATAGGGTCCTAACCAGTGTGGTTCGAACTTCCCTTTCTTTTCTCGCTCTGCTCTGGTGTTGAACTGGTTCTCCTTCATAACTAAATCACCCACCTCAAACTGGTGAGGGATGATTCTCTTGTTGTAGTTGCGGGAGATTCTGTGTTGATATACCTTCAGGTGATTAAGAGCGCGAATGCGCCTCTCATCCAGGAGCTCTAACTCAGCCAATCTTGCCACTCGGTAATCTTCATCCTTATCCAAATAGTCCCAAAGAGAAATTCGCAGGGATGGGAGTTCAATCTCTAAAGGGATGATAGATTCTGTCCCGAACACTAGGGAATATGGCGTCGCACCCGTAGGAGTGCGAATTGATGTTCGGTAGGCCCAGAGGGCTGGGTGGATTTGTAGGTGCCAGTTTCGACCAGTTTTGCTAACCATCTTCTCCATTATCCTTACCAAAGTCTTGTTTGTTGCCTCAGCTTGTCCATTACCCTGAGGGTAATATGGCGTGGACCATTTCAATCTGATTTGGAACCGTTGGCAAAGACCTTTCACAATTTTGTTCTTAAATGACTTCCCATTATCTGTGACAATGGCTGCAGGGATACCATATCGGCAAATAATGTGATTCATGATGAATTTAGAAATCTGTGCTCCTGTGACATAGGTTAAAGGGACAGCCTCCACCCATTTTGTAAAGTATTCTGTAGCTGTGATGATATGTGTATGACCATCAGATGAGGTAGGAGTAAGCTTCCCTATTAGATCAAGTCCCCACTTGGAGAATGGCCACGGGGTAGTGATTGGTTGCAATGGTTGCGATGGAGCATGGATGAAATTTCCATACTTTTGGCAAAGCACACATTTTCTAACATAATTACAACAATCAGTTTCCATGGTGGGCCAATAGTAACCTACTCTTAACAGTTTCTTAGCCAAGACCATTCCATTTGTATGTGCTCCGCATACTCCTTCGTGTACTTCTTTAATTGCCTGGATTGACTCCGTCACATCCAGACAACGTAACAGATTCCCATCGTAGCCACGACGATAAAGTGTACCTCCTAAAAGGGTGTAACGGGCTATCTGGCGAATCAGGCTTTGCTTTTCAGAACGGGAGATATTGGGAGGGAAAGTACTGTCCTTAAGATAGGTGAAAATGGGTTCGTACCACGGGGAATAGGGACCAACAACCTCACAAGCCAGGCAAGATTCCGGTACGTCATACGCGGGCTGGTGTAGATTTTCTACGAAAAATGGCATATCATTGTTCCCTGGCAGAATACGAAGCATAGATCCCACCGTTGCCATAGCATCTGCCGATCTGTTCTGCGCTCTTGGGATCTGCTCAAAGGTAATGCGCACAAAATACTCCTTCAGAGTTTCCACCAACTTCTTGTAAGGTATGAGCTTGTCATCCTTAACTTTATACTCATCATTAACCTGTTTGATGATTAGCTGTGAATCACCTACAACCTTAACATGTTGAATATTCCACTTGATGGCTAGCTTCATCCCTGCAATGAGTGCTTCATATTCCGCAATGTTGTTCGTGCAAGGGAAGGCCAGGCGGAAAGCCTGTGGTATAGGATCACCCGAAGGAGTAATAAGGACCACTCCTGCACCTGAACCATGAAACGTAAAAGATCCATCAAAATGTATCTGCCATACGATAGATTCTTCAATGTAGAGCAAAGATGCATCTGGCAGATCCAGACTCAAAGGTTCTGTGCTTTGCAAAGGTGCTTCCGCTAGCTGGTCAGCAAGTACTTGTCCTTTAATTGATTTTTGATGGACAAATTCTATATCAAACTCACTGAGTAGAATGATCCAATTAGCCATTCTACCTGTGAGGGCGGGTTTGGACAACAAATACTTGAGTGGGTCGACCTTGGATATGAGCTTGGTCTTAGTATTTAGCAGGTAATGGCGAAGTTTCTGAAAGGTAAAAACAACGGCCAAGCAAGCCTTTTCAATCTGAGGATAATTACGTTCATAGGTGATGAGGGTGCGACTCAGATAGTACACTGCTTTCTCTTTATGGCTAAGGTCATATTGGGCGAGCAGTGCACCAATAGCGTATTGCGTAGCAGAAATATAGAGCAAAAGTGGTTCTCCCGGAGTGGGAGGCATGAGGACAGGTGGATTAGCCAGGTACTGTTTAAGCAAAGCAAAGGCTTGTTGTTGCTCAGGTCCCCAGATGAAAGTGATGTCCTTCTTAAGCAAATGAGTGAATGAGTGACATTTATCTGCAAGCTGGGAGATAAAGCGGTGAATGGCTTGAATTTTCCCTTGCAAGCTACGCAGTTGCTTGATATTCTCAGGTGGAGGCATTTCTGTGATGGCAGACACTTTAGCAGGGTCTACCTCAATACCTCGTCTTGACACGATGAAGCCTAATAGTTTCCCAGATAGCACACCGAAGACACACTTCTTTGGATTTAGCCTGACTTTGTATTCACGCAGGCGTTCAAAGATACGCCGCAAAATGATAGGATGATCCTCTCTTGTTTTGGACTTTCCCAGGATGTCGTCTACGTAGTCTTCCATGATGTCATGAATCATATCGTGAAATATTACTGTCATGGCCCGCTGATAAGTTGCTCCCACATTCTTAAGGCCAAATGGCATCACCTGATAACAGAAGGTGCCCCAAGGAGTTGTGAAAGCTGTTTTGTGTTGGTCTTCCTCAGCGATCTTAATTTGATTATAACCCGAAAAGCCATCCATAAGTGATAGCATTTCGTACCCTGCGGTTGAGTCAACAATCATGTCAATGTTGGGCAACGGAAAGTCATCTTTAGGGCAAGCTTTATTGATGTCCCTAAAATCTGTGCAAATTCAGATACCAATAGGTTTCTTCTGGACAGGAACAATGTTCGATATCCATTCAGAATAATCAATTGGCCTGATGAATCCTGCTGCAAGCAACCTTTCCAACTCTTCTTTAACTAACAAGGCCACTCTTGGGTGCATCTTTCGAAGCTTCTGTTTGATAGGCTTAGCGTCTGCGTGCACAACCAGGTTATGCACGACCAAAGTTGGATCTAAGCCGGGCATGTCTTTGTAAGACCATGCGAACACATCAATAAACTCTCGCAGTAGCATAGTGAACGTCTTTTGTTCTCTGGCTGAGAGTGATGCTCCCAATTTTACTATCTTGGGATCTTCTTCGGTACCAATATTGACATCAATGGTTTCTTCAACTAACAATTTTGATAAATCCTCCATACGCGTAGGATCGGGAGGTAGGTTGAGATCTTCATCCAAGGATGTCTCTACGAGATTTTCATCCTTGGCGTGGTCACTTTGTTTGTCCTTTGATTTTCTTATTTGTTTGTCAGCCAATGCCTCAAAGAGGTTTTCACTGTGTGACTTGGACTTCGATTTTTGCCGAGGCTTTTCTTTAGAACTCTTGCCCTCGCTTTTCTTTAAATTTTGCTGACCACGAAGTTCAGCCTCCTCGCCGAAGTAGGCGCAGGTGTCTAAGTCGATAAAGAAACCCTTCTTGTGATCTCCAATGGGAATTGTATCCCTTATGCCCATGAACTCTGCAATAGCCTCATCGTTCTCGAATAAATCTAGTGGCACGTGACGTTGTTGGTCCCATTCAACAAGGGAGGGGTATACAAGGTCAAGGGTTGGTTCAGTGGGGGTGATGGTTAGGACAGCGTTATTCATGAAAAGGTTCGTGGAGGCCAGATCCTCATATTGGCTACAACAGGAATCCGTATCGCTGTCTAGATAATCAGAGCTATCCTCATGCTCAGAACAAGTCACATCTTGATCGTTGGGGTGTGCTCCATAAGGGCGAATCCCAATGCCATATCTTTCTATTTTGAAATGTGGAAGAGGGACTGGTTCTCTTTGTCCTTGTTCATTCCTCCCACATCCTAGGCCTTTGTAGCCCATGGAGTACATCATTCTGCTAGATTTTTCATATTCTGGGGTTTGATAACAAGATGGCTGAGTGTCCTCAGGGACCCAAGTAGTAGGTGGATCAAGTAATTTTTCCTCAGCTAACAAGCCTCCAGGTAGGAACGACCCAATAGTGTGTTCCTCTCTAGGTCTCCTGAAGCGGTAGTTGGGTCGACCTCTAGTCTTGGGTGACAAGGAGAGGTCAGAAACCAAGAGCGCTTGTTGTACATTATACTCCCCACAGCCATATTCCAGAATTTTCATCTCCCATGAATTAAATGGAGATGTTGAAGTAGATGCCCCATGAGTGCAAGAACTAAGAGAATTTGAATCTACTCGAGATTCCATGGCCTCAGAATGAAGAGGGACAACTATATCTGTGGAGGGACATGCGTATGTACCCTTTCGTGCAAAGCTATTAAGAGCTCTACAATGAGCAAAGGGCTCTGAGTCTCCTGGTATTGTTACTGTATGTCCCTCATGCTTCAGCTTGATGCATTGATGAAATGTTGATGGCACTGCTTGCATGGCATGGATCCATGGTCGGCCTAGAAGCATATTATATGGAAGTTCCAAGTCTAAGACGTGAAACTTTGTCTGATGGCAAGTGGGGCCCACCTCCATTGGCAGCGTAATGGTGCCTGCTGACTCTCTTTCCGCGTTGTCGTATGCGGTGATAGTGATGATATGGGACTCAAGATCTTCTTCCGTATGTCCCAATTGTTTGACTAATTTAAGCGTGCAGATGTTCAATCCAGATCCGTTATCCACAAGCACCCGTTTGATTTTCCTGCGGGTAACAACTACCTCAATGTATAAGGGAAGATTATGTGTAGGATTCTCGGTAGGGACCTCCCTATGGTTGAAAGTGAGATGCTCACTTGGTGCAATATTTGCCACCACGGTTTGAAGGTACGCAGGATCGACTTCTAAAGGCACTCCCGACCCCTGAAGAGTTTGATACAGGATGTCCTTATGTACATTGGAAATCTTGAGAAGGTCTAAGATCGAAATCTTAGCAGACGTCTTCTCAAGTTGTTCTAAAAGGTTATACTTACCAGTATGCGGGGTCGACGGAGAGGGGTCCAGGAATTACGAGGTGGGCGCGCCTTGTTACCGCAGCACAGTCCTTTCCCTTAATCCGGATGGTGTTGACGTGGTCAGCAGGGGAGCGAATACATCCGATAAGTGAATCGTAATGATTGTTATCTCTCTTGGTATACAAGTAATTTGCAGCTTTATAGGTTTGGGATGACTCTCCCCGATCCGGTTTTGCCTTTTCCGACTTATCATGCTTGGGGAATGGTTCCTTATAAATCCCCATTTTCTCGTTAGGTGTTTGCATGTGGCTAGGGTTATCCACCTCTATCTCCCCGTTGTCAATGAGGTCTTGAATATAGTGGCGAAGTCGCAAACATTTGTCTGTTTTATGACCTTTAACGCGATGCATTTCGCAGTATTCATGCTCCTTATACCATGAAGGTTTAGGAGCATTGTCATCAAATGGTTGCGTTGTAGGATAGGTCATCATGTGGGCCGCATCCAACTGTTTTAGTATGACGGACAACGGCTCATTGAGGGAGGTGAATGTTCGTCGCTTTGGTGGTGGTTGAATTGGGCCCTTGGTCAGTTTAAAAGGTTGACTGGTTTGGACTGTTTGAACACGTTTGGAATCAGTGATTCCGTCTCCCACCATGTTTTTGTTTTTGTTAAAGATCTTCGGCTTTTCAGCGGGTTTGACACTTTGGTTGTCTTTAGATTGGGTTTTGAGGGTGCCTTTGGCAATGAGAGCCTTTTCTATTTGAATCCCTTTCTCGATAACCTCCTCAAAGGTGTGGACACAATGCATTTGGAGGTGGAAAGCTATATCTGGGTTGAGATTAGGGACGAAAATACTGACCAGCTGCTTCTCAGGGAAAGCGCAAGGGAAGCGACTAGCTATCCCTCTCCATCGTTGGAGGAAGCTAGCGAAGGTCTCATTTGGGCGTTGTTTTGTGCCGCACAAGTCTGCCATGGTGATGTCACTCTCTATGTTATATGAGAAATGACGCACGAATCTTTCCGCCAATTCTGGCCAGGTGAAAATTGATCCTCGTGGTAAGCGCGTAAACCATTCCAATGCTTGACCTCCGAGACTCTTAGGAAAAAGTCTGATGAGGTAATTATCACTATAAGACACCTCTTGACATGCCATGTAGAAATCTTTAACATGATCCCTTGGGTCTCCCTTTCCTTTGTATTTGTCAAACTTTGGCATATCAAATTTCTTTGGAAAGGGTTGAAGGGTCATTGTCTTGTCAAAAGGATAGGGGCATAGTTCTTCGTATTGGTATTTCCTAATACTCCCTATATTGCTTTCTTGTATGCTCGCAAGTGTTGCTTTCATAGATTGCACTTCTTGTGCGAGCAATTGTTCTTTAGTGGGAGAAGCGGGGATGTGTACACGATGATACCCTGTGTCTTCTTCTCCTTGGTTTTCTCGATGGAGTTCGTGGATCCTAAACTTAGGCTTTGACTTTTGAACATTCTTGTTTGTGTCTTTCTGTACCTGGAAAGTAAGCAAAGCTAGTTGTCGGCTTAGGTTACTGAGTTGTTGTTGGATTGTGACTTGGTTTGTGTCTTCTTCTTCTAAAGGTTCTTCCTCTTCGTATTGTGGAGGTTCTTCCCCTGTCTCATGTTCTATCTTGTTTCTTCGTGGCACTTTTGAGGGGTATTCTATGCCCTACCACTTTATCATTTTCTGCGTAAGAAGTGGAAGCATGCCCACCTATTAAAATATCTTCCATATTGATAAGGGGGCGTTCTTCCTTAGTAGTGTCATTTGTAGGTAATATTGGTTCATTCTCGGTGGGCAATTTGGCCCCTAATTCCATGACCCGTGCCAAAACTCTATCTTTATTTCTAAGGAGAAACTCATCTAGTAGAGTGGGGTCAAAATCAAAGTCTGCGTGTGGTGATTCTAATTCGTTTCCACTATGGTCGACCATTTCTTCTATTTCCTTTTCTGCAGAAAATAGTGGTCCTAGATCATGTCCGATAAATGGGTTTGACCCTTGTCTGTTAGAGGTTTCCCAAGCTTGCGCCTGTTGTTCCTCATATGTTTGTTTCTTTAAACCTAGACGCGTCTTGGGAGCCATGTTTTCGTGATAAGTTTCACTAAGGTAAGTTGTAGATTTGTTCAAAATTCAATGACTACCCCTAAGTAAAACACAAGATGTACGTGTTAAGAGTAAATTAACCGTGTGAGAATACCAATGTGATAGAATGATAAAGTCACCAATGAAACAATCGTTTGGTATCAAAACTTAATCAAATGAAGTACCTCCTAGACTACGTTTTAAAGTAATTTGTGACGCCAGATGATTAACAAGATGTCTCCACTTATGCCAAGTTCAAAGGAATGAACAAGACGTAAGTAAATACATGAAGTTAAATGCGATCTCCCAATCAAGATATATGATGAGCAAGCTCAAGTCTGATTAAGACCTATATCTCAAAAAGTGTCAATTACGATTTGTGAATGACACAACAATATCACCAAGATATGTTAACCCACTTTGCAAGAAAGTGAAGTATTGATATCGAGGTGTTATTGATATAACATGCACAAATGGTAGTGCCTAGCACCTTTTGAAATCGAGGTAATAATAAAACCGAACAAAAAAATGCTCAAAGTATAGCTAGGAATAGTTAAGAATGTGTGCAGCGTAACCGTACAATATAGGTATTTATGTCGAGTTTACAAGAAACAAGACGTAAATATCGAAATTGTAATGATACGAGACAAACAAGCTAACTCCTCTATGGAAGTCCGCAGTGATGAACCACGCCTAACTACAATGACGATCTTGACGTGGGTATCAAGATCACAATGGCTACCAAATGACGTGAAAACACCTCCACTCACTTTAGACGTTTAACTAACCCAGCCGCAAACATGGATGGGCGTAAACGGACATAAAAGTGAGAGAAACAGTCGAATGGAAACACAAAGGTAATCACACCTCTTTTGATCAACAAAGTGTCAAAAGAATATGAAGGAAATAAATCAAGAAAAAATGACAAAAAATGCTAGCCTCACTTCGGCAGAGTTTCGCCTCGCCCTAAGGCAAGTAAAAACTAGGCGAAAGTAATACGTCACACGTTTCTCAAAAAGAAGGTTCACAACTCAACACTGTTTTAAAATGGTCAAAGTGGGCTCCTGGCCAAAGTATATTCTCCTAGGTGGTTCTCTCGCCCTAGGTGTTACAAAGTTGCCACGAGCGAGCGCGATTTACCCAAAAAGTCACACTGACTAGTTTGGGAGTATCTCGGCTTTACTTTACCCCCTTCAAGAACAGTAGGCAACTAGTGCGTCTACGTGTACTATCACTGGGGTTGCCACAACGGACAACTTGTAACTGCTATCTCACAAAGGAATCACTAGTCAAGTAGGTAGTGCGGAGCACTTCCCGTTTCGTCCACAAGGTTCCCTCTTGCGTGGACTACTTTGGGGTTCCTGGAACCACCCCCATTGTTGTAGCTTAAGGCGTTATGCCAAAGGGGTTATGTTCCAGTTGAGCGGAGAGGGACGTACCCTTTTCCGAAACCTGCAATACAGTGTTTTGAATATGTTGTTCTTTTTATCTTGTTTAATTAGGTGTGGTTTGCTTGAACACCTTTTGACAACCTGTATAACAACTGTATTAGTAGTTTTTTATTTTGTTTTGGTTCCTCCTTTCTTTGACAAGCGTTTTTAGGTCCTGCACTCAAGCGTTAGTAGTTCTCCAAGAAAATCACATTATTTAAAAGAGGATTAAGAGTTGCTTTTGATTCTCAAGATCATCCAAGGATGCAAGAGAAGAGCATACACAACAAATAATCCAACTAAAAAGTAAAGAAAATCTTTTCGATCAATGAACCATACAAAATTCTTGATAAATGTTCATTCCCTTTAAACCAAAAGTGAAAGATGAAGTTTCCAATTTACCAAATGTTATAAAATGAAGACTAAAGTTGCTTTTGATTCTCAAGATCACCCTAAGGTGCAAGAGAAGAGCATACACAAACTTTATCCCAACTATATAGAAATGGAAAACTTCAAATCAAAGGACCATTGAAAAAAGTGCTTTGTAAAAGGTTCATTCCCTTAAGCAAAATGAATAATTCAAGTTTCCAATTTACCAAATGTTATAAAATGAAGACTAAAGTTACTTTTGATTCTCAAGATCACCCTAAGGTGCAAGAGAAGAGCATACACAAACTTTATCCCAACTATATAGAAATGGAAAACTTCAAATCAAAGGACCATTGAAAAAATGCTTTGTGAAAGGTTCATTCCCTTAAGCAAAATGAATAATCAAGTTTCCAAGTTTAATCCCAATGTTAATAAGATAGAGATAAAAGTTGTTTTTGATTCTCAAGATCACCAAAAGGTGCAAGAAAAGAGCATACACACGCTTTGGTCTAAATCAAGTAAGCATGGAAATACAACATTCATCAAAACATTAAACATGTTAGAAAATGACCAGTTTTAAAATAACAGAAAAACCTATAATTTTTGTAAGTACAAATCCTGAATTTATGTTTTCATTGCAAAGTTAACTTCAATACCTTTCCAACGCAAAAAAAATGGAGTCATTTTGAGTTCGGGAGCAAAAGTTATGGCCTTCGGAAGATGGGTTACGCATATGCTCTTATGCTCATGGGTGTGCACTTGACATGCACTCAAAAAATGTCAAAAAAAACGTCCCTTAATCTACAAAATGGGAAAATTTTTCCAACCAAGATTCAATTTTGACAACAACCCATCACATTAATATATGAATAGAAGACTCAACGCTATCAAACATTAACATACATGCTCAAGAATTTAAGATTTTCAAGAAATTGACAAAACTAGCATGTAGAATGATGAAAAAGTAAGCTCTAAAAATGAAAACATGATGAAATCTTGAAATTTTCTCACCAAGATTTAAATTTTGACAGCAACCCACCACATTAATATGTAAATAGAAGACTCAGCACTATCAAACACTAACCTACATGCTCAAGAATTGAAAATTTTCAAGAAATTGACAAAACTAGCATGTAAAATAAGCTCTAAAAATGAAAACATGATAAATCTTGCTTTTCTCACCAAGATTAAATTTTGAAGCAACCCATTAATATGTAAATAGAAGACTCAGACTATCAAACACTAACCTACATGCTCAAGAATTTTCCAAGAAATTGACAAAACTAGCATGTAGAATGTTAGAAAAAGTAAGCTCTAAAAATGAAAACATGGAGAAATTTGAAATTTTCCCCTCAATTCAATTTTGACAGCACTTCACCTCCTTCATACCTACAAGGAAGACCCAACACATGCAAACTCAACAAAACATGTTAAGAAAAACAAGTTAGATCAACATGTGTAAAAGAGGGTTAGTAACCAAAAATAAAACTTAACTACAAAAACTTGAAATTAAGTGCAAAGGACAATGGAGTATGTCCCACCGGGCGTGCCAAATGTGTGCATGTATACTTTGCTTAATGCTAAATCAAATGAAGCAAGAACTACCACCTAAAATAGTTCTACAATTTAGCTAAAACAAAGCATAAACACCATCATGATAAGAATTAAACAAGGGTTAGATGCTAGCATTCATCAATACAAACTTTGAAACTAACAATGCTAAATATCTAAACTCCTCTATTCTCTAACAACAAATAAATGAATGGACCTAAGTAAGCTCCATGGCTATCAAAATAGTTGTCCTTAATGTTCCAAGAACCTAGGAATGGGGGCTAATCAAAGTTGGGCTACAAGACCCTTTTGACACCTCCCATATGACCCAAGCACTTTAAGAAAGAGGCTTAACTCTTCAAGATGATGAACTCTCAAAAGGGCAAGGTGCAAGCTCTTAGTCTCTTTGCTATATGCTTTGCATTTTCTCTCTTAGGAAGTTTAGGTGTAAGTAAAAAGGTAGGTGGAGGGCTCTTTATATAGCCCAAAGGATAAAGGATTCAACACATTCTCATGAATGTGGGATAAAGGTAAAACATGATTAGGAATGGATAAGGTTGCTTTATTAAAGGTAACCTTACTTTAGAAGGGTTTAATACATGTTTAGCAAGTCATGGGAGTTGGGGGTATTTTAATTAATCAAAGGTGATTAATTAATAGGTAGGTGTAAGCTTATAGAAGCCAATTAGAGGAATATTAGTGCGATTTAGGCTATTATAAGGGGATTAAATCAATTAAATATTGATTTATTGGTTAAATGGAAGGGAAAACTAATTAATTAATAATAATTAATTAGTCTAGGTAGAAGGGGTGATTTATTAACGGAAGGTCGTTAATTAGGGTATTTGTTGGATAGGCAACTTAATTAATTAGCTTAGTGTAATTAATTAATGATGATATGAGGGAAAATGAGTGCTTTTGACGATATGTCGTTGATTTGCGAGAAAGGGGATAATTAACACAATTTAAGTATTTAAATTGCTTGGGCGTAATTATAGGTGTCTACAGATAAGAACCAGCCCATCTATGTTTGGTCTATCCCATCTTGCATATCCTCAAAATCCCTTTTAATTTTATCCGAGTCACTCATCCTCCTAGTTAGAATGTCTCCATTTCAGTATTCTATAGCCCCCAAACCCCTATCTATTTTGGCTCAGTATATCGTGGTCTTCAATTCATTAATTTTGCCTCAAATTCCTAGACTTCAATCTATAGTCATGGCTCTTATCCCTTTGCCAACTCATTGTTTTGGAGTCCTGGGGGACAACATTCAAGATGAGGATCTAGATGTGTTGTATGCATATGTGGAAGCAAAAATGTTGAGTGAAATAAGATAGAGAATAATATGACTGGAATTATATTAATATGTGTTTTTTCATTCATGGCATATTCTCTCGAGAGATGTATGGCTGCTTATCATCGACCTATCTGCTTTCTATCTAATGCTACAGATGTGTATACATATATTTCAAAGCTATGAAGGCCTATGATGCCAGGAAACGCCACCCAAGGCAACGTTTCTCCCCAGAAATGTTTCAGAAATAGAAACGTGGGGGGGAAATGTGGCAGACGTTTCCGGAAACGTCTGCCACGTTTCCAACGTATTTTCAATTTTTAAAGCCAAATTTTTAAAAATAAAATAAAAAATGAAGGGCAGTTAGTGAACCTAAACCTAATCTACCTACCTACACTTGTTAAAGACACTTCCTAAAAGCTATATAAATGACACTTTCATTTTCTCTTGCTAAATTCAGTTTTTCCATTCGAAATCTACACTCTTATTTTCTCTTGCTAAATTCAGTTTTTCATGAGCAAAGAGACATCAAGGAGCCTTTGTGAAGAGCAAAGAGACATCAAGGAGCAACTTGAACGAAGATTTTAGAAGGTGCTACTAAGAGCTAAGAGCATCAAGGAGGAATTCCGAAGCAGGTTTGGAAGCTTTAAGGTGGAAAAACCAGGTATTTTTCAAGTTTTTTTTTTAAAAAGAAAATGTTAATGTGATCGATGATCAAGAATGATGTGTGCATAATGCACACATCATTCATGATCATTGATCAAGATATCATTATGTAGATTTAATGTAGTAATTTTTAAACTCTATTCTTAAAAAAAATGTAACATTTCCTTTGCGATTTTTAAATAAAAAACATTTATTGTTTTTTATAAATTATAAATATCATCCAAACTCTGTGTATGCTCTCACCTCGCACCTATACAGTGAACTTGGTGATCAAAAGCAGAATAGGTTGCGTTAGGTTTTTTTTTTGTTGTTGCTATTTTAAGAGTTCTTTTGTATTTTTTAAATTAAAAAATCCTAATTTCTATGTATGCTCTCACCTCGCGCCTATATGGTGAACTTGGTGATCAAAAGCAGAATTGGATACATAGGGTTTAATAATTTAATTCTTTTTCCTATTTTTTAAAACTAAAAAATCCGAAATCTGTGTATGCTCTCACCTTGCATGCCTAAACGGTGGTCTTGGTGATCAAAAATAGAATGGGATATGTAGGGTGTAGTAACTGTAGTTATACTTATATTTAATATTTATTGTTATCTAAGTTTATATTTTTATTTTAAATATTTTTCAATGTAGGTTTGATAATTTGAGATAAATGGCATCTAGTTCAACTTCAATGGGAGGGCATGGGGAAGGAAGCCAAGGTGGGGGTGAAGTAGGCCAAGGTGAGGGTGTGCAAACTGTGAATCCTAGAGCTCCTCTTTGGAGACATTTGTAAGTGTTGGAGAACCTTGTTGGCGGTGGCTCTCGTGTTTGGGTATGCAATCATTGCAATATTGAATTCAAAGCCTCATATACCCGATTCAAAGCTCATTTAATGGGGCAATCAGGAACGGGGATTAGAAAATGTGCCAAGGTTGAAAGGAAACATATTTTGGCATATATGAAAGAGCAAGAGGAGGCTGATTTGCAAGTTTCAAAAGCTAGATTTAAAACTACTCCTTTCCAAAATAAGGGTTCACAAAAACCACCCACCTCATCAAACCATCATTTTATTCAAATTGAAGTTGAAACTCCTATAGAGGAAGAGAGCTTGTCACGAAAGAGAACCTCCAAAGGTCCATTAGAGCAAGCATTTGCAAATGAGAAGAGGGAAGTAGCTAGTGAGTTGATTTTTCGATGCGTTTATGCATGTGGGTTGCCTTTCAATGTATTGCATTCATCATATTGGCAACAAATGGTGAGAGGAATTAATGATGCACCGCAAGGGTATAAAAGCCCTAGTTATGAGAAGGTAAGAACATCATTGTTGGCGAAAGAAGTGGCCCATTTACATACTTCTTTGTAGCCAATTAGGGATTCATGGAAATAATCAAGGGTATCTATCATTTCAGAGGGATGGAAAGATGCCCAAAATAGACCCCTAATCAACGTTGTTGTAGTGTGCCCTAAAGGGGCAATGTTCTTAAGGGCTGTTGATTGTGAGGGTGAAGTGAAAGATGCTCAATTTATTGCTAATATTTTGATTGAGGCTATTGAGTCAGTGGGCCCTCAAAACGTTGTCCAAGTCATCACAGACAATGCCAAAAATTGTAGAGCGGCAGGGCTGACTGTTGAAGGGAGATATGAGCATGTTATCACTTCAAGAATCGGGTATCTCTTACTGTCAATTGATATGGTGATATTCCAAGGATTGTATTTGTACACACTGTGGTGGCTATACATATCACAAGAATGAACCAGTGCTGCATCTATTTTGTCTCAGTATATCATGGTCTTCGTTTCATCAATTTTGTCTCAAATTCCTAGAATTAGGTTATAGTCATGGTTCTTCTCCCTTTGCCAACTCATTCTACACAGATATAATAGAAGATGCCCCTAAATCTTGCATTTGCAGCTTCATTTCTATAGAATCACTTTTCAACATGGCCCGTCTTAGGTCTCTAATAACTTCAAGTCTGAGTTCTGAGGACATTCACTAGCAGAATGAGGAAAACAAGAAGACTCATATTCTAGTGTACCTACTATTTATGAGCATCATCTGGACAAGCACAGGAAATCTTATGGGCATTCTACAGAGGCTTATGATTCTGATGTTGTGGTCTTCCTCGTCTTGTATCTGTTGAAAGGCTTGCTGACACTTTTTATCATTTCTCATTATGTAAGAACTCTAATAGTGATCATAGTTTTCTGGAAAACATTCCCAGAACATCCAGAATTGCAGATGTTAAATTTGCAATTTTGCAATATATTTCCCTTAAATTCAGTAGAACATTTTTATCCTCAAAAAACAAGAACTGCGACCATGTTATTATGACCTAGTTCATACAAAGATAGTACGAGATCACATTTCATGGTATCTTGAACAATTCGTATAGAAATTTTTGTTTTGTACTAAAATTATAGAACTTCATTTCTTATTTTATGACTTGTGATATTTCCCCGTCTTGATGGTCATATATGAAAACATGAAAAGTTTATCCCATAATTTAATGATTTATTGAATAAAGAGGGTTTTGTAAATGTATATGCTGCTTGCTCTTGAGTTGAACAAATATCCTCTTGATAAATTCTCTCCACCAACAAATGAATGAAATGGAAATGGACCTCTGTATTTGGTGTGAGCATGGAAAACTAGATTTTTGACGACTTTGAGTACACCCTTATCATCACAAAATGTATATGTAGGCTGTTCTTGATATAATTAGAAATCCACCAATATTCTGCTCAGCCAAACTGCCTCACATGCAGCCAGAACAACAGCGTCATACTCTGCTTCTGTCGAATACAATCAACATATTTTAGTTTCTTGCTTATTCAAGATATTGCACCTATTCCAAGACTGAAGATATATTCTGTTGTTGACTCCTATCGTGAACTGATCCAACCCAGATTGAAACCATGTAACTAACTAGTTAAATCTCATCGAAAACTCCTTACCACATTCCAAAATTCGATGTGTCTTTGATGTACATCAAGATGCTCTTTGCTACCCTCCAATTAGCTGCATTGTATTTACCATGAAAACTGCTAACACAGCTAACAACAAAGGAAATATTAGACCTAGTGGAAGAAAGATGTATTGGGCTGCTCACCAATTTTTGATAAAAGTGATTTAAACCTGCTGAACATAATCGCTTGAGGCTGCCCTTTAAAAACCAACCTCCACAGGGTCATCATTGGCTTACAATCTGCCATATTGAATTTCTCAAGTAGTCCTCTTGCATACTTTTGCTGAAAAAGAATCGCACCTCCATCTGTTTGCAAGAACTCAATCCCTAAACAATAGTGTACTAGACCTAAGTTTGTCATGTAAAAATAGAGCATAAATCTAATTTTACCTTGGTGGTATTGTAGGTCGTTGCCTCTTGTGATAATTAAGTCACACATAAACATTAAGGATTACTATATCATCCACCTAACTTTCGACCTAAAGATTGGAACCAGGACTTCTCCTGAACCCTAATTCAATTAAAAAATGATTAATCTTGGTGAAACATGCTCTTGGTGCTTGCTTCAGCTTGTAGAATGGCTTCACCAAGATGGGTATAAGTTTTCTTTGTGAGAAACCGTGAAACCTTTCGGATGGTCATGTACACTTTCATCAATGTCTATTTAGAAAGGCATTTATATATAGCATCCATCTGAAATAATTTCCAACAAAACAGAGAAATATTTAGGACAGCAGGAAACTGTTCAAAAATGCCTTGAAATATGTGCTGATTTCTTTTTTATCGGAAGTGTAGGGTAAGGGTTTGCTAGTCCATTCCTTAAGAATTTGACTGTTCAATTCCTCTCCTGTATCTCTTTTTATTTATTCAAAATTCTCAAACACCTACAACTCTGATAGCATGAGAGGAAAACTAAGATCCGAGAAAAACTCAGAAAGTGGAAAGGTTTTTTGCACTATTTTCCATTCATATGAGGAATGAAATGGTTTGTTAGTGAGAGAGATGACCAACCAAATTCCAACTGGCCTGTAGTTACAAGATTAATCAATGCTCCATGTCTTGTTACTTGTAGAATGTTATTTGATCATATTCTACAGTTATTTCCTTTGTCAATGCACTTTTATAATATAAGTAATTTCACTTACATTTATGTCCATTATATTAAATATTCTTATATTCCTTTCTTGCAGTGTAAAGAAACACGACTCTTACAAAGATCCCATCAAGTCAAAAGAACCTCTCATATTTCACATTGGATTCCGCCAATTCAGTGCAAGGTTAGTATTTTCTTTGTTCCATTGCCGTTGTTTGACTTCTTTCATAGTTATAGCATAGAAAGTAGAAAAGTTTTAAATTTATCATCGATCTTTATGTGTTATTCCTCTGTCGCAACCATAGGTTGGGCTGGTTTCTTCCTCTTTCATTGTTCTTTGTTTTTTTTTGCATTTTCAGGCCAATATTTTCTTCTGATGATATCAATGTGGATAAACATAAATTGGAGAGGTTTCTACATCCTGGCCGTTTCAGTGTGGCTTCTGTTTTTGCTCCAATTTGTTTTCCACCATTGCCTGTTATTGTTTTCAAAGACATGGGAGAGTCTGCGGGGCATAAGATTGCTGCTGTTGGCTTGTTGAGGAGTGTAAATCCTGACAGAATTGTTTTAAAGAAGGTTATTTTAACAGGGTAAGTTTCCCTAATCATAAACCCCTTCTTTTCTCGCCCTCGTGCTATGGAGTATCAAAATTTTGAAGACAACTTTTGTGCATATGATGACAGGCATACATAAGAAATGTCTAGATTTAATTCTCAGCTGTGAAAAAAGCATTATAGTGCTGCGTTGCTAAAATGACAAGGCGATAGAGTGTGTATGTGAAATTCATAGCTCTTGGTTCGTTAACTCAATGTTGTGTATCAGTTTTAAATAGTTACCATTGGTTACAATGCTCCATGTTTATTCTAGTTGTAAATTTAAGGCATATTTTTGTTAGAAATTGACATATTGCTGCATGTCGTGTATAGCTTGTGAAAGCAACAACATGATTAATGAGGTGATGTTTCTTATTCATTATTGAATAAGGTTAGAGGTGGTCTTAATTTTGGTTTTGACCCAAGGCCACTGACAAAATATTAAAGTGAGGTATTTTGTTTAGGAATATGTTTGTTCAATATCTGGCATGTTGTTTTTCTTCCACAGTTATCCTCAGCGTGTCTCAAAAGTGAAAGCATTGGTGCGATTCATGTTTCACAGTCCTGATGATGTTAGATGGTTCAAGGTACGGGATCAATACATGCCATTAAAAGTGACTGCTGAGTATGACCTAAATTGCTTCATATATCCTGTGTCTTCAAAAGTGCTTTATCATTTGGACTACTGTTGAAATTGGTTTCATGGTGCAGCCCGTGGAATTGTGGACAAAATATGGTCGGCATGGTCGAATTAAGGAGCCTGTTGGCACACATGGTATGTAATCAAACTGATTTATGGAAAATGCTAGGATAAACAGTGGTGCATGTTGTTATAGTTTTAAATCATAAGTCTACCTAGTTCCTGCTAGAAAATAGTTTTCCTATCTGAAGGGAATCATTTTTTACTTGAAGTTGAATTGCTAACCAAAGAAAACTCTTTATTTTAACAACAGAACCTTATATTATATAAAGCTCAAAATTACATATTTGGCTATGCCAAGCCTGAAAGCTATTACAACAGAAAAGCAAAGAAAACAATCATGACAAAGAATCAAGTTTTAGAATAATTCTGATATCCTCCTGAATCTTGTTGGACCACCATGGAGGGGGCAAGTCATAACAAAACAGGTCCTTGTTGTCTAGAGCCCAGTTAGCTAGTCCAAAGCAACTTTGTTCCATTCACGAGGAATACGACTGAATTGGACCTCATGGAATTTTCCTTTTAGTTGTTTTATCTTCCATACCTCTTTGGCAATACGCCAATTGGGAGGGGAATCCAATCTATTATCAGAAAGCAAGTGGATAATAATTTGGGAATCCGATTCAACCTGGATTTTATGCCATCCAATTTTCAAGGCCTCTTGCACGCCTTTGTAAATAGCTTTCACCTCAACAAGATTATTGGTGGTAGAGCCAAGATTCTCAGCCAAAGAAAACTCTTACCCTTAAAACTATAGAGTGTGATGTTCTATCTGATTTTTTGGTTTATTGGTGAAAACTCTAGGTGACTATAGGAAGGTTTATTTTACTGTTATGCATTTTATTTCCCTTTCTTTGGAATATTTCTAATAAATCATATTATCGGGGAATGAGGGTGTGATGTGTTGGTGGAATCATTTCTTTTTTTTCCCCATACCTAGATCAACTTTTTGGGTTGTATCAGAGAGCCACAGTTACCAAGTCCTCCTGGATCTGGGATTTTCAAACGTACCTAATCTGTCCAATCTGACCTGAACATTTTTTAATTATTAGTAAAATGTTTTAATATTTTTAAAAATAAAATTGTTTGTGCTTAAAGGTATGTTATGGTACATGTATTATGATATATTGTCACATGTACAATTAATGATCCTATGTACAACTTCAGTGGGCCCGATACTCCATAGTAGAGGTCACATGTTTGAATCTTTTGTGGAGTAGAGTTGTCCACCTAATTGAATGATATATAAGGTAAACGGAAAACAATCCCCTTGTGGGCTTCCACTAGGGGGATCTCGTTACCAAATTGTGTTGCACTTGGCAATGACCTAAAAAATACCTTTATATGGCATAACATTTTATATTATATATGTAAAAAAATGATACATATCATTTTGTATTTTTTATATGTTTTTGTTCATAGATATATATATATATAGACATGCATGCACACATTTTTTGCTCTGTTTTTTTTCTCAGAGTTCTGTATTTTCAGAAAATATCTCCTCTCGTACGAGTTCCAATTCCTGAAACTGGTAGTCCTGATCAGAGCATTGCTTTGATTGCTCTGGCTCTTTCACGGAGACTATTTTCCTAGTTTGATTTTGGTGGCGAACTATGTCTGTTTTTTTGGTGATAAGCAACATTTGAAAAACTGTTTTCTTATGATTCTTTCTCGACTCTGGAAGTCTTTAGCTTACTATAACAATTTTTGGACATTCTGTAATGTCCCGTTCTAGGGCTGAAACTGAAAAAGGAGGAAATCACACAAACACCAAATGATTAAACTCAGATTTTATATCAGCCGACTGGTTTTTATGACAGTTGTAAATCAGTAGTGTGATTTTTATAACAGCAGTTTGCAATTAATGAAAAATCACCCAAAGATCATCAAAGAACTCAACAACATAGGAAAACACTTTAAGAAGATTTTAAAGCCACTTTTCACCATGAAACTTGATCAAATACTCAACTGGAAAATTAATTATAAACAGCAGAAGTACATCCAAGAGAAATGACCAAAATGGAGGTTTCCAAACCTCAATAATCACACAAAATGATATATTCCAGCCTTATACATTATGCAAAATCTGAATATCAAAGAGTAAATGAGTTATGTTCCCTAGAAGGCACCAAATCACACTCAAACCCTAGTCGCTCCCTTGGAGAGGCTCCAAAAATATGTCAAAGCTCTTGTAGGTCTTCTTTTTGATGCTCTAGATCCAAATCAGCAAGAGTGTCTTCAATAAATGCCTTCAATTGGCTATTATGGAGAGTTTTCGTTCTCCACTATGCCACAAGGAAGGGTTTCGTCCTCCTTGGATACCACACAAGAGGGTTTGCATCCTCAAGTGAAAGGGTATTGAGCAATCATCCCAAAACTATATAATAAGTGTATATGCAGCAAAGATGATGTGCAAATGAGCCCATACAACCTCCTTTTATATCCTTTGCTTGGCGCCAAAGGCCAAATAGGTGAGAACCGACCTCCAAGCTTCACTTTATCTTTTAATTCCTTGTTGGGAATCTTATAATCTCAGTCGACCTGCTATGGGGAGAAAAACACCAAAGAAAAACATTACAAATAATAAAAGAAAAACTGAAACGAAGCTCAATTACTTCCTTTGTTCACTTATTCTTCTTGGTCATGGGAAGTGAGTGGCAAGAAGTCTTCATTTTACATCACTTCGAAAAGGGGACATTACACATTCCTAGCTTTGGCCATATCTATTGTTGTTTTTTTTAACCTACTTTATTTTCTATTATGACTAGTAATAGTATGGAAAGTGCAATGACACAACAAAATCCATATTTTAAAATTAAATCTTATACATTCCAAAATTATATAAAAGTCAACATCTTTCATATTCCAAATTTCAATTAATTTGACAAAATATTGGGGCAATTTAGTTATTTGTGAGTTAAAATGTATTTTTATGTCGAGAGGCATTCTACAATGGCAAGAAGTCTGTAATGGAGTGTGTTGTTCAATTTTATTCTCGACATTAACTTTGACATTCATTTGACTGTCATATGATAGGTCATTCCTAAATTTGACTTCTATTAGACTTTCACTTAAATAATTTTGTTTCTGTTTTCTTGGAGAATTTAATCAAAAAATAGTAATATCTTAGCCATATAGTAATGTTTGGGTCTTTTTTTATCGCACAGATATTTTTTGAGACTGACACAATCACGTAGCTAAATGATTCTATTCATCACAAATCAATAGGAAATTGATAGATAATATAATGAAGTTGTTGATTAATGAGGTATGTAAAAAATCAAAACTAAAATCCCTTAAATTTATTACTGAAATTGATATCTCTTGGTGTATTTTAGATAGACGTGTTTAAGATATCTATATAATTTAATGAAGTTGTTGATTAATGAGGTATGTAAAAAATCAAAACTAAAATCGCATAAATTTACATCTACTGAAATTGATATCTCTTGGTGTATTTTAGATAGATGTGTTTAAGATATCTATATAAGTTAGAATCCATTACAAGTTATCATGCAACATTTTATTTGGTTTATGGGCATATCATGCATTTTTTTTTTGGGCTAATGATTGTAAATTGAAAAATCACTCTTTCTCACGGTGGTGTCATTTTTTAACGCCTATCAGTATAACTAGCAATCGCACGCAGGGTGTGTGATGAAAATGCCGAAAGAGCGGTTGGACGAAAGAAGAAGAGAAAGTACGAGGAAAGCAATGCAGATCAACTTAGTGCAATGAACAAGATAAAAGAAATAGAAATATGCGTCTTAAGTTGTTTTCGAAACAAAAAACACGAGATATATACAGGCTGGCAACGACACTAAGATGGAATGGGAATGCGGCCCTGCGAGAGCTGGAAGGAGCTAAGAAGAAAGATTTACGGGGAGAGCCAGAGAAGACAGAAGGCAGTGAAGCCAATATTCTTCTTGGAGCCTGGAATGCAGAAGGCGAGTGGAGGACATGCGAGAGCAACGGGAGAAAGAGAAAGCTGGAGAAAAACGAAGGGAAGAGAGAAACAAAACCCTTGAGATAGCAGTGAATGTAAGGCCTTGTCTTTCAGTCCTGCCAATGTCGACCGTAGCAAGTGGTAGTGTAAGCCCTTGAGATTTGAGGATTGAAAAAGCCCAAGCCATTTTGAGCGGTAGTTGTCTGCGGCCTCCTCTAGAAATGGGAGGAACAGGAACATGCAAGGGGTTGTTTGAATCCCAGGGAGGTTTTGTGTAACGATCAAATTTGATGACGAAAAAAGAGGTAGATTTGGAACAAAGATAAATATAGATATAAATGACATAAAACCTTTTTCGCAAAAAAAATTGTGATATGCGGGACATATTGTATTTTTTTGGCATAATTCAATTTTGTTTTTTTTTTTTAAATTGAAGCTTTATAATATAGATGGTAGAATAGTTTCCAAAGCAAAGAGAATGGTTTAGAACGGAGATTGGAATTTGATGTTGGCGACTTAAATTAACTTCTAAGATTCGTAGCATGATCACAAGCATGTTAGCCGTTTTTGCTATGGAAAAATCATTTTTTTTCCTTCTTTATCATTTGAGTTTATATATGGCAAAAAAAAACTATTATAAAATTGTTAACAAACACATGAAAAAGTTAAGTATACTCCTATGAAATGAAAAAAAACACATAGTAACTAAATACTAAATAACACAATCATTTAAAAACAAATAATTATCCCATAAAACAATCAATCAACTAGTTAAGCAACAAAATATGCAAATAATTAACTATAAAGACAATAGATATAGCAAGGAGTTAAAGCCGGATGACATTATGATTACGAAATTTGATGTGAAAGTATTGATTATTAAACACTATAATATATTTTCAAAATGCTATCTTGAATATAATTATGTATTAGACTGTGAAAGATTATAAATTTCGCATGAAATTTTATTTCAAAAAAAAGAGACATTAGAGTATGTGGCTAATTATCCATAAATTCAAAAACAATGTACGTTGCGGGATAAAACCCACGACCTATGGTGGCTCCCAGGCACCTGAAAATCTAAAACAATTACGAGCAAAGCAAGGAATAAGGATGACTCAATAGCAAAAAACCAAGAGAGCAATATTACATTTCCTTAATTTGTTTTAAAAATAGTTTATGGTGTCTAATGATAATACGGAATTTACGGTTTACATTTCAAAAGCAAATTGGGCTAATGGTAAAGAAAAAGGCCTAGGAACGTACACAGATCATTAATATTTACCCTGTTTGAAGACTGGGTGATTATATCAAACAAGTTCAAAGAAAATAAGAAAAAAGTTACTCTGCATTAACAAACATGAATAAGAATGTGTATTCAAACATTATTACCACTACAAACACCCTTCTATTTTTATCACGAGTTGTTACAAGAACTCATGCAGACCACACTTAGAGGCTAATATCCTAATGGTACTAGCCCAGACCAGGCAGATTTTGAGTATAATTTTACACAATCTTTCATTTTTTTGTTAGAATTTATGTCCCACATAAAAGGTACGTATTAAATACAAATTTGCGGGCAATTTGTAATACCCGAAACACACTATGGACAAAAACTTCTTAAACAATATAAGAGCTGCTCAAAAATGCTTCTGGGTGATGATTGACAATGGCATATGACACAAACTGAATACTTTTCTTGTAGAGATTTGAGGTGGTGAAGAAGAAATTAAATTAATTTGGTTATAGGCAATTTAATAGAAAATAAATTAAAGGGTGAAAGTGGTTGGAGCTGGAGAAAAACACTTTTATAGAATGCTTAATGATGGTATTTGGCACAATGTGGCAAAATTTTCTAGACAGATTCAGAAGATTGAGAGATACAAAATTCATTCGATTTCAGACAAATGTTAATGAAATTTTTAAATTTCCTTCTATAGTTTTAAAAAGTTCAAACATTAAAAAAAGCTCAAAACATTTTAAATAAAAAATAAAAGCTGCCCTAAATTTAAATGAACTTGAAACTCTATATTAAAAAACTTTGCTGAAGGCTTTACGGATGTTTTGCTTTGCCTGTGCTGCTACGCGATTCTTCTTTTTCCTCCACACTATGGCGCTTGTCATTGTTTGTTTGTTCAGCTGGTATTATTTGTGACCTGCACATTTGGCAAGGTAGTTGTTGTAATGGGCTGCTCTTATTTTCTGAACAGGGTGTGCTCTGGGAGATAAATGTGATGGTTAAGATTCTCGATGCCGTTCAGTACTCATTCCTCTGTCCTCTCTTTGCTAGGGCTGGTGTCAGTGATGATCCTCTCTACATATACCATAAAATTATTTCTATTAGGAATGTGCCCAAAATGTTGAAAATGGCAATTTAAAGCTTGAAAAAATGTACATGTGCATAAGACAGTTATTCCATAGATATTCCCAACCACAACTTCATCTCCTAAATTACAGGATTAAAAAAACAACATACCAATTTTATGCTTTTGCAATAAATGCATACATACAGAGTTTCTACTAAATTTTAATATGCATCATTTAACAGTCTCATTGGAAGTGAGAAATATAAGATTTTCCTGAATCTCTGAATGAGTATTTTGGCACAAGACTGCAGGCGACAGTCAATATGCAAGTAAATCTAGGTATGAAATATAAACTCCAAGCTTCTTCGGTTCAAACAGTTGTAGCAGAATAAAACATAAGGAAATATGGCTTACTCCAATGACTGGTCAAGCAAGGTGAAGCTCACAATGAGCTGGGAAGGGTCGAATTGGAGAGTGAAGGCCACAAACAACGGCCAAGGTGGGTGTAATGGGTTGGCCGAGCCAGTGAGGATCACAATGATCCAATGCAGCTGGGCTATACAAAACAACTCTCAGGCACACAATCAGTGAGCTCCCAAGAGGCCTCAACTTAAACCCCACTAAAGAACACGGCACACCCCTAACTCATCTTTTATAGGCAAAGCAAAAATGCACAAATGGCAAGTCGAGCTCCCTACAATGAAACCCCAATTGAGCCATACACGAATCAACCAAGGGGATCTGAAAAATCTTATATTTCTCACTTACAATGAGACTATTAAATGATGAATATTAAAATTTAGTAGAAAATCTATATGTATGCATTTATTCTTGGCCTGTAATATTTGTTTTGAGCATTTGTTTGGTGTGTTCAAAATACATTTACAAGTTTATTTTGTTGGGCAGGGATCTTTCTCACCACAACTATCTCTTAGATGTATTTATTAGGGATCAAACAAGAGATATGCTTGGCAATGGTGGTGGACATAGTGCTGCAAAAGCATAAAATGGTATGTTGTTTTTTTAATCATGTAATTTAGGAGATGAAGTTGTGGTTAGGAATATCTATGGAATAAGTGTCTCATGCACATGCACATTTTTTTCAAGCTTTAAATTGCCATTTTCAACATTTTGGGCACATTCCTGACAGAAATAAGTTTATGGTATATGCAGTCCCTGATACCACATCATTTTTAGGCATTCTTTCAAACAGTTCATGTGCATTAGGTATCCTTTCACATTTTGTATAGATGTCTAGTAGAGTAGTTGCAACTACATCTGAAAAAATTCACAATTTCTTGAGACAATAGGATTAAAGAATGGGGAATAGTTACATGTGTGAAAAGACGTCCATATCCATTTCTGAAGATCCTATTTTTCCACAAGCTAGGAGTATGTTCACAAATGTTAACTGATTGGGTTGAAGACCTGTTTCTTGCATATTGGTGAAACAGTGTGAGTGCCTTGTGACAAAAATCATGTTTTCTGTATGCTGCAATAATTTTATTCCATGACAAACTATCTCATCATTTCACTTGGTCAAACTCTGTACATACATCTATCAAAAATTTGCACTGGACATACATTCAAATATCTTCTCTATGAAAACCATGCTCATGAAAATACAAGTCTGCAATAATTTTAAAATATGTAATCTTTAGAGATGTTGTGTGCACCTGCCTCTGGCAGTGTACTATTGTTTTCGGCTATTCGTATTAGTTGCATGGATACAAAATTTATTTGTTTTGACAAATCCGTGTTTGTCTTTGTTATGAACATTTGGATACATGCATTTCTCAATTTTTGTTTCTACAGAAGATAATTCAATTCATATGAGACCATTTGCAAATATCTTTGTCTGTATTTTAAATTCTCAATCAAGTAAGCAATCTTATTCTTTTCTAGACAGAACCCCTCTAAATATTACATAATCTTCAATTATCACAGACCTGTATTTTCATCAGCATGGTTTCACAAGGAAAGACAGTCCACTCTTTCATTGCTCATAGGCGATACAATTATTCCAACATACAAAAAGACATGGTTATCCTCGTGAGGTAGTCATATTGTTTCAACCATTTGCAACAAATAGGTGTTCAACCCAATCAGTTTACATTTTCCAATTCACTCCCAGCCTATGCCTAAATGGGAGCTTTGGAACAGGGTATGGATATCCATCAAAGCATAAAGGATAGAGGAATTTTGTTAGATGTGGTTTCATGCAACACATACAGCAATAAGATGTTTTAAGATAGCCAAATTCATCCACATAATTAAGTATATATGAAAATGTAATAACGGAAAACATGCAAAAAAAAACACATAATAAATAACCAATTTTATAAACAATATGGTAGGGAATTTTCCATGAGATAGAGGAAAAAAATGGTTATTTTGAGAAAAACCTTAAAGTTCACGAACACAACAAGTACATAAAGGCAAGTGAGACACTTCATTCACAAAGAAGAATATCATATTCTACGAGAAATCTTAAAGTTCATGATCATCACAATTATATCTTTGCATTAAACAGTCAACAATGTGCATTGAATGGAATTGTGGAGTTCTGCAAACCGAAAGGAAATAACTTTACATGAGAGTACACAAAGAAAGTAATGCAAAACAACAAGATCCTTATCTACACAAGACAATGTTTATTTCTTATATGGTTTATTTTGCTAATACTTAAGAGATATAATTTGGATAAATCAGTATAAAAACTAACCATATCGAATATAGCAAATTTAAATTAAAGTAACTAGTGATGGAATAAGCTTATAGATGATTTATTTGATTCAGGAAGAACTTTTCCAGGTAATTTTGTAAAATTTTGATCTGGATTGTAACTAAACTATAAATCTATCTAGTTAAGGAATATGGGGAGGAGTTAGAAATCCTTAAGCTATCTCTGCGCAAATATGCATATCACAAGATCAGCGAGTAGACTCTTTATGAACTGTGGTTTGTAGAATGTATGGGCCATGACAAAGCATTCAGCAGATCCTTTTTTTTTGTCAATACACGTATAGATTGGAGTTGGCCAGAAGTTTTTCTAGCAAGCATCTGGAACCAAGGATGTCAGGTTTTATGCCAGTATAATTTTCAAACCCTACGGTAATAAAATTAGTCAATTCTTACTTTCAATGCATCAATCGAAAGGTATCCGATATCATTGGAGGTGTTTTAAGACATCAACCTTCTCCAAAGAATGAAGAAAGATATAGGGACCCTAACCTTTCCAAAAGCCTAACATGTCCTAAACACTCTACACTAGCAATATTATAAAACGATATTGTCACTTAAAAAAAGCTACCGATAACTGAAATTGCAGGAATATTGTTTCTAACACAGTTATACGAAAAAATATGTTTTATTCAGGTCTCTGGCGAAGGGCGTGCCATAGGTTGTTTCATGGCTGGGCCATCATTCTATATGTAGGTCAGCTAGATGTCTCAAAATACAAAACAGATTCATTATTAAGGTTGTAATCAAGGTAAATATTAATCAAGGCAGAGAAATATTTACTTCATCAAAGATCTTAAGTCCTTTAATAGGCCCAGCTCAATCCTAAATATGACACGAGGAAGGCAAGTTTGCAGCCTAATAACCATGAATTATAGATAATTTTGCAAGAAAAATTACAAAGAGATATAATCCTCAATGTATCAATATTGTTAGTATTATTTTATTTTGGGATTGAAGCGAGAAAATAAAATGCCTTCCAAACTTTTCCCGAGACCCTGGAATCACCCACACATACGGAAGGAGCTGGTCTCGAAGCCATCTAGACCTAATGATTTGTCCAATTGAAAGGAGAAGATGACTTTTTAAATCTCTTCAAGGTTTATTTCCTTCACTTTCTTTTTAACCCCTTTAAGATTTATTTCCTTCACTTTTTTTTAATCTCTTTAAGTTTTATTTCCTTCAAAAGCCTCTCATTCATATCTTTTATACCAATATTTAGGATAACCTCAAGCAGATCTTCTCGAGTCTCAATCCTGCCACTATTATCATCAGATAATGATGTCTGAAAATGATCCTTGGCTTGCCTCTTCTAATTGTCTTATCCTCGGTTAAATCCTCCTCACCTTCTCTTTTAACCAAAGCAAATATGGTTTGTCAGTCTGTGAGCAACCACAATCTTGTGAAAAACTTTTGTATTTGCACTTCCTTGTTGAACCCACAAAGTTTTGGATCTGAGTCACAAGGAACCCTCCTATTTCTCCAAGTTCTCCAACAAAGACGATAATTTTTTTTTTCTCTGTTCTGATGTGGAAGCATTCCTTATGCACATGAACTGTTTGAAAGAATGCCTGAAAATGATGTGATATCAGGAACTTCCTAATGGTCTTTTAGATGTAGTTGCAAGTGCTCTCACTCTTTGACATACTAAAACAATTCATGTGCCTTGTTTATGCTTCCACATTTTTCTTTCATGGATGTTCATACCCTGCTCCAAAGCTCCCATTTTAGCACAGGCAGGGAGGATGTTGACAAAGGTTGTGGAATTTTGGCTTTACATCTGCCAATTGTAATTGCATGAATGTTTCTAAGTAATTATAACACATTTTTAACAAATCCATTTTGGGCATATCTTGCAATCATGACTGTCCACGAAACTACATTTTTTTGAGGCATTGTGTCGAACAGTTCACATCCCTTGTCTACGGTTCCACATTTTGCATACATGTCTACAAAATTCCTCTATCCTTTATGCTTTGTTTGTTTTGAGAATTTAAAATACAAACAGAGATATTTGCAAATGGTCTCATATCTACAGTACGAAAGTATCTATGATATCATTGTTAATTCTTGGGCAATGTCAAATAAAGGCCAAAGGGTTACAATATATAAATGCATCACATTTTTGATAGCACAGAAACAGATTACATTCGTTGCAGCAGAAAGATGCCTCTGTCACATAAATCTTAAAAACTGTCATGTGAATTTTAAGCTCAAAATCATACAAACAACTCAGCACAGCTATCTTGAGTCTAGCTGGAGAGTTTGTAGTGCCATTTTGAAAATGCCTACACAAGCATCCCCGTCAAACTGATGGACAATCAAGTTTTGTGAAGATTTCAGTCTCTCCACTAATTAGTGACCTATTTTGAAAAGTTGGGTTAAATCTATTTATGACAAAGTCAGTTTTTTTAGTTTATTGGCTATCCAAGACACTAACTTGGCATATAAGAGCACCATTGTATGGAAAATATACATTTAAATTCTAACAGGCCTGTAGTCATATTAATTAAATCTATGGTTCATAAATACATCTCAGTTACCAAATAAAGCAGCACCTGGTGACCATTGTTAGCAAATATACCAGCAAGATTATAAAACGATATTATCACTTAAAAAAAGCTACTGATAACTGAAATTGTAGGAAGATTGATTCTAACACAGTTATATGGAAAAATATGTTTTATTCAGGTCTTTGGCGAAGGGCGTGCCATGGGTTGTTTCGTGGCAGGGTCGTCATTCTATATACAAGTCAGCTAGATGTCTCAAAATACAAAATAGATTCATTATTAAGGTTGCAATCAAGGTAAATATTAATCAAGGCAGAGCAATATTTACTTCATCAAAGATCTTAAGTCCTTTAACAGGTCCAACTCATTCCTAAATATGACACAACGAAGGCAAGTTTGCAGCCTAATAACCATGATTTATAGATAATTTTGTAATAAAAATTACAAAGAGATATAATCCTCAATGTATCAATATTGTTAGCATTATTTTATTTTGGGATTGAAGCGAGAAAATAAAATGCCTTCCAAACTTTTCCTGAGACCCTAGAATCATCCACAACATACGGAAGGAGCTGGCCTCGAAGCCATCTGGAACCTAATGATTTGTCCAATTGAAAGGAGAAGATGACTTTTTGAATCTCTTCAAGGTTTATTTCCTTCACTTTCTTTTTAACCCTTTAAGCTTTATTTCCTTCACTTTTTTTTAATCTCTTTAAGTTTTATTTCCTTCAACAGCCTCTCATTCATATCTTCTGTACCAATATTTAGGATAACCTCAAGCAGATTCTTCTCGAGTCTCAATTCTAGCCACTATTATCATCAGATAATGATGTCTGAAAATGATCCTTGTCTACCTCTCTAATTGTCTTATCCTCAGTTAAATCCTCCTCACCTTCTCTTTTAACCAGAGAAATATGGTTTATTAGTCTGCCAGCAACCAAAATCTTGTGAAAACTTTGGTATTTGCACTTCCTTGTTGAACCCATAAAGTTTTAGATCTAAGTCACAAGGAACCCTACTCTTTCTCCAAGTTCCCCAACAAAGACGATAATTTTTTTTTCTCTGTTCTGATGTGAAAGAATACCTTATGCACATGAAACTTTTTGAAAGAATTCCTGATAATGATGTGGTATCAGGAATCACCTAATGGTTTGTTAGATGTAGTTGCAAGTGCTCCCACTCTTTGACATACTAAAACAGTTCATGTGCCTTGTTTATGCTTCCACATTTTACTTTCGTGGATGTTCATACCTTATTCCAAAGCTCCCATTTTGGCACAGGCAGGGAGAATGCTGTGACAAAGGTTGTGGAATTTGGCTTTACATCTGCCAATTGCAATTGGCATGAATGTTTCTAAGTAATTATAACACATTTTTAACAAATCCATTTTGGGCATATCTTGCAATCATGACTGTCCACGAAACTACATTTTTTTGAGGCATTGTGTCGAAAAGTTCACAATCCCTTGTCTACGGTTCCATATTTTGCATACATGTCTACAAATTTCCTCTATCCTTTATGCTTTGTTTGTTTTGAGAATTTAAAATACAAACAGAGATATCTTGTGAAAACTTTGGTATTTGCACTTCCTTGTTGAACCAATAAAGTTTTGGATCTAAGTCACAAGGAACCCTCCTCTTTCTCCAAGTTCTCCAACAAAGACGATAATATTTTTTTCTCTGTTCTGATGTGGAAGAATACGAGGATGCTGACAAAGGTTGTGGAATTTGGCTTTACATCTGCCAATTGCAATTGCATGAATGTTTCTAAGTAATTATAACACATTTTTAACAAATCCATTTTGGGCATATCTTGCAATCATGACTGTCCACAAAACTACATTTTTTTGAGGCATTGTGTCGAACAGTTCACATCCCTTGTCTACGGTTCCATATTTTGCATACATGTCTACAAATTTCCTCTATCCTTTATGCTTTGTTTGTTTTGAGAATTTAAAATACAAACAGAGATATCTTGTGAAAACTTTGGTATTTGCACTTCCTTGTTGAACCCATAAAGTTTTGGATCTGAGTCACAAGGAACCCTCCTCTTTCTCCAAGTTCTCCAACAAAGACAATAATATTTTTTTCTTTGTTCTGATGTGGAAGAATACCTTATGCACATGAACTGTTTGAAAGAATGCCTGAAAATGATGTGGTATCAGGAACTGCCTAATGGTTTGTTAGATGTAGTTGCAAGTGCTTCCCACTCTTTGACATACTAAACCAGTTCATGTGCCTTGTTTATGCTTCCACATTTTTCTTTCATGGATGTTCATACCATGTTCCAAAGCTCCCATTTTGGCATAGGCAGGGAGGATGCTGACAAAGGTTGTGGAATTTGGCTTTACATCTGCCAATTGCAATTGCATGAATGTTTCTAAGTAATTATAACACATTTTTAACAAATCCATTTTGGGCATATCTTGCAATCATGAATGTCCACGAAACTACATTTTTTTAAAGGCATTATGTCGAACAGTTAACATCGCTTGTCTACGGTTCCATATTTTTCATACATGTCTACAAATTTCCTCTATCCTTTATGCCTTGTTTGTTTTGAGAACTTAAAATACAAACAGAGATATTTGCAAATGGTCTCATATGAACCGACTTATCTTTTGTAGAAAGAAAAATTGAGAAATGCATGTATCCGAGTGTTGATAGCAAAGACAAACACGATTCTGTCAAAAAAAATAAAGTACCAATAAAATATACGGCGGGCAATGAAGGGAAAAAGGGGAGGACCAAAATTCTCAGGTGTGCGCTGTAGAATTTTGTTACTATTTCAGCCTAAAATAAAAGCAAGCAAACCAAAACCCAAAGGAAATATACACGACTAGGGTTTTCTATGATTTTATAGAGATTGACATTGAGAAACTATATCGTCAATCATTCACCATATACAGAACACTGCTCTGAAACAAAGCCAGCCCCTTTTTTGGAAAAAACAAAAAACGCTGACCAACTTGAAGTCATATGAATCTGAAACATGGTGCTTAAAACTACTTACCCCGTGTAGAAGTTGAAGAGGTGTGGTTAAAAGATCTGGCTTCTCCTCACAAGCTCTCGTTCGGAAAGCGCAGCCACGCAGGTGCTACCGTCTTCCATTGAACCCGTCAATTCATACCACCGATTGAAAATTGTAACTTGTCCTGCATTTCTCCCTCGCGGAATGGCTCGCCTTGTGTAGGTCATGGTGCTACCGTCTTCCATTGAACCCGTCAATTCATACCACCGATTGAAAATCGTAACTTGTCCTGCATTTCTCCCTCGCGGAATGGCTCGCCTTGTGTAGGTCATTGTCTCTGACATTCCTACTTTTGGAGGACACACGTAGAGCTGATTTTGCGCCGTGCTTCATCGAACAATTCATCTGGTGCGTTGGAGTCTCATTTGCTGTCAGAAAGCACGAGGATTTCCCACATAGAACACGCCTTTCGGCATAAATATATAGATTTTTCATTTACGAAAACAAAATCATATTTGGAACCTATAGTTTTTGTTGATAGCCTCGTGGACATTAAAATGTCTTCTTCTTCTTCTTCTTTGTTTAAATCAGTAAGGAATTATAATGATCGGGTAAGATTACACCATTTTGGGGCATTTGGGCCTCATTTTACATTTGTAGGGCGTGTTTGGTAAACAAAATTGCCCTTGTATCTTGTAAAAAATTAAAAATAATGGAAACTAATAATATTTATATCTCAAAACGTGCAAGAGCCAAACTCAATGGATATAATGGTATATTATATGGCTTTTCCAACAGGATTTCATATGTTTGATTCGCATTCCTGCCTACTGAATTTGTTCTTGTATTTCTAGTTATTATCATGAAATGCTGTCTGTTCTTCGCAGGGGCAATGAAGTGCATTTTCGATGGCATTGTTCAGCAGCGGGATACTGTTTGTATGAGTTTGTATAAACGAGCTTATCCGAAATGGCCAGAACAACACTTCTAGCCGACATAGAATCACAACTATATGGTCAAACATTTCAGGTTGCATAGCCTTGCTCTCAGCTATTATTATATGGAAACCTGTTGAAATTGGCATGGCGGTGGAGCTTGTGGTAAGGTGTTCAACGCATGGGCAGCATGCTCAGGGTGTTGAAACCAGAGGTTTTTTAAATGTACCAAAAAGCCCGTGAAATTATCTAGAAATCATTCATTCGAAATATGGAGTTTTAAAAAGCCATTTGTATAGCCCATTTTTACTGTGCACTTTTTAAATTATTCTGTTAGCAAGTCCAGATATGGTTTTTAAAAAATTTTCTGGTGCCAAGTTAAGTTATAATTATTTAATGCATTTTGATTCCGATGCCAAACCCTTGATATATATACATCTTTTTATGTTCTGTTGACATGAATTTTCACGCCTTAATGATATATATCCCAAATCACCTCTGCGAATGTCGGGTTTCATAAATTGTTGAAATAAATTTTACTCTCAGAAGATTTACATTTAATAGATTTACTTATTGATTCTGATGCCAAACCCCTGATATATATACATCTTTTTATGTTCTGTTGACATGAATTTTCACGCCTTAATGATATATATCCCAAATCACCTCTGCGAATGCTGGGTTTCATAAATTGTTGAAATAAATTTTACTCTCAGAAGATTTACATTTAATAGATTTACTATTGTAAACAACCGAATGAGCAGTTTTACTTCCTAAAGTTTCCCATTGTTGAAACCATCCAATACTGACTTAAGGTGCACTTTAACTTTTCTTAACACTTCGAAAATTTATGCAAGATGTAGACGAGCAGTATGCATGTGTATCGGATGATACCAATGCCAAATCAATACTCATGTATTGAGCAGTTGATTCAGATAGATCTAGAAAAGGCAATTGTTATCAAAGTTTTAAGTAAGTGCAGGACTACGTCATTCTTAGAATTCAGTGTTTGACTAAGGTAAAAATTAATAGCCTAGAAAAGACAATCTGCATAACCATGGCTTCATTAGAATATGGGGAAATGTAGCAATTAATTTAATTGGTGCGAGACACAAAGATAAATACAAAAACCAAATAAGATGTGGAAACCCAGGAATTTGCTAATGATCATGGTCGTGAGAGAGTGGTAATTGATGGAAAGTTTTGTGAAAATGCCAAATATGGCATCCATATTATAAAATTACTAGGTAACCGGTATGGGGATTTGGTATGCTGGTACGGCAAGTTTTTTTCGGGGGGGAGGGCTGGGTATGCCACCTGGGTATGGCCGTACAAAACATATATAAAATGTTAAAAATACAGCTAAATAAGCAACATTAACCATATACATGCATAAAGTAAACAAAATAAGTGCAATAGCCAAAAAATATATTGATAATTCAATGCATTTGTCATAATATTCATTGGTCGAACTTAGAGCAAGTACATTGTTCAAATGTTACAATGTATACTCAAAAATCAAGATGAATCGAGATACTAATAATAATCATAATCAAATTGCTCTCCTCCAAATATCTTCAACGAGAGCATCATCACCATCATGTGGTTTATTAGAACCACAAAAATCTGGATTAGAACCACAAACATCAGCATTGATGCTCCCGCTAGCTCCGTCATGCAGGTTGTGTGAAAGCTGGCCGATGGAAGTATCCAAGTTTGGAGTGACCTACTTTCGAAGGGGCGATCACGGATTGTATTTGAAGGGAAAACTTCTAGTAACGTGCCTGTAGAACTAAAACTTGCAGCCATTCTAGCAAATCCCTTTAGATGCATAATGCATTTAAAAAACTTGAAGTATTGGAAGAATGCTTAAAATCAAAAGTTAAAACAGTAACAAAGAAATTGAGAACAAATTACAAATTTGCAAATCAAAATAGTAAATAAGACTAAAAAATTAAAAGAAAATCATAAAACACTTACTTTAAATTGCCCAACGTCTTTGTAGCAAGTTTCTTGAACTTCTTGACATTTGTTGGAAGCTCCTTAAATTATATGACACTTGTAATCAACCCTAAGCAATTGAAAATTTAGAAAATATCGAATGGATTGTGGTCCAACAATGGGAATGATGGTGTAAAAAGTGTTACCTAGCCATCCATCAGGGTTTCACTCTCAAGAGATACTTGTATAAACAAAGAGATGAGGTTGGGATCGTGTCCCGGGTGACTTTGGCGGAATGAATACCCCTTAGACCTCATATCTAAGCTAAAGGGTCTTGGATTAAATTCAAACCTCAAAAAAATAAAATAGAAAATATGAAGGTGAGAGAACAAATGTGCAATGAAAATTAAGTATGCAATGTGAGGTTAATGTGTTGTTTAAAAAGAGTTTTTTGAGAGGCTATTTTAATGTTTAAACATATGGATTTGACATTTTTTTAAATTTTAAAAAATGTCGTTTTATTGAGGATGCGATTGAGGTATGGCTAGATGTGTCTTGGCTTGCCTTGGAATATATCTTTATGTACTTGACTATGTTTGAACGTACCTTATGTGTACTATATGCATATTGTACCACACACTAGGTGTGTATTGTACCCATACACATTGTCTCTAGTACCATACATGGTAATGTCGTAAAATTAGTAATTCATGTATCTATGGACCGTGATATGTTTTTGATGTTCTTTGACTTAGCATGAGGTTCACTAATAAAATTACAAGTGGCTCTTAAACTAGGCTAAGTAATATGTTGATATTTTGGGCTTGCATATATTATAAGTCACCTTAAGATTATCCTATAATCTTGTCGGTGGATTTTGTGTCGTGGAGTAGCAATATTATAGAATAGGATCCTCAAAAATGCCTTTGAGGGCCATCATGTCTCAACTTCCTTGACACCCCTCAACACACATGTTATAGGGTTAAAGTGCTACAAAAAAATACATTACATTTAGAGTTTCATCCTTATGATTTTGTCGCTATTATAAATTTCCTTCATTTTATTTACTACCTATATTGGTATGTTTAATGTAAATTCTCGAGCTTATAGGCAAACGATAGAACATGCCGAATTCCAATATATTTCTAAATGTCTTGAGATTGATGGAAGCAATTATACTATTTGGAGCAGCTAGTGTTTTACATTATTAACATCAAAGTGAGAATTGATTTCTCTAGATGAGGGCTTTAAATTGCTGAAAGTTGTTGACAAGTGTCATCGAAAACTTAACCTAGATGAAGAAGTTGCAAAAAAAATCAATAACAGAATATTTTAAATCTCTTATGATACTCCCCACAAGTCATGTATTCAAATTTGTAAACACTCTAGACATCAAAAAATTTTAATCTTGGAATTTCTTAATAAAATGCTTTCGAGGCACTATGCATTGCATCAATTGCAAACCCAACCTTCGGAAGAAATATGAGAGCATGAGCTGAGAAGCCAATATGTTGTTTAATGACACAATGCCAAGAAGTGGTCAAGCAAATACCGGTGATTGGAGAAGATGTAAGTAGGCAAAGAATGATTGAAGCAACCAAGAAAATTTGTTTGGAAAATTTGAATTGTTAACTACGGTGTCAAAGGAACGAACCAAACACAAAATGGGGCGATGAGCCTTTGCTGCGATGACCATCCTGCTAAAACTAAGTTTTCGGTGATTTTTAAAAATTCATTTCTCTTAAAATATCTTCCGGGTTTCTCTGAAAATTTGACAACTTGCATATGAAGTATAAGACTACAGACCCATTAAATATCTTAACAATCCGGGTTGTAATTATAAAGATACTTCTTGTTCTTTAGACAGGTTTTAATTGGATTTTCGTTGTTTTGCAAATTCAGCCAATTAAAATTCAACCAGTTAATAATGAAATTCTTTGACCAAATCTACCCGACCGGTCGTCTGATGCTCACAATGAAACACTCTCTCCAAAACCTTAAGCCTATACTCTCAAAATTTGTACATTCATTCTTTACCTTACTAATAAAATTACGGTTTGAGGTTGCAAATTGATGGTTATCAAAACCAGATTTTTGACTGCCTGTGTTTCCATCTCTATGGTTTTATATCACTCCAACAATATGTTTTTGTTAGCAATCAAATAATTGTAACAATACCTTTTTATCAATTCCAGGCAATTCTATTCTTCACCACTAGGATTGGGATAAGAAATACCTAATTTCATACCACCAATAATCTCAACCATCTTTAATATAATTCATACATAAATAACAATAGAGAAATATCAAAATAAACTCAAATATGATTTTATTACAAAACCACACATTCTAAGCGTTAGCAGCACTGTATTTATTCCAAACCCGTAATTAATTTCTTCAGTTTCTGACATCTACAACTTGCCTCTTCTGCTGATAATTATGTCATTGCTGCCATACAATACAGAATGATAACATAGATGAGTAGGAACTTTGCTTATTCTTTTATTTGATTCATCTCTGTCAATTTTTTTTTCTCAATAGAGTCCAATTCCTCCCTACACAGAAAATTTGGATTAAAACACAATCTATTTCTAAATTTGGTTCTTCACGCACTAGTGAAGAGATAACTTTTTAACTAATCTACTAAAACCCAGGAGAGTCAAAACAAACGTCCTAATATTAAAGCAACATCCCTACCACTAAGCTCAAACCTCCTTGGAGAGTTGTTAACAACTCTAGAAGCTGACACTTCCTAATAAATACAAATATATAAAAACATTTGGAATTTTATATTTTGCAAGGTATGATAGGAAGGGTTGATGAAGAAATTTGATTGCAAGGTAGTTAAATTAAATGCTTGTATAGTGAGAGATAAATGCCTTTATGACAGGGAGTTGGCAAGTAAAATGGAAAATTTGGAGAAGAGAGTATGGTTTAGGAAGAAAAATTGTTTTATAGAAGTTTATTGGCTTTGTAATAAAAATAACTATACATTGAGTCTATCATTTTGGATACATGATATTCAATTAATATTTATTTAAGGACTTAAATAATGAATGCATATAATATCATTAACATTTGGATGATAATGCAACATTATAATTATAAGGCAATGACACAATTTTGATCAAGATGAATAAATGCAAACTCAAGAGTGTCAAAATGTCTTTTATTGGGGGGCAAATGATTCGACAATATTAGAGTTGGTTTAGATAGTTTTTAATGCATTGTAAATTTGCATGGTTTCCCAAGGAATTCAAACTAAAAATAAAGTGTAAATTGGCAGATCTCATAACATTCCCAAAACACGCATCTTTGATAACACGCATCTTTGATAAGAATTCCCAAAACCAATGTTTAGATGGATGACAAGACTACATAGTGTATCTTTGTTTTATATAGAGGTTAGGGACCATAGGTGGCTATTTGATTATAATACTTATTTATTATATTTTAATGTCCAACAAATGCCAAGATTGGCTTAGGCGACTACAAAAGGTACAATGTGAAGAAGAATAGGGGAGTGCAACAACACATCTCTATATTTGAAAAAAGAGGAAATCATTTGGATAGCATATGTCCAGGAGAATAAGCTATGAGTGAGGAAGATAAAATAGAGGAGCATTCTACGTAATGAGATAAAGTTTGTTGTTTTCTTTAGACATTTATGATACGTAGTAGTAAATGAGTGTGTGATGGGCATGATGCCATGTGAATCATTGGGTCTATGGTGTCTTGTACATCTACGATAAAGCTTGGAATCAAGCGACGATGCACCTTCCCACTGATGGTGTGTGAGGGATGGAAGTAGGGAGTTATTACTATGGTTCAACACTGCTTAGGGGAATTGTGCTTGGAAAGTGATCAACAAAGGTCAAACAACTCTTGGAGGAAGATGGTTAAGCATCTATAGTCTTCACAAGTCATGAGTGTTTAGAAAGAGCAAAAATAATCTATGAAGAGGCAAAAGAAGTCCAAAGAAAGCCAATCTGAATCTCTAAAGAGGCAAAAGAACTATCATCTTATCTTGTAATAAGGAGAGTCTCTTAAAAAATAAAAGGTCATTTTCCCCATAATTGAAGGATCATATTCGACAAAGACAAAGCTCCTGAGGGATATGGTAGTTTTTCTCAATGTGAAGCTGATGGGAGCAAACTCTGAGTTGAGAAAGGGGATCCTCAAGTTGCAAGGTATCTAGAGTCTAATATACCCCGTGGGTTGGATGAATCCATCAATGTAATGAAAATAAAAGTTTGAGTGGTGTTGTTTTTTAATGAAGAGAAACTAGGCCAAGTCCATGAGGACACAATGCAAGTTGTTTAAATCTTTGTTTCATTGGGAAGTTATGTTAGGGCAACATATTAATAACAAGATTAATGAGGTGAAGCAATAAGGATGCTTTACCAACAAGAATGTACCACGCGATCCACCTACTCCATAGAGAAAGTGAAAGCAAGGTATGAACACCTAAGGAAACCACACCAACTTTGTAAATTGTCACCAATAAAAGATCACTAAAGCAATAAACATGGATGTGCCGATGAAAAACACCAAAGCAAAAGGTAAGGCTTTTCCAAATTGTACAATGATGGTGACAAGAGTGACTAATCTCTTGGAAACAATATGTTTAGATAACATCGTGATAAGTACTTCATATACGTTTTCATTCCTCTGTTTAAAGGTATGGTCCCTAACCCTCACACTTATACAAGTGGGTAAGTGTGAGTAGTGAGTAAAAGAGACAAGTCTTCAACATAATTCCCTAAAACAAAATTTGAAAGCACTAATGTTAAAGTGTGGTGAGAGTTGCATATCTCATAGCCAACCTAGCGGCTGGACTTGAGTCAAGCTAAAGTGTAGTCTAGACAATCTATACACCTAATTTTTCACTTTTCATTTTGCATACTTGTTACTAACAATTTCCTTTGTGTAGATAAGGGTCACTGATGCATCTAGTGCTAGAGTAGTGCCTTAAGGGGCCTATAGGGAATGGGGAATGGTTATTCACGTAACCATTATGGGTTAGAGACAAATACATAGAGAGAGTGTCGTTATTTGGTCCTAGTCTTAGTTATATTTGCACTAGTTATCCTTGTTCTCGTAGATCTCATACACATCACATTCACAACTCTTTACTTGCATCTCACCACTTTGCACCTTGTTTATCCACATGCATGATCTATGACACGCTATTTTTACTTTTCACGACACATTACCTCTTTCGGTTAATACGATTATGAGTGATGACATCCTATATATACCCTCACCTCATTTGACATTCATAAGAAAAGGAAGCCAAATCATTTGAACTTCCATTTTCTTTGATCTTTTACGCTATCTTCACATTTGCTCACCTAGCTCTTGGTTCATCTTACATCTTGCTAGGATTGGATTGGATACTCTTCTTCTTGGATGGTTGCTTGCATTTTTGGGTCACCTATAGTGAGCCTAGGATAGGAACGATGTTCCCCTTCTCCACCTAATAGTGACTCTCTCAGCGTATTGCTTCTATAGAGAGATAGATGCATCAATGACCACCCTATAGGTACAAGGTGAGTGCTATAACCATCTCTTGTCATTTTGTATAGGTAAGTTCATTTCCTTTTCTCATTGTGTTATGTTAGCTTAATATCATACATGTTTGGATGCTAGTTAACATAATACTCTTGTATATTATCATCTCCTTAGCCATCTTCACTTTCATTTCAGTTATATCATGCATGTTTGTTGATCAATACCTCCCCACACCCAATAATCGATATCTTAGTAGGGTTCCTTCCTCTATCTGAACTGCGGGGCTTAGAAACCCTAGGTTAACCTAGTGTAGGGATGACTGGCCTCTATATACATGACACTAGATGTTCACTGTAGCCCCTTTAAGTCTACCCCTTGTATGTTGGTACATGTGTGTTTCCTATTTAGCGACTTGATACCCTTGTGGGACAAATGATTTAGGAGTGCATGTTATGAAGGCACATTCTTGGCTTGCATACATCTATGATGAACCCAACGTGAATCCTACAAACCTTTTGATCAAGCACAACTCATTAAAAGCACCCATATCTTAATTTGATCTCATCTAAATACCCAAAAACCCACAAAACCTAAAAAAACTATCTACACAGACACCATCGCCCCTTGTGATCATGTATGTTTCTATTTGCTCATATCTAAACACCTTTGGACCTTGTGCACACATGTCTGCATGACCGATATTGTCTATCTTCCCAAATCTATTTCCATATTCCTTTGGCTCCTGTGTACATTTTTCTATATGGTTGATTGTGTCTGTAGCCTTAAGTTTCAGACCCTTTCTCAGCCAGATTATCACTTCACCATGGAGTATCTTAGGTTGGGGTTCCTCTGACTCTTATGTGTATAATTTTTCTGAGACATATCATCTTGAAGTTGAGTTTCCCTTTTGTATGGACTGTTGCATGGTAGGAGCACCTAGAAAGAAGCCTTCGACTCACCGCAATGGCCCACCTGAGGATGAGGAAGAAGAAAACTAGAATGATTATACTGTTGACCATCTTCCTGAGATTCAAAAATTTCTATCTAAGTTTCCTCAATACAAGGAAGAATCAGTTGAAACACCTTGCAAACGCCTTCTCGAATTTGTCTCTGAACAACTTCACCATAGGCCAAAAAAGGGGAAAGTTGTGTAAATCGGTTCATCTGAAAATGCCTCCAATTTTGACCCTACAAACCCCATTCTACAACTCATTGACAAAATGAGCCAACAAAAAATTGCTACGACAATTAATTTCTCCAAATGCAAGCCACCATGGCTCAGTTAGTCAACCGCCCCCCAATGGGCTCTTAGGGCACCACACCCCCTCCTTTGCCAAATGGGCCTGAAGGGGTGCCCATCACTCAACCCCCCATCTAAAACAAATATTGTGAGTAGTCCAACAAGAGCCTTTAACACCTTATCTCCTTAGTATGGATATTGGTGGCATTGCTCCATTTATCTCTTACGATGGGTCTACTGATCCCACCCTTCATATTAAGGCCTTTGGTAAACTAATGGACCATGACCAATGCATACATTGCCACCAAACTCCTAACGAATACCCTTATAGGAGATGTTTTAGATCGGTACCATGCATTACCTCCTAATTCTATAGTTGAGCTAGAGTCCCTAGTGTTAGCCCTATTAAACAAATTCCAATATCATGATCCACATGAAAACAACATCAACAATTTAATCAATTGTCAACAATCTGACAACGAATCAACACAAGATTTCATTAAGCATTAGAAGACCATATCCACGCAGTAGGTCATAAGATGCCCAATGATAGTCTCTTCCAACTTTTCTTACGAGCCCTTGAACCTCACCTACAATACAAGGTGAGGTCCTTTTCTCCCACTTCCTTAGAAGAGGCCTTTGAATAAGACAAAAGGCAAGACTACCTCATGAGGTAATTCGAGAAGGTTCCTCCCAAGAAATTAGCCAACAAAAAAATCTAAATCCTTCAATGCTATGAGAACAAGAACGTGATAGACAATCGAGTCCCAAATAATCTTCCTCTTGTCCTTTCTTCAAATAGGTTTGTTTTCAATATTGACCAACCTAATAACAATAAAATTCAACCTAACTATCATCAACCATTGAGTAAGGAAGAGTTGAAGCATCGGTTGCCTAAGCTGTTTACTGCAAGCTTGGATTCTTCTTGACCCATTCCTCATCGGCATGATGATAGTAAGTTTTGTTGGTGGCACACTAATTGGGGTCACTCACATGAGAATTGTCATGCACTCTGAATGGCTACCATTAGCTTCTTCTTAGGACCCAACTTTGACATAATCACTTGCAAGAATTTGACTGAAGTGGTCAAAGCTTGTGTCACGGGCTCAAAAGAAGGATCATCATGAAGTTATCAACCAAGTTTATGAAAAGATAAATTTTTCTCTAATCTTATGCCTAATCATAATTTTGTTGAAAGTTATAAGAAGCAAGAGAATGCTACGACCAATGTAGTTGACATGGATTACCCTCTATAAAAATACAGTTGCAATTAATGATGTAGAATGTGTCATAGCTTATGTAGAACCAAAATATCATGTAACATTCTAACCTCTAACTCACATATTCATATATACTTTTATACCTTAGAATCAACCTCCTCAAATTTAAAAACTACATCCTCCATACGCCATTGACCCCTGTGGAAATTCTCTTAGAGGCTCGATTGTGTCTGGATTTGGATCCCTGTCCACAAACACCATCGACCCCTATTAAAAGAAAGCTTACATGGCTGATGGCATATGAACTGACAAAAAATATGTTCTAGAAGTCTCTCTGATCACCCTTGCTCCTTATGGATCTATTTCGTAGGATGCCCAACACTCTCAACCTACTGTAAAATCCAGTCATGATGAGTGGGATCCTCTTGAAGCACTTGCCCAAATTACTTGTCCAATTCTTTTCTTGGATTTCATGCGTACATCGTCTCACCATTGTGAGTTTATCATGATTGTGTTGTTTGACATGAACATTCCTTTTCCTCCCTCTTTGGGGTAGAGTCCTGTATTGCATGGCTTGAAAGAAAGCATCTGCAAGCAATGTGAGGATATCTCCATTCATACCAATCTTACTATGGATTAGCATTCATGCATTCATTTCCCTAAAGCTTGTATGATTCTGGATGAGGTCTTACTTCATGCAAACGATCTTCCCATGTCCATCTTAGTTGATATTGGTCAAAATTTGGTTAAGCTTTCTCGCATTGATGAGGGACAAGGCACATGCGTGGTCTCATTAGATTTCATCAAGGGGCTTGGTTATTTTATCGATAACTTAAAATCCACACGAACCACTCGTCAATGATATGATCGCCGAAAGATGCCACCGATGGGGTGTATTTGGTTATCCATCACCGTTCTCCTTTGTTATTTATGCCTCAAAGTCATGTTTTTTAATTTCCCCCTATCTTATAACATTCTCCTAGGGCGGCCTTGGTATCATCGTATGTGTGTCATTTCTTCTTCTGTACGTTAGTGTGTGAAATTCGCTCACCAAGGAGATATTTATAAGATTCAAGGTGACACTAACCCTTTAAATTATAATACACTTTAATAAAAGAGAAATACAAGCTCTGCACACTTAATGAACTATTACCTATCCCCTTTCGGAAATATCAACATTTTAACTACCCTATGATACTCTTCACAAAAAAATTTAGTCATCCTGAGTTTGTTGGGTGCACACCTCCCAATCCCTTGGAATCAAATGATGACGATCCCGATGAAATCACACTTAGAATCAATACCAATAAAAAATCACTAAAGCAATAAACATGGCTTTGAAGATAAAATAACAAAAAAGCAACAAGTAGGGCTTTGTCAAATTGTGCAAGGATGATGGCAAGAGTGACTAATCTCTTGGAAATAATATGTTTATATTACATCGTGATAATTGCTTCCTATATGTTTTCATTATTTTGTTTGAATGTATGGTACCTAACACTCACACTTATAAAAGTGGGGTAAGTGTGAGTAGTGATTTAAAGAGACGGGTAATCAACCGGATGCCTTAAAACAAAATTTGAAAACATTCATGTTAAAGTGTGTTGAGAGTTGCATATCTCATAGCCAACCTAGGGTCTGGACTTGAGTCAAGCTAAAGGATAGTCTAGACAATCTATACACCTAATTTTTCACTTTTCATCTTTCATACTTGTTACAAACAATTTCCTTTGTGCAGATAAGGGTCGCTAATGCATCTAATTCCAGAGCGGTGCCTTAAGGGACCTAACCAAAATGGGGAATGATTATTCATGTAACCATTATGGGTTAGAGAACAATACATAGAGAGAGAGTTGTTAATTGGTCCTACTCGTAGTTTTCCTTGCACTATATATCCGTGTCCTCCTAGGTCTCATGCACATCACATTCAAAACTCTTTGCTTTCATCTCACCACTTTGCACCTTGTTTATCCACATGCATGATCTATGACACACTACATTTTTTTTACTGTTCACGACACATTACCACTTTTCACTACGATGACGAGTGATGGCATCCTATATATACCCTCACCTCATTTGGTATTTATAATAAAAGGAAGCCAAATCATTTGAATTTCCATTTTCTTTGCTCTTTTGCGCCATATTTGCATTTACTCACCTATCTCTTGGTTCATCTTGCATCTTGCTTAGAATAGATTGGATACTCTTCTTCTTGGATGGTTTCTTGCATGTCACCTATAGTTTCTAGGATAGGAATGATTTCCCCTTCTCCACCTAATAGTGACTCTCTTTGAGTGTAACTTCTTCTCTAGAATGATAGATGCATTAGTGACCACCCTACAGGTAAAAGGCGAGTGCTCTAACCATCTCTTGTCATTTTTCATAGGTAAATCCATTTCCTTTTCTCCTTGTGCTATGTTAGCTTATTATTATACATGGTTGGATGTAGTTAACATAGTACTCTTATCTAATATCATATCCTTAGCCATCAACACTTTCATTTAAGTTATATCATGCATTCTCTTTTATCCATACCTCCCCACACCCAACAACCGATCTCTTAGTAAGGTTCCTTCCTCAACCTTGACCGTGGGACTTAGAAACCCTAGGTTAACCAATTGTAGGGATTAATACCTTCTAGATATGTGACACTTGTACTCATTGTAGCCCTTTTAAGTCTACCCCTTGTATGTCGGTACATGTGTGTTTCCTACTCAATGTCTCGATACCCTTGTGGGACAAATGATTTAGGAGAGCATGTTATCAAGACAAATTCTTGGCTTACATACATCTTTGGTGAGCCTGACATGAATCCTGCAAACCTTTTGATCAAGCTCAATTCGTTAAAAGAAACCATCTCTGAATTGGATCTTATCTAAATGCCCAAAAACCCACAAAACCTCAAAAACCTATCTACACAGACACCCTCACCCATGGGCGATCATGTCTTTTTCTATTTTCTCACATCTAAACACCTTTGGACCTTGTGCATACTTTTCTGCATGACCGATATTGTCTATCTTTCCAGATCTATTTCCAGATTCCTTCGGCCCCTGTGCACATTTTTCTATACCATTGATTATGTCTGTAGCCTTAAGTTTCAGACCCTTTCACATACATATTATCACTTTACCATGGAGTATATCGGCTTGGGGTCCTCTGACTCTGCTGTGCGGAATTTTCCTAAAACATATCATCCTAAAGTTGAGTTTCCCATTTGTAAGGACTATTACATCGTAGGAACACCTAGAAAGAAGCCTTATACTTGCTGCAATGACCCACCTAAGGATGAGGAAGAAGGAAAACTAGAATGATTATAATTTTGACCATCCTCTTGAGATTCAAAAATTTCTAAGTGTCCTCAATACAAGGGAGAATCAGTTGAAACACTTAGCAATCAGCTTCTCAATTTTTTCTCCGAACAACTTGACCATATGGCAGAAAAAGGGGAAAGTTGTTGAAATAGATTCATCTTAAAATACCTCCGCTTTTGACCCTACCAACCTCATTATGTAACTCATTAAAAAAATGAGCCAACAACAATTTGCTACAACAGCTAAATTTTTCCAAATGGAAGCTAACATGGCTCAATTAGTCAACCGACCTCTAATGGGCTCTTGGGGCACCACACCCCCTCCTTTTCCAAATGGGCCTGAAGGGTTTCCCATTACTCAACCATCCATCTAAAATAAAGTTTTGTGAGAAGTCCAACAATAGCCTTTATCACCTTATATTGCTAGTATGAATATTGGTGGCATTGCTCCATGTATTTCTTACAACGGGTCTACTGATCCCACCCTTCATATCAAGGCCTTTGGTAAAATTTATAAGGAATGGACTAGAACCAATGCATATGCTGCCACAAAACTCCTAATGAAGACACTTACTGGAGATTCTTTAGATTGGTACCATGCCTTGCTTCCTAATTATATAGTTGATCTTGAGTCCCTAATGTCAACCCTAGTAAACAAATTTCAATATCACGATCTAGATGAAAACAACATTAACACTTTCATCAATTGTCAACAATATGACAATGAATCAACACAAGCTTTCATTAAGTGTTGGAAGACCGTATCCACGCGGGAAAATCATAACATGCCCAATGATAGCCTCTTCCAAATTTTCTTACAAGCCCTTGAACCTTGTCTATAATACAAAGTGAGGTCATTTTCTCCCACTTCCTTAGAAGAGGCCTTTGAATAAGCCAAAAGGAAAGAATATCCCATGTGGTAATTTGAGAAAGTTCCTCTCAAGAAATTAGCCAACAAACAAGTCCAAATCCTTCAATGCTCCAAGAACAAGAACGCGACAGACAACAAAGTCTCAAATAATCTTCCTTTCATTGTTTCTTCAAATATGCCTGTTTTCAATATTGACCAACCTAATAACAAAAAAATTCCACCTAACTATCATCAACCACTAAGTAAGGAAGAGTTGAAGCATTGGTTTCCTAAGACGTTTCATGTGAGTTTGGATCCTTCTCGACTCAGTCCTCATCGGGATGATGAGAGTAAGTTTTGTTGGTAGCATGCTAATTGGGGTCACTCACATTAGAATTTATCTTAGGACCCAACTTTGAATATGACATAATCACTCACAAGCATTTGACCAAAGTGTTCAAATCTTGTAACGCGGCTCAAAAGAAGGATCGTCATGGATTTATTAACCAAGTTTATGAAAAGATAAAAACATTCTTTAATCTTATGCCTAATCATAACGGCATTGAAAGTTCTGAGAAGCAAGAGAATGGTACGACCAATATAGTTGACATGGATTTACCTCCTGAAAATAAAGTTGTAATTAACGGTATAAAATGTGTCATAACTTATGTAGAACCAGAATATTATGTAACATTCCAACCTTGGACTTACATAGTCATATATACTTTTTAACCTCAGAATCAAGCTCCTCAAAGTAAAAAACCGCTTCCTCCATACGCCATCAACCCCTGTGGAAATTCTCCTAGAGCTCCGATTGTGTCTGGATCTAGATGCATGTCCACAAACACCATCGACCCCTATCAAAATCAAACTTACAGGGCTGATGGTGTATGAAATGATAAAAAAAATTGTTCTAGAAGTCTCTCTGATCACCCTTGCTCCTTATGGCTCTATTTCTCAGGATGCCCAACACTCTCAGCCTACTGCACAATCCAGTCACGATGAGTGGGATCCTCTTGAAGCACTTGCCAAAATTACTTGTCCAGTTCCCTTCTTGGAGCTCATGCATAAATAATTTCACCATTTTGAGTGTTTCATGATTGCACTGTTTGACATGAACATTCCTTTTCCTCCCTCTTTGAGGCAGAGTCCTATATTGCATGGCTCAAAAGAAAGCATTTGTTGGCAATGTGAGGAGCTCTCCATTCATACCAATATGACTATGGATTCACATTCATGCATTCATTTCCCTAAAGTATCTATGATTCTGGATGAGCTCTCACTTCATGCAAATGATCTGCCCATGTTCATCTTAGTTGATATTGGTCAAAATTTGGTTAAGCTTTCTCTCATTGATGAGGGACAAGGCACATGCGTGGTCTCATTATATTTCATCAAGGGGCTTGGTTATTCTATCAATAACTTAAAATCCACATGAACCACTCGTCAATGATACGATCGCCGAAAGATGCCACCGATGGGGTGTATTTGTTTACCCATCACCATTCCCCCTAGTTATTTCTACCTCAAAGTAATGGTTTTTTAATTTTCCTCTATCTTATAACATTTTCCTAGGGCGGCCTTGAAATCATTGTATGTGTACCCTTTCTTCATCTGCATGTTAGTGTGTGAAGTTTGTTCATTAAGGAGCTATTTATAAGATTCAATGGGACACTAACCCTTAAAATTATGATACACTTTAACAAAAGAGGACATACAAGCTCCCAACACTTAATGAACTATCACCTATCCCCTTTAGGGAATGTAAGCATTTTAAGTACCCTAAGATACTCTTCACAACTATAGTCACAAAATCATGCACTTTAGATACTATTTAATCCTAGTTTTACACTACTATTTAGAAGGTTCGTGAGTGAAGAAAGTACTAATTAACCCCCGTCTTTTGGCCATCTTATTTTATTTTATTTCATCATTCCCCACCTTTAACATACATATGCCAAGTTTGTTTCTTTCATTTGTCATTACTTTATCCTCGACTGGGGTGCCCAAGCTAGTACTGGGGCGCCCATGGGTGCACCGATCCTTCTTGAAATTTCCTGCCACTTTTTGGGATCTTTTTAACTATTTCTCCTTCTTATATTTTTAGTGGTCAGCCATTTAGAGGTTAATTATGAAATTATATCAACAAAACCCTATAAATATAAAGCTATGAGACCATAATGAGGGACCTAACACTAGTCATTACTATCATCCATCTAGAGTTGCATTCATTTATTGCATTGGAGATCACTTGCATCCACATAGCTCCATCATCAAGGCACACGGTTAAGACATATGCTTCAAGCTTCATAGGGGGATTCTATTCTATTCCATGCATACATATTATTACATTTTCTACTTTTATTTATTGCTCGCTATTTCAAAAAGTGCGACTGACACAAGAGCACCTACGGAACATTATGCACACTCACTGGAAATACATTTGGGTCCGAAATGTAGTGCAACGGTCAATTAGTAAGACCACTGTTATGGCACCTAAGGTCATTCTGAACCATTCATTTACATTTTTCTTTTTTAGGGATTGATGCTTGTTTTGGGTTTTACAGGTCTTTTTATTCATCTTGGATTATTGGCGACATCAAGAGCAGGGTAACAAACCTTATGTGACAGATAACGAGGGATTTGGACCATCTGTCGAGCATTCGAAGATCTGTTTTAGATCTTTTTCACAGACCAGGGTGTCAAATTTACAAACCAGAGCATCCGTAGGCACCCCAGTCCCTCTCCAGGCACCCCAGTCTAGGGAATCGGTACATATCCATCCTTTTTTGGGGCTTCTAAACAATAATTCCCGCTTCCATATTTTCTAGTCACCTTTGCGACACAGTCTTGCGAGCATCGTCTATTCAATTGAGTTCTTTCCTCTTCCCTCTTGGACATTAGGGTTTCTATTTTCTTTAGATTAGTTGCTTGGGTCATTTCTATATTTGTTTACTGCATTTATTTACTAAATTTACATGTTGTTCTCGATTAGATTAAATATCCCCATAACCCATTTTTAGTTTTTTTTTGTGAATGCCACGTTTCAACACTTCCTTTTGACTGTGTCATTTCCTTCTCAAGTTCTGGCACAATATTCTTATCCCATCTTTATACCAACTAAGGTCTCATAAATAGTTAAAACTGCTACTAATTTCTTGCGCGTGCATACCTAACATCCTCCTCGCTTTATCACACCTAGGGTTGAACCATCTATTAAAATGGTTACTACTCATCATGCTCGTCCTAATCCACCTATCGCTCCACCCACATCTATTCCTTTGGAAACTCCTCCCATCACTTATAAAGGTGATGATATAATTGAATAACTTATAAATACACCCACTAAGATATCTCTTTATGACTTATTACGTAATGCGTTAAATTGTTGTAACATGCTAGAAGACGCCCTTCAGGTCATTCATGTTGAAAGTGATAATTCCACCGTGGCCTTTGCACATCTTATACAATCCCTTCGTAATTTACCACATGTTATATCTTTCACTAATGAGGATATGTCACCTTTTACTAAAAATAACCAGTGTTGTCCTTTGGTCATTACTACCGTTGTTAATACTACTTGCATCAAACACATCCTCATTGATAATGAATCAACTATTAATCTTTGTGCTCATTTTCTCTTAGAGAAATTAGGTATTAGTGATACTCTCATTTCTAAAAATTCCACCCTCATCCACGGTTATGATTCTACCACTCGCACATGCTTAAGGACTATCTCATTACACATTTGGGTTGGGCCTAATACTGTTCTCACTAAGTTTTATGTCATCAAGGCCTCTTTTTCAGTTCAATCTCTTATTATGTAGGGCTTGGATTCACACAATGTAAGTAGTTCCATCTACTATTCACTAATGTGTCAAGTTTTTGTATGATGGCTATGAACATACTATCACCACAGATCCAAATCCTTTCAAATACTGTCGCATAGATCGTGTTACTGCTATGCCCATACCACCTTCACAATGTATCTCATATAATAGTCTTGATACATATGACATTGGTCACTCTAGCATCTCACAATATTCTTCTACCACTGTCATTGCTCCAACCATTTCTACTTACACCACCGCTATTATTTTACCTACAATATCTATTCCTCCTAGTGTTCCTTCTTCACCTGTCGTGACACCCTCTATTACTCCACCTACGGTGTCACCTACCAACATCATTGATAGTGCTATACAACATGATGACGTTCACACCGATGAATTTTAGGATTTTGATGATGAAGTTGACACTATCGAACTTACGGATGAATCATTGAGGAAACTTGATTTTAATCCTCTTGGTGTAGATGATTCCTATTTCGAAGAATCCTTTTTGGCTGATGGTCCAAGAGAATATAGGTTCAAAACGCATAATTCTACTAATGTTATGGTCTTATATCCTAGTTTTGTAAACAATGTCGACGCTATTTCATATTCTCATCCACAAGTTGTAGCTCCACTGCCTCCTTTTACATATACATTATTCATCAATAGAACCTTTTGGCAACAAATCCTCATCAATTCCATGTGCTTAGAAACTATTTTTACACCTGACATTTTGGCTAGGTTTCGCATGACACTCAATTGCATTTTACCACCTCTTCATTCACAATATCTCTATCATGGCTATTTTCACATTACGGAAACTTATGTCTTGCGTGTATTTCATTTGATGATCTTTGTTGCACACACCCTTTGCGACTCTCCACTCACACTTGGACAATCCTGACTTGACTATATTTGTGGTACAATATATGCTCATCACTCTTTTTTTACATTTCCTATGCCTTTTGGCAATATCTCTATTCATATTGATTATTCTCCCACTTACATTCCAAACATATCTCGTTGGCATGCTCACTGTTGTCCACCGATCACTTTTACTAATGAAGAGTATGCAATTAATGTGTACAAACTCCGTCGCAATGGGTCATTATATGAACCTCCTCATTTTATAGCTTTTCAAGTTTCTGATGCTGCTTTAGTAGGTTTTGATCATGACAACGATGATATCCTTGATAATGACATATAGTTGCATTCTCTACCATATACTTGGGGGCATCACATCTAATACACCCCCCAAACACCTTAACATTTTCATATAGGCATCTTCATCACGCATTATAGCATCGTCATTACCCGATGACACACTCTTGTGCTTTGGTTCACACTTGATTGTTGAGGTATTACCACACATGAGCCCAACACACTACCCACTAGGTACTACACATTGCATCTATTCATACATTATGCATCATACACCATACATTCTACATTCAATATATAACATTTTGACATTCGTGCATTTATAGATTATACATCATGTTATTCGTCATTATGGATACACCGTTGTCTATGTGTCTTACATTCTACACTACTTATCCTACATACTGCATCATTCGTTTACATACATACCATACATATTACACTACACATTTTGACACATATTTTACATACTATACTAGTCTTCATCATATACGAGTCTAACATCGCATCATCTTACATACTACATTACTATTCCATCTACGTACATGCCATTCTACACATATCACATTTGCATTATACACATAGCATATTTTACACATTCTACTCATCACATGGTCATCACCTATACTATATCATCTTCTACACATTGCACTCACTACCCAATGATGCACTTTAGTTCCTTGGTCCATACTCGATTGCCGAGGTTTTACAAATCGAATGGACCTTACACTCATCACACATTTACTATTCAACATTTCTTTATGCAACATTTCTAGAATAGTGACACACGTTATAGGCTAACTCATCACTTACACTACCATCTTGCAGTGGTATACACTTTTAGGCTACATCACCACTCGCTTCTATTCATCATGTAGTGATATACTCTTAGGGATAAATCATCATGCATACATTCATCTAGTTGGCATATACGATGTGGATATAGGGTTGACACATATATCTCTTCTATATTTTGCATATCATTATCACAACACAATAGACACAACACACACTATTCGACCATTTCCCAATGATGCACTCTCTTTTACGGTTCATTCTTGACTGCTGAGGGAGAAAACCAAATGAACCTCACTGCATACATTTCCATTCACTCGGGGGGGCACGTGGATCCTATCACTCCATTTTGCATTCCATTCCATCCATCCACAACATACAACATATTATGGTTTCTCTTACTCTTGCTTACTTTTGCTTGTTCATGGTCACTTTATTACACATTCTAGTTAGCTTACTTGCATGTCATTTATCTATATTATACACACATGCACGTTCACACCTCTATTTAGTTATAATCACAGATACAGGTCTCTTACATGCAACATGGATGGTCACCTTATACCCTTCATACACTGGTCACTGGGGGCATCCAAATTAATCTCTTCCAGGTACTATTGTTTGATTTTGTACTTATCACTTTACATTACTTGGTTATACACACTTTTGACATACTATTTTTCTTTCTAACATGATAATAGGTGCTCCATGTGCATCATTTGTTATGCAGGGATATTGGATTCCATACTTGTTTGTTACATTGTCTACTAATGTTTTCTCTTGTTTGCGGGCATTTCCCTTTTACTTGGTGTACACAATTGTTGGTTTGTATGCGGTCATGATGGCATTGTGTGTCTTGTGACATTGTGAGTGATGTCCCATGTTTATAGCTCACTTTGTGTGACTTAATTTTTCTTCTTGCATGTTTACTACATTACTTGGTAGCATTTACACTATTTGTGTAGCTTACACACTATTCTCTACATGCATGTTTGTTTGTATAGACACATATCTTTGGCTAGCCTTCTTGTTCGTGTGTTCCTTGGTTTCTACCAAGTATTTTTTAGGGTACATTTCATGTGGTTGGTCCTCTTTTGGGGCCAAATTCTCCTATCAACGATGTCGCATGCACCCCAAAAGAGGGGGGAAATAATTTGGGGTTTACATACTAACACAACGCATTTACACCAGTCCAATTCAGTGTAATTTCCACCCTTGGCATTTTGGGTTACATACAGCGAGTGGGTTTAGACTAATCTACGAACCTCATACACAATAGTTTTTACAGGACATGGTGTCCATAGCATTCTAGGGAAGTAGTTACATGCTCAGAGGTTACAATGGGTGTGCCTTCCTACACTACTTCAGCTAGTGGCGTCAGATTGCCCAAAAAAACTAGGACGTACACAGATCTCTTCACATTCAGGGAAGCAATCAGATCTTGGAGGATACAATAGAATTACTCCCTACACTTCTTTTGCCTATGGTGTTAGATCACCCAAAAAACCTCGAAAATACTTGATATCCTTCTACACTCTCTTTCTCGACATGGATCAGGGGCACATATTCCATTTACAATTTATCATTTACATATTTACATTTACATAATTTTACATGTGTCTTTTACATTACATTTTTACACATACATGTATACACATTTGATTACTTGATTGTTTTCTTCTTGCAGGTCTAGTCGTATGAGAAACAAGTAGTTAAATGGGGGTAACAACAACATCAACAAAAACACTTCGCAACAACACACACACTATACTAACCATGCAGGTACATCACATACATCAACAAATACACACGTTTTTGCGCTAGGTTCACTCTCATCACTCTTTTGCATTTTTCATCTTTAGTTTCCAGGATCCTCCTTATTTTTTTATCATTCCATCATTTGTTTGTTCCATCTACGCATTTTCTACTAAAATCTTCATGGACATGAGGTACGCATATCTATCTAATTTATGTTACTTATCTTTCTACTCACCAACATGAAGTAGGGGAAAAATGTAGTAAAAAAATCATGCACTTTAGATATTGTTTAATCCTGGTTTATACTACTTTTTATAAGGTTCTTGAGTGAAGAAAGTACTAATTAACCTCCATGTTTTGGTCATATTATTTTATTTTATTTCTTCATTCCTAACCTTTGACATCCATATGCCTAGTCCGTGTCAGTCATTTGCAGTTAATTTATCCTTGACTGGGGCGCCCATGGGCGCCCCTAATCCGAAGGATTTTTCACTATGCAGATCTTCCCTAAACTATCGTAAACCTAAACCATGATGAAGGCCTTATCAAGACCTTTTTAACGGTATGCTAAACTTCAGAATTAGAGTTCGTATGTAAATTCTATCGCCGGTCAAAGTTAAGGTCGTAAATGGGTCAACCATGATCAACAAGGGAACCAATGGCAAGGTGACACGTGGCAAGTTAGTGACAAGGAAAAATTTATGGTCTTGTAATGTTTCAAAATCAGTTCCATGGTAGAGATCTTGTAACAAGCTTTCTGACGAATTTTGAATGGATGAAATATGAGTTCGTATGCAAAAGTTATGCATTTCGGAAGTTGATTCCAGACCGCTGTAATTATTTTAAATCTTCAAATTTTTGAATTATTTATTCTAACTAGTGATATTATGTAGGTGGAACATTTGGAAAATATTCCAACTACAAGATACCCTTAGTTAACATATTTTATTAATTCATAAATTAATCCTAAGATATTTGTTTGATTAATCCTAATTAAGCACCTTAAATTTCTCAAATATTTGACCAAATCTTCTCTCCCAAGTTTTGGCACATTTTTCAAGGCAAGCCATTTTTCCAGCCAAGAAAATCTCCACGAGATAAGGAGGAGGGTGGTTAGCATTATGTGGACTTGGTATGCACATTAAATGGAGGATTTGAAGGCTTTGATAAGGTCTAAAATTGGTAATATCCCGTTATACGTGGGAGTATTCCTCCATTTTTAATGCTAAAATCCACTCATATGGATAAGAGAAAATCATGGGCTTTGGGAGGAATTATTGGGAGATTTAAATGGGATTAAATTTATGAAATATACACTTAAGTGTGTGTATGTATACGAGTATTTGTGAGGTTAAGAAGAGGAAGAAGAATACACACAAGTGTATTATTATTTGACTGTCTTCAGAAATTTTGATTCAAGGCCATTTTTTAGGGTCTTGGAGGCTGAATGAAGACTTGATGTCTTCTGGAATTTTGTCAAGAATTTAGAGAAGATTTTGGTGATATGATTCTTTTCCCATTTTGAGTTTGTTTTACATGTTTTTGGAAGTAAAATGTGAGGGTTTTTATGGAGAACTCAAGGGAAGGAGTAGAGAGATGATGAATTGGTGCTACGAACTTGTGGAGACACTTCTTTGAATGGTTTTAGAGGTTTTTAAAGTTCAATTTCAATAATATTTGTAGGTTCATCTATTTTATGTTTTATTTACATAATTTAATTATTATTGCAACATAGTTAGAGAGATATATTGATCAATTTATCCTGTATGTACATCTGTAATCTTCTATTGTATGAAGCTAAGTAGCTATGGAAGTAAAATTGTAGTTTACAAGAGTGATACAGGGCCTCTACAGATTTGAATTATTACTATAATGAGTTTCTATGCAGTTTACAGTTGATTTACATACCCAACTCAAGGTGTTTTTGAATACCCACAAGGTGGAGAAAGTTATAGGTACTTGGAGTTTTTGGGAACAAAAACTTGATATTGAGATCAATGAATTCCAAACTTTAGTGAAGTAAAATTTCAGTTTTTCTAAAATATCCATACTGATGTAAATTGTAAAAGAAAGTTTTACATTGGTTTTTAATGGAAATGGTTCGTTATTCCAAACCCAGAGATGCAGTCCCAAATGGGATGAACTCCGTTATCAACTTCTGTGTCTTTCATTTTTAGTTTGTTCATTGTTCAGTTAAATGCAGATGAAAATTGATTTGAATGCATCAGTTAACAAACTTGTGAATATTTCAAAATGACACATGTAAGAGTTAAGAAGGAATCAATTCATCAAAGGTTTCTAAGTGAGAATTTTTTTACATTCCTAGAATAGTAAAAGAATCCAATTTTCTATTCAATACTAAAGGAAAGTTGAGAATCTGCTTCCCAATTCTATGTTTTTTTAAATGAATTGAGAACATCAGTATCCATTGTGTAAAACTGTTTAACCTAGTTTACGGATCAGCCCTGATCCTTCTTGAACTTTCCCACCACTTTTTGGGTTGTTTCTAGCTGTATCTCTTGCTTATCTTTTTGGTGGTCAGACATTTTGAGGCTAATTATGAAATTAGATCAATAAAACCCTATAAATATAAAGTTATGAGACCATAACGAGGGACCTAGCACTAGTCATTACTATCATCCATCTAGAGTTTCATCCATCTATTGCATTGGAAATCACTTGCATCCAAATAGCTCCATCATCAAAACACAAGCGTAGGACATCTGCGTCACACTTTATACAGGGGGGTTCTTTTCTATTCCATGCACACATACTATTACATTTTCTACAATTAGTTATTGCTCACTACTTCACAAAGTATGATAGAACACAAGAGCACCTAGGGCACACTATGCACACACTTACCAAAACTAAATTTGGCTCCTAAATGTAGTGAAATGCTATGTTAGTAAAGCCACTGTTATGGAAACTGAGGTTAGTCCGACCCATTCATTTTCATTTTTAGTTTTTAGGGATTGATGCTTGTTTAGTTTTTTGCATGTATTTTTATTCATCTTGGATTATTGACGACATCAGGAGTAGGGAAGTGAACCTCATACAATAGAAAATGAGGGCTTCAGACCATCTGCCGAACATGTGAAGATCAATTTTAGATATTTTACATAGACTAGGGAACACAATTTATAGACTAGAGCGCTCGTAGGTGCCCCAATCCCTCTCCAGGTACTCTAGTCTAGGGAATCAGTCTAGATCCATTATTTTCGAGGCTTCTACATAGTATTTCCAGCTTCCATATTTTCTAGTCATCTTTGCAACACAGTCTTGCGAGCATATTCTATTTAGCTGAGTTGTTTCCTCTTCCCTCTTACACATTAGGGTTTCTATTTTCATTAGATTAGTTTCTTAGGTTATTTCTATATTTTTTAATGCATTTATTTACTTCATTTACATGTCATTCTTGATTAGATTAACTATCACATAACCCATTTTTAGTTAATCAACAACAATGTCCATCATCTTGAGTTTATCGGGCGCATACCCTCCCTATCCCTTGGAATCTAATGATGATGAGCCCGACGAAGTCACACTTAGAATCAATACCTCATGTGTTTTGGAACTCATCATATTACAGTTGCCTCCTTCCTTACAACCTCACAAGAAGGAACCTTCGATTCCCATAGTTATCACACAAACACCATAGCCCCCACAGGAGCATATTGTCCAACTAGAGACCATAGTTGATTCTTGTTTGTGGATGCTTCCATAAAACATTATGACAATGGTTATGCTTTAGACAACCCTCATCTAGCTAGTTATGCCTAGATTCATGATAGAGAAGTCCTGCGCTACCAAGAAACCCTACACACCAAAACTAATCATGAAGTGAACGTCATCCTAGTACAAAAAGAACCTACAAATGCAGTTAATGATTCTGCCCCACCAGTGCCCAAGCCTTAGATTTCTCCACTATTTACACTCCTGCATATCGCCATTGACTTAGTCGACTCATTTTCCTTAGCAAAAATAGATGATCAGGTTGCTAATTTTTACTACTAAGTTTACGATCTCATGGGTGATGATCCTATTTATTGTGCCTCTATTACTAGGTGATATACCGATCCATTAGTACCATCCTCACCTATTACATTGGTGTCTTTATCAAATACCCTAACTAACACTCTACAACCTATGAGACCTCTCCCATTACCTCTTTCCCTTATGGTTCCCCAACATTTTATGAAAGAGCCATATTGCACATGGAATGAGGCTTTGGGGCATAATGTTTTTGATTGTTTAGCATATTGACACCACATGAATAATCTTGAAGCTGAGGTCAAACACGACCAAAATAGAAAGGCTACATATCCTTCCACTTCAACTCCCTTATTTTTCTCTCATCACGGGTATTGCGCACACACCGACACCAACTTTCGTGGTTTGTGTAGCAAACATCCCATTCTCGAAACTCGATCTCACAATCATAAGTGTGGATTCAATTCATCTCATAACTGACCAACTTTCTCTTGCGTAGGTATACCACAACCTACCTATGGACCAACACCTTGCCTTGATCCTCATCCTGATATGGATGTTATTTGATGTGATCTTATCACTCGATTGGGCGATCAGATCTATAATATCTTATTTGTCATGTGATATGCAGTTCATTGACAAGTCATTATTACATAACATGCTATCGAGGACCTCATGACCTGTGCTAGAAGCCACATTTTGAATTAATTTGAAGATGTTATCAATGACATGTTACGATATTTTCCCCCCCGTGGATAGTTTCCCATAAGTAATGTGATCACGTATTATTTTCCTTGTCTCGACCCCTCACTTTCACTTGGGATTTTGGACCCCACTTGTGTTTTACACAACATCTTTCTACCCTCTGCTTGGGCTCTTGATTCCCCCTTGGGTTTATCACACTATCTCAAAATACCTCGTTACATCTTTTCATGGGTTGTTCACTTTGCTTGGATTTATCACCACATAGATCACCTCGGTTTCTCCTATCGTTGGAGTGCCTGATTTGATCTCTAACTTTTCCTATTTTGGATTCTGATTCGCCCCCCGTCTTCCCTATTAGATCATCGTGGTATTTTTTGACATCCTTTTTTAGGCCCTATTTCCCTTGCTTAAAGTTATATGTACCCCAAATTGTGCACCATGTCATCCTATTATCAGATGTCTTGGCCTTGTCTCTCCATCTTGGTCTTCTTCACATAAATGTGGGTGGGACTATCTTATTGATCCCCTTCTTGCTGGATTCCCCTATCTATCACATTATCATTATTTTTACCTACCATGATATCATCACATACACATCACCAAATATCCTAATGCTATCATTATATTATCACATACATCATATGCATATATACATAAAGGATATATATATATATAGTATATATCATCACAACCAAACATACAAATACCCAAATACCACCAAACATCGTCATGTGTGTACATCAAGTAAATTTTTATATACATCAAACAAAATTCATACAAAATGGCTCTGTATCCCACCTACAATATGACTCATAGTACCCTCGCCCCATGCGGAGGGTCTCTGGATGCTTTGGGCCGATGGGCCCCATGTTGGTCACTCTCATTGTGTGAGCTAGGGACTCTACCCTAGGATTGGGCTTCAGAGGCATCACCCTATGCTCGTGTTCGAACGGGTCTCCAATGAATGTAATATGTGGCACAAATCTCTGGGCATCTGACTAGGAAAGTTGCCTAATCCTATACCAGGGCTACTTGTGTCTGCAATAAAATTTGCAAGCATCACATTTATGATGTCAGTAAATGGAAGCTAATGTATTTGCATCCCCAATATCTTCACAATATTGTGGATGCCTCAACCACCCAAACGAAATGACCTCACTAAATCCCCCAGTTGACATGTTGATTGTTCTGGATCCATCAATCACTGCGGTATCCTGAACATCTAACACAGGGGTCGAGTATCTCATGGTGGGAAATCTCGATCAGAGATTTCCACTCCTCCTCCGATGTCCTACTCTGCAAAACTGAAAAATGGAACCACATACCACTAACAATATCACATACATTTGTAAAAAATCATCTAAATAACATAATAATGTCACTCGTACCTAGCTTCCAGGGTCTCTCCATAATGGTCTCTCCATCTCCTCTGGCTTCGCCTAATTACCTTCGTCCTCGTCATCATCATGAATAGTTTTGGCTCCTACAGGTATTGTCCCCACCTATGTCTTTAGATGCACCAAGGTCATCATATCCCCTCTCTATTGCAGTCTAGGCCTCTATGCCTCATATGCATGGCCATCTGATACCCCACATCGGTGTCAAATATCCTCTACTCTAGACTGTCACATCTTACGCTCTCCAATTCATAATGATGCTAGTTGTCCCTGGCTCCTCCCTAGTACCTCTGGTACCCAGGTCCACCTACTCCAACCTGCACTCCTTGTATCTATGAATGGATTCCATCTTTTGGATCCCTTATTTGAACCACTAACTGACCATTATAACTTTATAGTGGGTCATTGAGCATCCTCACCGTGCACTAACATTATATCCATGATCACGTGTGCGGTCAGTTGCCCTTATACCCTACGGGGTCATAATACTTGGTACGCTTTCAATCTACTTGTGTAGCCTCTCCGGTATGATGACATTTTGTAGGGTAGAAATGGTGGTGTCACCACTGACACGTCGATCACCCAAACTGTCTCGGGACTCAACCCACTGCGTGTGGTCTCTCCACCCAATAGACATAATGACCTGTCACCCTCTGTCATGGCCTCTAAGAAATCTAATTATGGGCCAGTTGGGTCACTGGTCCATATTTTCTTATATAAGGTGATGTCATGTACCACATCACCTAGAACCACCTATGTATAGTGGTCAATATGCTCTGAAGTGCTCTCACTGTCCAACCCCTATGCTCACTTAAAATACTCTCGAGGCATCCTAACACTACTACATATGGTATTCTTGTCAGCATGTACATATATGGAACCTCTCATATATCCACAGTTTTCAATAATATCACAAGTCTCATGACCTTTTAGGCTCTAAGCCTACACCCTATACAAATCATGAAACTAACTGTACACTCATATAGGTGATGCCCCAACTAAAAATAGACTCCAAGATCGACTACATCTTTACATATTGTGGTACCAAGAACAATAGGATGGATCCATCTACCTTGTAGCACAATACTATCTATGCCACCAAAAATCCCCATCACTACCTTATAGATATCTAGAAATACCTTGCTGCTTAGAATGCACTGATGTTGAGACAAACACATAGCATGCTCTCGTCATATGTACTACTCCCTAGTAGCCCATATGGCTGATGCTCTCTTGCTCTGCAACATTATGAACTCATATCAAAATACAGGTGGGTGTCACCAATCGGGTAACCCCAAAATTTCATGTATATTCTCCAAATTTAGTGTCATCTCTATGGTCTTCTTCTTTTTCCACCACCAAAGAGGATATTAGACTCGGTAGTCTCATGTACGCAACGAAAAACATCTATATTAAATCCATATCCAATGGTATCTTAGGCATCCTACATGATTCTCACCAGAATCCTCAACCATTATAACTAGGTAACCATCTACTTGTGACAATCTAGAAAATCATTGCCACTAAGCCATGATACACCTATACCCTCCACCATAGGAAGGATACTACAGCTCTACCTGCTTCCACAAAATGACAATGACAAACATTAGAACATCTAAGAACTACCAATTTAGAGTGAAAAATCAAAGCTATACAACCTATTTTTGTCAAATCCCTATGCCATTGGCCCCTAGACAAGATGCCGTCAACCTATAGAAAAATCATTCACTACGCCTTTGGCCCCATGACAGATGCCATCGGCCCCTCTGAGCACCCTCCTTCCCCACCCCGAGTGCCATCGGCCCCTCCTGTTACAAATGGGATCGATGACCATTTGGCCAAATCGTAGGTCGCAACCATGAATTTCAAATTTTGAATTTAAAAATCGTAAAAATGACAAAATTGAAAATCAAATTCCTTTCAAACGCACCTAAATTTTTTCCTAACCTACCCAATGATGCAAGTTTGACTAACTTTGATGGACACTTCTAACGACTATGAAAAATAGAAAAATAATTAGAATAACACCTAATCTACTCAATGATAATTAAATGTGTCAACGACTTACCTGTGGTCACAGTGTCTTCACATGTTCTGCCTCCTCTTCATCTTCCATCACCACACTTGTATTAATGTGTCATGACGTCAAAAATACACCTCAAATTTGAAATTCCAGAGCTCAATTTCTCTCACTTCCAAAAATATCAATAAGCTAATAAAAACCACAATCACTATATAAAACTCAATTTTCTATTCAAAATTTGTCGCGAATCGACCTAAATCTTCAAAGGATCATAATTTTTCACTCCCAGAACTCCATAACATGTGTCATTTGTTGCATTATGACCGTGATCTCATGCCATTTATTTTGGACACTTTTACACGACTAATTTTGACACTCTTCAGGAGTTTCACCTATGTAGGACACCATACACTATCAACATCATGATATCATGAACATCGACATTCGTCCACAGGAACCACTAGACTAGGTGATTTATGTCTTATTTTATGAATGATTCTCTAGTGTTTTCCTTTCATTTTTAATTCTCTATGGTTCTTACATTATATAATTCTCCCATGTATGTGGCAAGATGAGTGACACTATCAGGTACACATTGGTGGGTATATTTCATTTCAACTAGTCCTTTTAGCATTTTCTTTTATGTACTTTCTTTCAGTAGTGGTGTTATTGACTAGTCTTTTTCCATTAACCACCCCATGTTTTGTTATTGCGACATGCAGTGATCAACAGATGGGGCATATGTATTATACCTAATTTTTCACTTTTCATCTTTCATACATTGTTACTAATAATGTCCTGTTGTGCAGATAAGGGCCAGCTTACGCATCTATTTCTATGAGTGGGTTCCTTAAGAGCTCCATGCCGGGGAATGTGGAATGATCATTCATGTAACCATTATGAGTCAGAGATAGTGCATAGGAGAGATTGTTCCCATTTAGTCTTTGTGTTTAGTTATCATTGCACTAGTTATCCTTTTCTCCTTAGATCTCATGCACATCACATTCACAACTCATGACAATTTTCATGTCATCCCATCATCTCACCATATTGTTCATACACATCCATGATCTATGATCCACAATACCTATTACTTTTACCTGACACATTACCTAATTTCATCTACCAATGGCTCGATACAATCACTCGCATGTGGGGGATGGTGTTAGCATGTTGATTTTTCCTCACGGGTGATGACATTTCTTGTTGGGCGATGGCATCCTACATATACCACCACCTCATTTTACATTATTAAGAGAAAGGGAAGTCCAATGACCATTTCAAACTACCATTTTCTCTGCTCTTTTGCATCATCTTTGCATCTGCTCGCCTAGCTCTTGGTTTTTCTTGCATAATGCTTAGGATTGGATTGGAATGACTTTTCTTCTTCGATGGTTTACTTGCACTATTAGGTCACCTATAGTGACTCTAAGATAGGGAATGATGTTCACCTTCTCTACCTAATAATGATTACTATTTCTTGGTGTAATGCTTCTCTAGAGAGAATAAACGTGCATCAGTGACCACCATATAGGTACAAGGTGAGTGCTTCTAACCATATCTCTCGTATCATTTTGACATAGATAATTTCATTTCCTTTTCTCATTGTGCTATGTTAGCTTAGTGTTACATATGTTTGGATGGATAGTTAGTATAAGTGCTCTTATTCATTAATTATTAGCTCATTAGCTAACATCACTTTCATTTCAATTCACATCATGCATGCTTGTTGATACATATCTCTCTACACACCCAACTACTGATATCTTGGTAGGGTTCCTTCCTCTATCTTGACCATGGGCCTTGGAAAACCTAGGTTGACATTGTGTAGGGATTAATCCCCTCTAGATATGAGACCCTAGTTCTCAATGCATACCCTTTAGGTCTACCCCTTGTATGACTGTACATGTTTGTTTCCTACTCATTGCCTCGATTGATTTGAAAACGTGTGTTTTATGTTTTTCACTTTTAAAAGTTTCCAAAGATTGTGATTTTCTTAATCAATTTTAAGTATTCTTAACTCCAAAAATTGATTAAATTTTGATTATTATGCATCCATAGAAGTGTGGAAATATTTTGTAGCAAATAAATAATCAGAAAACTGAAAACATTCAGATAACAAACAAGATTGTTTACGGGGTTCAGAAATTCCTACGTCCCCGGGTTCAGATTGAACCGATCCATTAATAATATTGAAATGTAAGTATAATAACTCTTACAAACAACCAATAATGAATCAAAACCTGCAAATGAGCCGATCAATGTCCCAAGAACTCTGAAAAATAGCAGAAATTGTCCCAAGAACGATCAGTGGCTCCTACAGTGTTTTCACAATGTGATCTCCCTGCAACTGTGTTAGAAAAACACCTACAAATGGAGATTTAAAAACATTATATGAAAAAAAATCATATATCTAAGATCATCTCTGAATTCTGAACACTTTTCATGTTTACACCAAGTCACAATTCAGACCAGAAGTGCATTGAAATTCGTGTTTCCCAACTAGTTGTCTTGTAGATCCTTGTTAAAAACTGCATTCAAAGCTTCCAAAAATAGGTTAAAACTCAACAAAAAATATCAAATCTTACATCGTTGGAATCGTCTAAGAATTTCCTTCATTTCATCTTTTTACTCCAAGTTCCCAATCTGAGTGCAAGGCCTTCAAAAATGGTGTTTTCAGAGAACTTCCCTCTTCTCCTCCTTTGCACAGACCTGAATGCTATTCAAATAAAATAACACTCCTTTTATAATGTTTCCAAGCGGTTGGCTCAATGGTTAGGCACCTAAACTTTTGCATGGGAGGTTAGCTGTTCAAATCCCCTCCACTTCTCTCTCCTTCTCCTTAGGTGGATTTGTAGAGGTTTATCCCACATTGTGGGTGCGTGAAAGAAGGAAGGCATTTAATAATGCAAAGGAGGGCTTTTTTGTATTGGCTTAAGAGCCACCGTAGCCACTTAGGAAGTGGGCGCATTTGTTAGGTTGTATTAGGGATGACGCATGGATATGTATGTATATGGTATTTTTAGGTGCCTTGAATAATGCTTATAGGAGGTTAAACCAATTATAATGCGTGGAAAATGTAATATGGATTTGGATTAAATGTGTGGAATATGGAAAATGGACTTACCAAGTAAATATAATTTCGATCCATGCAATGTGGCATGGAAATAATTAACTCGGTAAATAATATATATATTCCACTTATCATCTCTCGATAGGAAAATTCGATCGAATTCGACAAGTGGGTGGCAAGCCACGTGGTGGCTTGTGGACCCACCACGTTGGTGATAATACCATAGTCCACACGGCGGCCGGGCTCCCCTCCATAATAAAAGTTGAGCCTCTTGTTCCCATGCACCATTTTTACGCTCGTCGAAGACCGGTGATTGAAAACCAACAAACAAATCCCTTTTTGCCTTTTCGCCATGTGTCGCAGTGCCATTGGTCCAATATTGACCAGTTGACCAGAGTTGACTTTCTCATTGTTCGAACTTTGACTGGACATAACTAAAGCTCCCGATGTCTGTTTTTCACGTCCTCACAGTTGTTGGAAAGCTCTCAAGATGATCTTCTACACTGACACCATTTAGGGATGTTTAGGGAACTTTTCAAAAATGATCCCCTGATCACACCTCCCCATTGAGAAAGGCTTTTTGTCCACAAAAAGTTGTGTATCAACCCACAAAAACATGATATCTATTCCTGCATTGCACAAACACATACAAGAACCCAAAATAACATTATAGGTCAAATAAAATGCAAATAGTTGATTAGCTAGTCACATAACTGATAAGATAATAACATCCAATTAAGCTAGTGTTCAACTGAAATGTTGTAACCCTGTCAACTCTACGCACAACTGTGAACTATCATACCCCACTGTAATTCCATCACAATTAACTGACCAGAAAATAACACCCATTCTATTACGGAAAGCTAATGTTCAACTGTCACTTTTTGATACGGCTGATTACCAAAAATTACAATTCCATAACACATATCAGTATACAAGACATCTAAATTGGCCACAATTAGGCTAGTGCCCACTACCCATCTAAAACTGTAACAACTGCAAGTATTCACTATCAAAATATAATAGACTATCAACGCCCAAAAATATCTATATTCAACAACTGAACCAACATGAATATGCCAAAACACTGTATCGCCATCACAAATAATAAGTCAGATAATAACACCCATCTATAACAGAAAGCTAGTGGTCAACTGACACTTTATGATTATGCTGATTACAACTGCAAGTTTCAAATTTAGACATGCTACTGATGCCTATCCCTGCATAGTGTTTTCAAAAATGGAACTACCAACCAATATGAGAAAACAAAATATGAGTATGATGAACCTATCTCTCAAATCTTCTCTTCAGTTTTTTCCATTCATTTTCAAAGCTTAAATATCAACTTAGGAACAAATCCTGGGTCAAAGCATATAGCTGTGTCCCACTTTTTTGTAGTTTTTGTACTTTCAGAAAACTATGTCTGACAACCAAAACATGACCAAACACATATAAAATGACCAAACATGCATTTTTAAGAGGCAATAAATACCAAGGTGCAGGGCATCCAGAATTTACCGTATTTTTTAAATTTTTATAGTATTTTTTAATTATTTATTTACTAGTCATATTTTGAAATATTTATGGCCACAAAGTGGGACTATCAATCAACAGGAATCCCTAAAATAATGCTCTGAAAAACATTTTGCTTGCCTACTATCAACAATTTACTGTAGTGCAAATATAAAGTTGAGGAGTGTTTTTCTCAACCAATCACTTGGGTTTTTCCGTTTTGGTTGTTTTACCTTCTCAGTACCACAATGAGTTTTAGTTAGGTTTAGCACTGTTGGTTTTATAATACTGTTCTTTTTAACAACTTTCCAATTTTGTTGTTTAGGAACAAACCAACAAACCTTAACATCATGACCATTCCTATTACAATGGGAACAAAATTTAACTTCCCTGTTTTTAGGAGTCTTACCAATTTTACCATTCTCAGAACTCTGTCTACGAGAATGATTCCCATGTTTAGGAGAGGTAACATTCTTGCTATTTCTCACCTTTCCTTAGTGAGATTGGTCTTTAGCACCTGCCTTATCATTCACAAAAGGCATTAACTTCTTAATCAAATTTTTCCTCTTCCAAAAATATGCAATAGAATGATTAGTACCTTCACAAAATGTGCAAGGGAAAGCATATTTCTACCTACCAAAGCTATATTGTTCCAACTGAAAGAGTGTATTAGAAGTTTTAGTATTTGATTTTCCCTTAGTGCTATTTTTAGTGTAAGTGGGAGGAGGTGGAATATGATTACCTATTTTACTTGTTTTCTTACACCTTTCATTGTTCCTCCTGATGGCGGAATCTTGCAATTCTAGTGGCATCAGATCCTTGGCTGTTGGAAGCTTGTCTTCCTACAACTGCTTTGGAACTTTCTCCAATTTCCATTTTCCCACTAGAGTAGCCCAAACCTGCAAACCGAGGTTGATCCTCTACTTGTATTGGGTTAGCATCACCTTGTCCATTTTTACCAAGGCCCTTTCTGTTAAATCCCATCTTAACCATTAGCTTAGACCCAATTCCCTTAGTGTGTTTTTCAAACTGACCCAAAGGAATATCTGAAACTGAATGAGAGGAAGAATTAAAATGTAAACAACTTACAGTGCATTCTATCATAGTACCTGCATCTGATTTGGAAGGCATTTCCTTCTTATGTTCACCTTGTTGTAGATTTTCCAAGAGGGCATCCTTGGTTCGTATTTCTTCCTACAACTCTTTAACAAAGCCCATCAACTTCTTGCTCTCTTCAAGCATCTTGGTTAACATACTCCTCTTTCTTGGTTATAGAGGATTGTGGCTCAGATTTTAACTGCACTATTTCCTCTTCCAAGGAATAAAATTTATCTCTCAAGAAATAGTTTCTCTTATTGGATTTGGAAGTTTATGGCTTCAAGGTCATCCAGTTGCTCCTGTTTGGATGACTTGCCCATGATTCCTCGGTTCCTGCAAACACAACCTATACTTCCAAAACTGCACACTGCAAAAGAAGATTAACAAGCCCAAAAATGTTTGCACACTGAAGATGTGAAATAAATAATGAAACTGAAGCCAAATTTCCAAATACAAGTTAGAAGTTAATCCAGCAATCTAACTGATCTGATACCAAACTTGATCTGAAAATGTGTGTTGTATTTTTTTCACTTTTAAAAGTTTCGAAAGATCGTGATTTTATTAACCAAATTTAAGTATTCTAAACTCCAAAAATTGATTAAATTCTTGATTATTATGCATCCATAGAAGTGCGGAAATACTTGTGTAGTAAATAAATAATTAGAAAACTGAAGACATGAAAGATAACAAACGAGATTGTTTATGGGGTTCGGAAATTCCTACGTCCCCAGGTTTGGATTAAACCGATCCATTAATAATATTGAAATGTAAGTACAATAACTCTTACAAAACAACCAATAATGAATCAAAACCTACAAATGAGCTGATCAATGTCCCAAGAATTCCGAAAAATAGCAGAAACTGTCCCACGAACAATCCGTGGCTCCTACAGTGTTTTCATAATGTGATCTCCCTGCAACTGTGTGAGAAAAACACCTACAAATGGATATTTAAAAAAATTCTATGAAAAAAAAATCATATATCTGATATCATCTATGAATTTTGAACACTTTTCATGTTTACACCAAGTCACATTTCGGACCAGAAGTGCATTGAAATTCGTGTTTTCCAACTAGCTGTCTTGTAGATCCCTGTTAAAAACTGCATTCAAAGCTTCCAAAAATAGGTTAAAACTCAACAAAAAAAATCAAATCTTACATTTTTGGAATCCTCTCAGAATTTCCTTCATTTCATATTTTTACTCCGAGTGCCCAATCTGAGTGCAAGGCCTTCAAAAATGGCATTTTCTGAGAACTGCCCTCCTTTTGGCTTTTTACACAAACTTGCCCCCAATGCTATTCAAATACAATAACAGCTCCTCTTATTTTGTTTCTAAGCGGCTGGCTAGCATACTGGCTGGGCGCTTATCCTTTTACATGGGAGGTTACCTGGGTTCCATTCTCCTCCCCATGCATCTCTGACTTATCTCTTAGGCGAATTTGTAGAGGTTTATCCCACATTGTGGCGCATGCGTGAAAGAAGGAGGAGGCATTTAAAAAGGTAAAGGCGGTGCATTGTTGTAAGTGGCTTAAGAGCCACCTTAGCCACTTAGGAAGTGGTGCACATTGGTTAGGCTGTATTAGGATGGCGCATGGATATGTATGTATATGACCTATTTTTAGGTGCCTTGAATAATGCTGATGGAGGTTTAAACCAACTATAATGTGTGGAAAATGTAATATGGATTTGGATTAAATGCGTGGAATATGGAAAAATGGACTTACCAAGTAAATATAATTTCGACCCGTGTAATGTGGTATGGAAATAATTAACTCGGTAAATAATATATATATTCCACTTGTTCGTCTCCCAATAGGAAAATCGATCGAATTTGATGAGTGGTGGCAAGCCACGTGGTGGCTTGTGGACCCACCACGTTGGCGATAATACCATAGTCCACACGGCGGCCAGGCTCCCCTCCATAATAAAAGTTGAGCCTCTTGTTCCCGTGCACCATTTTTACGCTCGTCAAAGACCGGTGATCGAAAACCAACAAACAACTCCCTTTTGCCTTTTCGCCACGTGTCGCAGTGCCATTGGTCCAATATTGACCAGTTGACTAAAGTTGACTTTCTCGCTGTTTGAACTTTGACCGGACATAACTAGAGCTCCCGATGTCCGTTTGTCACATTCTCATAGTCATTAGAAAGATCTCTAGATGATCTTCTACACTGACACCATTTAGGGATGTTTTGGGAACTTTCAAAAATGATCCCCTGATCATCGATACCCTTGTGGAACAGATGATTTAGGAGTGCATGTTATCGAGACACATTCTTTTCCCGCATAAAGACATGATGACACTAAAATATACATATGAATAAAATACCATACCCATTTCAACTATGCAAATAATAATAAGTTTTTATGCCTTATTTTTGGATATGTTAAAAGACATAAATTTTCCGAGGCTCATTAATATCAAAAAAGGAGCCTAAGATATCAAGTTGTATTTTGTAACCTCTCATCAAGTGAGACATCAAAATAATGTCATATGAAAATGGAAGAGAGTATATAAAACTTTGAAGAGTAAAAAACCATTTTTGGAACCCAATGCATTTAAAATGATTTTCTCTAGCTCGTAAATGTAGGGCAAAAATTTTTAAGTAAAGAGCGGGCATCCTTGTTTAATACCTATGGTACTATAGGCATATTTTGTCTCACTGTCACTCATTCATGTTTTGTAAACAATGGTCTCATAAAAATGTTATCACAAGTGAAACCAATAAGGGTGGAAGACAAAATTATTGAATTTATTCAGTTATCAAGTATAAAGGAAATGTGTCAAATCCATTGTGAAAGGATACAAAACAACAATATACTCTAGGCATGTTTGTCTTGTATTCCTAAATGATAGAGGTAAAAGTGAAGGTATGATCAATAACACAATGGTTCCTCTTGAAACTTGTACTTTGGCCCTTAAGTTGTTTGTCTCTACCCATCTAGAGATACAAATGTTTAGATTTTTGGTAAAAAGCTTAGCCAACATGTGTCCCACAATGATAACACAATAAGCACTAGGATCATCCTTGTCTCTAGAATAGTAAATGAGATGGATGATGTGGGAGGTAAAGGAATGTAGAAATCCATGGGTCACCATGTAGTTAAACTATAAGAAATATGGACTTAATACTTCAGGACCATGTTTGACAATTCAAATATTAGGTTTTCTACATCAATGGATTTTTAATATTGAAGCTTAAGAATAACACAAAATATTTGGCAAAAAAAAATAAAATTCATCAAACATGATTCAAGATTATTTGAATGTTTGTTGAGTTTGAAGCATTGTATAGGGTAGAGGAATAACCAAACAAATTAGGAAGATCAAGTATCAAGCATATTGGTTTCTTAAGATGGAATATTTTGTAAAAAACTCTTGAAATGAATCGAGGTTGGTTTAAGACAATTTTTTAGCATTCACGAGATAGTTCGTTTTTTTCTTATAAGAATGCTCCTATAGAATTTCTACATTTTCTTTTACTTGAAGGGTTTATACATCAAGTGGTGTTTGGTTAGCGAAAGAATTTATTTTATAGTTTGAGGCACACCAAAGACTAAGAGGATAATGTCCATTGTTAGGTGTGCATGAAGTATGGATGAACGAAAAGTGTTTAGCGTGGAAGATAAAATGGTTTGGGTGAAAAAAAAATCAATTGATTGGATCAAGGGAATCATAAATTGAGAGGAGTATTATTTTACGAAGTTGATGTATTTGCCATTGAGTTGATGGGAAAAAAATATGGTGGTAGATTAGAAAGGAAAATTAGGACACAAATTGGTAGGAGAGAAACCGTGTGCGACTTGAAAATATAAAACATGGTCCATCTAGGGAGGAGGTGTGGAGGATAGTTGAATAACTTTTGTTTCTGGTAATACATAAATGCTAACAATAACGTAAAACACAACAAAAGACCCACATCTTAAGAGTAGGTAGTAAAAGGGAAATATGTAGTACTATTAGAGTGCAAAAAGGACTAGTGCCATTGAGGATGACCATGCCATGGGAATCTCCCAATTTAAATAAGTGTTTTCCACAAGGAATGAATCCTCTATCTGATGAAGTTCAAAGTAAAAAATTACCATGGAAGTACACTCCTTGAGTCATAGACTATATGAAGGATGAAAATCTAAAATTAAACAAGTTTATTCTTGTTCTTAATGTTCCCATATCCCATGAAGTGTAAATATTAGAGCCTCACACCTTGGCATATGCCATTAGGAAGGTCCATTTCTCCTAAAATCACAATAAAAAAAAGAGTGATTCATCAGTTTCAAGGAAAAGAAAGGATAGGTTAGGCCCTTCCATTCAAAATAAAACCTCTTTTTGAGAAAGAGGCTTTAGAGGTAAGGCCAATACGTGGTTCATGCCTTGAGATGGTGGTAACAAGGGAAATTTCATAAACCAAAATTAATCTAAAAATTAGAATAAAGAGAAATATAAATCAATGCAAGACATTTCCCTAAGCAAGATTATGAATACTTAGGTTATGAAATGGAGAGCATAATCTTCATTTTTATTCATTATTTATTAATAATTAGTTAGGCTGCCCTAATTAGGATGAAAAGATGCACCCTTTCCTAATTATTTATATAAATATATATGAGGTAGGATCTCCCAAATAATTACAAATCATATAAGTGATTTTATTTCCTTATTTATTATGATTTCTAGAGGTTTCCCTCTAAAAATAAATTATATTTGAGTGTTTCTTCCAATATCATAACCAACAAAAAATCAGTGCTAAGTAATGCTCCTTCACTAGGAGAATTTGATGTATTTCAATTTAAAAGTGTTTCTTTCTAGTATTTCATAAATATAATATGGTCATACCCAAAGTGGTTTTTATTAAGAGAGTTTTCATTTGTTTTCATTTGTTTTCATTGCATGTCCCATAAAAGTAGATATGATATTGTAAAGGCATTAATTATTTTCCCTCTTGTCAAACCAATGATTGAAAATTTCCTAGTCCTTTCTAGAGTTTTGCAAAGCTTCATCCTAAGCTTCTTCCATTTGAAGGATATTGAACAACCTTGATTTGAATTGCTCATCTTATCCTATGTACTCTTGTATGAATTTATACATAGGTAAATTTAATGTTATGGGAAAATAAGTTTCTACCTAGATAAAAATAATAATAATAAAGTCTTCAAATTTACTTTCACCCTTGTTTTATATGCGCATAATGCATACTTCAATTATGAATTTCTTTCTCTTGGTTTGTTACCAATCTTTTAATAAAATCAATTAAATTCTTATTACTAGACTCTTCTAACACATTCCCTTGTGGATAATAATTTGAAAAAAAAATTCAAATTTATGTTATTGTTATATGCCTATTTAGAAAATTTAAAACACTAAAATCTGATCCATTATCACATACAAAAGAAAAGGGTTCCAAATTTGGTAATAATTTTCTTCCAAGAACTTGATCACTTCCCTTGTACTATTCTTTCTTTCTAGTGGTTCAAACCACATGGTATTCTAATATGCGGAGATAAAAAATAACTTATGTCCATTTGAAGAATTATGATTAATGAATCCTATAAAATCTAACTTCCAACATCCAACGAGAAAAAAGTGTACTTTAAATCAAAGGTTGATGGTGGAATGACTACATTTTTTCTTTTGGAAAATGTGTGGCATTAATTGATGCAGGGGCATCATCTTTACATGATCCTTAAAGTCAACATTTAATTTTAAGCATGTTTGGGGGGTCAAGGTATACTGGCTGATGTGAATTGAGGTCATGAGAAGGCTTCCCAAATTCAAATTATAGCTTATATGAGTTTTCCCTCCAAAACTCACTTTGAATTTTTTAAGGAGCTATTTTTCACCTTTTTGTCAATTTTGGCTTGTTGGTGACTAGGTAAGTGTCTAGGTTGAGTTGAAAGTGCATGAATAAGGTGAAATCACCATTCTTGTGTGTCAAAAGATGTGTTCAAGGTGTTTTTTTTTGTGTAAACCCTATTTGAATTCTTGACCAAAGCTTATAACTTGAGTTTGGGGGTTGGTTAAGGTCTTGTTGAGTCCAATAACCATTAGGAGGTAGTTAGGGTAGAATAATTATTTGGAGAAGAGATATTTTGAGTGATAATACAAGTGAGAATATAAGCACTAAGGAAGAAAGGAGGAAAAATGTAGGAAGAACACTTTGTTTTCATGAAAGAAGGACTGTATGTATGTGAAAAATAGTCAAAAGAGCAAATTTTTAGATATGAATCTAATATATGTTACTTGATATCCTTGTGGTTTGAACAAAGAGTGATATTCTAGTGTTTTTAGATGGTCTATTTTTTTGTTTTGATTCATAGGAAGCTTGAAGGAATGATTTAGTATCCACAAATTTGTGCACAAGCATGTTGGAGTTGAAACACAGATTGTAGAAGGCAAAATTCCCTTAACCCATTTTTGTGTTTATTTTTGAAGGAATTCTACCCATGAACCCGTACGAGGGAAATAAAGACCTCTGTATCAAATTTCAAGTTATGAAACACTATAAAACTCCTTACATTGATTTTTTCTCTCTTATCAGGTTTACAGAAAACCATAACTAGGGTTTTGATGAAATTTCTTAGTTGGACTTCTACAAAGATTTGAGGTCTAAGATTCGCAAGTGATCCTCTGAGGTATGTATAATTAGATAATCTTAAAGCTTTAAGACTCAATGTTCCCCCATGTGCATGTATTTCTTGATTGTTTGGTGTTAGAGAAGGACTATCCATATGAAGACCTAATTGGAAAACATATATAGATTAAATAAGGGTCAAAATTAGAATTGGGAGATGGAACTTTATATGATGCCAAATGGGGGAAATGGGTATCTAAAAATCCCCTTAATAAGTTTTGGAACCATATGAAGAAAAATTTATTCTTGAAAAACCCTTAGGACATGGCTATTAGGAAGGAGAATTGGTGTGTAAGAGAAAGGTGGAGAAAATACATTTACATTTGGAGTAAAGACCTAAAATTTGGCATGAAGCTTGGAGAGACAAAAGGGTATTCATATCAAGTTTCACTTTGTCTTGGGTCCTTGTAGTTTACACCTAACTACAAGTTTTGGTTGATGATCTTTTTAAGGAGTAAAACCAGGTAATTTTGGAAGAGTTGATGAAATTTCAAGTTTTCTTTTATTTTCTATCATTTTGAATATTGTTATAACATGAAAAGGACAAGTGGACAAGGTTATTATATTTCAAAACCTAGTCAAGATCTAAAGAAAAAGTTTTCATAAGTTGAGTGGTCATTTAGGCTAAAAAAATTGTATACTTTACAAGATGAAAGGACAATTTCGGATGATTTTCCATCACTAACTTGTGTTCTTGATAATCCTTGCATTAATTATTATCATAGTAGAGTATTGTTCTTGAAAGCATATCTAGAGGAGGTCAGAGAGGATAACCTAGAGATAATGGATGGGTTTCCATATTGAGGAACATATAGGACAGATTGGGAGCTTTAGAAATTTCTCAGAGAAGAGGCGTGGTCTTAGGATAATAAAGTGAAAAAGAATAAGTGGTAGAAGAAAGAACTATAGAAGAAGAAGGAGTAGATATGAAGCTCTTAGAAGTAGTCATGGGAGCAGGTTCAAAGCCAAAGATGAAGGTACCATAATATGGAGGAAGTCTACATCCATAAGAATTGATAGACTAGATTACTAAGATGGATAAGTACTTTGATTTTGAAGGCATAGCTGAAGACAAAAAGGTAAATTTTTCTTGTACCAAATTGATAGGGCATGCTACTATTTTGTGGGACTTTGTGTAAGAAGAAAGAATGAGTAGAAAGGATAAAATCATATCATGGGACATAATGGTTACTAAGGTAAGAGGTAAGTTTATTCCATCTAATTATTAGACTAGTTTTTTTAATAAATTGTAAAATTAAAGGCAAAGAGAGATGAGTCTAGATGATTTTACTGAGGAATTCTATAAGCTAGCTATGAGATCATGTCATATAGAGGGAGATGTTGAATAAATAGCCAAACATTTGAATGGAATAAGGCTTAACATTTAGGATGAAATCAATTTGTTCAGTTTAAGAACAATGGAAGAAGCATACTAAGAAGCCTTGAAAGTAGAAAAGAAGTTGTCTAGAAGGAAAACACGATATTCTAGAGGTAGAGGTACAAGAATCAGAGGTAGATGATAATAGACAAATAGAGGACAACAACAATAAAATCAAGAAGAGGAAGCAAGAATCTCTCAAGCATAAATCACTTCAAGAGGTGATTATTCAAGAGGAAATTATTCCTATAGAGGAAGAGGATAATTTCAAGTTACGTGCTTCAAATGTAATAAGTTTTTTGTTCATAGGTCTTATGAATGTCCAGAGAACTGTCATGCAAGTGCTAGCAGGGTGAATGAAGCTAGAAATCAAATTGTGCATGTTGATGAATAAGAAAGTGTGGGGTCACCATCACACATAGAAGATACTGAAACAAGAGAGGCGTTGATGATGAGAAGAGAACTGATTAAATCAAGAAAATAAGTTAAAGAACCATTCCAAGGAATAAATTTATTTAGGAAAATGTGCAAGTCTAAAGGTAAGTGTTGTAAACTCATTGTTGATAATGGTATCACATACAATTTGATGTCTTCTGAAATGGTAGAAAAGTTAAAATTGAAAATGTTGGTGCATCATAAACCATAAAAAGTGTATTGGGTTCAAATAAATCATCAAGTGTTGGTTAGTGACCAGTGTCTTGTTAGTTTTTAGATTGGTAGTTATAAGGATAATGTTCTTTGTGATGTGATGTCCATGGATGTTTATCATGTCTTACTAAGAAGACCTTGGCAATTTGATAGGAAATTTAATCATGATGGTTGGGAAAATACTTATACTCTAACGAAGAATGGTGATAAATAGACATTAAATCCTCTCAAGGACAACCATGCATGGAATGAAGACTATCTAAGAGTCATGTTAATGAGCATGAAATCTTACTTGCAGTAGGAAGAGAAATTTGGTCTTGAAACAACAAGAGGTACAATTGATAGGAAGTCTGGTATGATGGAAAAAAAGCCTAGTACATTCAATAAACTATGGAAATAGTTAAGTGGAGAAGAAGAATACCAAGATAATAGTCAAAGGAGAAAGAGAAAAGAAGATGAGACTAATGGATTTGTAGATCTCATGAGAGAAAGAGACAAACAAGATCTCTGTGGAGCACAAAAAATAAAAAAGAAGAAGCAAGATTCAAAGCATGAAAACACTATGGATAAATTAGACTTTGAGAAAGAGGATAACAGTCTTGGAACGTGGATCAAAATAATTCAAGAGTAAAAGGAACCACAAGTTCAAGAAGGAAACAAAAAAATCTACTTGAAGACAACAAGGATGAGATGTAAGAGATGATCGAGAAGGCTATTAAGGCCCAATTTTATCAATCTAATACTTCTTTGAGTGATGTTTATATAGGTCTAACAATTGAGGTGGAGATGATGCAGTCAATGGAGATTGATTTATTCAAGTAAAAGAAACTATTTTCAAACCTTAAGGTCATGATCCAACAAGAAGGACAAAAACACAGTGGGAAAGATAGTTTAGCAGTCATAATAAAGGAAGATTTATATCACATAGAGTTAGATCAGGTGTATAATCCAAAGTAAAAGGTGAATAAGATAAAAAATAGTCCTAAAACCACCTTCTCGTACAAGAACAAGATCATTCAAAAGTAAAGGAAAATTGTACAATATATGGTACATTTGATGAATACTTTGCACTCATGGTATGGAATTAAGAATAAGATCATGAAGTTCAACTACAACTAGAAGACTAGAAAGAATAAGAAAATATTTGGAAAGACAAAAAATCAAGACCATAAAGAAGAATAAAATCTTTGGCAAGACAAAAACTCATGAGTAAAACTTCTTGTTCCAAGGGAGAATGATGCAGGAGCATCCACTAAGAGAAGAAATATCAACAAATTTCAGGGTGTATTAACTCCTTAAGGGGGTTAAAGTAGGTTTATAGAGGCAATTTGAGGTCTTTGGAGGCTATCAAATTTTAAATTTTGGTTTGTAAGTGGTTTCCCTCCAAAAGTCCAATTTGAATTTCTTAAGGATGAAAATTCAAATTTTGTCAATTTTGGCTTTGCTAATGACTTTGTAGGAGTTTAAGATGATTTATATATGTGTGTGCTTTGCCTATTCCCCTTCTTGTGAAGTTATAGGTTATCTTCTTTGTGTTTGTTGTGAAGACTTGGGTTGTAGTTCTCAACTCAAGCATCTAATTTGAGTTAAGAGGTCATGGTCTAGTTAACTCAACAACTAAGAAGTAGTTAGGGAAAGGTAAATTTGAAGGAGAAGTAGTTTTTGAAGGTGATACATGTGAGGATTAACTCAGAGAAGAGAAAAATGTAAGAACATTTTTTTTAATGAGAAAAGGACTGTATTTGTGAAAACAATCAAGAAGGACATTTTTTTAATAAGAAACTCTAATGATTCTATGTGAAAGAAATTAAATTATTATTTCATGGGATTATTCAATGTGAATGGAGCATGTTATGATTGGTTGCAGAGTTTGTACACTTGAAAACGTGTATAAATGCCCAAGAAGTATGCACAGGTCAGTTTTATGTAAGATAACTTTGATTTTGAGAGTTTTATTTCTCTATTTTATGAAATTGGTGGTTTTTTTCCTTGAATATTTCTGCTCATGAAGGTGGAATAGGATGGCATATACATTTTTTAGATATTAGGGCTTGACACTTGATTAATCTCTTAAAAAATTCATTTTACTCCTTATCGGGCTTGTACAAAACCCTAGCTACAGATTCATTGTTTGAACAATCTAAAATGTGGAGTTGGGAGCCAAAATTTACAATAAGTCTTATGAGCACCCCCTAATCCCATATTTCAAAGGTTTGATGTCCAAAACAACCCCAAAAATTCAGCATTAATGATAGTTTTCTTTTAGCTGGGACTATTATAAAGGGAGACCTAATTTGTAAATAGAAGACATTAAAATAGGGAATTACACTTGGGATTGTGAGATGAAACTTTGTATAATTCTAAACAAGGAAAATGGGTATTTGAAAATACCTTTTGTTTATTTAGGAACCCTCTAAAACAAAAATGTATGCCTTAAAAACCTTTGGAACATGACTATAAGGAAGGAAAACTATGGTGTATAAGCAAGGAAGTGAAAATACATTTACCTTTAGAGTAGAGACCTAAAGTTTTATATGAAGCTTGGAAGCCCAAAAGGGTATTCATAACACTTTTTACTTTGTCTTGGGTCATGGTGGTTTATTCCCAACTATAATGTTTGGATGATGACCTTCTTAAGGAGCAAAACAAGGCAGTTTTGGAAGAGATAATGAAATTTGAAGTTTTATTTTGTGTTCAATAATTTTGAATGTGGTTCTAGTATGATAAGGACAAGTGAATAAGGTTCTTGAAGGTAAAAACCTAGTCTAGTCTCCTAAGAATATATTTTCATAGTTAAGAGGCCTTATAGAATCAAGAAGCATTTATAATTTGCAAGGTGAAAGGATAGTTTTGGGTGATTTGATTTCACTAACTTAGTGTTCTTGATAGGCCTTGCATCATTAATGAAATGTTTTGACATGAAAAAAAACATCATTAAATAAATTGGGCTAGTAATATTTAGCTCTCAGAATCTTATGAGTTGTAGTACTACCATAAATTCCTAAAATTTCATGAAAGTTAGTCATTATTTCCTCTCTTCTGGTTACACATCTGAGGTAGATTCTTTGATAATATTTTTCTGTATAATACTACCTTCTTAAGTATATAATGAGATTCCTTGAGCCTTTAAGTATCATTTCCGTAAAATTTCTAAACTCCTAGGAACAATTTTCATAAAGGAATAAAAGAATTACATGAAAATAGTAATCATATTTGTTTACCTTTTTCAAACTACATTATATTGATCCTTGTATCAACCTTTGTAATCAATTGTATGAGACCCTAACCTCTTACTATTTTTTTGGTTTGAATTCAATGTGATACTCTTGTAACTTAACCATCAATTGTCTCTTTTTAATCTTGAATTGTTTTCTTTTTTACCACTAGATAAAGTACAATGGCGTGCATCTTGTTTCTGAAAATGTAATGTCTAAATTTATTGAAACATTTAACCAAAGATTTAACCAAATCAAGTTTAATCAAATATTTAACACTTAAGTTCAACATACTTCAAGTTTGTACTCGAGAAAGGAATATAATATTCACCATAATCAACCTTTTATGTACTTATGACAGTCACTATATGTTCTAAAGAAAAATAGAGAAATATTTATATTTCTTAAAATCAAGATTGATTAGCACTGGAACTTGCACAATAGTAGTATTATCTTCTTCAAAAGTAGGTTTGTTTGAGGAGTCCACCATATGTTTGCATCATGTTTCAAAATAACATTAACGGTTCTCAAAATCTCAGCAAATCTAGAGATGAATTTTATTACTAAATTAATTTTCCTAAAAAATAATTTTATCTCTTTCTTAATGTTTGGGAGTGTAATATTTGAGATAGATTTTTTTCTGTCCAAGGAAATAATTATACCTTCCTTTGTGATAACGATGTCATAATAATTTCCCTTTGTGACACCAAAGTTATTATTAGGATTGAGAGATACGTCATACCTACTCCATATTTCAAAAACATTTCTTGAGTGATATACAACTTGGAGGAAGAAGACGAGGCTACGGGGACCATGGAGATCAAAGTAATTCAGCCAAACCTGGTGCGGGATCATGTTAGCTCGAACCAAGGACCAAGGAGTAACAAGAGAAGAAAATTTTAGCTGACTTTTGGCAGACTGGTCTAGTGTTTTCGGTCTGGTTTGTTTTTGGTTTTAGTAGTATAAAAAAATGTTTTGTTTGTAAGGATTCATGTGCCTTTCCCCTTGTTGGGCCTGTGTCTTGGTCAAGTTGTTTATCCAGGTTTGGTTTGTGCTGATTTTTTTGGGTGTTGTTTAGCCAAACTTCTTTTATACTAAGGGTTTTTTGGTCCCCCCAAAACCAAACTATTATCTAATCTAAAAAAAAAAACCATGCTAATACCCATGCTTGGAAAAAATAGTCATAACATCCATATTAATAATAATTTATTTTCCTACCATAATTTGAAAAAAAGCTGTAACACACTTAAAAGTGGCATCTACATTAATTAATCTAAAAATCATTTTATTATAAGTAGTACCACACTTTATAGTAAAAATGATATTCATTTTTGGAGTTGTTGATCCATATTGGGGTATAATTCAGTGGACAACACACTAAAATTGGTGCTTAATGTGTTATAGAAATCATTTCACAATGAAAGAGCTATAAAAACAAATTAATTTGGTGATTCCCTGTCTTCAGATCAATCTAGAGCTCAAGACAATTTATCATAGCTATCATAGGCATAGATGTCTATCCCACAACTGAATAGGGGGCCATCCCACAACTGGAGAAACTTTGTGCGACACATATAAAAAAATAGCCACAACTGTAGAATTTTTGTTGGGATTTATTACCTTGAGCTTCTTTCTTAACCCCCTCCGAGCAAAAAATTAGATAGAAGTCTGTTTTAAGTTAGGAAAATCTATAAAGAAATGAGTCTAGACATAAAAATATACATAAATGAGATACACATTGTAAAAAAACTAACACTATGCAGATAAATCAATAGAAAAAAATTATCTATTGAACTTATATGAATACAAAGAAAGTGTTAGATGGTCTTTCGGGATTATTTAGGTCTTTCTTTTCCTTATTATTCTTTTGGGCTTACCATTCTAGTTTACATGTATGAGAAACATAAAAAATACATATAATAAAAAACAACAAACATAAAGGTTTATAACAAGGATTCAAATATGGACAAACCATGTAATAGACATCTCTTTTTGAAATTATATAGAACAAAGATCCTTTTAAAATGCAACCCGATTTTTGTGCTTACTGTTATCACCGAATCACAGCACCCCTGGATGTTGATCAGATTTCTAGTTTGATCACTCTAAGCATCCAGTGTGATTGGATAACATGGGTACTATCTCCAAGTTGTGGGACTTGCTACTTGAGATAGACCTCCAAAGAAAGCTGGTTCTTGCTTCTAAACTACCTGCCACAATCTACTCCAGTGCAGGCAGGCTAACTGTTCTAATCTAAAATTCCAAGGGACCAGGGAGAGAAAATGCATAAGATGAAAGCTACACTAAAGCGGTGATACACCAGAAAAAGAGGGTGTGAGAGTAATCTCCAAATGTGTGAAATACAGAGGCAAAGTGCACACTAGAAGAGGTGATGACAGTTCACCATAATCCAGCAAAATGCATTCACAGCAATATTCCAAGCACACACAATGATAATGAATTCCTACAAGAACATAATAAATAGACACAATATACTTGTAGAAAGATTAAAGGGGCAAGAAGAATGCAAGGAAACACAGCAGGGGAAGATATATCCACAAACTGATATTTTATTGCTTCATGATATGCACAGTTCAATCTATTACAAGATAAGGGCCTGGATCACCATGCAAGGAGTCCACTACAAGGGCCTGCAACACACTGGCTTCACAAAGCAATTTTGACAGAGCTTTGTTACCCAAAAACTCTCCCCTTTACAATGAGCCCAGCACTCCAATTTATAGAAAAAATGAGAAGGAGAAGAGAAGGGAAAATGGAAATCCCGAAATCTGTCCTTCAACCACCTGTAAGAGGCATTAAATTGAGTGGAATGGTTATACATTACTTGGAAAAGGCTCCCCATACTGTCCCATGTGCTGCAGCAGAGAAAGAATGATGGCCATGCCTCTTAATTGCACTCCCAGCTACCAAATAAAACACTGTTCTGAACCCGGCCACGTTTTCTTAAAAACATCAATCAATTTCTGATCAAATCTGGAATGTCTTGATTGCTGTGCATCGGGCTTGGAACCACGATTCCAACGGTACCAATTTTGTGCGATTTCGTTGAGGAATGCAAAAGTTATGGCCTTCTGAGTGCGGGCAGCTATTTTGGATCTGGCAGGCGTTTTCTGTCATTTGACGGGAATGAGCATTGACTGACTGGAGCCGAATATGTTTCTTTTATTTAAATATATCTACCCTCATTAAAATTAAGAAATCTAGCTTTTTGTGGCGTAGAGGACGTCGTGCTCGTTCCAGAAAGTCCAATTTTATGAAAATCGGAGCTCAGAGTCAAAAGTTATGGCCGTTTTGAAGTTTCCGGACCAAACGTTGACTTTTCTTCCCTGCCTTCGGCCGTTTCGGCTTTTCGCGTCCCGCGCGTCCCTTTGTCCCATTTGGCACAGTGCTGAAATTTCCCATTTCGGCCGAACTGGCTGGTTCGCGTACTCGCAGCCCATATGTCCCATTTGGTTTCGGATCGTCTGGGACAAATTCGCCCGGTTCGGCCGGCTCGCGCCCTTTTGTCCCAACTGTTCCGGGACAAAAGTTCTCATTTCGGCCAGTTCGGCTGGTTCACGTACTTTTGGCCCGCGCGTCCCAAACTATTTCAGGCTGCCTTGACTCATTTCGCACGGTTCGGCCGGTTCGCGTACTTTTGGCCCGCGCGTCCCAAACTGTTCGGGCTGCCTTGACTCATTTCGCTCGGTTCAGCCGGTTCGCGTCTTTTTGGCCCGCGCGTCCCAAACTGTTTCGGGCTACCTTGACTCATTTCGCCCGGTTCGGCCGGTTCGCGTCTTTTTGTCCCGTTCGTCCCAAAGGCGACCCTCTCAGCAGTTAGCCAATTTTTTTCTCTTTTCAGCCAGTTCGGATTTCCGCGTCCCGCGCGTCCTTTTGGCCCGGATGTCCCATTTGCTTTCGGACCGTCTGTGCTCATTTCGGCCGATCCACGCCTTTTTGTCCCACTTGTCCCAAATGCTTCTAGGACTAGGACTTAGCCGATTTTCACAAATTTTTCTGGATCAACCTACTTGCTTTCTGCAACTTTTTTTCCGCGTTTTCTCAGAGCTTGCTCTTTTCAACCTGGACAGGAGAGTTAGAAAATTTCCTGAAGGGACCCTAGAAACCTGATTTTTGCTCTGAAACAATCAATTTGCCTGGGACTTGAATATTCTGATGCATGTTATCAAAATTTACCCTGGGGGGTGAATTTTGGATAACAATTTGGCGACTCAGCGGGGCATCTGCCTGCTAGATGAAAAGACCAGTCGCCTGAAGCAATCCATTGGGCATGGAGTCAGTTTGATAACCTCTCAGCTGATTTGAAATTTGAAAACCTGTGTCCTTGAGCCATTTGGACATTTGTTGAGCTGGTCTTCTCATGGCTGCAAATTCTTTTCCAGGAGCTTGATGAACTGCAACACGCACATACTAGAAGCAATAGGACATGTGCACAAGCACTTAGGGAAATAGAAACTACTCTAACAACAGTACAATGTGCATAAGCACTTAGAGGAATGGAAATTCTAAATTAATATTTACAAGGGTGAAAATTTATCTTTCTAGTAGCAGCGTTTGAGATAGATCCCATTGACTAGGATCTGCAACTCTTCACCATCCAACTTAGCCAGTCGGAAAGCATTGCTACCTTTGCATTCGATGATCATGTACGGGCCACTCCAGATGGCATAAAACTTGGAGTGCTTTCCTGGTTTTGCACGATCAGCATCCCACTTCAGTACCAAATCTCCGGTTTGCAATATCCTAGCCTTAGCTTTCTTGTCAAAACTCTTTTTGACCAATGCTTTATCTTTTTCTATGGTCTGCATTGCGTGCTCTCTTGATTCTTCTAATTCCATCAGCTCTGCATACCTGATTTCCATAGGTTCAAACTCAGCTAGTTCCAACTGTTTCATGAGTTCCAGTGCTGGCAACTCAAGTGATATAGGTAGAACTGCTTCTTTCCCGTATACAAGCTTGTATGGAGAGCTTCCTGTAGATCTCTTGGGTGTGATCGTATCAGCCCATAGAGCTGATTTGAGCTTTGCGTACCAAGTCCTCTGATTCTCATCAAGAGTCCTCCTGATGATTCTTAGTAGATTCTTGTTTGTAGACTCAGCTTGGCCATTACCTTGAGGGTAATAGTTTGATGAAGTGCTGAGATAGACACAATTTTTTACAGCCCACTCAGTGATCTTTGTGCCAAGGAATGCTAATGCATTATCTGATATGATAGTGGCAGGGGCACCAAACCTCGTGACTATCCCCTCATAGAAATCTAAGATATTAGATTCATTTGCCTCCTTGAGTGCCACTGCTTCAGTCCACTTGGTGAAATAGTCTGTTGCTGTTAGAATCCACTTGTGGCCTTGACTTGAATTTGGATTGATGACTCCAATGAAGTCCAATCCCCATTGCATGAATGGTTGATCCGCTGAAATTGGACGAAGGGGCAGCGCTGCTAACCTTTCTTTCCCCGTGAAGAATGCACATTTCTTGCATTTCTTGACCCATGAGTAGTAATCATTGAACACAGTAGGCCAATAGTAACCAGCTTTCATGATTTTTAGAGCTGTTACTCGTGGAGCAAAGTGGCCTCCTGCTTCCCCATCATGGAACTCGTGTAGCATTTTCTCAACTTGACCTGTTCCAATGCATCTTAATAGAACACCATTGATGTCCTTTTTAAACAAAACTCCATCAACAAGCACATATGGAATGGCTTGTAATCTGAAGTATCTCCTTTTTGCTTTGCTTACTTCTGGGGGGCACAAGCCTGTTTGGAGGTAGTGCACCAAGTCTTGAGTCCAACATGGGACGGGTGCATCATCAGCTGGTTGTTCTTGATCATTCTGTAGTAGCAGGACAACATCCTCTTCACTTTTGGCTCGTCTGATTGTTTGGAAGCGAGCTGCTCACACAAGCCTTTGCCACGAACTAGCTTGGTCACTTTGATTTCAATATCATATTCCATCGCCCGAGTGATCCAACCTGCTCTCTTACCATTTAAATCCTTGTTTAGGAGGAAGTCCTTGACACCAGCATGAGATACCAACAGTGAATTTTATTGTTTGAGACCAAGTGTCCTGAACTTCTTCAAGCTCCTGATGACAGCAAGGACATGCTTTTCGATGAAGAATACTTTATTTCGTAATCTTCCAAGGTTTGGCTGAAGAATGCTATGGGCTGTTCTGAACCTTCTCTATTCAGCCGTGTCAAGATAGCTGAGATTGTATCTGATCCTCCAAATGCATACAACATGAAGTCTTTTGAAAAGTCTGGGTTGATAAGAGTTGGAGCTTGTGATATTGCACACTTGATGTCTTCAAAACTCTCTTTGCCTTATGCAGTCCATTTGAATGCCAGACTCTTTTTCAACATCATTATTAGAGGCTTCACGAGAGTGGCAAAATTAGGCACAAATCTGCGGACAAAGTTTATCCTTCCTAAGAAGCTTTAGAGAGATTTCTTGTGGTGTGGCAATGGAAGCGTTTGGATGGCTTCAACCCTTTCAGGATCAATTGTTAGCCCTTCCCTAGAGACGATGTGGCCCAACAGTTTGCCTTCTTGTGCCAAGAATACACACTTCTTTGGATTCAATGACACTCCGAACCTTCTACACCTCTGAAACACTTGCCTGAGGTGAAAGAGATGGTCTGCTGCATTCTTGAGAAGACAGTGACATCGTCTAGGTATACCAGCACTATATTGTTTGATCAAGCCTTTGAACGCCATATCCATAGCTCGCTGAAATGTTGCTTCCGGCATTTGACAGTCCAAATGGCATCTTTCTTGTAAGCATATGTGCCACATTTTGTAGTGAAGGACCGGTTTTGAATTGATCTTCTTCTTTCACCCAATATCTGATTATAGCCTGAATATCCATCTAGCAATGAAAACCTTTCTGAACCGGCTACAACCTGCAATATTTGTTCCATTGATGGAAGCAGATAATGATCTTTGAGTGATGCTCTATTTAGATCGTGGAAGTCCACACACATTCTTATTTCTCCGTTTCTCTTTCTTACCGGAACCAAATTTGTAACCCAACTTGAGTGTTTGATGGGGAAGATGATACTGGCCTCAATGAGCTTGCCTAACTCTTTTCTCATGAGAGGCTCGATATGAGGATTCACTGGCCTTTGCTTTTGCCTGACAGGCTTGGATTCCGGATCCAACTCAATAGTATGTTGTGCCAAATTTGGATTGAAACCTCTTAAATCTTTGTATGTCCAGCGAAGACATCTGGGAACTCTTGACAAAGCTGAACAAATCAGATTTCTCTTGTGAGGTACTTACCTTGCCAATCTGCAATTGTCTTGCCTTCTTCCACAAAAATAGGCTCTGAATCTTCACCCTTTACTTGAATGTTCGCTTTCTCCTTCCGGAACTGATCATTCGGGTTGAAGATTGACTATAGCGTTATGAGGCCTTTTGGTAATTTGTTAGTCCTCAGCTGTACCACTTGGTCACCATATTGCTGCTCCAGCTTGTCTTGATTTCTCATGGAGAACTCAGCTTCTTCTTGTAGGAAATTAACAATTTGCTGATCATTCTCGAAGACTTGCCAACTTGTGTTGTTATCCGGAACAACTGGTCTCACAACCACTTTGATATGAGGCTGAGTTTTCTCACTTTTGATACTTTCTACAACATCAAACGCAGCCCCAACTGCTGCCCAGTCTGTCAACGGCTTCATTCTTTTTCTTGGGATGGAAATGATGCTAAAAGCTTCAAAATATTCAATAAGATCCCAGACCCCGATTTTGTAGTTCTTCAACAGATCATTTTTGGCAGCATTTTTTTCCTTTGACTTGGTTTATGATCAGCTCACTATCACCAAACACTTGTAATTCCTGATGCCTTTCTTCTTTTCCAGTGCAGTCCATGAATAAGGCTTCATACTCAGCTGTGTTGTTTGAACAGAAAAACTGGAAACGGAAGGGCCGAGTAATACCTTAATACCTTGCGGTGAAATGAGCATAGCTCCTCCTCCTACACCTTGTCTGCTCCTTGACCCATCAAAGAACAATTTCCATACTTCATCTTGTCCTTATGAGCTGGCTTTGGTGATGCTGGGAATAGGTTGACTTTCTCATGTATGCAATAGACTCCTAGCTCGGATTCTTCTATTTCTTGATAGGGATCAAAAAGCATGCACTTTGCTTTCCCATTCATCAAGAGTCAAATCTGGTATGCGTCCAACCTTGGTGTCAGCTTCATCAGTGCTTGGATAATCCTCCTGATCAAACACTGAGCAGTTGGCATTGATTTGGCTTGGAGTGTAAGGCTCAATGTGGAAGTTTGCAATAGGTTCAGACCTGATCGTAGCCTTAGTTCCATACCTTGTTCTGAACAGCATGTGTGACCATCCGCCGAAAGATAGGCCTTCCAATTTTAGCAGTGAAGTCTCTTGACAAGCATAATGCAAAGAGTGGTGGTAGGTCTATGACCGACACATCTTGCAACACTACTACATTGGGACAATGCGTGCAGTGTGAGGCTCAAACCTTTGAGTTACTCCCAACCGTTGTCACCTTGCTGTCCCGTCTAATTGCACTACAACAACCCTTGGAGAACGACTTCATATTGAGAGCCCTAACTGGTCAGCTATCTGTTTTGGCAGTACTGAACTACTTGCCCCAGAGTCAATCATGCAATTATGCACCAGCTTATCTCCTATGATCATGAAACATAAAATGGAGGGGCTTCATCAACATTTTACCTTGCTGTCCTCCATGATTTCCTTCAGGCTGGGCAGCATTTGTGAGTACCTCCCCTTGCATCTAGACATGGTGATTTGAAGTTGACCAGTCCTTCATGGCAGCTTGTAGCAAATCTCTTTGGCCTGGGATGGATAGTGATTGCCACATTGATATGTTGACATTTGTCTTCTTCATCTGGTCAATGATGTTGAATGGAGACTGAAGTATCCCTCCTGCTGTCCCTTGGCTTGCACATTCGTTTCCTTGCACATGGGCAGCAACAACTGGCATTTGAGTTGGCCTAGGGGCCGTTTTAGGTGCTCCTTGTATGTTTTGGAGCTACAGTTTGTCTGCCACAGCGGCTTGTGGAGTGGTAGAAGGTTGTGGATTACTCGGATCTAATGGTTGTCCTTCACCCAAAATTTCTCCTCTTTGACCTTTGTGTTGGCTGCAACACTTTGAGAGGGTATTTGATTCATACCACAGAAATCTTCAGCCTGCCAATTGACAAGAGTAGTTTCGTTCGGAAGATGTTCCTTGCTGAGGTGCTTCCTGCTGCTGATCTCCTTCGTGGCTGGACTCTTGCGACCACCAATGGTTTGCACCATTAGCGCCTGATTTAAGCACGGTTCAAAGCACATTGATTGGTTATGTGGCTGACTGACGGGAAAACACCAATTCATACTCTGGGCATGTTATTTTGGACTGGAACCAAAGCTCTGGATGAGAAGATGCAAATTGGGGTTGTGGTGCAATGGTTTAGGCAGGAGGCCTTGCTTGGATTTTGATTTGAGCTAGTTGGGTTGGTTGGGTTGATATGGTTGCTAGTTGGTTGAGCTTGAGGCTAGCTAGGAAGGTCTAAACTTTGAGATTGCTGTCTCTTGAGTGTGACCCCGCTCATTCCTAAATTTTTGCAATGTTTTCATAACTTCTTGAACTCATTGTGGGGCACTTGGAGATTGAAGTGGAAGCTTCATTTGAACTTTGATTTCTAGGAGTGGGAATAGGAGCTTAATACGAACAGTTATGCTTGACTAGTTAACTTGGGCTCCCCAAAACTGGGTTAAAATGGCATTGGGGGCCTGGGAGCTAGTTACCAGCTGAATAAGACAGTTTTCAGCCCTAATGGCACTGCTGGGGGGGGGGGATATAAGAAGCAGGTAAGGTTGTGCCTCCCATAGATTGAATTAACATAGAAATATCGAATTCAAAAGCTTAAATAGTATGAGAAAGTCACCTTCTGTATTGCTGACGGCTGCCACTGATCCTATCCTCAAAAGACTCCTTTGAAATCTGAAGTTGAAGAGTCAGTAGCTCCATTGGGAGAGCTCTCTTGATAGTGTCAATTGTTCTAGAAGAGCAAGTTGTATCCTTCTCTCCAACTGCTCATGGAGAACTATGCACAACTGATTCAATTTGTGATTAGAACCCGCTTAAGGCTCCTGAACCATTGATAATGCCTTCCCTTTGAATGATGATGCTAGTAGTTTGACAGCCCACCGTTCATTTCGTTTATCTCATGGATTGCAGAACAGCCCCTAGGCCAACTCAAATGCCAGCTGTTTGCTGCCCACGTGCAAGGAGTGAATGTGCAAACCAAGGGACAACAGAGAGATCCTTCATCACCATTCAACATCATTGATCAGATGAAGAAGACAAACGTCAACATATCAATGTGGGAATCCCTATCTATCCCAGGCCAAAGAGATCTGCTGCAAGCTGCCATGAAGGATTGGCCAACTTTGAATCAGCAGGTTTAGATGCAAGACAAAGTGCTTACAAATGCTGCCCAGCCTGAAGGAAGTCATGGAGGGCAACAAGGTAAAATGTTGAAGCCCCCTCCTTTTATGTTTCATTAATCATTGGAAATCAGCTAGTACAAAATTGCATGATAGACTCTGGGGCAAGTAGCTCAGTAATGCCTAAACAGATAGCTGATCAGCTAGGGCTCCAAGTATGAAATAACATCTAAAGGGGTAGTGCAGCTAGATGGGACAGCAATAGCAATAGTTGGAGTGATCAAAAATTTGAGTCTTACCTTGCACGCATGTCCAAATGTTGTTTTTTTTACAAGATGTATCAATCATAGACCTTCCACCACTCTTTGCCCTTTGCTTGTCAAGGGACTTCACAGCCAAGATTGGAGGGTATTTGTCTGCTGATTGGTCACACATGCTATTCAGAACAAGATATGGAACTAAGGCCACAATTAGGTCTGAACCTATTGCAAACTTCCATATGAGCCTTACACTCCAAGTCAGATTAATGCCAATTGCTCAGCATTTGATCAAGAAGATCACCCTAGCACTGATGAGGCTGACACCAAGGTTGGAAGTATCCCGGATTTAACTCTTGATGAATGGGCAAACAAGATACATGCTTTTGATCCCTATCAAGAAGTAGAAGAATCTACGCTAGGAGTTTATTGTTTACATGAAGAGAATCAACCTCTCCCCAACATCACCAAGCCGGATCATAAAGACAAGAATGAAGTATGGCAATTGTTCTTTGATGGATCAAGGAGTAGACAAGGTGCAGGAGGAGGAGCTATGCTCATTTCACGCAAGGTATAAGTATTACTCAGCCTTCCGTTTCCAGTTTTCCTGTTCAAACACAACACAGCTGAGTATGAAGCCTTAATTCATGGACTTGCACTGGGCAAGAAGAAAGGCATCAGGAATTTACAAGTATTTGGTGATAGTGAGCTATTGTAAAACCAAGTCAAAGGAAAAAATGCTGCCAAAAAAAATGATCTGTTGAAAAACTACAAAAATCGGGTATGGGATCTTATTGAAGATCTTGAAGCTTTTAGCATCAATTCCATCCCCAAGAAAAAAGATGAAGCCGCTAACAGACTGTAGCAATTGGGGCTGCGTTTGATGTTGTAGAAAGTATCAAAAGTGAAAAATATCAGCCTCATATCAAATGGTTGTGAGACCAGCTGTTCGGATAACAATACAAGTTGGCAAGTCTTCGAGAATGATCAGCAAATTGTTAATTTCCTACAAGAAGAAGCTTGAGTTCTCTGCTAGGAATCAAGACAAGCTGCATCAGCAGTATGGTGACCAAGTGGTGCAGCTAGAAACTAAGAAATTACCAAAAGGCCTCATAACCTTGGAGTCAATCTTCAACCCGAATGATCAGTTCCGGAAGGAGAAAGTGAACATTCAAGTAAAGGGTGAAGATTCAGAGCCTATTTTAGTGGAAGAAGGCAAACATTGCAATTGGCAAAAGTAAGTACCTCCACAAGAGAAATCTGATTTTGTTCAGCTTTGTCAAGAGTTTCCAGATGTCTTTGCTTGGACTTACAAAGATCTAAGAGGTTTCAACCCAAAGCTGGCACAACATACTATTGAGCTAGATCCAGAATCCAAGCCTGTCAGGCAAAGCAAGGCCAGTGAACCCCATATTGAACCTCTCATGAGAAAAGAGTTAAGCAAGCTTATTGAGGCCAGTATCATCTTCCCCATCAAACACTCAAGTTGGGTCGCCAACTTAGTCCCAGTCAGAAAGAAGATGGAGAGATCAGGTTGTGTGTCGACTTCAGAGATTTGAATAGAGCCTCTCTCAAGGATCATTATCCACTCCCTTCCATGGAGCAAATATTGCAGGTTGTAGCTGGTTCAGAAAGGTTTTCACTACTTGATGGCTACTCAGGCTACAATCAGATTATGGTGAGGGAGGAAGATCAGTTCAAGACAGCCTTCACAACCAAATGGGGAAACATATGCCTACAAGAAGATGCCATTTGGCCTATCAAATGCTGGAGCCACTTTCCGAAAGGGCAATGGATATGGCATTCAAGGGTTGATCAATAAAATAGTTTTGATATATCTTGATGACATCACTGTATTCTCCAAGAATGCAACAGACCATCTCTTTCACCTCAGACAAGTGTTTCAGAGGTGTAGAAAAGTTCGGAGATATCATTGAATCCCAAAAAATGCATATTCTTGGCTCATGAGGGGGAAAAAACTTCTAGGCCAATTGTCTCGAAAGAGGGACTGACAATTGATCCAGAGAGGGTTGAAGCCATAAGAGCACTACCATTGCCAAGTCACAAGAAGACTCTTCAAAGCTTCTTGGGAAGGATCAATTTTTTTCCACAGGTTTGTCCCAGATTTTGCAGCCCTTGTCAAGCCCATCCCATCACCAAAATGTTAAAGAAGAGCATGGCTTTTAAGTGGACAGCAGAAGGCAAGGAGAGTTTTGAAGCAATCAAAGAAGCTATCTCTCAAGCTCTAACTCTCATCAACCCAGACTTCTCCAAGGATTTCATCCTCTATGCATTTGGAGGTGATGACACTATTTCTGCCATTCTGTACAGCAAGAACAAGGATAATGATGAGCAGCCAGTTGCCTTCTTCAGCCAGAGCCTAGATGACTATGAGGTAAGTACTCTTTTATTGAGAAGCATGTGCTTGCAGTAATCAGAAGCTTGAAGAAATTCAAGAGCATTTAATCTCAAACAACAAGGTCCAGTTGCTGGTCTCACATGCTGGAGTTAAGGACTTCCTCCTCAAACAAGGATTTGAATGAGAAAAGGGCAGGTTGGATCACCCGTGTGTCATGGAATATGACTTTGATATCAAGATCACCAAGCTGGTAAGAGGGAAAGGACTATGTGAGCAGCTGGTTTTTGGGGAAGTAAAAGGAAGTATGCAATGAAGAAGAGGCTGTTTTGACAGTCCACAGGACAGCCATGAGCCAATGGGCAATCATGAAGAAGACAATGCTTCCCCCACTCCTTGCTGGACCCAAGGTATTATGCACTTCCTAGGCACAGGCCTATGCCCTCCAGAGATGAACAAGATCCAAAGGAGACACTTCAGGTTGTAGGCTGTTCTGTATGCCATTGTTGATGGAGTTTTTGTTCAAGAAAGATGTAATGGAGTGCTACTGAGATGCATTAGCACAAATTAGATTCAAAGGGTATTAGAAGAGTTCCATGATGGACCAGCTGGTGGCCATTTTGCACCAAGAGTGACAGCTCTAAAAAATCATGAAGGTGGTTATTATTGGCCCTAAAATCTTCAGTGATTGCTATGTATGGATCAAGAGGTGTAAGAATTGTGCATTCTTCATCAGGAAAGAGAGACTTGCTGCCCTCCATTGCATCCAATCTCAGTTGACCAACCATTCATGCAATGGGGTTTGGACTTCATCAGAGTCATTAATCCCATTTCAAGCCAAGGGCACAAATGGATTTTGACAACCACAGACTACTTCACCAAAAACTGGACAGAAGCAGTATAGCACTCAAAGAGGAAAATGAGTCTAGCATCTTAGACTTTTATGAGGGAATAACAACCAGATTTGGTGTACCTGCTACAATAATCTCTGATAATGATGGCATTCCAGTGATCTAAGTGACTGAGTGGGCTGTCAAGAACGGTATTTACCTAAGCACTTCATCGAACTATTACCCTCAGGGTAATGGCCAGGCCGAGTCTACAAACAAGAAATTGTTGAGGATCATTAGGAGGACTCTTGATGAGAATCAGAGGTTTGGCATACCAAACTGAAATCAGCCTTATGGGCTGATAGGATCACTCCCAAAAGATCCACAGGTACCTCTCCATTCAGGCTTGTCTATGGAAGAGAAGTAATCTTGCCCATGTCACTTGAGTTACCAACGTTGGAACTCATGAAGCAGCTGGAGTTGCTAGAATTTGAGCCCATGGAGGTGAGGTATGCAGAGTTGATGGAGCTACAAGAGATCAGAAACCCAGGCATCCCAAGTAATGGAAAAGGATCAAGCTTTGATCAAGAAGACCTTTGATAGAAAGGCCAAGGATAGATCTTTTCAAGTTGGAGATCTAGTGTTGAAATGGGATGTGGACAGAGAAAAAACGGGAAGGCATTCAAATTTGATGCCATTTGGAGTGGCCCATACATGGTCACAAAGTGCAAGAACAACAATGCTTTCCAATTGGCCTCATTGGATGGTGAAGAACTGTAGATTCCAGTCAATGGAATCTATCTCAAGCGTTGCTTCTAGAGGGAAGTTCACTACCTCTGTAAATATTAAATTAGATTTCTTTCCCCAAGTGCTTGTGCACAGTTTGTGTTGTAGGTTAGTGGCTTGTTTTTAGGGGCCCTAAGTGCTTTGGCACAGCTTGCTGGTCCATGGAGATTTTAGCATTCCTTGCTTTCATCAGGTGACATTCCATCTTCCTCCCTTGCACATTCTGAGTCCGGTGAGGGTTCTAAACGAATATTTGATGACTCCATGCCAAGGGGTTGACTACTTAGGCAACTGGATCTTCTACCTAGCAGGCAGGTAACCCCGCTGAGTCACCAATTGTTATCCAAATTCACCCCCCAGGGTTAATTTGATAACATGAATCAGAATTCTCAAGCCCCAGGCAAATGGATTGATTCAGGGCAAAAATCATGTTTCTAGGGTCCCCTCAGATTTTTTTTTTCTAACCCCCCTGGCCGAAGAAGGAAAGAGAAAGTTTTGAGAAAAGGTGAAAAGGATGCAAAAAACAAGCTTGGGCCAGAAAAAATTGTGAAAATTGGCTAAGTCCTAGTCCTCACAAAAGTTGGAACAATTAGGACATTGAGGCGCGGATCGGCCGAAAAGCCTCCAAGCGGCCTACGAAGCAAAGGGACATCAGGACGCATGGGACGCGGAAATCCGGTTCAGCCAAAAGAGAAGAAAATTGACTAACTACTCTTGGGATATTTGGGACATGAAGACACGAAGGGCGCGAACCGCCAGGTTCGGCCGAAAAGGAGAACTTTCGCACTAAGCAAGTGGGACATCTAGGCCGTGAGGACGCGAAGGACGCGAAAAGGCAAAGCGGCCGAGAGCAAAGGAATCCCATTTCGGGTGGTTCGGAAGAATTTATCCCAGATAGTTCGGGACAGTTGGAACAAATGGACGTGAAGGACGCGAACCAACTGGTTCGGCTGAAATGAGGAACTTCAGCACTGGGACAGTTGGGACAAAGGGATGCGTGGGACGCGGATAGCCGAAGGAGCCAAATGCCAATCAAGCAACGCCATGTGTCGTCGGCCGAATGAGGGACAAGGAAGCCCATTTCAGGAAGATCAGGAGTTTTTGTCCCAAACAGTTCGGGACATTTGGGACATGAAGACGTGAAGGGCGCGAAAAGCCGGTAGACCCGCGGACCAATCAAATCACGACACGTGTCACAAGGGAGAAAGTCCAAAAGTCAAAGGGTGAGGTTTCAAGCACTGACCTGAGCCAATAAAAAGAGGAAATGTGTCCAATGAAGTAGGGAAGGAGAGCGAATTACGCATCCAATCAATGCATGCCACGTGTCATCCAAGTGGCAGAGCGTGGGAAGAAATTCAAAACGTATTTTCACCTGTTTTGTGCCCTAAATCTTCAGATCGACATATCTTTTGATCCAGAGCTCGGATTTGCACGTTCTTTATATCAACGGAAAGCTCATGAAATTATTTACATGATTTTGGGGTTAATATTGAATTTTGGTGTATTATGGAGAGAGAAATTTGAGAAACAGCTCTGATGCGTGTTCATGGCCAGAAGTGACATTTTAGCGACCATATTTAATGCAGAATGGGTCGCATTCTCTTGTAATTCGGTCAAAGTGACAGGGAATGGGTTCGTAAGGTCCCCCATGCTGTTTTAATGCATCTGCAGTCGAGGAGGGATGGGCTCTCATGTTTTTGTACGATTTCTATCCCCTGGGCTCGACCCTTGCACTGTAAAAGCCAGATTTGGCTCATTTCTAAAAGACATTTTTTTTGGGCATAGCAGACTTCTTCTTTCACCTCCAGCAAGTGATTGATGCAAGAACCAGACCTCTCCAAAAGATTGTAACATTTTTACCTCTCTGAGGTTGTAATGCAGTGATTTTGGTACTGGAAATGATAATGCAAGCTTTGTGAATGGTTTTCAGTCCTCTGTTTGTATTATTTGCTTCATTTTAGATCCTAAGTTATATCTTATCAGCCTGTGTATGTTTCATGTTACAAATCTCTGGTTTGTGTCTATTTGCATGAAAGAAATGTTTCACTCCTTTTGGTGCATCACCATCTTTAGTTAGTTTCAATTTTTTGCACTTCTACCCCTATCTCCTTGCAAATTAGAGTAGGATTAGGATCTGAACCTCTGTAGTTGTGCAAGCATTAGATCTAAATCAGAGGAGTTTGAGGAACCAACCTCTAATATGGAGATTCCTCTCTCAGTTTCACAAGTCCCACGCTTGGAGAGAGGTTTCCATGTTGTGCAATCACACTGGATGCTAGAGTGATCAACCTAGAAGCCTGATCTGCATCCAGGGGTGCTATGAGCCTGCAACAACAGGTTGTTTTATAAAACATACTCTCATTTACCATCAATTGAATAATCATAACAATTATTGTAAAGATTTTAAAATATAGAAACATTCAAAGCATCCATCCTAAGGTTAACCAGAGAGATCTTAGTGAATGTACATTTCATAAAACACTTGGAAAACATCCTTATTTCTACAATTTGACTTATGAAATTCCATGGAAATAATAAAATAATAGGTTTTAGGTATATACATGAATTAAGGATGAATACAATATTTAACCACCAAAATGTCACATTTTTCTCCTTTTAAAGTCAAATCTACTAAAATCGTATGAAAAATAAAAAAATCCATGTTTTCCAGAGGAGAGAAAATGGCATGGAACATATAACAACCCTATTTTCTTACTAATATTTATTTTTTCAGCTCCATAACCCTATTTAATGACTGTTTTGTGATTTTCCATTAAGGAATGAATCTAAATTTGAAAATATATTTCTAAATTTAGGTCCATTTCTCTACAAAGTTCAGGCATGAAAATATCACTTTCAACAATTCTAAATGTCATCTAAAGAAAGAAAAATGAATGAAAGAAAGAATTTACTAATTTTGTTAAACCCTAGATAAATTCCTTTTAACAATATTTCTTTGCCTCCTCCTATCATTTTCTCAAATTTGTATAGAGGTTTCTGATTTAATGTAAATGGAATCAAATATAAAAACAAAGTAACTGATGTAATGAATGATATATTGTTGGTTGTTGTGTGTTTGCATTGTCATTGATGTCAAGTCCATTGATGGAAAAGGGTTTCATGAGGTCATACGAGTTTCCATGAGGTGTCTTTCAGTGTCAAACATGAAGGTTGATTGGTAGTGTCCAAGTTTGGTGGCATTCTATGAGGTCCCAGTGCATGGTCTAGTGAGCCAAATCATAGTTTGAGTTCTCCCACATTGGTTGGATGTTTTCATGAGGTCACACATGGTAATAGAAGTGTGTTACAAGTGTTAATGATCCTGTAAGAGGTCATCATGGTCAGTTCACGAGGTTACATGGTTGAGTTAGGTCATTCTAGTCTTATTCCAGGCCTAGAGCATGCTAAATGGGATGGAAGCATGAGATTTGGAGCTGATTTTTCTTTCTAGATCATGGTATAAGCATGGTGATAATGTGCATGAGGTTTATGGTGAGTTTTAGGTCATTTCTCAGAGTTTTGGTGGTGTTTCATGGTCCTTGGGAATAAACAGGTAAGAAATAGGTAGTATTACATAGGTAAGTTGGTTTGGATAGAGACTTTCATATGTATTTAGGATAGAAGGTTAGTATGTATAGTTATAGGATGTTTTCATGAGGATTCATGATGAGTTTTAGGTGATTATGAAAAATATTTTGCAAGATATGTAAGTTTTAGCAAAACTAGGTTTTCTAGAGTGAAGATTTGAAGCAAAAGTGAACCTTCTGATGCTCGTTGTGAGATGTGTGATTTTCATGGGGACCTAAGATATTTGGAATATATTTCTAGGTTAGTTATGAAGGTTTCAAAAAAATAATGAGGTGGTTTGATCCTCACATTTTTATAAATGAATCGTTAAGAAGATAAACACCTTCTTATGAATCCTAGTTGAAACCATAGCTTGCAAAACGGGATTGGAAGAAAGTGAGTATACATAAGTGACCATGTTTTGATTACTATTTTTCCAAAGTAATGATTTAATTATATAGAGGAATCGTATACATGTTTCCATAAAGGTAAGGAAAAGTATTTCATGATGACTGAATATGTTGGCCCCACCTCAAAAATGCTTGTTTGTGAATAAGTTTACCTTTGTGATAGAAGTATGGTGGTGACAAGGTGAGAAATAAATTGACAATTATTTTATCCTCGTTGTGAGATGTGTGATTCTGCATTTCGACATGATATATTTGACATATCGTAGTAGGTCAGTTTATGAAGGTTGTAAAAATGTTCCCTATTTATGAAGATTGGTTTGATTGGGGCACATTTGTATGAATGAATGTCGTAAGATTGAGATTGAACAAGCTACATGAAGAGTTCGGACTCCCTCCAAGTTTTTTTGTTATCCTGGTTTAGAGATATTGATCATATTTGTACTATAATTGATTTGTAGTTCTAGTATGATGATTGGATTATGTGGATGACATTATGACCAGGTATTTGATAAGGGTAAAATCCAGAGGATGCTTGGTGATGACAAAGTGTACCACAGTGGCTTCATGAGGTACAAGTAATAGTTTCTGAGTAAGTTCAATGCTTTTTGACATGGTTGTCCAGAAGAGTTGTACACATCATTGGATGATTATTTTTAGCATGGGAATTTTACTTAATATTGGAATGATAGTTTTTGATCAAGATGGAGCTTCTAGAGTGAGCTCAAGCTTGGTTCCCTATTTGTGAATCCTAGTCATAAGGCAGTAAAGAAGTAGTTTTAGCAGCAGTTTCATGGTTTGGCTTGGTTAAAGGCCCTTCACTTGGAGTTGGATGAAAATATAATATTTTTTGGAAATGATATTTCAGATGTATTTCTAGTGGTATAATTTTGGTCTCTTGGTTATGAGTATTTTTCATGGGTCATCCAGGTCATGTTATGGAGGAAGAAGATTGTCTTGTTTTTCATAACAGGATTGCTTAGGTTGAAAGAATGAAGTAAACGAGGTACGATATGGATTACAATGATGTATTGATATAATTTGGAGAGTGAATAGAGATGAGTTCATTTTTTCATAGTTAAGGATTTTTTAGGTCTTAGAAGTTGGCAGAAAGGGTGAAAAGTAGTTGAGTTATAAAAAAACTATGTTTCTGGGTAGCTCAAATTTGGTGAAGAGGAAAGTGAGGTTTGGTTTGCACATATGAAAGATTAATGGAGATATAACATGAATTTATGTGATCTACAGGTCATTATGATTCCATTGAATTTCTACATTCCATATTTTAGTTGTTATTTAGTGGTCTTGAAGCCCAAAGGTGAGAGACAGGGTGTTGGAAACACCTGTTTGGTGAATGATTATGAACCTTTTCAGCTTGTGTTACGAATTATTTGATTGATGCAATCTAATGTAAGAACATAGATGATGTTTTTATGTCATATTAAACATCTATGATTATTTTTTTTATAGCTTGAATAATTATGGTTTTGGTATTTGTGGTTTTAGCTGATCTAAGTGATGGGGTTTTGAGATAGTTTAGTGCATGTTTGGATGGTTTTGGGCATGGACTGGCATATATGGGTCAAAATTGAATGTTTCTAATGATTGTTTATTAGGATTTTTTATGTATGAATTGGTTGCACTAAAGGTTTAGTACCTACGGACCTTATGTTTTGTGAGTTGATAATGGTATAAAAATGGTGTTTGAGTTCATGTTTGAACTAGTTGCTCTTAGAGGGAAAAGTGAGACCCGAATGTGAGAGTGTGTACAATAGGTATGAATGCATGATTTTAGAGGATGTGGAATATTTACTAAATGGGTTGATGAGTGATTGATAGATCATGTGAGTAATTTTTTTTAATACAAGATAAAGTGTAAAAGAATAAGATAAGAGTGAGTCGAGGTGAATGTAGGGTTTGAACAAAGTGTTTATGTGAGCTGAAATTGTGATATCCACTAGTTGTGGCATAAAATAAATTCATATATCTGTAATCTTTAAGTGATCTGAGTTTGTGCTTAGTCATCTTATGGGGTTGTATCCTCTTTATGGAGTGGATGTTTCACTAAATTAGGGGTTGGTGCTCCTTTTAGGATTGGTGCTCTACTACACTAGGAGTTGGTGCTCCTTATGGGGTTGATGCCTCGCTAAATTTGATTTTCGTTATGATAATATAAGATTTTAGTCTTTCGATGGGTATTTATTCCCATGCGAGCATTTTCCACTTACAGTCTAGTGTTTATTATGTACTCTCTATATTGCATTATTCTCTTGTGATTCAATAGTTAAGTAAACACACATATGGATATTGTATAATTGAATGGTTGAATGAATGATAATTACTAGTGAATGGAAAACTTAAATGATGAATACATGGTTTCGATAAATGAATTTAAAATTTATTGTAGGACTGATTAACCCCCCTCCACTCTCATTCCATTATGCTTCCAACAATTGGTATCAAATTGAAGGTCCTTGATGAAGCAATTCTAATCAGCTTGGATAGAGATCATAAAAGAACATGATGGATAAGAAAATCAGGAAAGAGAATCAGGAGTTGAGATTCATGGCTAAGAAGTATGAAGAAACCATAAATAGTCTCAAGATTCAGTTGGAGAATGTTATTTTACATTTGAATTCAAAGTAAGAGGAATGTGAAAGATTGAAAAACTAGCCATGTGATGTGTGTATGCATGAGTCAAGATGGTCTCAAAGAAGGTGGTAACAGATGTATAAGATGGTTTTGGATTTCCATAGGAAATGGAGAAAATTAGTTTTAATTTTGAAATAAAAGTATATGTCAGCTACTCTTAAGGCAAAAGAAGAAGAGTATGTCAATCTCAAGGAAGAGATTCAAACCCTAAAGGTCAAAGGATATGAAAATCCTAATCTAGTAGATCCATGGAGATGGTCCTAGTTCCAAATGAAATGAAGAAGAAGGTATTCATGAGTAAAGGATGTTCATGCAATTCCAAATATCATTAAACATCCAAATGCGATGAGGTATGAAAAATTTCATGGTTAGTTTCTATGTATGTAATGGTTTTGATCATAGATCAAATGTATTTTAGGAATTTTTTCAATTATGTGTGCCCTTGGGGAAATGGAATAGGACCACAAGAGTGATCAGTCAAGAGATATTCAAGAGGTTACTTGCCACAAGTGTCATCTCAAGGGTCATATTGCAAGTTTTTTCTCTCATGAATCATCTAAAAAAGTGAAGAAGGTTGAATCTATCAAAATGAAGGAAGTTTGGAGGCTAAAATATGTCAATCGATAATATGATCCAGTCAAATTGAATGAGAAAAAGGTAGTCAAGGATGACAAGAGGCATAATCATGTAAAGGATGTTAAGAATCTTGATTCAATGGTTAAAGTAAATCAATCTCGTGTGTTTGAGAAGTTGATAAGGCTAGGAGTGTGGGATACCTCAAGATTTGTAAGGTATGTACCCTGATTCATCCATTTGTTTTTGAGTTCTTGTTGTTGGCACGTGTCTGAGTGTGTTGAGTCATGTTGTCCTCTAATGTGTTTTTTTGTGTTTCTTTAGAGGTTGTTTTTCAAAGTCTCTATTTTCATATGTCCAAGAGTAAGTATGATCAATGTTATGATATATCTCTGAGTCTAAATGTTACAAAAGTTATGTGTGTCATGTAAGAAAAGGTCTATGTTGAGTCTCAGTCATAAGAGTATGAGGTCTATACAAGTTTTTCAATCTATACACTTTCATCAAGGAGGTATATCATAGGTATTTTTTTGTTCATTAGAAGTTTGTACACATGGATTGGAGTCATAAATAATTCTATGGTGTCTTGGAAAGAGTTAAAGTGTCAATGGCCTTATATGGCTGATTCATATCAGCTTGTGTCAATGTATCTATCTATGTGAATCCTCAAAAGAATTTTTTTGCATCATATGAGTCATTTGAGGATGTTATAGATTGCATGATGGTCTATGTATGAGTTATTTTGATGAAATGTTTATTGTGGCTCTGTCAAAATTCCTATCTTATGCTTATGGAAATGTCATGATGATGCTTAAATATATTAGGTCTATATATGAAGTTATGATAGTCAAGTATGGTGGTATTTGAAGTTCAAATATACCTAAGTGTCAATTGTCATGTTATACCTCTTTATGGAAGTTTTTGTTAGCTTTGTAGTCCAAGTGTGTATCTTGCATGTTGGTGCTAAGAATAAATTTGTCCTATTCATCCAAAAGTGTATGCTCTAAGTCTATGAGATGAGTTTGTTGAGTCTTAACTATGAATCCAAAAGTGACTATGTCCAGTCAAGATAGTAATTGTCATAATTTTGGTATCTTGAAGGACTCTTGGAAGATGATCTTGATATCTTGTTGATGATAGAGGATTTGTAGCATTATATGAGGATGGTATGACATTGTGAGAAGTTTCAAGTGTTTTCAGAGTATCATGTGACTTAGAGGTATATAAAGAAGTATAAATTTGATCAGATGTATTTCAAAATCTTTATAAGGGCTCCCACGATGGTTGCAAGGTTGATATAAGAAGGTATGGTTCCCATCTATGTCTATGAGTTCATGAAAGTATGAGTTTATACATAGTTTAGTGTTCATGAAACAAATTTAATGAAGCATGGAATGTGTAAATTAAGGTTTTTAGAGATGATCTCCGTGTGTTTAAAGGTATGTACATGAGTTAAATATTCTTACAAAGTGGTCAATGGTCTCTTGGTTCAATATTTAAGTGTGTCAGAGTGTTTATGCTTCATAAGAGTTTTATTGGAGAAAGTAAATGAAGTTAATTGAGTCCACAACATGCTATTGCCATTCTACTACATTTTTTTTATGATTATGCTGCTTTTTAATAGGTTACAATATTGGACGTCTAAGTTTATGTGAATTTTTTCAAGCCTGTATGTGAGTGTTGGAGGTCTACAATATGATTTCATGGATCCATGATGGTGCATAAGGTTAAGGGGGATGTTGAATGCTCTATATATCTTGAAGGTTGAGATAAATATGTGTTGAAGGATCAATGTAGGTGATCTCTTGTGTTCTTAAGTGGAAATGTGCATCATAAAAAGATCTCAATAGTATATGTATGAGGAAATGGAATGCTATAGATGTGAAATTCATGATGACATTGTCCTTGATGGTTTTTTAATTCTCAAATTCATGTTACAGATGATCTAAAAATATGTATACATCAAAAAGGATGTATAGAGGGAGAAAAAGAGTTGTTATATTGAAATAGAGTGCTACATGTATGAAGGAGACTATTGAGGAAGAGTATCCTATCTAATCATGGAGCAAGGGACAGGTGTTCTAAGGTGTTTAGAATTTATAGACTAGCTAAGTCAGTCATAATTTCAAGTATACTTCAAGGGGAAGCTTACTACAAGATTATACAGGTATGATGACATGTAAAAGAGGTAGAAAACATTAAAGAATATTCTCGGGAAAGATTCAATATGGTCGAGTCATCTTTATGACTCATATGCAAGGTATGTGGTCCTAATTTTGTGTCTTCAACTAGATAAGAATAGTATGGTTCCAGGGGGATATAAAGAGTGGATTCATGTTATGTTTTGGGTGTACATGGTAGAATTTTTTTTTGTCTAAATTGCTCTGAAGATGTGGTTTAGGGAAAATGGTTCCAAAGGAAGTTTTTATAAGTATTAGAGGAAAATTTTGTTATTTCTTGCATGGTTCACACCTAGATGGATATTCTTAGCATGAATGAAGAAAAATTGAAGTGGATATATTCTTAGGGGGATATGTTCTAGGCTCATTACAGGTTCATGGATCATTCATTTTTGTTGTTAAGGTTAGATTAGAGAAACTACAATCCATGGGGGAGTCATTTGAGCAAGTAAGTTGAATTTTTGCATTGTCTCCATTGTGTCATGTTATGTGTTGTTATTTTACATGTCTTGTTATCATTGTATCTTTTTTCATAGATTTCAAAGGGGGAAAGATGCATAAGAAACATGGAAATGAGGCTATGTAGGTTTGTTGGTCTTGTTGGTTGCCATCAATGACAGAGGGGGAGATTGTTGGCCATTATATGTTTATGTTGTCATTGATGTCAATTAACTTGATGGAAATGGTTTCATGAGGTCATATGAGTCTCCATGAGGTGTCTTTCAGTGTAAAACATGATGGTTGATTGGTAGTGTCCAAGTTTGGTGGTGTGAAATGAGGTCTCAGTGCATGGTTTAGTGAGCTACGTAATAGTTTTTGTTTTCCCAAGCTGGTTGGATGTTGTCAAGAGGTCACACATGTCCATATAGGTGTTTCATAGGTTTTAATGAGTCTACAAGAGGTCATCATGGTCAGTTCATGAGGTTACATGGATGAGTTAAGTCATTCTAGGGTTATTCCTAGCCCTGGAGCATGTAGAATGGGATGCAGACGTGATATCAGGAGATGATTTTTATTTTTAGATCATGGTATCAGCATGGTGATAGTGTAATTGAGTTGTATGGTGAGTTTCAGGCTAGTTCTCAGAGTTTTGGTGGTGTTTCATTGTCCTTAGGAAGAAAATAGGTAAGAAACATGCAGGATTGCATAGGAAAGTCACTATGGATAGAAAATTTTATATGAGTTTTGGATAGATGGTGAGTATGGATAGTTATAATATGTTGTCATGACAAGTTTTAGGTTATTTTGAAGAATATTTTGCAAGATGTATCAATTTTAGAAAAATTGATTTTTCTAGAGTGAAGATTTGAAGCAAAAGTGAACCTTATGAAGCTCGCTGTGAGCTATGTGATTTGCATGGGGACCTGAGCTATTTTGTATAGATTATTAGGTTATTTATGAACATTTCACAAAAATAATGAGGTGGTTTTATTGGTATTTTCACCCCCAAAATCCCCCTCTTTTTGAAGCCAAGTCTTGAAAATTTTAATTCGATACCTTGGAGTAATCCATGCTTTTTCTTGAAAATATTTTCCTTCATTCAGATGTCATTTGATGGGTCATTGTATTCTTTCAATCATTTAATTGACATAATCTTTGTTAGTGTCATTCTAAACTAGGGCTGTGTCATAGGCAATATGCAATGGAGTCTAGGAGAACCAGTTATACGTTGAGTTTGTTGGCGGGTTGCTTAGTTTTAGTGACTATTCTACATAAGTGTAGTTAAAATCTATGGAAATTAAATACAAGTCTATGGAATTCAACTATTTGCAATAAAATGGAATTCAAAAACTAATCTTCTACTGTAGAGTAAAATATGCACACACTTATTCTTAACAAAATAAATCACAACTGAATAACTAGAATTTTTAGCAGAAAGCTAGACTATTCATGAACTAGATTTACATAACAAAAGCATATACTCTAATTGAAAGTGGTAATGGAGAAAGTCAGATATAGTTAATCAAATCATGCATGTAAAACTCATCAAATGACAATTGTAGTAAAACTAATCGAAGGACTTTATGCATGTAAAACTCAAAGTAACCTTGTGTCTCCTCGGTCGAGTGGGCCCTTGCTCTTCCTTGAGATAGAGGGATCAACAACTTCTGATTCTCAAAATGTCCTGGCTTTCATTAACTTCAAAATAATGAGTTCATAACACATCAAGACAAATACATAATGGTATACAGATAATCTTCTTCAACAATCAAAAAAGTGGTACTCAAGTTCTGAAGACAAAGTCTTCATATAGATAATGTTGGTTACAAGATCCGCCATATCATGTGGCATTAAACATTGTTTATCAAATATCAATTAAAACTCATAGATTCAAATGGGCCGTGCTAGAGTCAATCCCAAGCTAATAGGTCAATTCGATGGAAAAAGTGTTCAAACGCATGCTTCGAACTCAGGCTTCTTATCCACCAGTAACTTCCATCATTCCCTGCACACATCATCACATTTGATCTCATAAAGGCAGTTAGTAGGAGGTTCATGGGATAAACAGTTTTCATAAATAATACCAAGGAAAATGCATACAAGCCCTACTAAGATATAATGACACAAAACATCCCCATATACTAATAAGTCATATCACAAAGAGTATTTCCGGTCTGAAGAAATGATATAAATGAGCCAAATAATGCACTCATCATTTTCCCCCTGACTTTACCTGTTGTATGTCCCAATGCAACTCATTTGCACATTGCTCACCTTCCAAGTTGGTCAGCCATGTCATACTCCTCGAATTAATCAGCGTATTGCTTTGTGGTATTCTTGTAGCCCTGAGTATTGGAGGTAATTTCCACCCAGAAAGTGAAACTGTCATGGGACTGTGCTACATTGTTCTGTCAGGTTGTGAGAGGGCTCAAGAGGAGTGGTGGCTATACTTGGAGGCTTGCCCATTCATCAGTGTATTATTTGCTGGTTTTCTCTATAGTTTTTTTGATAATGGTGATGAGGGCATCACCCTTTGCTCATGCTCCAGCTCAAATTCTAGGGAGAGAGGACCTCCCTAACATTTCAAAGGTAGGCTTAAATTATCCTATCTCCTATCACAAGCTTGCCAAGCAGCCCCAAAATTCTCCTGACTATAATTTTCAAAATCAATAACACACTAAAGCAAAATCTGAGAAGTATTCACCCCAACCCCTACCTGATAGTACAATGATCGAAATTTTTTCCACAGGGCGACATCTGTATGATGATTTGGGTGAATGTAAAATCTGATGGACTGAGCAGTGTTATTGAAACTGTCTGTTTACTGCCTCCAAATTATTTGATTCCGTAATACAGACTGAAAGGATTTAATTTGAAAATCACCCACAAATAGGTTGATCAAGAAATCAAGACATTGGTCACTATCATGTTATGTAGATAAAATTCATAGAGCAAATTTTTAATTTCCAGAGTGTTGTACTTGTAAACTAATAAAAAACTAGGGCCATCAGGAATTTTGTGAGGGGCTTGAGAACACAATTGAAATAACAGCCAAGAATAAAATTGTTCTTAGACATACATGTTGTAGACTGTGGAGGGTTTCCTACAGGACAGTAGTTTGATGGCCAAAGGATAGACATAGTCTAAGATAGATGTTACTTTTCATTTTTCCTCTTCTATAGATTCTTTTTCTTTTTTTAATTTTTTATTTGCTTTCTGCAATTCCCTTTCCTGAAGGGACAATTATTGGAAATTATTCAAGAGGGTAAGACTCTTTTCACAATGTCGCTTTAGACAACTTACTTCAAGCTGCAGGGCAGCAATCTCCCGAACTTTTTCTATTGTCTTTTTTGTAAATTCAACTTGTAATAAAAGGTTGAATTCTTCCATACCTTATAACTTAGATTTTAGTAGTACGACCTCCTCCAAATAGTTGTGAGAAGGTGTCACTTGGGTGTCAAGCATTTCAAGAGTTACAGTGTGAATTTCTGTAGATGACAAAACAGAAGATGATGGAGTGGCCAGGTCATCCTCCGTATGCAGTTCTTCCCAAATGTGGGTGGCATCATCAGGCAAGGACTCTGATTGGAAACCACCTGTCTACAAAAATGAGCTAGGCCACCAGGACCGTAGTTGCATGGAGGAATATGGGGCCATGGGACACTTCCCTTTTGAATCAAAAATGGATGGGGATGGTCCCTCAGGAGTACCAACTGTGTCGGCATGCTCAGGAACATCAGCTACCTTTATTTGACTATGTGAAGGCCAAGGACCCGATGCAAGGGTAGACCGAGGTGCAGAAGAGAGACCAAATTTTAATTTCTTTGGCCTAGACCCTTCACCACCAACACATCCCTGAAGCCTCTACTTTGGTCGAAATAAAACTTGGTGTGAACACAACAGATGAATCAACCCCAGGTGCTTAATCATAGACTTGCCTCCACTAGAACAGTGTTTCTGGCATACCTTAATGATGGAGTTTGTAAGGTACTCTGGCAGATTTACCCGAAGGGCCTGGTTGACATGTCCCTTTTTAAGGTGAATGAGCATTTTGAGTGCATCACCACCCAAAACAGAGGCCTGGCCGTCGCATATAAAATACTGATTGACCCATTTAGCAATCTCACCCTAGATTCTAGGCAAACTTGTCCACTTAACACCCTTCTAGACACCCAATGGAGTCAGGATGACCTCCAGGAGTGCCTCTCCATCGTCATGGAACTCAGCAATTAAAATTTTCAAAGGGACATTTTTCATAACCTTTAAACCAAATTTTGGCAAGTCAGACAGGTCGGAAATGACCTGACTGGTAATTTCAACTCTTCGTCCACCAACTTGCAAGCTTGTGGACTCAAAATTGTTCAAGAACTCTTTCACGATGCCCTCATTGAAACCTTCAAATTACCGAATGAAATCCAACCATTTGAAATCATGAAATACCTATGAAAGGGTGGCATTCTGGAGCAATGCATCAGGTGAAGTAGGTTCTGATGTCTTTTGCGGTCCCATCCTAAGCCAAAAAGTGAGATAGACATGGTAGCGGAAAAAACCAGAGCAGAGCGTCTCTTCCACTTCTTGTCTAGTGCCTGATAAAACCAGTCGTGATTGATGTGCATACCATAACGGGGAGAAATGGTTACAAAAGCATTAAATTTCAAATGACACCATATTCCTTAGGTAGTGCAACATCAAGTGAAGGTGATAGCGAAAAAATAGTGATGAGACCGGCCACCCGTGTGAGATTAAGATTTTTGCGGGTGCGGCACATATCTAATGGTTGAGGAGCAATTGCAACCTGTTCTTATGTTGGAGAGTGAGATGCATCAAATCCTATGGTGATTTATGATCCATTACTCCTTTTATGTCGTCATTCATAGACCCAGATTTGGAAGAGATCTAGAATGACCATAGCGATCATTTCATGATGACGTCATAATGACAAATGAATACATGGGAAAATGTTTCACATAGAAATATCATTAGCAAGTTAAAATTCACTTACCCATGCCACATTTAGTTAGCCGATATCCATAGATTCATACGCCCTACAATTTGGGATGAAACATGATTAGCAGTAGTAGAAATAACGAAAATTCCTACATTTATTGGAAATTACAATAAAAACTGCTAACTAAGGGAAGAAGATCGAATGAAGGATCATCTTCCTTAATTGAATTTACAAAATATTAATTACTCCATGTGTGAGAGGCAAAGATCCTCCTCAGCATGCATGTATGTTCAAAACAGAATGTCGTTCAGTGAAATTCTTCTTATCCAGCAGTTGGTGATAAACTTGGAGCCTATGCCCATTCACTAGAAGAGTCCGTTTATCTCCATCAATCAATATCAATCGAACAGAGCCATTATCAAAAACTTGATTTACCCTGATAGGGACCTAACCAACATGTACGCAACTTTCCTTTACACTGCTGATAGCGGGAATCAAAGAGTAAAACCCATTTTCCTTCATGAAATATCCTTTTTTTGATGTGAGCATCATTCCATGTTTTCCACTGATGCTGTAGAATTTCAGTCTGCTGTTGTGCCTCCATCTGCATTTCATCTAATTCATTCAATTACAACACTTGTTCACATTGTGCTTCATCCAAATCAATCCCAACTTCCAACGTTGTTTACCAGGTGCACAACTCAAACTCAACAGGTAACAGTGGCTTCTTCCCAAACACCAGCTCATAGGGAGAGAAACCAGTAGTTGTTTTCCAGGTCATGTGTTATAGGCCTAGACGGCCTCAGGAAGCTTTGATACTGAATTCTTTCTATCAGCATTGACCACCTTAGTTAGAATATTCTCGAGTTCTCGATTGGTTACCTCCACTTTCCCACTGGATTGGGGGTGATATGGTGATGATTTTCTGGTGCTTGATTCTATAGATTCCTAAGAAAGCTTCAATCATATTTGAAACAAATTGAGGACCTTGATCAGATACAATGGCCATTGGTGCTCCAAATCGCAGCAATATCTAGTTATAGATAAAATCAGCAACATCATCTTCATTGGCAGATGCCAATGCTTGAACTTCAGCCCATTTCGTGGCATAGTCCATGCATACCAAGAGATACTCCTTCCTGAAAGATAGAGGACCATATGGTCTAACAAAATCAATACTCCATTTCTCAAATGGTCCTAGAACCAATTGAGGGTTCATAGGAATTTCCGTACAAAGTGTAGGTTTTTCCCATTCATTCGCATGCATCACACTGCCACACATACACATTTTGACAGTCTTATGGAGGGAAGGCCAATAGTACCATGCTCCAAGGATCTTGTAAATTGTTCATTTCACTAAATAATGTCCACCTCCTAGCTCATCATGACATACTCGCAATATGTCATGTACCTCATCCTCTTCAACACACTTGCGAAGATCCATGTTAGGACAGCATTTAAATAAGAATTTGTTACACCATTTATATGTTGCACTATTTCGAACCAATCGCCTTCTTTCCTTATGAGTAAAATGGGCAGGAAAATTCCCTGTTGTTAAATAATTCGTGAGATCAACAAACCAAGGAGTCTTATTAGAGATAGCAAACAAGTTTTCATCGAGAAATTGGTCTTGGACTGCTTCATCATCACCTGAAACATTTATTCTAGAAAGAAAGTCAGCAACAACGTTAGATTTCCCAGGCTTATCTATAATAGTGAGATTGACTTCTTGCAACAAGAGTAACCAGTGAATGAGCCTTCCGCCAACCACTTGTTTGTTCATCAAATACCGAATGGCAAAGTGGTCAGTGTAAACAAAAAATTTATTTCCAGTGATGTAATGGTGAAATTTATTCAAAGCATAAACAACAGCCAAAAACCCTTTTTCCGTAGTAGTGTAATTCTTTTCTGTAGGAGTCAGATTTTTGTTGATAAAATAAATTACATACATATGATCTTTTGAGTCTTTTTGTCCAAGGATAGAGCCCATGGCTATATTAGAAGCATCAGTGTGGATATGGAAAGGTTGTCCCCAGTCAAGGCCACGTAAGATAGGGGCTGTTGTCAGCTTTTCTTTGATAGAATCAAATGCCTGTTGACACTGAGAAGACCATTCAAAAACACAATCTTTGGTTGGCAATGAAAACATTGGGGCGGAAATTTTCCTAAAATCTTTTATGAATCGGTGATAATAACCTACATGGCCAAGGAAAATTTTGATGTCAGTCTGATTAGCTGGTATAGGTAATTGGGTGATGACTGATATCTTTTTGGGATCCACTTTTATACCTTGGGCTGAAACATGGTGATCTAAGACAATTCCTTGATCAACCATCATTAGAAATTTTTCATGACTCAGAGATAGTTTTTGTTGTTCACATCGACTGAGTATTTTCTCAAGATTATTCAAATATTCTTCAAAATTGGATCCATGGAAAGTGAAATCATCCATGTAAAGTCAACACATTCGAATAGCAAGATCTGTAAAAATGGCCAACACAGTGCCCGCTTAAATGTGGGAGGGGGATTACAAATCCCAAAAGGTAAGACTCTGTAATCAAATGTACCCCAAGGGCACATATAAGTGTCTTATCCTGATCAACAGGGGCAATACTAATTTGATTATACCCACTTAACCCATCCAAGAAAGAGAAATATCTCTTTCCAGCCAAATTGTCCAGGACTTGGTCAGTGAAAGGCACGGGAAAATAATCTTTCTTGGTGGCTTTGTTAAGTTCCCTGTAATCAACACATATTCGCCACTTACCATTCTTCTTGGGAATAATAACTAATGGGGGAAACCCACTAACTATCAGATATAGGATAGATGAAACCTACCTTTAGGATCTTTTCGATCTCAGTTTTAACTATGTCTCTCAATGTTGGATTTATTCTTTGTTGTGGTTGCCTTATAGGTTTGACATCATTGGTGTAAATATGATGTGTACAGATGCTAGGATGAGTTCCTTTCATATCAGTGTAATCCTAAGCAAAATCATAAGAATGTTTCTTCAGAACCTCAAGCACCCTAGCTTCTTGATTGACCTCCAAGTCACTTCCTATAGTCAACTCTCTACCCATACTGACAAGCACCTGCTTAGTATCATTCGCAAGAGCAAGCTCTGTACTAGTGATAAAAGAGTTCAATGGGCAAAGCATGGGGCTGAAGCATGTGCAGGATGGATATGTTATCAAAAGATGAAACCTTAGTTAAAGGACAATAAAAATCAGGAACTAAATGTTCAGAATTATAAGCATAGAGTTTCCTACCAGACTCAGCAGAGGTAATGTCTAATGCCGATATTCCGAATTCCGTAGCAGTAGTGCTGATTTCCATAGTTGTAGAGTACTTAGAATCAGTCAACGCATATGACTCTACAGCTTCCATCATATGATTGTGTACTATAATAGTGGACACAAAAGAAGAACTCAAAGAGTTAGCATCCAAAGAATCCACCCATACCTATTTACAATTTTTTGTATAAGGCTGGGCAAGAGGATATAATAAAATGTGTCTGGAATTCTACCCATTTAGAATTGTTATGTTTCCTGACCTACTGTCAATGTAAGCAAACAACCGTAGCTATCCAAGGTCTTCTTAAGGTGACTGGATATCCAAACTTCCAAGCTTTAGGCTACAAAACCATTATATCAACTGAGTACTCCCATGATTCAACAATGACCATTATATCTTCAAGCACATCATCAGGTACAGCAATGGATTGATCTACTAACTATAGAACAAGTGTTGGTTGGTTGAAATCTTATCAAGGATAGTAGGTTAAACATTTCTATTGTGATGACATTAATAACAGCACCAAGATCCACCAAAAAATTAGATATTGATTGGTTGTTTTTTTACAAATATTAATGACAGGTCTCCCAAGATCCCCATATTTTGGTGAGATGAGGGTGCCAGCAACTAAATCAGCCAAATTCCCTTTGACTCTGATAGTCTTTTGGTATTTATTTTTTCTTCATGGTGTCTTTATACGTTCGTTTCTAATTTTTTGGTTTAGTTCAGGGATGTCCCTTATTACATGCAGTAGTGGAACCTCAATATGTCCTTTTTTCAATTCCTAAACTAGTTTTGTTTCATCTGCAATCCGAGTGTCCTATAATCACTCAAGAAAAGGGGTTGTAGTCTAGTTTGGGCATTTGATCACCCTGTTTATCTGGCATTGGTGAAGAACTAGTGTTACCATCGATTTTTTCTTCCTTATCATCATCATTAGGAACTTCTGTGATAATAACAGGAGGGTTCAATATTTTTCCAAATTGTAATTGTAAATTACCAATAGTGTTAACCTACATGGTGTTACCTGAATTTGTGTCATCAATCAAAGATGTCTATTGATTTTTAGGATTGGATACTGGCTGAATTGTAAGTTGTGTTTATGTTGCTTGTACTTGATTTTGGTAGGCTTGAGGTGGAGGCATTAAAGCTTTTTGTGGCTACTAGAACCTGTGTTGTTGATTATCATTTTTTGGTGGTGCCCAGGACTCATTTTGGCTAAAAAAATTGTTGAGGACCCCACTGTTGATTATGCCAAGGATTGACTGCGGGTGGTGGAACCCAACCCAGCTAAGTGTGGGGATTTCTCCAAGGTGGTAGATATGGATAAGCCATCCAGTTTAAGTTTTCCCACTCAGGGTATCCCCAAGAAGACTAAGAGGCCTAATTTGGCCATGGCATTCTCTAGGGATTCTGATTTGGTCTAGATGGTAACCCACCCTAATTGTTTGGTCTTTGCATAAAATTTAATTCAGCACTTGTTTGAGAGATGTCATTCAAACCTCCCTTCAATTATGGTAGAAGTGTGCAATGCTTAGTTTCATGGTCAGTAACTTCGCAAATTAAGCACGTATCTCTGAAATCCAAAGGACATTCTCTCAAGGGGTGTCTCTTTCGACATTTAGGGCAATACATGTCGAATTGTTCTTTAGCAGGGGTGGCTTTTTCCTTTAGTCCATCTATGGTGGATGTTAATTATAATAGAATGTATGTTTTCATGTTGGCCATTTCTTCTAGAAGTTCAAAGGTACCCAAAGACTTGGATGTTTGTTTACTTCTTATTCCTCCACTTGTTCTAGAATATCTTCTACATAGCTCAGTAATTTGTTCCATGGTAAGCTTATGCACGTCTCCACCTCCCATGAGATGGAGAGAATCCTTGGTTTCCTCATCCAGCCCTTTCAGAAAGACTATTTTAGTGATATCTACATGTAACTCATACCCATTTGTTTATGGAGAAAGATAATTTATCCAGATAATCCTCTAGATTCTCATCTTCCTTTTTCTGTATTTTGAAGAACTCTTCCTTCCTATCCCTTCCTCTACAATAGTCTTGGTATTTATCCAAGAAGGCTATTTCCATAGCTTCCCAGCAATTAATGCAGTTAGCTGGTAACCCCATAAACCATCTCATAGAAAAATCTTTGAGAGTGGAGGGAAATAGTTTGAGTTTTTTATTTTCAGTTTGGTAGTCATATGTTTGGCACAGGATTTTGAATTCAAACAAAAACTTAGTTAGGGTATTCTTTGGTCATTCCTTGAAAGAGGGGGAGGATGGATGGTGAGATATTTTTCATGGGTGCATCCTCATCTGCATCGAAGACAATGGGGTATGTAAATGTTCATGCTAAAGGTTGTTCTTCAACATTCCCAAGATCCCCCATTGCAAAATGATGTGAAGAGGATACTGAATGCTCAGAAAAGGTTCTAGGCATTGAATTGGAATCTGTATCACCCTTAGTGTTCTCTCTTGTGAAGTTTCTAAAGAGATTTGTTGAATATTGCGTGCTATAAATCTCCCTTGGTTATCTCGTGACTTGTGCATCCAGGTTGGTTGGTTTAAATTGAGGTCCGAGAGAATTGCTGGTTTCCTATATGAACTCCATTAACACCCATAGCATATAGAATAATGTAATGGAGCTTATGGTTATGTGTCCCTAGGAATGGCACCAAAAATGATGGGTCGTTGTATTCTTCCAATCATTTAACTAACATAGTCTTTGTCAGCGTCATTCTAAACCAAGGTTGTGTCCTAGGTAATATGCAATGGAGTCTAGGAGAAACAGTTATACGTTGAGTTTGTTGGGAGGTTGCTTAGTTTTAGTGACTATTCTACAGAAGTGTAGTTAAAATCTATGGAAATTAAATACAAGTCTATGGAATTCAACTATTTGCAATAAAATGGGAATTCAGCAACTAATCTTCTACTGTAAAGTAAAATACGCACACACTTATTCTTAACAAATTAAATCACAACTGAATAACTAGAATTTTTAGCAGAAAGCTAGAATATTCATGAACTAGATTTGCATAACAAAAGCATATACTCTAAGCGAAAGTGGTAATGGAGAAATCAGATATAGTTAATCAAAGCATGCATGTAAAACTCATCAAATGACAATTGCAGTAAAACTAATCGAAGGATTGTATGCATGTAAAACTCAAAGTAACCTTGTGTCTCCTCGGTCGAGTGGGCCCTTGCTCTTCCTTGAGATAGAGGGATCAACAACTTCTGATTCTCAAAATGTCCTGGCTTTCATTAACTTCAAAATGAGTTCATAACACATCAAGACAAATCTAGAATGGTATGCAGATAATCTTCTTCAACAATCAAAAAAGTGGTACTCAAGTTCTGAAGACAAAGTCTTCATATAGATAATGTTGGTTACAAGATCCACCATATCAGGTGGCATTAAACATTGTTCATCAAATATCAATTAAAACTCATAGATTCAAATGGGCTGCTAGAGTCAATCCCAAGCTAATAGGTCAATTCGATGGAAACAGTGTTCAGCCGCATGCTTCGAACTCAGGCTTCTTATCCACCAGTAACTTCCATCATTCCCTGCACACATCATCACATTTGATCTCATAAAGGCAGTTAGTAGGAGGTTCATGGGATAAACAGTTTCCATAATTAATACCAAGGAAAATTCATACAAACCTACTAAGATATAATGACACAAAACATCCCCATATACTAATAAGTCATATCACAAAGAGTATTTCCGGTCTGAAGAAATGATATAAATGAGCCAAAAAATGCACTCATCATTTTCCCCCTGACTTTACCTGTTGCATGTCCCAATGCAACTCATTTGCACGCCTGCTCACCTTCCAAGTTGGTCAGCCATGTCATACTCCTCGAATTGATCAGCATATTACTTTGTGGTATTCTTGCAGCCCTCAGTATTGGAGGTAATTTCCACCCAGACAGTGAAACTTTCATGGGACTGTGCTACATTGTTCTGCCAGGTTGTGAGAGGGCTCAAGAGGAGTGGTGGCTATACTTGGAGGCCTGCCCATTCATCAGTGTATTATTTGCTTGTTTTCTCTATAGTTTTTTTGATAATGGTGATGAGGGCATCACCCATGCTCATGCTCCAGCTCAAATTCTGGGGAGAGATGACCTCCCTATGTGTCAATGGTAGGCTTAAAGTATCCCATCTCCTATCACAAGCTTGCAAAGTAGCCCCAAAATTCTCCTGACTATAATTTTCAAAATCAATGACACACTGAAGAAAAATTTGAGAAGTATTCACCCCAACCCCTACCTGATATTACAATGATCGAAATTTTTTCCACAGGGCGACATTTGTATGATGAATTGGGTGAATGTAAAATCTGATAGACTGAGCAATGTTATTGAAATTTTCTGTTTACTGCCTCCAAATTATCTGATTCTGTAATACAGATTGAAAGGCTTTAATTTGAAAATCACCCACAAATAGGTTGATCAAGAAATCAAGACATTGGTCACTATCATGTTATGTAGATAAAATTCACAGAGAAAATTTTTAATTTCCAGAGTGTTGTACTTGTAAACTAATAAAAAAACTAGGGCCATCAGGAATTTTGTGAGGGGCTTGAGAACACAATTGAAATAACAGCCAAGAATAAAATTGTTCTTAGACATACATGTTGTAGACTGTGGAGGGTTTCCTACAGGACAGTAGTTTGATGGCCAAAGGACAGACAGAGTCTAAGATAGATGTTACTTTTCATTTTTCCTCTTCTATACATTTTTTAGCTTTTTTTTAATTTTTTATTTGCTTTCCGCAATTCCCTTTCCTGAAGGGAAATCTTTTGGAAATTATTCAAGAGGGTAAGATTCTTATCACGTTGTCACTTTAGACAACTTACTTCAAGTTGCAAGGCAGCAATCTCCCGAACTTTTTCTATTGTCTTTTGTGTAAATTCAACTTGTAATAAAAGGTTGAATTCTTCCATACCTTGTAACTGAGATTTTAGTAGTGTGACCTCCTCTAGATAGTTGTGAGAAGGTGTCACTTGGGTGTCAAGCATTTCAAGAGTTACAGTGTGAATTTCTGTAGATGACAAAACAGCAGATGATGGAGTGGCCAGGTCATCCTCCATATGCAGTTCTTCCCAAATGTGGGTGGCATCATCAGGCAAGGACTCTGATTGGAAATCACCTGTCTACAAAAATGAGCTAGGCCACCAGGACCGTAGTTGCATGGAGGAATATGGGGCCATGGGACACTTCCCTTTTGAATCAAAAATGGATGGGGATGGTCCCTCAGGAGTACCAACTGTGTCGGCATGCTCAGGAACATCAGCTGCCTTTATTTGACTATGTGAAGGGCAAGGACCCGATGCAAGGGTAGACCGAGGTGCAGAAGAGAGACCAAATTTTAATTGCTTTGGCCTAGACCCTTCACCACCAACACATCCCTGAAGCCTCTACTTTGGTCGAAATAAAACTTGGTGTGAACACAACAGATGAATCAACCCCAGGTGCTTAATCATAGACTTGCCTCCACTAGAACAGTGTTTCTGGCATACCTCAGGACTTCACATGTTTCCTGAGTATCACTCGCGTTACCAGGAAGTTTCTTTAGTCTCTTGTTGAGTTTCCTCAGTGTTTCCGAAGAATGTTCAATATTCACGAACCTATTAATGATTTCCAGGCTAAATCCATAAGTTGGTTCATGTTGAATTTATTGTTGGATCTTCTTGTAAAGATTGTCAGTGGCCTGAATACTCAAGCTTTCATTCAACACTTTAGTGTAGATCTTGATTAGCTCTTCTTCTATGTCATTTGTGCCACCAACCAATTAATCTCTTGATTCCCTCAATTTGTTGCAAGCTTCATTGGGAATCTTTATTCTGAATCTAATGGCTTTGGTCAATTGAAAATGTTTTTCCCCATGTCGAATGATGCCTTCTTTGACCAAGACATAGGACGAAACCTGTTTCAGCGTATTGAGAGATTCAAAAGTTAACTCTAGGTTCCTGACTTCTACCCAAAAATCATCATCCATTTTCTCGCCATCCTTCTTTATATCCTCCAAGGATTTGTAGACTTCCACGGTGTCATCAATGACCTCTTTTCCTTACAAGAGTAGCCTATGGATCCATTCATCGACTGTTCTCCCCTTCTCATTAATATTTTCGATCATGGGTACTGATGAGAAATCAAACCTGATAGGAGTAGAAGATGATGGTGTTGACTCAGGAGGCTTTGAGAGCTTGAGTAGTACTTCTGTCAGCTGCTCTACTTTCTCTTTTATCTCATCTCTACTTGACTTTGCTTCCTTCAGCTTCTGGCACAACACATTCATGGCATCTTATGCATCCTATTGTGCTCCCTCCATTGTTAGTTTTCCTAGATCAACCCTTGTGATTTGATAATCGGTGACCATTATATAATCCTTGGTTTTATCAGCCTTGGGAGTGGAAATTTCCCTAAACTTATGCCCTAAGGCATCCACTAAAACCCTTGAAACTATTTTGGGTTTCTTGGAAGACTTGGTAGGAGTGACCTTGAGGGAACTAAAATCAAAGGCTGGTAGGGGAACTACCACCTTCCTCTTCCTTGGGGTCTGATCTATTAACAATTGAGGCATACTGGAAGAAGGTACTCCCATCATAGGTGTTATAGTCACATATTTAGGTGGAGGAACGTTTTCTTATGGGGTGGTGATTACTGTGAGTGTAGTATCCATGGAAATGGACTCAGGGATTGAAGGTATAGAAGGATGAGGTGTATCCATGGTTAACTTAGGTCTAGTAGGGAGAGGTGAGAGGCTAGAGAAGATGTTGGCCATAGCTGAGGAACTTAATGAAGAAATTTGAGGCAAGGAAGGCTGAATGGGAGGAGGCAATGATTTTGAAATTAAAGCTTGAGAGGTAAGAGGAAGACTTACCTCTGATGAGCTGCCAACAAAAAGGGGAATGAGAGGTTGACCAACCTCTTCTCCTGAAGGAATATTTCCTTGTTCTAGTGGTGGAGGTGAATCAAGTATCTAAACCATTTGTGGGATAGTGGCCAATGATGTGGTCACTTGCTCTTATCCCTTTCTGACAAACGTAACCTTTATTGGCCTTTTGGAAGAGTCCTTATCCTTTTCCTTTTTTCCCTTGGAGGGTCCCGCTTCTAAAGTAGCTAGCTTTGAAAAAATATTTTCTTTATAACTCATTCCCCAAGAAATGAGCCATGCCTTAGTATGGGCAATAATTTGAGCAACTCTTCTTGAAATAGAAGCTTTCTCTACAATGGACCAATCAATGGCTAGGAATACATACTGGTCTTCATTCAGCCCATCATACGAGGTGTCAAGGACATTTTCATTGGCCATGGTGCCTTCTGTGGATGTTAGATAGATCTAACATCTGAATCTCTTTAAGAGTTAACCTGCTATTGTCCTTTCTTCGGATGATGACTTCATTTCGAAGATCAACCCAAATGTCTTCTACACTGGGCACATGTAGATATAAGGTCCCATATGACTTAAGGACTCCTCGGAAATCAAACCCATCTCTATGCTTCATGTGAATTTTGAAATTATCCTGCAGCTCGTGTACCACGTTCTTTTCTTTAACCACTATTTAGCACATGTACCTTCCAATGGAAATAGGGAAGGAGACGATGACCTTGTGCTTACTCTGTTGGAATTTGTAAAAATCTAACAATTGTCTAACCAACTCCATCAGGATCAACTTATCACATGGGAACTTTGGAAAACAGAAAGGATCACCCAAAAACATGACCACCCGAAGGTATGTGAACTTATTGAATTGTAAGAAGATACAACCCCATTTCAATACTTCGGCCCATGCCTCATCAGAGACTCTTCTTTTCCTTAAATAAGGGTTCAGCATGTAGATGTTTTCATAAAAGAAGACATCGTTCACTCTTCTGAATTGATCCTCAGACCCCTTCAGTGTCAGCTGAGGGAAATACCGATATATATGTTTTGTTTCCCTATTTCATTTTACATCCAACCCTGGATTATTTCTCATGCCAGCTGCTACATAGGTGACGTATGACAACATATAGAACTTTCCAGTAGTCAAGACTATTTTCATCTGGGAGTCTATCTCATCACTTATAAGACTGCTCCAATCGATTCCTTGGTCATTTCTTCTTTATGATGACCATGAATTGATACATCCACCCTTGGAAGTCTCTTGACTTAGGGAGTCCAAATACTTGGACTTAGCAGGGTAATGATATCACTGATTTCAAGGATGAAATCACTCATAGGGACAAACTTGAGAAACCTAGAGATGGTTGGCTTGGCGTTGATTAAGAATTTTTTGTTTACATGCCTGATGCAATCTTCTTGATCATTGTCCCAGGCCTTCTGCACTGATTGAAGGTTTAAATCAACATATTCTATAAAGTTGAGCAATCTTAAGAGGTCATCAAAGTAACCTCCATCCAACTTCACTATGGTTTCTCCTTATTATTTTCTCATTGAGCGGGAAGCCGAGTCATAATTGGAAGCACAGGTCAGAATGAACTCAGGGCATTGAGCAGACATTGGGAATCCTGCTGTGAGAGAGAGGCCACACTCGACTATTGAATTCATCTAGGGAATCTGAGAAGAATCCTTGATTCTATTCCAAAAGTATTCCATGTCTATATTACCAATCTCCGTGTCTCAGATGTCGTAATTGCAATCTATGTAGGAAGGGGATTCCATCTTCCGGTACTTGTACTTCATCTTTCCTAACAATTTCTGACTTATCCTTAGATTGTCTAGGATCTGACATGAGAATTTTTTGAAGAAAGAATGCCTAGATGACCTCTGGTTGAACAATCAGGCTTGAAAGCTTGTTGAGCAACCCTAAAGACCCACCGCACTAACCAGGAATTTGGGACCTGCAAAGCAATTTCTAAAACCCGACACATTGCAATGTATATCAGAAATTTGGTCGTGTCGAAAACCTTGGGAAACCGACCCAAAGGCAGAACTCACGGGATGTTAAGAAGCTTGCGAAACCCGATACACTACGGAGCTAGGATGTTGAACAGCGTGCTGAACAAGTGGAAACAGGATGATGTCAAACACCAATAAAACCCAATACAAGTTATGAAATTCACGGGATGTTAAGCACTCTATAAAACCCGAAACAAAGGCGTCGAGTTTCTGAGATGTCAGAACAAATAAAATTCCCGCCAAGTTCACAAATTAGGATTTTAGATTCATCTTAAAAACCAAATAGAGTATATCCCATGGGAAAAATAAGAAAACACCCAAAGGGTTAATTCCAAACAATATGTTTCATAGGAATACAACAAGAAATGAAGAAAACAACCCAAAACCGTAAACCTAGAGGGAAGAAAAAGAAAAGAAGAAAAACACCAAAATAATATCTCAAAAACAACCCCAAAGACCTCAAAGCGGAGAGAAGAGAAAAATACCTTCAATAAATTTGAAAAATGGTCAAAGACAGATCACGAAATCGATCAAGAGGTTCAGTCGGGTTTGGAGGTCGAAGGAACATGCACGAAAAATCCACGTAGCAAAAATGTACCAGGTAAAAATGACGTGTAAATTCAAACTATTTATAAAGCCCTAGCATTAATTACACCTCATCTGACACGTGTTCCAACTACCTGACAACTCGACATTAATGCCATGTCATCATGCTTGGAGTGTCTGAAAACCTGATACAAAGGTTTTACTATCAAATCGGGTTTCGGGAAACAACTGACATGAAACATGAGGTGTTTGGATGTTGTCAAGTTCCGAAAACCTGACACAAAGGATCATTCAGGTTTCAGGTTTTGGGAACCAAGTGACATGGAGCATGCATTTTGCAAGGTATGTTCCGATTCTTCTGAGTTCCGAAAACCCGATACACTAGCTTGTAATCAGATTTTGGGTTTTAGGAAACAATTGACAAGAAACATGAAAGGATATGTTTCCATGCGATGGAAACCCAAAAACCTGAAAATATCCTTCAAAGGGCATTTTTAGGGGATTTTGTCAAAAAAATTCTATGGTTATCTCAATTTTAGCTGAAATCACTAAAAATGAGATAACAACTGGCTCCAGTTGGGGACTTTCTTTGAGACATCAAAGGAAGAGAACTCATATATCAAAAAGATTTATCCATTGGGCTACGGAGTTTGAAGAAGAAAAAATGAAAACAAAGAAAGAAAGAAAGTAAAGAAAGCAAACACACAACAAAAAATAAATTATGATACAGTGCAAGAGAGCATCTTGCATTACTGATGGAACAACTTTAGATGTTGACCACTAAAAGGTAGAGGGAGAAACTCTCCATCTAGATATGATAGACAAAAGCTATTTTCACCATTCAGCTGATGTATTTTGAAAGGACCTTTCCATAAGGAGTCAAACTTGTCATGCATCCCTTTCTGCTCCCTTCTCTTGTCCCAGAGAAGTACCAGATCTCTGATCTAGAAATTGCGTTGCTTCAATTTTTTGTCAAATATCCTTTTGAATTTTCTCTGATGATCTGCAATGTGATCCACCACCTTGCTCCATTCTTCTTCTAACCTGGCTAGGTACATTATCCTTTTCTCAATGGAACTTTGAAAAGTTTCATCCTCAATTGCTTTAGCCAACCGTAAGGCTAGCAATTCTACAGAGATAGTAATCTCAGCATCAATCCCATACAATACTTGGAATGGGGACATTCCAATAGCATCACTTAGGAGTAATCCGATTTGCCCATAATGCATCATACAATGCTTTGTGCCATGTCTTCTGATTCTCATCGACCAACTTTCTGATTATGGTCACCAGGTTCTTGTTTCTTGATTCAACCTGACCATTACCTTTGGGGTAATAATAAGATGAATGAGCCAATGTGATCCCAAAGCCATAAAAAAATTTTGTCAACTCATGGGATGAAAAATTGGAAGCATTGTTAGCAACGATCTTGTGAGGCACACCAAATCTAACAATTATATTCTCCTTAAGGAAGTTACACACAGCTTCAGAGGTAGCCTGTTTGATTGGAGCGACTTCCACCCACTTGGTGAAATAGTCTGTGGCGGTGAGCACATAATGATGACTAGCCCTAGAGGCATAATTTAGCACTCCAATGAAATCAATCCCCCATGGGAGAAAAGGTTCTTCAATCACCACAAGTTTCAAGGGAAGAGCTTCCAGCTTAGGACGACAAAAAAATGTTGACAAGCTTCACACTTAGCTACCCATTCAGCTGAATCTCGAAAGAGAGTAAGCCAATAGTACCTGGCCCGTCAGATCTTGTAAGCTGTTACGGAGGAAGAGAAATGTCCTCCGCATGCTAGATTGTGAAAGGACTCTAGTAACCTTACCTATTGAGACTTATCAACACAGCACATGAATACACAATCAATACCTTTCTTGTATATACCATTATCCCATAGAATGTCTCTTGCAGACCTTAACCTAACTATCCTCTTTTATTTTTGGCTTAAATGTGGAGGGCATTCACCATAAGTTAAAAAGAAAGCAATATCCATGTACCACTCATCAGTTGTGCTTATAAAAATCACCATGGGCAATTCTGAAGAAGTACCTTCAGTTTCTTTGCATTCTGTCTTAGCATTGTTTTCTGCGATCATTTGGCACATGCCTCTTCCCCATACCAACTTGGTAGGTCTGATGTCTAGGTTATACTCCTAGACTTTGACTATCTAGTTACCCCATTGACTACCCAACTCCTGTTGGGTCAAGATGGATTTAACCGCGGTATTAGGAACAAGAACGAGAGTGTGAGAACTCAACACATAATACCTGAAATGCTTCACCGCTCTCACCACTGCATAAGCATGTTTTTCAATTTGTGACATCTTCAATTCATGTTCCTTTAATGGGCAGCTCATGAAAGTGATGGGAGCTTTGATTCCTTCTTCATTCTCCTGCATCAGGATGGCTGATACTGTATGTGCAGAAGCATAGTTGTACATGATGAAATCTTTTTTGAAATCTGGGCACACTAGGATGGGAGTGTGAGCAATCACTCTTTTGACTTCTTCAAACACAAGCTTCCCTTTAGTGCTCCATCGAAATGGAGTTTAACCTTTCATCATCCCAAGGATATCCTTGGTTTTATTGGCAAAGTTAGGTACAAATCTTCTTAGGAAATTGACCTTCCTGAAAAAGGAGTGCACCCTAGTTTTGCTTGTGGGTGGGGTAAGGCTTTGGATGGCCTTCACCCTCTTTTGATTCAATCTTGGTTCCTTCTTTAGTCATGATATGACCCAACAATTTTCCTTATGTTACTCCAAACATGGAATTTTTAGGATTTAATGAAATCCCATGATGCCTGCACCTTAAGAGTCCCTGTTTCAGATGATCATAATGATCACTTCACTTTTTAGAGAAGACCGTCAAGTCATCCAAATACACAACTATGACCTTGCCCATAAAATCTATCTAAAGCTAAATCCATAGCTCTTTGAAACATGGATCCGGCATTAATCAAACCAAAAGGCATCCTCCTGTAAGAAAATGTTACCCATGGGGTGGTGAATGTCATTTTATGTTGATCTTCAGCAGCTACCTCAACCAAATTATACCCCAAAAATCATGTCAAACATGGATAACATTTCTGATCCAGTGACGATCTGTAATACTTGGTCCATGATGGGCAATGGATAGTTGTATTTCAATGAAGACTGATTGAGGTTCCGGAATTCAACACAAATATGGATTTCACCGTTCTTATTTCTGACGGGAACAATATTAGCAACCCAGGTGGAATGATGGATTGGAAAGATAATCCTTGCATCTAACATCTTCTGAATTTCAGCAAGGATAGTCCTTGAGATATTTGGGTTGTAATGCCTTTGCTTATGCCTGTAGGGTTTAATCTCAAGCTTTAAAGGAATGCTATGTTTCACATCCTTGGGCTTGAAAGACTTTAGATCCGCATATAACCATGCTAGGATGTCCATATATCTCTTTAGGAGTGAAGAGAATATTTATTTTTCCTCTAGAGAACAACATTTGCCGATGTTTACCATCCGTGGTTGATCAGTGGAGCCCAGGTTAACTTGATCTACCTCTGATGAGGAAGCACCTTCGGCTTGCCTTTTATCCTGAATGAAATAGTCATGCTTGTCAAACAGACCTTCTAGAGAAAATAATCCCTTCATAATCTTATTGCCTTTAAGCTGGATGAATTCACCATCAATTTCTTGATATGAATTTGAGATGGACTCATGGAAAGCTGATTCTGATCCTTCAAAATAAAGCTCACTGAAATTATCATCTTTCTCAAGAAAAGACAATACCTGTTGATCATCATTAAATACTTGCCAATGTGCTGAATTATCTGAAACACTTGGATGATATACATTCTCAATGGTATACATGTTCTGTTTGAACTTTGGGTGAGGAAGGAGAAGAGATGTAGATACAGACTAAAGAATCAGCTTTATCATTGTAATCTCTTAAGACTGTCTTAATGGAAAAAGGATCAAAGCATTCTATGTTGTCCCAAACCTTGTTTCTGTAATGTCTTAGGTGATCATTTTTTACCTGATAGGTCCCTCTTACTTGATTCACAATCAACTCGGCATCTCCCTAAACTTTAAGATTTCAGACTCCTTTTTGCGTTGCCATTTCTAATCCTAATAAAAAAGCTTCGTATTTGGCTGTGTTATTAGTATTATCAAATTGTAACTTGAAAGCAAAGGGAAAAATCTCGAAATCTAGAGATATAAGAACCACACCAGCACCTGAACCAGTAGTTGAACATATCCCGTCGAACTCAAGGGTCTAAACAACATTAGGATCTTCTTCTTTGACTTCTATAGAGGGTACCTTAGATGTCATGAAATAATTACCCAAGCCTACATCTTCAAAGAGAATTTGAGCCTTAGGATCATCTGACTTAGTGACAAGGTATTTTGCTTGTGCTTCGGGGTGAAGGACACGAGGAACTCCATTTACTGGAATTTTAGCTTTGGTCCAATCCATGTCGATTTCTCCTCCAACATCTTTACAAAAATATCTTCCTAAGAGAATACCATAAGCGGCTGGGATATCAACAACCAGGATAGTCATTTTCACTCTCTTTTAAGGGAAGGCAACAAATGCAAATTGTGCATCCTTGATTTGGCCAATCAAGGGGACCTATTTGGTTTCCATGGAATAACACTGACCATAAGATTTAGTCAAGGTGAGTCCAAGGGCATGAGCTAATTTTGTGGGCATTACGTTATCAGAGGCTCTTGAGTTATTTATACAGTTGTTGAGTTTAAAAATGTTTATAAGTAAGGAAAAATAAAACGGTTCGATATTTCTTGAAGAAGTAACCGAGGTCATATTACTCTAAGGTAAAGGTTGAGTGGGGCTAGGCAAAATGCCTTTTGAAGATGAAGGAATAACAACCTTTCTTCTAATGAATTTGGTAAGTTTCTCAAATTGCTCAGGGTTGGACTGCAGGTACTCAGCTTCTGACATTTAGATTTTGGTTTTCTTTGCATGATCAATGATGTCAAAAGCAATATATAAAGGAATAATGGAGGGATTAGTTTTGGTTACACTGGTCTGAGCTGAGGTACTGGCCTTGAGGGAAGGATCAAAAGAGTTAGAAGATGAAGTTACCTTTTTATTTGTCTCCTTTTCAGTTTGTGCTGAGATGGGAGAGCCTCTTTTAGCCATAACCACAAGAGATTCTTTACTTTTCTCCTTAGATCCTTTAACTGGATTTCTGGGGTTTTGAGTTTGGGATCGAGTGAAGAGTGCAAATGATTATCCATCATGCTCACCTTCGTCTTCCTTGTACTCCAAGTACCCAATGTTGGAGTCACCAGCTGAATCATCAAAAGACTCATCATCATATCTTGAACCTTCAAAAGCTTCATGAGAATCTTGATCATCTGGTTCTTCACCCTCCTCAACTATTTCAACTACTACGTTGACAGGAGGAGCTTCAATGGCTAGCCTGGTGGGAGCAGCGATCAACTGATTCCTATCTCTTGTGGAAGCGCCATTGAAATTGTTGAAATTCCATCTAGGAATATCCCGATAAGGAGCGTTGGTCACTTGTTGGGACATTTTATTCGTTAAAGCGATCAAGTCATTGGCCATCTTCTGAATCATAGGATCAGTGGCACTCTAAGAGGAACTCTGATTTTTAGGCTTAGATGATTCTCTTCTAATTTTTCCAGACAGAATAAGATCATCTTCTATTTCAGTGGTTGTAGCTTGAGCAGTGGCCAAATCAAGGATAACAAACCTTCTCAACAAGAAGCTCACATCAGGGGGTTGAGCATTGATGAAGAAACAATTTTGATTTTCAAGAGTGGGAACAACTAAGTTTGGAATCTTACGGATCAGCTTGTTGAATTTGGCTATGAAGTCCCGCATGGGTTCATAAGATTCCTTCTTCATGTGTTTAAGCTATGTGAACAAGGCATGAGATTCTTCGGCTGGTTTGAGCCTTGCTTCAAATATGGATCTCATGGTATCCTAGTTGGTAATGCATGCATTCAGAAGATGGTAGAACCATTCTGTTGCTACACCATGTAATGTCTCAACAAAGAGTCGAACAAAGACATCTTCATGAGCAACTCCAAGAATGCCAAATGCGACAAAGAATAAAGCGATGTGTTCATCAGGGTACTGCTTCCCATCACCATTGAACTTAGGAATATTCTTACGTGATCCATGAGGTAGATCGTGCAATGGTGGAGTTAGGGAAAGAGGACCAATAGCCACACCCCAAGGCACATGTTGTGCTGCCATCCTTTTGAATGAAGTGTGTACAGGAATCTGAGTATGAGATAATAATAATGCATGGAAGGTTGCAGAAACTTCTTATGTTTGAAGAATCTGAGTTCTTCAGATGGGCGAAGAACTTCTTGCTCAACTAGATGCAACACTTTTGGGTGAAAGTATGAAATTATGTTGCTGAAGCAAATCAAAGAATGGATCAGTTTCACCCCTGGTTCGGCTTGACCGAGTGAATATCTTTCAGGCTAGCTTGAAATGGAAACTAGATATTTTTGAAAATAAGGAAAATATGGAGTCACCAGACACCAATAGGATAAGCTTAGTCTTATCAATCCGTATTCCCCATCGGAGTTGCCAAAAACTATTGGTTGGATATTTTTTCTAGCCAAAATATGAGTTTCAACCACAGTACATGGGATTAAATCCCTCCTCAAAGATAGGTGTGGCTGCTTATTTATTACTAATCTAAAACACAATGGAAATAATACATACAATATTCACACTATCAAACCATTGGGGTTGGGATAGAATCCCGAAATCCATATCCACACTAGGTGAATATGTTGTTTTTTTCCGAAATGGAATGGATCCTAAAGGAAATTATTATTATGGAAGAAACATAATGGAAAGGAAATAAGGGGAACGTATTTTCTTTTGAGAAAACATAGATCACGAAATAATCATACGAGTTCTAGATAACAAATGTGATGTTTGGAACAATTAAAATAATCGAGAATGCTAAACAAAGAATAGCTTAAGATTCTGAACATACAAACAATATCTTAAGAGAGATGAATCTCACAACACAAAGTTTGAAAAATAGCATCGGTTTCTATTCGTCAAATGATTAAAAGAAAACATAAAGTTTTTCTTCTTCACAATAGTTCTCAATATTCCAAAAATCTCAACCCTTTGGAATGCATAAGTATCCCTTATTTATGATAAAAAGAGTTGAGAGAAAATAGGATAAATCCTAGGAAATAGTCTATTAATGAGAGACCTATTTTGCTTGACTATCATGTAGGAGACCAAGTCAAATTTTCTTCCTATATGACGAAACGAAAATGAAAAATACATTTCAATTTTAGGATTGAAATGACATGAAACATTATGCCTATTATGTTTTATCATCTTTGTCTTCCTCTAGAAAAGCTTGCTTTTCCCAAAATTCTTGGAACTTTCAGATTATGCCCTACATCTCATCTTCATCAGGTGTGGTGGAATGATCACTCAGGACTTCACACATTTCCTAAGTATCACTCGAGTTACCAGGAAGTTTCTTCAGTATCTTGTTGAGTTTCCTTAGTGTTTCAAAAGAATGCTCAATCTTCATGAACCTATCAATGATTTCCAGGCTAAAGCCATTAGTTGGTTCATGCTGAATTGATTCTTGGATCTGTTTGTAAAGATCATCAACAGGGAGAATACTTGAGCTTTCATTCAACACTTTAGCACAGATCTTGATTAGCTCTTCTTCTATGTCATTTGTGCCATCAACCAATTAATCTCTTGATTCCCTAAATTTGCAGCAAGCTTCATTGAGAATCTTTATTCCAAATCTAATGGCTTTGGTCAGTTAAAAATGCTTGTCCCCATGTGGAATGATGCCTTCTTTGACCAAGATGTGGGACAGAACCTGTTTTAGCGTATTGAGAGATTTAAAATTTAACTCTAGGTTCTCGAATTCTGTTGAAAATTCATCATCCATTTTCTCACCATCCTTCTTTATATCCTCCAAGGATTTGTAGACTTCCACGTTGTCATCAATGACCTCTTTTCCTTGAAAGAGTAGCCTCTGGATCCATTCATTAACCATTCTCCCCTTTTCATTAATATTTTCAATCATGGGTACCGATGAGAAATTGAACCTGATAGGAGTAGAGGATGACGATGTTGACTCAGGAGGCTTTGAGAGCTTGAGTAGTACTTCTGTCAGCTGCTCTACTTTCTCTTTTAGATCATCTCTACTTGACTTTGTTTCCTTTAGCTTCTGGTACAACACATTCATGACATCTTGTGCATCCTGTTGTGCTCCCTCACTTGTTACTTTTCCTAGATCAACCCTTGTGATTTGATAATCAGTGACCATTATATCATCCTTGGTTTTGTTAGCCGCAGGAGTGGTAATTTCCACAAACTTATGCCCTGAGGCATCCACTGAAACCCTTGAAACTGTTTTGGGTTTCTTGGCAGACTTGGTAAGAGTGACCTTGAGGGAACTAAAATTAAAGGTTGGTGTAGACACCAAATTCGTGTCTTACGACCCCTTGTGACCCGCATCCCATTTCGCAACCTAACCTCATTACCTAAACTTTACACAATTATTTATTAATTACCTTGTAATTGATAAATCCACATACCTTACCCGCCACCTCACTTTGCCACCTCATCATGACCTAGCCCTAACCCTAAACTAACCTAATTAAGACCCATGACTTGGTCTAGACTCACATCCATAACTAATGCCTCCTTACTCGCACCCAAAGCCGACCTTCTAGCCACTTGACCAAGCCCGCAACTGATCTCTCGGGAGAAAAGCAGGGAAGGTGGGCTATTTTACTAAAAATAGCCTACTTTTTCCTTACCGATGCCGGTTCCTACTCGACCACCGTCGGTTACGCAACCACCATCGGTTCCCTGTAAATGGGCTCCCCAAACCAAAACAACGGATCGGAATTTCATTTTGGGAGATCAGTCGAATGATTTTGAATCAACAGAGAGCATTGCGAGCGAGGAAGAGAGTCCATATCTTCACTTGACAGAGCAGAGACGAGTGGAAATACCAGAAGTGTTTACAACCAAGGAGATCAACTTGCATCTATGCCAAAACCAGTAAGTCACATCTTGCATGTCCTTTGTTATAACATTTCTTATGCTTCTTGAATCTCAGTGCTCCTAAATCCATTTCTGAATCCACTACCCAACGTGCCATTGCATCTAACTGTCATTCTTTTGCTTCTAACCATCCCATTTCCTAATACCATCCAAAAACCAGCCATTACAAACACCATAGCTGCCAAGAAGACCGTAGAACCCACCGCTATCGGTTATTAGTAACCGCCATCGGTTATCAGTGACCGGCATCGGTTATCAGTAACCGGCATCGGTTCCTCTGATCAAAAAACTAGAAAACCAGCCTTTCCCCCTACCCAGTTTAACGAAATAATTTAATTAATATTTTGCAGTCTTTTGTGTTAATTCATATTAGCAGGGGAACTGACCACCTTCGAAAGGAAGTTTTATATTTCCTGGGCCCAAGGCAGTTTCCTCATTTATTGTTTAATCAAAATCTTGTGGTCTTGTGTTCTTATTTGCAGGTAGTCCTTCCAAGACAAAAAGGAGTCTCTGCAGTCAGCCTGATCTTTCTCTACGGTACGCGCACACCATCTCGACATTCAACAGGTATTCCTCCTAACCCTAACCTCATCTGTTTCTAAAAGGAATGAAAGGATAGAAGCAACTCTATTCCCAGAAGCCGAAACATTCCGAGTGAAACATTTTGGCCACCCCCCGGTGGGACCCATTTTGGGTTTCTTTCTCTTGCTTATTTTCATTTTAGAAGGCATATTTGCTGTTGCTGCTTTTTGTTATATATTTTCGTAAAGAATTGTCTTGCTTTCCTAGTTTTCGCATTAGTGAAAGAAGTCATCTCTCTTGCTTCATCGAATATAATTTTCGATTTGGGTTTAAAAACGCACTGCATTGCATTCCTGCTTGTTGTTCTTTCAATTCTAGTGAACATAGATTAAGTAACAGGTCGTACACGTGGGGTGATATCCACGGTATTGACAGGAAATTAACCTTAGTTTTTCACTGCACAACACATACCGAATCACTCACAATTAACACAAAAGCTCAAACATCCCCCTTTTCCGCGGTATTTCCTCCGCCCGATTGAGGGGTAACCTTCTATAAGCCAAAACAAAACTTGACATTTCCCCTAGGTCTTGTTGTTTAGGATTCTGACATCATCTTACGTCTAAAGGCATAAGCCACGATAACTAAAATTAACCCTAGGATTAATCTACCGTCTCTAGATTTGCGTGTGTGCATCTTGACTTGTTTTCCAAATTCTGTTTTCTCTGTCATAACTTTGTTCTTCTGTGATCAATAAGTTGATAAATATACTCAACGTTGCTAAAAATCAAATTAGCAGCCTTTTATATCTCTTATCCTAGACTTTTGACATACACGGCATCGGTTAAGGGACCGGCGTCGTTTTCTCTGTGACCGACACCGGTTACTAAACGATATCGGTTACTGTCTCATCAGCCCCTGACAAAACCAGCAAACTTGCCAAATTCATCATCTTGAGGTTGTTTTTGTTCTTGATAGATTAAAACTTTCCTGTGTGTTCTTGTCTATGGTTGTCAATCACTCGGAAGCAAGCCGCCGCCATGGTTTCACATGCCTGCTCTGTGTCTTTGCCTGAATCACCCCCTTCACATTCTATAGGGAACCCTACGGACAAGAACAACAGTGAGATCCCCCAAATTCCTTGTAGGAGACAAGGACTTTGCCAAATTTTACTGGATGCCTAATCCCCTAGCGCTGTACAATACTATTTGTCTCATGCCCCCGACCGTACGCCTGATGGTCAGCTCCTTATTGGCATGCCTATTAGTAAGCTGCTCATTTAGCTCCCACTCTCCTCCTGATAACAATGCCTTACCTTCCTGCATCTCTAGCCCCGTCTCCCAATCCGACAGCTTCAGAGGTTCATACGACCCCGATTAGCTTTCCTTTGGTTAACCTTGGACCCCACGTATCGTTACCACCAACTGCCCCTATCTCATCTCTCTTTCAGACCACTCCATTCATGACTTACTCTCTGCCACCTATTCACACGAGCTTTCCTTCTCAAGCTCCGCCTACCTTTTCATTCCCATACACGTATCCAGTAACCTCAACACCTTATATGGGGACATCCCTATTCTGTGGCATCATCATCTCATCCAACCACAGATTTCATCAAACAAATGATGGACAAAATGCAAAACCTGGAGGCTTCCGTTTCAGGAAGTCGTAGCGCCTTGAATACGAGCAAGTTTGTCAGGAGCCCATTCACCCTCTCCCATGTTACCCCCTTCATTCATATCCTCCTCAATGGAGAGTTGCCAAAGTTTACTCGTTTTTAACAGTAAAGGGATCCTCAACAACAATTGCGATCATTTAGACATGCTTGTTATTTGATTGCCCATGATGACACATTGTTATCCACACTCCCAATGTCCCTTATCCCCGGACCCCCTTGGAGTGGTTACAGTGCTTATAACCCACATGATTCGGATCTTCCTTGTAACAGTTAACCCCACGTAAAACCATCCAGCCCCGCCCTCCACCAACTCTTTGACTTAACCTCAACCAACTAGCTTGCCTTCATCAAGATTCACCTCTGCCACTCTTGATCATTAACATTGAAGCCCCAACACCTTGGCACCTCCATTATTTACCGCACCCATTCATCCAACCACTACTGATCTAATCTGATCAAAAATGTTACTCCGAGGCTTCCCCCATGCAGGAAGATTCGTACGCCTTGACAATTTTAGACCGCAAGCTTTGGAATCCCATTGCAGACTCTGCGTACAATTCTGATTCACCCTTGATTGCCGATCCCCCCTTATTCAGTGCACCACGATCTCAACTAGTTACTCCGCCTGGATTATCAACTACTCTGCCTCAACTTCCCCCACCCTTGCCCATTCAAACAGCTTGGTTAACCCGCACTTTCCCATGTCCCCAACAATGCCCTGGTAAGTACAGATGCTTTAAACACCAGCATTCCGATTCTCTTTTACCCAAACTAGCCCAATCTTTCTGGCATCATTTCTCCATTAACATTGCCAAGAAGCAATTATCCTCACTGACCTCTATGCCCATCCGACAATTTGAAGACGAATCTATCCGCAGATTTCGTTGGACGATGGCGGGGCCTTATCAACCAACTTAACAATGCCTTGCCTCAAAACCGAACTCATTGAATATTTACGCGGGCCTGCGCTAAGCACATCTCCCCTACCCTCCAAATTCAAACTTTACCGCACATTCGACTAGGCCTTTACCATGGCTCGGAAACTTGAAATTCGAGCCTTAGAAGAAGAGAAATTGCGGTTTGCGTAACAAAAACCCCAATTTAGACTCCTGATTCTACCAACAAAGCCAAACACCACCACTCCTCACGCGTCCACTTCTTCTAAATCAAAAAGGAGCTGTCCACAGCGGTAATGGTCAAATCTCAAACACCGTATCCAATACTCCGCCGAAAACCACTTATAAGTACAAAGCCGAGCCCACCAATTACACTCCCTTGGGAGAAACTTATGGCGTCATCCTGGAAAATTGCTCAAAGCTGGGGCTATCACCTTGCCCCTGTTAAACCTCACTCTGGGTTTGACTCCACCACCCGCGCAATACCTTCCTGGTACAAAGAAAATGACTTTGTGTAACTTTCACCGCGTAAAAGGACATAGTCATGAAAACTGCAAGATGTTGAAAAATATGCAGGAAATGGTTGACGCAGGGGATATAACCCTCGATAATCCTAACGCCCCTGCTAACCGAAATCTGAAAATTTCAACAAGCCATTCCCGAATCACTCGTCCCAACGGTAACGTGAACCAAGATATCTTAGCCGAGGAGAGTGTTCATGAGATCCATGCAGTCTTCGATTCTCAGCCAAAAGCCTCTATTGAAAAAATTTTTAAATCAAGCCTCTCCACCAAACACAGGAGTTTGAACCTCCTTCACCACCACCATCAAGCCAAAGTGAAATCATTCCTTTACCCATAGAAGAGTTAACTGCCCAGGACTTCTCTTCTCATCGACGAGTCTTCTTACACCACATCCCTACAAGACTGTGAGCGGATGCTATCTAATTTATCTATTTCCCAAACGTCCCCTTCTACCACTCTTGCTACACAAGAGGAAGGCTCGCCACTCCTTTTGACATCCTTAGCCGAGAAATCTCTTACACTAACATCACCACATTCTTTAAACGTGACGGATCCCCTCGAACACGCCCCTCCTACCTATTAGTCCCTCATCGCCTAAATCTTTTCAACGACCGGTGACCTCTTAACATCTATTGATACAGTGCCTCATCTACCTCCTGTGTCACACCCACAGTGGACTGGAATTACAACCCACCTTTCCTCCGTACAAAAATTACAAATCACACCTGGAGACTGTCATTCCACAGAAGATAGACAGGCCCTATGGGAACGTTTGAGTACCCCTTTTTCTACTCAAATGCAAATGACTGATCCTGATGTCTCCACCATATACCCGAAGTGCTTACAGAAGCTTAAAATGCCCCTGTTCTCACCTTCACCCCCCTCACCTCTACCCAAATGCCCCGTCCACTTCTATCAACTTAACCAGATCTTCCCCTACGCTTGGGACCTCACCAATGCCCAGTCTAACGCACCCACCTAAGCGACTCGATCTATCCAAAAATAAATCCGTTCCGCCACCTAGGAGACAAACTCAATCCGTGCCCCTATCACAATCAAAACCATCATCGTCATACCTACCTTCCATATTGGGACCCATCCCTCTACCTTACACCAATATATCATACCTCCTGCGTTTTCTTCAAAACAACCTACGCTTCCGCACCTATACAGAAATTCCAGGGTATAGCAACACCGTCACTCCGCGTATCTTGTCCACCTATCAACCCTAAACAAATTCCATCATCAAAAGATTTGTTTTCAGTCACTCCTATTTCCCCGTGGTTGTGTTCTGATACCACGTCATCTGCGGCCTCATCATCCAACATAGCTTCTGCGCCAAAGAAAAATCACGTTTAGTAAAAAACCATGTATCAACACCCCTCGGCTAAACCACCACCCGTGCGAACCAATCATGCCCAAACATTACCAAAACCCGCACAACCAATACCCTCATCCTCTTCCGATTTTGACCCACTCAAAGGATCTTACGCCAAAATCCTTGCTATGTTGGTGGAGAATGCGACCATTTCCCTACCTCCACTTAGACCTTATGACCCGTCTAAACCCCGACCTATGGGTTACGATGAGTCTAAAATCTGCGCCTATCACCGTTACACCAGGACATGATGTGGAGGGATGCAAAGCTCTAAAAACCATCCTTCGCCAGTCACCTCTCCTGGATAGAAAGATTAAGAAAGACAAACTTACGAAGGGAGAGACCTTTAGTTTCCATTCCCTCTCCTATACCATCTGTCCCCGCCTCACCAAGATCTGTCATTATTACAACCCCCACCTCTTGAAGACCATGAGTTATCCCAACCATCTTCCTCATCTCAGGTCTACGAGATTAATATGATTAGTGTCGCTACTCGAGGCAGAAAAAACAATGGGAAAGAAAAAGAAAACACACACCTGCGGCATCTCTTTCTCCGTCAAACATCCGATTGCACCACCACCTAAAGTGGTCATTCGCGGACCCGCCTATCCCGTCTCTAATGGCATTGCCCACCGAAAATATGATTAAACAGCTTCACCAATCGCCCCGTAAAAATGACACTGTATGATCTCATTCAGACTTCTGAATCTCATCGACAAGCTCTCGTTGAGATCCTTCAAGGGATAGAGGTTTTACCTAATGAAACCCTGCCCTGTCGCCTCCATTCTAACACCCAATCACGTTGCCTCTCTCACTAAACAGCCCACTACTCCAATCACTTCTGTCTCTATACCACAAGCTGCTGCAGTCAGTTTCTCTGAAGATGAAATTGTTGACTTTGGTACAGAAGACCCTGACCCTGCCCTTTTCATTTCCGCTTACGTCCGAGACATTCGAGTACGTCGGGTTATGATTGACAGGGGCGCTAGCCTAAACATCATCTCTTCAAAAGCCTTCCAACAGATGAACATCCCTTCTAGTTGCATGTGTGCCAACCCCATCATGTTGCGGTCATTCAATGACGCTATTACTTCTACCTTAGGCACCGTGATCCTCAACATTCGCGTAGGACCACGTACTTTACCCGAACTCTTCTATGTCCTTGAGGGAGAGTCCAATATAATATATTGCTGGGTCGTCCTTGGATCCGAGCCATGGGATGCGTTCCCTCAACATTACATAGATGCATAAAATTTGAGTACGAGGGGAAGTCTTACACCGTAAAAAGCTGACCCTCCCCCTTTTAAAACCTGCAATATGTTATACCGCCGCCCTAACGATGTGCTTTATACCAATCAAGACACCCATACATTCAACCCAACCATCCTCCTCAAATGTACCTCAACCATCCACCTCAACCGCGCCTACGCCTTCAATTGATGAAACCACCATCGCAAAAACCACTTCCCTTCCGGCAGCTAACATTCCAACCTCCAACCCCTTAGTAGATGTTTTTCAGCGCCTTACGCTGGGGGAGTACCGCCTATATAACGTTAGTTCTTTCCCCTACCCCGCAGGAGTACGGACAATTACATGCACATCCCACCTACGACCGTCGCGTGGGGGAGATAATCTCTTACGGACCACCCCATTTGCCACACTAACCTAACGTATGGGGGTGTTGACGCATCCTCCATTACCCCTGAACCTCCTCTTGGTGTGGTTCCTTTCAATCCGATTTTCAATACTTGACAAATCGTCGTTTCGCCCTCACCTTCTTGACTCGCTGTGCATGGAAAGGCTTTGGTTTTGGCCTTTACGAACAAAGGCCGGACATACACTCATTCCCAGTGACTACCCGTAAACATAATGATCGCAGTGGTCTCGGTTTTCCCGAAACACCTACACAGGAGACACCTCCTGTCAGCTGTATCCTGGAAGAAGAAGACGTCGCCCCTACCAAATCATCATCACCCACTTTGCCATCATCACCCGCAGAATCTATACCCTGAATCCATCCCTCCTAACTTTTTTTTCATAAATGCTATCTTCATAGGTCCTCTCACTTATCAACGCGATAATGACGACCCATCTTCTTTGCCCCTTCTTTATCCAGACATGATCGAAGAGGATTCGCCTTTGATTAATGTTGTTGAATGCCAGGATGACGACTCCATCCTCACTTACCTTGGCGCGGATGATTCTTATATTCAATGAGCCTTACCATCTGAAACCCAAACTATGCTGAATGAATCTACCATAGAAATCATATCCACACGGAGGAGGATCCTCACATTGTGAAGATTGGACAATCCCTTAACACACATCAGAACAAGCCGCCTTTACTACCTTTCTCCGTGCTCGCAACCAAGCTTTCGCATGGTCTTACGCTGACATGCCAGGAATTGATCCTACCATCGCCGTCCATAACATCACCCTAAAACCCCGATTCCAAACCAGTCAAACAGAAATTGAGAAAATGCATCCACGCATTGCTCTCTTGGTCAAAGAGGAGCTCCAACGACTCCTTTCTGTTTCATTCATCTTGCCTATTGACTATCCTCAATGGATTTCTAACATCGTACCTGTCACTAAAGCGACAGGGGGACTTCGGATATGCACAGATTTCTGGGATCTTAACCTCGCTTGCCCTAAGGATGACTTCCCCTTACCTAGCATTGACCAACTTGTTGATCTAACTGCAGGTCATGGTCAGATGCTCTCTCTCATGGATGGCTTTTCAGGATACAACCAAATTTTGGTTGCCCCTGCCGATCAACACAAAACTGCCTTCATAACTCCTTGGGGAACCTTCTGTTATCGTGTCATGCCATTTGGCCTTAAGAATGCTGGTGCTACCTATCAGCGGGCTATGACCTACATTTTTCATGACATTATGCACACTATCCTTGAAGACTATGTCGACGATCTTCTCGGCAAGTCTAAAACATCGTAGTGAAACATCTCGATGTTTTTAACCATTATTTTTGATCGCCTGTTACAATATTCTGTCCGCCTTCAACCGAAGAAATGTGTCTCTTTGGTGTTCTTTCGGGAAAACTTCTTGGCTTTATCGTCTCTTTGCGTGGCATTGAGGTCGATCCATCTAAAGTCAAAGCTATCCTAGAAATGCCCCCACCCAAAAATCTCAAACAATTGCGTAGTTTACAAGGTAAGCTCCAATCTATCCGACGTTTCATCTCCCAACTCTCGGATCGGTGTCAACCTTTCCATCACCTCCTTAAAAAGGATATTGCATTCCAATGGAGCGAAGAATGTCACCAAGCCTTCGAAGCTCTCAAATCCTATCTCTTGCAGCCACCCGTGCTTATCCCACCCCAAGACGACCGCCCTTTCTACCTTTACCTTTCCGCCACCGACCACGCTGTAGGAGCCATGCTTGCACATCGTGACTCTGAGAATCACGAACAAGCCGTTTATTATATAAGTCATACTTTGGTGGACTATGAGACTAGGTACACACATGTAGAAAAATTGTGCCTTGCCCTATCATTCGTGGCCACCAAACTCCGACACTACCTTCTAAATCACAAGACTTTCGTCATCACCAATACAGACCCCATCCATTACATGTATGCCAAACCTCATCTGAACCAACGCATTGCCAGATGGCTCATGCTTCTCGCCGACCTCGACCTTGAGTTTGTCCACCAGAAATCAATCAAAGGACAAACCATCGCAGACCAACTTGCAGAAGCTCCTTTACCGGGGGAACAATTTACCAATTTCACATTTCCCGACGAACTCATCGCTACTCTTTCCCTCACGGAGGAGTCGTACCCAATGACCCTCTTCTTCGATGGATCTAAATGCCAGCGCGGCGGAGGAGCCGGCGTTGTTCTCATTCCTCTCAACGCTGAACCTATGCCTCTTTCATTCCGACTTGATTTCCCTTGCACTAATAATACAGCGGAATACGAGGCCCTTGTTCTGGGTCTCCAAGTTGCGTTACACTTAGGTATCAAATCTATCAACATTTTGGTGACTCTCAATTGGTAGTCAATCAAGTTATGGGCGTCTACCAATGCAAAAATGAGGAACTTCAAAAATACAAACACTACGTGGATTCACTTCTAGCCTTATTTACCCACTATTCTATACAAACCATTCCCCGCTCCACTAACAAATTTGCGGATACTATGGCTTGCTTAGCCTCGCAAATTCCCACCCCACCAACTGACTCTGAATTATTCGTCGTGGTCCAACAACTTTTTGCCCCATCCTATTCAACCCCGGTAGTTTTGTATGATAAATACTGTGTCTACTAATTCACAGGATACCTGGTACCACCAATTTCACGACTACCTTACAATCTCTGTCCTCCCACCTGACCTTACTAGTAACGGCAAACGTGCTTTCTTAAAAGTGTTTCATGTTATGTTGTCATGGGGGACTCCTCTATAAACGTGGCTTTGATGGCATCCTCCTTCGCTGTCTAACTGGCGCGGAGGCCACTCATACCATCCAACAGGTCCATGACGGTATTTGTGGTGGACATTTTAGCGGCCTTGCCGTGGCCAAACGAATCCTTCGCCTTGGTTATTATTGGCCTACTCTCAATAACGACTGCTACGAATATGTTAAGCGTTGTGTTATGTGTCAGCAACATGCCAACCTTCAACATACTCCTAGCCACCCGCTCAGATCGCTCGAGATCTTTGGCCCTTCTCACAATGGGGTTTAGACCTTATTGGTGAGATTCATCCAACCTCTTCACAACGTCACCGTTGGATAATCACAGCGACCGAATATTACACAAAAATGGTGGAGGCTATTCCACTCATTTCAATCAAAAAAAGAAAAAATTGTCGAGTTCATTAACCACCACATTATCTGTCGTTTTGGTGTTCCTCATCGCCTGATAACAACAGATAATGGAAAATCTTTCAAAAACAAGTTGTTGCAAGACCTTTGTGACAACTTTGGTATCAAACTTAGTTTCTCATCACCTTACTATCCACAAGCCAATGGGCAAGCCGAGTCCTCTAATAAAACACTAACCAAAATCCTCATGAAAGTTGTCAATGAATCCGGAAGAAATTGGCACGATCACATTCCCTTTGCCCTTTGGCTTATCGTACTAGCATTCGTACCTCTACTAATGCCACACCTTTTTCTTTGGTATACGGTACCGAGGCTGTTTTGCCTCTCGAAATACAAATACCCTCCCTTAGAATATCTCTTCAGGATATTCTCACCAACGATGATTTCCGCCAAGAGCGGTTAGCCCAATGGAGCTTCTTGACGAACGCCGTCTTACAGCTCTTGATCATCTTCAAATCTATCAAAAACGCATTAAACGTGCTTATGATAAGCGACTTCATGAGCGTACCTTTAAGGTTGGTGATCTTGTTCTCAAAGAGAATCAACATGTAACCAAACTAGAAAAGAGCAAAACGTGGAAAATTTGCTCCCAATTGGATTGGGCCTTATATAATCACTCATACCTATGGATCTGGTACTTATCGTTAGCTTCGCTTAATGGTAAACCTGAGCCTGACCCCTTAATGCCTTGCATCTTCGACCATTCTACTGTTGAAATTAGTGTTATATCACTTCTTATCTACCTCCCGCTCGTCCCTTGAGCTCACTTACCACTACATACACTCTTTCCTACACTTCATAATAACAATCAAGCTCACATAGTTTGATCCTCACCTCCCCTTGATGATGCCTTCCCCTTTTTAGTCTAGTCCATGACTTCAAAATATTAAAATAAGCCGTATTCTTATGGGATTTTCTTGAGTCAAACTTCCTACTAAAACTAGATGCTTCACGCCAAATGAACATCTAGTCATCTAAATTAAATATAGACTGCTCCCTCGAAGGACAGCTATATGCCGAACTATTGCTGCTATTATATATAGACTGCTCCCCCGAAGGACAGCTATGCATTACAATCATATCTGCTACTATAAATAGACTGCTCCCCTCGAAGGACAGCTATACACAGTCAGCCTTTATCAGAAGCTTCTCGCATTGATCAGCTTCGTGAAGACCTCAAGAATAATACAATCAATATCCCTTGTAGACTTCCCGCATCGATCAGTCTGCATTCAATAAAAGAAAAGCCTCATTCAAAAGGACTTTTGAGTCATGGACTTGTCTATTTAGGGTAGGTTCTCTTTCGTCAGAACACTCACTTTGTAATAAGTTCTCCGTACCTCAGCTATATCATCCACCTCACCTCACCATTTGTTTCAACTCAAGGGACGTGACGTATATCCGATATATTGTGATTATACAACTCTTTTCACCTATCAACTTCTCGCCTATGCAAGGTACCTAGGGATTCAAGCTCATCCTAGTGTAATATGTGGTTTGTTTAGCTCTTCTCAACTACGGGACACTCTTTGCCTCTTTTTGCCTCGACTCTAGGATTGTGTGTTGACCTTAATCAGGATACGGTTCCCTACTATTTGGGTAAGCTAACTTTCGCTTTACCTATACCTACATCAACATCGCCCATACCTTACCAACACACCAACAACATTACCCTATCAACATAAATTCTTATCAACCAACAAATGCCTAAAACATACCAAATTGCCTGAATTCACCTCTCCCTGGTCCTAAGGGAGAACTACATCGGTCTGAGGCCCCTCCTTGCTTTGTGCAATGGGCTATGTAGGCAGCACTTCGGAGACATGGGGTCTCCCAAGGTTAGCTCGACCATCCCCTACCATAACCTATCCTGTGTGGTGAATATAAATATTTTTGTGTATTTCTATTTAATCACAGTCCTCTTTATCCTTTTTCAAAAACACCGAAAATCAAAACACAAACCAATCTTATTATTATCGTCGCAACTCAAATCAACATACATATTCAGTTTTATTTAGATGTTAAACAAATACATCTTCTCTATCATCGACACGCAGGTCGGCATCCTTATTTATTCTTATACCTTGCTAACATTTACTCAGACCCTCACGCCTCATCCCGAACTAGGTGATGATCGTGATCGTCGACCCCTCTCCGCCGGGCCTCTCTGTCCTCAGGGTACCACGGCTATTGGTACCGCCCACTGATCTGCCAATCTCTCCTGTAACATATGAATACGCCCCTCGCATGGAGGACTCCAGCCTCTAGTCTCCCCGCCCGTGACTCCGCAACCACTAACAATCCTCTTGTCTCATTCACCTGCGTTTGGAGCTGCTGAACCAAACGCTGTCAGACGATCCCTCTCTGCTGTAAATCACCACTATGTCAGGACGCTCACGTACACCTCGCAGTTCTGCTACCCACCATAATCTATAGGCCTCTGTCATTCCCGCATCCATTACCCTGCGATCGGCTGCTACCTCTTCAGGCCCTTCTGGAGGTGTTGGCCGGGGGGTGGTGAGAATGCTGCCTCGGCGTCGATCCTCATATATGGTCTATAAGCCAGGGGTATATCCTGCACAAATCCAAATTGTCACCGCACGCGATCTATAGGAATCCTCTCATACTCACCGGCCTGTGCCCTGCGATCCACCTCAATCGCTCTACACCCCTCAACTCCTCAGCTATGCTCTCTGTCACCATATAGTTCCCGTATGGCCTCCAACAGAATATCCGCAACCGTCACTCTCTCCCATACCTGCCTGTAATACTCAATATCACCCGTCACGGCCTGGGATCTGGCCTCTTGTTCTGTCTGGACCCATCGTCTGAATCCCAATCTCTGCACTCCGGTTCTCCCCCGACTGGATAGGTCCTATTGGTCACACACAAACAATGTGCTCATAGGCCCAACAGTGTAATAAGTATGAACTATCCAGTGTCGTCCTGTGATTTTCGCCTACAAGCCCATAAACCCCTGTATAGCTCCGCCAAATATGCAGGTGCCATGCAAAATTCACGTTCCTTTCTCATCTCCCACATAACACACATCAATGCCTTTGGAAATCTTCCCCCTTCCGCCCTCGGTAACGCATAATACCCTACCGCTATCATTAATATCACTGCTAACCTTGTCTCCTCAGGGTGTGCTGCATACATTACCCCCATATGTAAAAGATAAACCCCGCTGTGTCAAATCTCGTGCATATGGACAAAATACTGTGTTATCGCTCCCCGTGCCGCGCTAGGTAGTGCTTGATATACTGGTTCTCCTGTAATAGGGAGTCTCAAAAATCCGAAACACATCTTCCAATGTTACTGTCATCTCCCCTGTTGGCAGATAAAAGGTATTTGTCTCGGGATTCCATCTCTCAATCAATGCCTGCAACATAGCATGATTACGTGCGATTCGTGAATAATAGTGGATTCCACTTAACCCCAAACGATTTATCAATGTCCATTCAGCTGGTGTTACATCCGCTCGGATTCGTGACAACAGCGCTGGCACACTATCATTCATCCTCAATCCTGCCTCTGCCTGCATACACCAAAACAACAAACAACCATTCAATCCGTCAGGGTTTTTTCAAACATTCTGGAAATTTCTCCAGTAACCGGTATCGGTTATACATAACCGATATCGGTTGAGTGACCGATACCGGTTATTCCTAACCGCTACCGGTCACTGTCAATTACATACATCTTGCCTAAAACACCTACCTACGACAATAAATTGCTCGTTTATTCCTCTCTGTATACACAGACATACCCGAAACCCGTGATTACCTACCACGTAACACTTACCTCACTTATAACCCTTGCTATCATTTTTTCTTCTTCATATCTACCCACTTAATCTCTTATTCATAAACACATGCAAAAATCAAATCACAAACAAAATGATACCTCTTGGGTTGCAGCAGCTTGAGGTGGCCCTTGTCTTCCCTCCTGTCCTTGCCTGCTAGATGCTTCTCCTCGTTCTGCCATGATCACCACCCTTTTCAACTTTGTCTTTCTGCCTTCTGAATCTCAGATCACATTCACTTCCTTGTCTATTTTCTCCTTCTCACCCAAATCTCTCATGCAAATACCTGTCTCAGTCGTCAAAAAGCGTCGCGTTCGCGTATTTTTAAATAACCTCTGCATGGCTCTAAAATTAAAACTTAAGTTGCCACCCTAGCTTTTTATTTTTAGAAAAGCTCATACCTAAATAACCGGTATCGGTTACTTAACCGATATCGGTCTATCAGCTACCGATATCGGTTCCCTAACCGATATCGGTTACACACCTACCTTTTCTCAACAGCGTTCTTTTCTTCATTTCTCACCTAAATTTTTGTCGCGCCCGCCTCTTTTCCTGCATAACCACACCATTTACCACATTTTTTCATCCACCACACATCATATCATTACAATTTCATTAACATCATTTATTTTATACAAATACACAACCATCAACTACGACTTTCAAGAAACTATCAATCTCTACATCATTTGGATCCAACTCATCAGTTACATATATCACAATGTCACAAAACCAACAATTCATCACATCACATGTCATTCATATATACGTACAAAAAAATAAAAACAACCAAACCATCAACATCATCCATCTATCAACATGCCCACTAAACTTATCATACATTATATATTACCAAACCATTAACAAAATATTTAAACACATTTTTGAACACACTACATATGGATCAAAAACATCATCTATATATATATATATATACCAGTTTTCAAAAATACAATGTGCCCTACATCGAGGCCTCTGTGATCTCATAATATATACCAAAGCCGGCATGCAGGCCGCAATACCTACCAAAAAATCTCGACTCGGCTCGCAGGCCGGTCTCTCATCAAATCAATATACTCGGCTTGCAGGCCGGTATCAAATGTACAACCCATACTCGGCTCGCAGGCCGATATATAATAAATAAATGAATCAATACAATGAATAAGTGTCGGCACGCAGGCCCCTATCAATACAACCGATTCGCAGACCGGTGCCCGTGTCCCTATACAAAAACCATGTCGGGGATCTATCAACTCTCCCCACCACCCTCCTCGGCACCTCTCCCCGCTGGTCCCTGTGGTACCTCTCGCCTCCTACCCATCACGGACACGCCAGCTGTGGTTGCCCCTCCCTGAGATCTCTGGCTGTGCGAGGTCTCTGCCCTATGCACTGCATACACCTGATACTCGACTCCGGTACTATCAAGAATATCCTGATAATATCGGGCCTCTACTCTAACCTCCATATAGCGATCTCACGCCACTGAAGGAGCTGGGGGCTGGTCCCCTGGCACCTAACACCAATACCCCCTGAGCCTGGCTGCCCTGCACCTGTGGGCCGCGGTGGTGCTGCCTGTGCTGCTGGGGGTGCTGCCTGTACCTGCAACCTATGGCTGTGGTGCTGGTGGTGGTGCTACCCTGTGGCTGTGCCTGTGCCTGAGCCTGGGCTAGCTGCACCTGTAAGGCCCCTATCTGTGCCTGTTGCAAACAGCTAGCTACCCCTGTAAGAGCTACACCACTGCTACCCTTTTGTTTGAACACCTGACCCCTGAGTTGATCCCTCTCTCCTATAACTGCAGCCAAGTCTGGCTGCACAGGCGGTACTATCCTCGCTGCTCTCTACCCAGCCCACCATACCCTGTATGCTCCCGTGCACCCAGCATCATCCACACCCTCACCTGTGGTCTCTCCGCTACCCAGTCTGGATCCAAAGCTGTGGCGCTGGCAGTGGGGCCTCTACATCATCATCCCTCCTGTACTGAGGGAAGGGAGGTGGCTAGTCCTGTTGTAGCCCCATCTGCCTGCGTACCCTCTCTAGGGGTATCCGCTCGTACTCTCCCCCGCCTCCGTCCTGCTATCCAGAATGTATACTGGATCAGGCGCAGCTATACGCGGGCTCCTCTGCCAGGCTGGTGACCTCTGTAGGGTCTCCATACAATGTCTACTGCTGTAAGGCCCTCTAGCAAGTGTCTATAATAGGCCACATCCCGACCTGCAACAACTGCTCGCGGCTGGCCCACGACTCCCAACCACCTCTGAAAGCCATATCGGTATACGACCTGTGGCCCTGGCTGCTGGGGTAGCCCTACTGGCCTGATGCATACGATGTGCTCGTATGCCCAACAGTGCAACAAAAATGTAGAACAAATACCAAATCACCTCCTCCGGCGATAACCCCATAACTCCCTGTATAATTGCACTAGATACACTGGTGCCCATGCGAAACAGGTGTGCTCCTCCACCATCTCTAGCAGTACCCCCCCATCAATGCTCGTGGAAGCGGCCTCCCTCTGAATCCGGGAGGGCGAAGCAGGTGATCCCTATCATCATCAACATGGCAAGCCGTGTCTCATGTCTGTGTGCGCGGTACATGTCACCATATCTAATGCTCGCGCTATGATACGTAAGAAGTGTGGCTGCATCCCCCAAAAACCTGCAGTATGCTGTCCATGGCAGTCTCTGAATCTACCTGGAAGACTGCCTCTCCCTCGATCGGTAGCCGCAGGATGCGATACACATCCTCTAATGTGACGGTCATCTCCCCGGTCGGAAGATGGAACACATTGACCGCCGGATCCCATCTCTCGAATGAGGGCGACCATCAGGCTGTGATCCCTCTCTATCACTATCACTCTGTACCTTTGGACCCCGCCGAGTCCCACCTCGCGCATGATGGCCCAATGTGCCGCAGATACGTGTGGCCTCATCCGACTCAATAGTGGAGGCATCCTATCACGCATCGTCAACTGCTGACGTGCCTGCAAAAACCACCCACATTCTTAGACCTACTCTTTATTATAACATCTACTTTACCATCTAAACCCCCTTTTGTATCCCCCCGACCATACCCTGACTCTCTACCGCCCCCCTCTACAAACAACCTACCACCCCCAACAAACCCACCACACAACCCAAACCAACCCAACCCAACCCAAAAACCCAAAACCTAACCCCACACCTAACCCTTCTCCACCCCTAACCCAACCCCCCACAACCCACCCCTAACCCACCCCAAAAAACCCACAACCCAACCAAACCAAAAACCCAAAACCTAAACCCCCACACCTAACCCTTCTCCACCCATAACCCAACCCCACTCCCACTCCCACCCACAACCCAAACAACCAACCCAACCCCACACCCACTCTCAACCCACCCAACCCCTACATAAACCCACAACCGACGCCGGCCGATACATGACCGACGCCGGTCCACCAAACAACCCTCCCTTTCCCTAAAATTGTTGCGACCGATGTCGGTTGCTTAGTGACCGGCATCGGTCACTGTCTGTCTCCCCGAGCGGAACCCCCCGCGCGGCCCCTAAAACCCATTTTTTTTACCTATTTCTACCCATCTACCCACCCAAAAACCCTAAAAACTTTACTCACCTACCCACCTTAGCCTATCTAACCTATCTACCCCTCTCCCTTTCTCAAATTACCTCCATTTACTCATTATTTCCTACAAAATACAAATTCCTACCCAAACCCCCCATTTAGCCTAATAACCATTTCAATGCATAAAATCACGAGTTTAGAACCTACCGGTACGACGACACGTCGTCGTGGTGGGATGGGTGGTGGCGGTCCAGCTGGTCCAGCCCCTCTAGCTCCTCCTGCCTATGCCATGGCTCCAATCCTAATCTACTGGGTCCCTGGCCAATCACCTGCTGCCTCCTCCTTAATCGGGCCCACTATCAACTCTCTCCGCCAATACAATAGCTCCACCTCACTCAATCTAGCCTCTAATCCCAAGTCTCCACATCAGACAAGTCGATTTGGATTGCAAATAACAAAAAGTGACAATGACAAGCCGTATTTTTCTTTTTATAGGTTTTCCGACCTTAACCGATGTCGGTTTCATTTTACCCTAAGGAACCGGTATCGGTCTCTTAACCGATGTCGGTCATGTAGAATCGACATCGTTTCGCTACCCAACTTTCACCCCATTCTTTGCCCTTATTTACTCCTTGCCTCTTTTTCACCCATATCGCCTCTATCCACCTTTGCTGCGCAACATTTGTTCACTTGTCCAGCCTAACCTATGACCTCAACCTACCATTCGGCCCGACCTAAGGCCTCCACCTACCATTCGGCCCGACCTAAGGCCTCAACCTACCATTTGGCCCGACCTAAGGCCTCAACCTACCAATTGGCCCGACCCAAGGCCTCGCCCTACCTATTTGGCCCGACCCAAGGCCTCAACTTACCCATTTGGCCCGACCCAAGGCCGCAACCCTAACCATTTGGCCCGACCCAAGGCCGCAACCCTAACCATTTGGCCCGACCCAAAGCATCCACCTACCTATTTGGCCCGACCCAAGGCCTCAACCTACCTATTCGGCCCGACCCAAGGCCTCAACCTACCTATTCGGCCCGACCCAAGGCCTCAACCTACCCATTTGGCCCGACCCAAGGCCTTGCCCTCACTATTTGGCCCGACCCAAGGCCTCCCTTTACACTTCTGGCCCGACCCAAGGCCGCCACCCAACAACTTGGCCCAACCCACGACCGTACCACTTCCATACCTTACCCAAAATCAACACCATACATTTTATCCACCCATTCGGTAGTTTTTGGTTCAATCGAGCTCACCTGTTCGTGTTTTAGCATGATTAGGGTCCTTAACTTGATCTGTCGACCAGCTTGGCCCAGACCTAGACCGTGACATTTATCTCAACCAAACCAACCTTTTGGTACTGCCGAACATGCCTAAACGTTCCTGTACCTCACCTGTTATATACCCTGGAGCTACTTCCTATGCCTTGGATACCAGGATTATATCACCCTTGTTTGGATAAACTATCCACCTTTGCCTACACATTGCTGGTTTGCTTGTCAAATCATGTACCCTCGTCGTACTATTGCATTTCAACATGCGTCTGCTTCCTTGGACCTACCCCACCACCTTACCATCCTCTCTACAACATGTACCCTTTATCAACCCTATCCCTGATTTCCCGTTCACTCAATCTGTGATAGATTTGAGGGGGATTACCTATATCCTTAACATGAGAAACCACTTCATATTATTGTCCACGCAGCTTTACAGAACAAGCTACACGACAATAAGGGGCTAATGTAGACACCAAATTCGTGTCTTACGACCCCTTGTGACCCGCATCCCATTTCGCAACCTAACCTCATTACCTAAACTTTACACAATTATTTATTAATTACCTTGTAATTGATAAATCCACATACCTTACCCCGCCACCTCACTTTGCCACCTCATCATGACCTAGCCCTAACCCTAAACTAACCTAATTAAGACCCATGACTTGGTCTAGACTCACATCCATAACTAATGCCTCCTTACTCGCACCCAAAGCCGACCTTCTAGCCACTTGACCAAGCCCGCAACTGATCTCTCGAGAGAAAAGCAGGGAAGGTGGGCTATTTTACTAAAAATAGCCTACTTTTTCCTTACCGATGTCGGTTCCTACTTGACCGCCGTCGGTTACGCAACCGCCATCGGTTCCCTGTAAATGGGCTCCCCAAACCAAAACAACGGATCAGAATTTCATTTTGGGAGATCAGTCGAATGATTTTGAATCAACAGAGAGCATTGCGAGCGAGGAAGAGAGTCCAGATCTTCACTTGACAGAGCAGAGACGAGTGGAAATACCAAAAGTGTTTACAACCAAGGAGATCAACTTGCATCTGTGCCAAAACTAGTAAGTCACATCTTGCATGTCCTTTGTTATAACATTTCTTATGCTTCTTGAATCTTAGTGCTCCTAAATCCATTTCTGAATCCACTACCCAACGTGCCATTGCATCTAACTGTCATTCTTTTGCTTCTAACCATCCCATTTCCTAATACCATCCAAAAACCAGCCATTACAAACACCATAGCTGTCAAGAAGACCGTAGAACCCACCGCTATCGGTTATCAGTAACTGCCATCGGTTATCAGTGACCGGCATCGGTTATCAGTAACCGGCATCGGTTTCTCTGATCAAAAACCAGAAAACCAGCCTTTCCCCCTACCCAATTTAACGAAATAATTTAATTAATATTTTGCAGTCTTTTGTGTTAATTCATATTAGTAGGGGAACTGACCACCTTCGAAAGGAAGTTTTATATTTCCTAGGCCCAAGGTAGTTTCCTCATTTATTGTTTAATCAAAATCTTGTGGTCTTGTGTTCTTACTTGCAAGTAGTCCTTCCAAGACAAAAAGGAGTCTCTGCAGTCAACCTGATCTTTCTCTACGGTACGCGCACACCATCTCGACATTCAACAGGTATTCCTCCTAACCCTAACCTCATCTGTTTCTAAAAGGAATGAAAGGATAGAAGCAACTCTATTCCCAGAAGCCGAAACATTCCAAGTGAAACAGTTGGTAGGGGAAATACCACCTTCCTCTTCGTTGGGGTATGATCTATTAACAATTGAGGCATGCTGGAAGAAGTTGCTCCCATCGTAGGTGTTACGGTCACATCTTTAGGTGGATGAAGGTTTTCTTGTGGGGTTATGATTACTGCGAGTGTAGTGTTCATGGAAATGGACTCAAGGAATGAAGGTATAGAAGGAGAAGGCATATCCATGGTTAAATTAGGTCCAGTAGGGAGAGGTGAGAGGCCAAAGAAGATGTTGGCCATGAATGAGGAACTTGGTGAAGAAATATGAGGCAAGGAAGGCTGAATGGGAGGAGGAAATGATTCTGAAATTAAAGCTTAAGAAGTGAGAGGAAGACTTACATTTGATGAGCTACCAACCAAAAGGGGAATGAGAAGTTGACCAACCTCTTCTCCTAAAGAAATATTTCCTTGTTCTGGTGGTAGAGGTGAATCAAGTATCTCAACCGTTTGTGGGATAGTGGCCAATGATGCAGGCACTTGCTCTTCTCCCTTTCTGACAAACTTAACCTTTGTTAGCCTTTTGGAAGAGTCCTTATCCTTTTCCATTTTTCCCTTGGAGGGTCCCACTTCCAAACTAGCTAGCTTTGAAAAACTCTTTTCTTTATAACTCATTCCCCAAGAAATGAGCCATGCCTTAGTACGGGAAAGAATTTGAGCAGCTCTTCCTGCAATAGAAACTTTCTCAGCAATGGACAAATCAATGGCTGGGAATACATACTGGTCTTCATTCAGTCCATCATACAAGGCGTCAAGGACATATTCATTGTCCACGGTGCCTTCTAGGATGTCAGATAGATCTAACATCTGAATCTTTTCAATTTTTAACCTGCTATTGTCCTTTCTTCGGATGGAAAATTCATTCCGAAGATCAACCCAAATGTCTTCTACATTGGGCACATATAGATATAAGTTCCCATATGACTTAAGGAATCCTTGGAAATCAAACCCATCTCTATGCTTCATGTGCTTTTTCAACTTATCATGCAGCTTGTGCACCATGTTCTTGGCTTTAACTACTATTAAGAACGTGTACCTTCCGATGGAATAGGGAAGGAGACGATGGCCTTGTGCTTACTCTGTTGGAATTTGTGAAATTCCAATAATTGTCTAACCAACTCCATCAGGATCAGCTTATCACCCAGGAACCTGGGAAAATGGAAAGGATCACCCAGAAACATGACCACCCGAAGGTATGTGAACTTATTGAATTGTAAGAAGATACAACCCCATTTCGATACTTCAGCCCAGGCCTCATCAGAGACTCTTCTCTTCCTTAAATCAAGGTTCATCATGTAGATGTTTTCATAAAAGAAGGTATCATTCACTCTTTTGAATCGATCCTCGGACCCCTTCATTGTCAGCTGAGGGAAATACCAATATATATGTTTTTTTTCCCTATTTCCCTTTGCATCTAACCCTGGATAATTTCTCATGCCAGTTTCTGCATAGGTGACGTATGAAGACATATAGAACTTCCCAGTAGTCAAGACTGTTTTCATCTGGGAGTCTATCTCATCACTTATAAAACTGATTCAATTGATTCCTTGGTCATTCTTCTTTATGATGACCATGAATTGATACATCCACCCTTGGAAGTCTCTCGACTTAGGGAGTCCAAATACTAGACTTAGCAGGGTAATGATATCACTGATTTCAAGGACAAAATCACTCCTAGGGACAAACTTGGGAAACCTAGAGATGGTTGGCTTGGCGTTGATTAAGAACTTGTTGTTTACATGCCTAATGTAATCTTCTTGGTCATTGTCCTAGGCCTTCTATGCTGATTGAAGGTTTAAATCAACATATTGTGTAAAGTTGGGCAATCTTAAGAGGTCATCAAAGTAACCCCTATCCAACTTCACTATGGTTTCTCCTGATTGATTTCTCTCTAAGTGAGAAGCTAAGTCATAATTGGAACCACATGCCAAAATGAACTCAGGGCATAGAGTAGACATTGGGAATCATGCTACGAGAGGGAGGCCACTGTCAGCTATTGACTTCATCCAGGGACTCTGAGAAGAATCCTTGATTCTATTCCAAAATTCTTCCATGTCTATATTACCGAGCTCCATGTCTCAGATGTTGTAATTGCAATCTATGTAGGAAGGGGATTCCATCTTCTGGTACTTGTACTTCATCTTTCCTAACCTTTCTGACTTATCCTTAGATTGTCCAGGATCCGACATTAGAATTTTTTGAAGAAATAATGCCTAGATGACATCTGGTTGAACAATCGGGCTTGAAAGCTTGTTGAGCAACCCTACATACCCGCCACACTAATCAGACTTTAGGGCCTGCAAAGAACTTCCTAAAACCTAACACACTGCATTGTATATCAGAATTTTGGTCATGTCAAATACTTTAAAAAAATTGACCCAAAGGTGGAACTCAGGGGATGTTAAGCAGCTTGTGAAACCCGATACACTGCAGAGCCAGGATGATGTTGAACACTTCATGAAACCCGATACAAGCAGAAGTCAGGGGATGTTAAGCACTCTGTAAAATCTGATAAAAAGGAGTTGGGTTTCTGAGATGTCAGAACAAATAAAATTCCCACCAAGTTCACAAATTAAGATTTTAGATTCATTTCAAAAACTAAATAGAGTATATCCCATGGGAAAAATAAGAAAACACCCAAAGGGTGAATTCCAAACAAGATGTTTCACAAGAATACAAAAAGAAATGAAGAAAACAACCCAAAACCCTAAACCTAGAGGGAAGAAAAAGAAAAGAAGAAAAATGCCAAAATAATATCTCAAAAACAACCCCAAAGACCTCAAAGCAGAGAGAAGAGAAAAATACCTTCAATAAATTCAAAAAATGGTCGAAGATGGATCACAAAATCGATCAAGAGGTTTAGTTGGGTTTGGAGGTCAAAGGAAGATGCACAAAAAATCCACGCAGGGAAAATGTACCAGGTAAAAATGATGAGTAAATTCAAACTATTTATAAAGCCCTAGCATTAATTAAACCTCATCTGACACATGTGCCAACTACCCGAAAACTTGACATTAATGCCATGTCATCATGCTTGGAGTGTCTGAAAATATGATACAAAGGTTTTACTATCAAATCAGGTCTTGGGAAACAACTGACATGAAACATGAGGTGTTTAGATGTTGTCAAGTTCCGAAAACTCGACACAAAGGATAATTCAAGTTTCGGGTTTCGAGAACCAAGTGACATGGAGCATGCATTTTTTAAGGTATGTTCTGATGCTTTTGAGTTCCAAAAACCTGATACACTGGCTTGTAATCAGGTTTCGGGAAACAATTGAAAAGAAACATGAAAGGATATGTTTCCATGCAATGGAAACCCGAAAACCCAAAAATATCCTTCAAAGGGCATTTTTAGGGGATTTTATCAAGAAATTTCTATTGTTATCTCAATTTTAGCTGAAATCACTAAAAACAAGATAACAACATGGAAACGACTGAGGCATTGGAGAGACTCAGACATCGGTTTCTCGAATAAGTTTTCATCATTTTTGTAACCGAATGTAACCATTCTTGGGAGCTATTTAATGGATTCTCCACGTTGTTGTTAGGGTTGAATCCTAGTACTTTGTAGATGTAATAGATTTGAAGTAATCAATACAGAAGTTTTCCCATTTCTTCCTCTGTTACTCCTTCTTTCCCTAGCTAAAAATTTGTGAATCATCCATCTTTGCATGCTAAGAAACTTTGTGTTCTTATTTCTATGATTTCTGGAACTTTGTGTCTGTGAAATTGTATCCATTTTGAAAGTGAATGATTCTATTCTGCATCTCCCTGGCTCGATACTTATAAGGTTATACTCTACTACCTATATTTCCTACAGGTATTGTTATGTTCTTCCTCTCTCATCTCCTTAATTATTCTATTCTTTGGTATTGATGATCTTTGGACATAAACGTTTCAAAGTATCAAGAATCCACACTTTGAAAGTTGCATATTTGTATATAAAATTTGCTACTTGATTTCAATAAGGGAACCTCTCCCATTAAAGAGGAGGGACTTGTTTTCCCCTGACTGTGGTTTGTTAAAGTACCATTTAAAAAACCCAATAGTTTTTGGCAACTTTGTTAGGGATTTCATTTCAAACGGATCCCTTTCTAAAAGAATAACTTCAAGATCATTGTTGGTCTTGCGACTCTATGGTATACACGTGGGAAGAAAGATCTTGGGGTTGAGAATTCCCATTTTCAAATTCTGGAGCAAGAAGAGTTCTCTTTTCTAGCAAGAAGGAACAGAGGAACTCGTTCTATATGCACACCTCCTGTTAAAGATAGAAATTCCAAGGATAGCGTTCCTCAAGAAGATCTCAGTCCTTATCTCCATGCTTTGATACTTTTTGGTGTTTCAATTCACCTTCAGTCAATTTTTCCAAATATGGAAACCTCTTTTCCTTGGGGACAACTGGTTGGGCCTCTTGCTCCTCCTTAGCCATTGCATGAGTTACCTAGGGGTAACAGGAATTTTTTTCCCAAATTTCGGGGTGATGGGAAAGTTCATCTAGATGAACACATTACAACCTTCATTGTTGCATGTGGGATTCTTGGGGTTGAACATGAAGATGTCTCTGTCAGGGTTTTTGTGGAAACATTGTAAGACAATGTTCCTGATTGGTTTTATCTTCCTATTAGGGCGATCACTAATTGGAATACCATGACAACTCAGTTTGAGTAGCATTTCAAACCTGCTGGAGATGTGCATGCTCTATTAGCTCAAATTTCTCATATCAAGAAAGAACCATTTGAGCCCATGAGGGAGTTTTTGGCTAAATTCAACAAGCTAATTCATAAAATTCCATAGAACAATCGTCTAGTGGATCAAATCCAAAAATATTTCTTCCTCAATGCCCAGTTACCTGAAGTAAGATATGCACTAAGGAGAGCTAACCTTGCAACTCTGGATGTTGATCAGTGGCTAGCCATCAGTGTTGAGGATGACTTAATCATGTTTGGTAAACTAAAAAGAGAATCCTCTAAATATAAAGCTTTTTCTTCTTCCTTTTTCCTTGGAGCCAATTCTAAGCAGTTAGTATAGAAGCTTGCAAATGATCTCATTGCTATCAAGAAACAATTGGATCAGCACACACCTTACCAGGATGTTCCAAGGAAGAATTTTCAGCCCAGGAACCGTCTGACTTCTTCTCAGACTAGACTTGCTATTGAAGGCCCACCCATCAAGGTTCTAGTCAATGCAACTTGTGAAGTTGGAGAACCTGATGATGAGGAGTGTAATGAACTCTATGAAGAACCAAAAGAAGAGGTTGATGAGCAACTGAAGGATCTTGGTGGATGTCAATTTAATTTTCTCACAACTGAAGGTATGGATGATGAAGATGAATATGATGAAAGAGTGGCAAATATGAATAGTGAGTCATATGTTGTTATGGCTCGAGAGAAAAAAAAGATAAAAGAAAAAGGGGTACAACCTACTAAGAATTCCAATGAGTTTCCTATAACTATTCCAGTGGTTGTAAGAAGAGGAGCTCCTATTCCCACTGCCTCCACATAAAAGGTGAGTAATGCTAATTCCCCTTCTTCTACTTCTGTTTCCAAAACTCCTTGTCCTTAAAATCCTAAAACTGATAGATCAAAAGTATCTCAAGTTCCTAGCAATGATTTCCCATCTACTTCTGGGTCTTTTGATATCATTGATCACCTTAAAAGCACAAAAATCCAAATTTCATAGGCAGAGTTTTACCAGACCCATGCAAAAGCTTTTGCTAAAATGGTAAAAAATTTCAATTCCAAATCCAAAGCCTCATCCAATACTTCTAAATGTATTTTTCCCACTCCCTCTTCCTCACCTCAATCAATCCTTGTGGCTACAGTCACTTCCCCTAATGAGAAAATTGAACCATTTTATGTGACTCTTCTCATTGCTGGTCATAAACTCAATAATTATGTTATAGACTCAGGAGCATCAAAAAATGTAATGCCTGAAAAAGTAGCTCATGCTTTGGGACTAAATCTAACATGTGCCTTTGGTTCCTGCTATTCCATGGAAAGTGCCTTTGGTTGGAAGAATTAAATATGCACAAGTAGCTTTTGCTACTTTTCCAAAGATAAGGGTCTTAGCCACCATTTTGGTAGCTGATATTCCTCCCTCATATGGGATGTTGCTGAGTAGAAATTTCTGTAATGAGGTAGGAGGTGAAATTAAAATGGACTGGTCATATGCTTTGATCCTAGTCAATGGAAAAATGAAGAAGCTACTACCTGAGAGACAAACTGAATACATTGTGCAAAAGACTAATGATCCAAAAGCATGTATACTTTATCAAGATACAAGGCATGGTAACTACATGATTATGTCACAAGACAAGGAAAAAATTCCTAAGGAAGTGATTCTTGACCCCAATGGCATTTAGACTCTGCAGTTTGATGGAGGCTTCTCTTCAACTAGTTTGGGAGCTAGAGTGGTGTTGACCTCTCCAGAAGGTAACATTCATCCTTTTTCTTTCAAGCTCTGTTTTGAAAATACAAACAATACAACTAACTATGAGGCACTCATACTTGGATTGAACATGGAAAAAGAAATGGAAGTGAAGAATCTTTGAGCTCATGGTGATGTAGAGCTGATTGTGAAACAAGTCAGGGATCTTTTTCAAGTCAAGAATAAGAGATTGAAACATTATATAAATCTTGTCTAGGATTCCATTGAGTTTCTTGATGCTTTCTCCATTGAAGTTGTAACAAGAGAAAGGAACACTAGAGCCAATTATCTAGCTGTCTCAAGATATTTGTTGATTCCTCACCCAGATTTCTCTCAGGAGAAATTTACCATTGAAATGATTCATAGGCCCAATGTACCAAATAATGCAAATAACTGGAAGGTTTTCAATGATGATCAACATTTGTCTCTTTCTTGGAGCTTAAGGAGAATTTTGACCACTTATATTTTGAAGAAAGTGATACTTTTCCTAGAGAGTGGGTATCCTCTAATGAAGGAGATATCAAGGAAGAGATGGATCAAGATGGCTGCATCAAATTCAAAAGTAACAAGATCCCTAAAGGGCTGGTGAGTTTGGAAGACCTGTTTGATAAGCATGATAGGTACATTAAGTCTAAAACTTCCCAAGGAGCTTGACAGTCCATTGAATGTGAAAGGTTAATATTGGGAGTCTTGATGAACCCAAGATGGTGAACATTGGAAAATGCTACACTCAAGAGGAGAAGAAGAAGGTGGTAAATATACTAAAAAGGTATGATGATCTCAAGGCTTTCCAGCCAAAGGAGATGCAACACTTTATCCCTCTAAAATCTGGGAACAAACCGTTCAAGTAGAAACAAAGGCAATACAATCCCAAGGTTACTGACACTATTTTTCAAGAGATCTAGAAGTTTATAAAGGAAAAAATTATCTTCCCTATGCATCATTCAATGTGGATTTCCAACATTTTTCCTGTCAGGGAGAAGAATGGAGAGGTTTGCATCTGTGTGGATTTCAGGAATTTCAATCAGGCTTCTTTGAAGGACAACTATCCTCTCCCCATGATGGATCAATTTTTTCGAGTTATCATAGGCTTTGAGATGTTGTCTATGCTTGATGGATTCTCTGGATACAATCAAGTGGAAGTCAGTACCCCAGATCAACACAAAACTACTTTCAATATTCCTTAAGGCACCTTTGCTTACAAAAGGATGCTTTTTTGTCTTATCAATGCTGGTGCCACCTTTCAGAGGGAAATGGACTTGGATTTTTTTAGTCTAAAGGGAAAGTGTGTTGTTGTATACCTTGATGATTTGACTATTTTCTCCAAAATAAGGGTAGATCACTTTCAACATCTTGAAGCAGTCCTCCAGAAATGTAGAGAACATGGAGTTTCTATCAATCCAAAGAAGTATATCTTTTGTGTCACTGAAGGCAAGTTGCTGGGGCATATTTTTTCCAAAGAAGGAATCAAGATAGATCATAAAGAGGTCAAGCAATCTAGTAGATTCCTCTTCCCACAAGCAAAAAGGGTGTTCACTCTTTCTTTGGTAAGATAAACTTCTTGAGGAGATTCATTTCTGATTTTGCAGAACTGACTATGGGCATTGCTCACATGATGAAAGGAAAGAAAAACTTTGGTTGGAATTCTGAGGGTAAGGAATAATTTTAAGGTATCAAGAAAACCATAGCTAAAACTCCCATTTTAGCATGTCTTGATTTTAACAAGGATTTTATCATTTATTGCTATGCTACAGAGAATACCTTGGCTACTTTGCTAACTCAGAAGAATTCTGAGGATCATGAACTTCTAATTGCATTCATGATCTATGTTCTAAAAGATCATGAATTGAAATATACTATGATGGAGAAACATGCTTTTGTAGTGATCAAAGCTATCAAGCAGTTTCATTTTTATATTCTTAATTCTCACTTTGTTGTGCTTGTTCCTGATACAACCATCAAGTCTATTCTTACACAACAAGATTTTGGAACTAAGAGAGGAAATTGGGTAGTAAACTAAGCTTATCTGGGGTAAAGGCTTGTGTGAGCTTATTGCTAAAGGAGTTAATGCAAAATTGTCCAAAGAAGCAATTGATGTTCCTGTTGTCCTCTTCCTTAGTTCAAAAAATGAATGGTATGCTGATATTGCACATTTTCTTACTTATGGAGAGTGTCCATCTCACTTGAGTGCCAAGGAAAAGAGGGCTATTAAGATAAGGTCTACACAGTATGTATTTTGGGAGAATGTTTTGTTCAAGCGAGGAATAGATGGAAGATTCTTGAATTTTGTGGACAAAGAGAAAAAGAATAAGTTGTTCTCAGCTTTTCACGATCAGGATTGTGGAGGCCATTTCTCTTCTGCTGTCACTTTCCATAAAATCTTTCGTGCTAGGTACTATTGGCCTACATTATTCAGAGATGCATCAAAATGGGTAGGAAAGTGTGAAGCATGAAATAATTTTGTTGGGAGACCTAAGTTGGCTTCTTTGCCACTAAAGCTAGTAGTGATTGATGAGCCTTTTCAACAGTGGGGATTGGATTCAATTGGAACTCTTAACCCACCTTCCAGTGCTGCGCATACTCATGTGCTAATTGCTACATACTACTTCACAAAGTGGTTAGAGGCCATTCTAGTAAAAAGCACTACTTTTGAGGTTGTGTGTAATTTCATTAAAAGAGAACATCTTGATAAGGTTTGGGGTACTAAGCAAGATTGTGAATGATAATGATTCAAATTTTTCTTCTTCTGAGATGATGGATTTCTACTATGGTTATAGAATTTACCTTGCTAATTCTTTAGACTACTACCCCCAAGGGAATGGAGAAGAAGAATTAACAAATAAGAATATGGTAACCATCATTTGGAAGCTTGTTAATGACTCTCAGAGGAATTGGCACAAGAAAGTTTATGATTCTCTCTGGGCAGATAGAATTACACCCAAAAGAGTAATTGGGATGTCTCCATTTCAAGTGGTGAATGGTGTTGAAGCTTTTTTGCCAATAAAAATGGAATTACCAACCTTGCATCTAATGAAGGCTATTGAAGATTCAAGTTTTACCAGTTCCTTGGATAAGAGGATCATGTATATCTAGAAGCTGGATGAAGACAGGTTACAAGTTTTCAATAGAATATCATCTCATCAACTGAGGGTGAAATATTTGTTTGACAAGAAAGCTAGGCCAAGATATTTTCAAGTGGGAGACATTGTTCTGCTATGGGACAATAGACATGAACCTTGAGGAAGCCATGGTAAGTTTGATTCTCTTTGGCTTGGTCCTTTTAAGATCAGGCACTTTGTTGGAGAAAATTTGTTCTATTTGGATTATATGGATGAATCTCCTCTCCCATTTCCTTATAGTGGGTAGTATTTAAAGTTGTTCAAGTCCTAGGTGACTAGGCAGTCCTTCTGTATATTGTGTACAAGTTTTTGGTTTCTGGTCGCTCCATTGTGTTTTGTTTCTGTCTTTCCTTGTTTTGGCTTGTTTCCTTTCCCGTTCCTCGTTATGTACTTTGTTTTCTATTTGTCTTTCCTTTTTGGTTTGTTTCCCTTTCATGTGTGTTGTCTTCTATATTGGTCTTTCCTTTGACTCTATTTTCCCAATGGATAAGGCATTGGTCTACTTTCCCAGAGTTTTTCTATGGTCCTTGATCTTTCCTCATTCCTCTGTCAAGTCATCCCCATAAAGAGCCAATTGTTTTCACCCTCAAAATCCCCCTCTTTTTGAAGCCAAGTCTTGAAAAAATTGATTCGGCACCTTGGAGTAATCCATGCTTTTTCTTGAAAATATTTTCCTTCATTCAGATGTCATTGTCAATCTTTCTCTTTGGATATGGATCACGTCGATCCTAGTACTGTTTGTAGTTTTTCATTCCATGGAGAACAATTTGAAATTCAAGTGTAAAGGTGGGGTTTTCCCTTTCTTTTTATTTTCCTCCATAGTCGTGAACGACAGGCATATCTTCCCTGCCACTTTTTTCCCCAACATCCATGGGTAGTACGTGGACATATATGATTGGATGCGACATGACCATGTTTAAAGAACTGGCGGAAGCCTCCACGCATCCAAGTGATGAAAATCCAAGGGCAAGGCCCAAGGGACAGTCCTCAAATAAGTGTAGACTTTCCACATGTTCAAGGTCCAAAATGAAGACAGAAAAAGCCTTAATAGGCTAAGTATGGAAGGTTCAGCGGATGGTGCCACGTGCCTCATTGGCACAACTTCAAGGGTCGAAGCCAAGGGTGGTTCCCCAAACTTGCACCAACATTCCACGTGTCCTAGGTCTAAAAAAGAGACAAAGCTGATCATTTAATTGACTAAGTATGAGAGGGTCGGCAGAAGCCTACACATGCCTCAACAACGTAGCTTCAAAAGTGAGACCAAAGGGCCAGTCTTTAAATAAGTGCTAGCTCACCATGTGGTTAGAGTCAAAAGAGAGTCCAGGACTGGCGGAAGTCTCCACATGTCTCTTCGGTGAAACTTCGAAGGAAGAATCAAGAGTGGGTATCCAAATGTGTGCGGTATTGCCACATGGTCAGAGTTAAAGAAGGGGCAGAGCTGACCATTGAATCAGCTAAGTATAAAAGAGTTTGAAGAAGCCTCAACATGTTAGCTCGGCATAACTTCAAAGGTAAAATCTAGAGGCAGGTCCTAAATGTGCGTTGAACCTCCACGTGTCCAGGGTCATACATATTTCCTCACCAAACAAAAGTGACTTAGTAAAAAACACAAAAAATACTGAACTAGCCCACAAAGGGACATGTGGCCATGTTTCAAGCGTTAGCGAGGACGTGGACCCTTTTTGTGTTTTGATGTTGTTGAAAAGTCAAAGTGGGAAAGCGGGCTGTTGGAAGGATTTGGGACTTTGAGATTTGTTTCCATATAGAGCTTAAAGTTATAAAGTGATCCTCGGCCCCACCCATGCAAAAGGGTAAATTCAAATGTTGAGCCCGCATCAAAAGTCAAAGTGGGAAGGCGGGTCAGTGGAGCAATTTGAGTTTTTGAGCCTGCGTTGAAAAGAGGTAAAATTATAAAAGTAACCCACGGCTCCATAGCCACTCAAGTAAAGCCACATGTCAAGCCCATATCAAAAGCGGGTGGGTGGGCCAAAAGGTTCCAAAGTGCCATTTCTCTAAAAGGCACAAAATATAAAAGGCGTCCTCTGAACCACTTCATTTTAAAGCTCTCCCACGTGGACAACTCAAACTTAAAGTTTACAAAGGCGAGATGAATGAGGCAATTCAATACATCTGGTTTTTCCACCACGCATGGAAATGACTGAGGCATTGGAGAGACTCAAACATTAGTTTCTTGAATTAGTTTTCATCATTTTTGTAAGTGAATATAATTGTTCTTGGGAGCTATTTAATGTCTTCTCCACGCTGTTGTTAGGGTTGGATCCTAGTACTCTGTAGATGTGATAGATTTGAAGTAATCAATACAAAAGTTTTCCCATTTCTTCCTTTGTTACTTCTTCTTTCCCTGTCTAAAAATTTGTGAATCATCCATCTTTGCATGCTAAGAAACTTTGTGTTCTTGTTTCTATGAATTCTAGAACTTTGTGTATGTGAAACTATATTTGTTTTGAAAGTGAATGATTCAATTATGTATCTCTCTAGCTCAATACTTATAAGGTTATACTTTGCTATATATATTTCTTGAAGGTATTTTTATGTTCTTCCTCTCTCATCTCTTTAATTCTTCTATTCTTTTGTATTGATGATCTTTGGGCATAAACGTTTCAAAGTATCAGTAATCGACACTTTGAAAGTTGTATATTTGTACATAAGTTTTGCTACTTGCTTTCAATAAGGTAACCTATCCAATTAAAGAGGAGGGAATTTTTTTCCCCTAATTTTGGTTTGTTAAAGTATCATTTTAAAAACCCAACAATCGGTCACCTTTTAATTAACGAATGTTAAGAAGATAAACAACTTCTTATGTGTTTGAAACCCTAAATTGAAAGTGGTAGGAGAGATATTTATAATAAATTCTTAGAATTGATAACTAGTACTATTATTATGATTTTAGGATGTAGAGGACTCCTCCAAGTTTCCAGAAAGGTATGGTATAGTATGTGGTGATGAGTGGATCCCACTCAAACAGGCAAGTTTCTGAAGAGGTTTAGTTTGTTAAAAGCTTATCCAAAGGAGTTATAAAATAAACAAACAAAGTTATTGGAATGGTAATTTTAAAATATTTACATTATGGTTTAAGATAATGGTGGAGCTTCTAGAGGGAAAATTATTCCCTATTTGTGAAGACTACTCATAAGGCAGTTTTAGGGTAGTTTTGGAGCAGTTTTAGAGTTTGTCTTGGTTGAAGGCCTTCCAATTAGAGTTGGAAGGAAATGTGATATGTTATGGAAATAATATTCATAGGTATTTCCATTGGTATATGATTTATCTCATTATTATGATTTTTTGTGGGTCATCCAGGTCAAGTTTTAGAGAGTAAGCTTTCTAGTTTCTCAAGACATAACTGCTTTGGCTGAAATAATGAGATTAACGAGGCATGAGATAGATTTTATGATGATTTATATCAGTTGGATAGTGAAGGGGGGTGAATTTTTTTTCCTATTGAATTAATTTTGAGGTCTTAAAATTGGAATAAAGGGTGAAAACTAGTTGTGTTTGTAAAACTACTTTATGGGTAGCTCAATCCGTTGAAGAGGAAAGTGAGTGTGGTTTACACATATGGATTTTTCATGAGCTCTAACATATGTGGATGTGATATAACAGTCCTAATGATTCTAACGAGTTGCTACATGCCATAGTTGAGTTGTTCTTGAATGGTCTTGAGGCCCAAAGGTGAAGACAAGGTGTTGGAAATAGTTGTTTTGTGAAGGATATGAGGCTTTTGAGTTGTATTATGAATTATTTGATTGTTACAAGATAATGTATGATCATGGATGATATTAATATTTTATATTACACGTGTGATGAATTTTTTATCTTTAAGAATCATGGTTTTGGCATTTTTGCTTTTATCTCATTTAGGTGATGGGATTTTGAGCTAGTTCCATGCATGTTTGAAGGTTTTGGGCATGACCGACCTATATGGGTCAATTGTGAACATTTTTACGATTTTTTTGGAATTTTATTAAGCTGAATTGGTCAAATTAGTAATGAATTATGGACCTACATTATTTTTGTGAAAAGAAAAGGGTATAAAAGTGAAGTTTGAGTTCATTTTTGAACTAGTTGTGCATGGGGGAAAAGTGTGACCCAAGAGAGAGAGAGTATAGCAGGTATGAATGCATGAATTGATAAATGAGGAAGTGTGTTATAGGTTGAGTAATTATTAATAATATGTGTGCAAGGGATTTAATCCAAGACAAGTTGTGAAAGAAGAAGATAAAGCGAGTTGAAGGAATGAGGGTTTGAGCAAAGTGTGTGAGCTGAATTTTTTCTCCATTAGTTGTTTCAGAAAAAAAATAGATATCTTCATCTTCAGGTGACTGAGTTGGTGCTTAGTCATCTTAGGGGGTTTTATCATTCTTTTGGAGTGGGTGTTTCACTAAATTAGGGGTTGGTTCTCCTTGTAGGGTTGGTGCTCCTTGTGAAGTTGGCACTTCACTAAATTTATTTTATTTGTGTAATATAAGCATAGTTTCAGTGGTATTTCTTCCCCATGAGGGTTTCCCACTTACATATGGTGTAAATATGTGTACTGTATCTTGCATTATGGTGTTGTGATTGAATTTTGAATATCTTAATAAGCTCACATGGTTATGAATGATGTCTGGAAAAATTAAATGATGAATATATGGTTTGGTAAATGAAGTAAAAGTTATTGTAGGAATGTTTCACTCCCCCTCATTCCATTGTGCTTACAACATATAAAATCACTAAAATACATTAAATGGACAAGCAACAAAATGTGCAATAATATAAAAACCCTAATCAAGAAAGAGAGATATCAGATGACTTAGTTAATTTGACATAATTTGGAGATGATCTAGGAAAGTGAATATCTGGAACAAACTATAAGAAATGTCATCAAGGTTCACTTGAGGTTGTGAGACCCAAAAATGTGTAGGACAAGAGTGCTTAAATGAGGATGGGAGAGTCTGGATGCTAGTGATTGGATATGGGTGCTAGTTTCCACTCAAATGCTCAGGTTATGATCTCTTATGTACAATAAGATATTCTTCATTGATCTCTACTTTTCACTCTTAATTTGTTTCAAGTTCTTCATTCTCACATGTAACCTAAAAAATAGGTACCTAGTTGTGCATGTTCATAAACCAAATCAAATCTAAAAATAAAGATGCAAAATGTGGAGTCGGACTGGCCCCGACAGTCACCCAAAGATTGAACATAGTACCAAGTGCTGCACTAAATTTCAAACTCAATGTAGTTCTATGTGTAAGTTTGTGTAATGATTCCCTAGGATGCCATTGTGTAAAATTCACAATGTTAGCGGGATATATCTAGAATGTAGCAAATGTATATAATGTGTGAGATGGAATGTAATAGACTTTCCCTTCTATGTTGTGTAAGTAAAGTTATGCAACCCTTTTACCTTGTGTGGATGTGCTAGATGGATGCAAGCTTAGGTGATAGTATGTAATGATTAGTGTTTGGCCCCTTATTTGAGAGCTATAACTATGTATATATATGATTCCCTTATTTGAATTTTGTAGTTGACAACCGGAAGGCCGTCATTAAAGTATAAAATATGACCAATAAGTAAAACAAACCCAAAAGAGTGAGAAAATAGGAGAAAGGGTCAGGAGCACCCAGGAGGGACATATGTGCCTGAGCACTAGTGTCCTAACTAGGTGCTATTGTCCAAGGTCATAAAAGATAAATCATTTAAATACCGACAGGGGTGTAGGGTATCTAATGTCAATAAATGTATAAGAGATAGAGAAAAGGACACAAAAGACATCAATGTCAATTACTAGTTTTCTTGATTAGGAATCATGTATTTACTAGTATGCTCTAGGACCTTAAAAATGTACCCAAGCGCATAGATTTTTTATCTACATTTTCCCCCACTTTATGTTGTTAAGTGAAAACTCAATAACATAAAGTAGATAAAATATGTATACCTTGTAATCCTATAGAGAGTGTGATGGATAATGTACCGAGTGGACAAGTGAAGCATGGAGACTAGGAAGGGGAGGTAGACCCAAGGGGTGAATTGTATGGGTGGTTTGTACCTATTGTTGTGAGCTTGTACTTGTTAATGTAAGTTTCTTCTTGTCGTGTTTAAGGAAAGACATGCAAAAGAAGAGTGAGAAAGTATTCAAAGTTATGTATGAAAATTAGAGCAATATATGTATAAGTAAATAAAGAGTGTAAAAATGTGTAAAAGGAAAGTATGCACCTAATATGTAAGAGATTCTGAGATTGAAAATTGTCCTAATTTGCTAGATTTGAATGCCGATGGTGAGGTTTTTTGGTGATATCACACCAAGAGTGAGTTTTTTGGGTGATCCCATGCTAAGAGTGATTTTTTTAGGTGATCTCACGCCAAGAGCAAGTTTTGAGGGAAATCTCATGCCAAGAGTGATTTTTTGGGTGATATCACGTTAAGAGAAGAGTGTTGGGGAGAGAGGTCTAGATTTTCTCTCCTTCCATGATGCTTCCCGAATAAGTACCACTGCAGATGGTACATCCCTAATTTTTTATGATTATTGTTATCTATTTTGATTGTAATTGTTTCGCTGATTAGTGAAGCATATGTAAGAGCAAAACAAATAAGGTAAGGGTGAGGAGGAATACCTGTGAGTGAAGGTGTAAGGTAGAGTGTGCACATTCTAATTTCTCGATCCAATGCTGATTTTGAGAAATTCATTTTTTCTAGGAGGAACTACATACAAATACAAGCAAGACCACAAGGAATATTAAACAATATATATCAGTGGACTGCGTAGCATATGCTAGATTCGGGAAGTGTGATACTTCCGAGATGGATTTCAATCCACTGTTTAAAACAACTTAATACAAGAAATATTATGAAACAATAAGGTCCTACTATAGTTGATATGATTTAGGTATCTCATTTAAGTATAATAAACAAATATAATCTAATAGGCTAGGTTATGATCAGATATGGAAGTTAGACAGGTGAATAAAGTGATTGGGATAGGTCAGGGTTGAGATTTAGGTGATTTGGGTTGTTTGGGTGAAAGGTCTGAGGTTTATGTTATAGGTAGGTTTATTAGATAAAGAGAATGACTTAGGTCTTGTATGACAGATGTCAGTTGAGAGGAAACCAATGACAATTCAGGTTAAGTGATGTCGGTAGGGTCGGGCTGATAAAAAATTAGTGAAGGTAGGTTTTGGTGATTCTCTTGGATTTCCTAGGGAATGGACATATAATGGCAAGGTAGATGATAGTGCTGGGGGTAGTCAGATGTGTCTAGAGTTAGGTGTGGGAGGTTATAGGTGGTTGGGTAAAGGGATTGATAGGGAGTTGAGAGGTGATGAGATGTACGGGAAACTAGAACTCTCTAACATATATGAAGAAAATAATCTAAATAAATATAGGAAGGTGCAAATCCAAAGGTACTTACTGGTGTTTGCATACCTGATGGTTGGATGTAGGTGATGGTTAATCCATAGAACTAGTGGTTAGTGTCATGGTTGTACTTCCCAAAATGTTACTGTGAATGATTTCCTTTCAGATCAGTGCTTGGTTGTTGGTTCAGGGTGTATGGATGTGTAGGAGTCCTCTGTTGTGTGCTTGCATGCAGATCTCTCCTCTCCAAAACTTGAATCATTATTCTAACCTCTCAAACAAGGTTACTCAAATGAATATATGGTAACTGATAACAGTTTAGGGTGAATGACATCGGTTTAGGGTTGAACGACATCAGTTAAGGCGAGAAATCCTAGGTTTACTAAAAATGACAGATCTTGGCAATATTTTTGGCCAACTCTGCCCATTCTCGTGGACCAAAATGGAATATTGCACTTAGATAAGCAGGAATTTGGTTAGTGGAAGAATAGGCACGTGATTTTAGGGTTGAACTAACTCTTACTTAATTAAGGTAGGTAAGACTAAGTCTTAGTTAGTTATGGTGAGTAGATATTGAGTCCTAGTAAAAGGGAAACATGCTAAGAATATGTTTATGATGAGGTTTCAAGGTGAGGTGTCTAGGTGAGGTGGACATTAGTTTAATTAAAGTATTTAAATAATGACTATTGTGAGCATGAACATTAATTTAATTGCGGGTAGTTAAATTAATATACCTATGGGGTAAAGGGGGAGTGTGACCTAAATTTTATGTCTACATTTTGCCTCTTTTTGTCACATAGCTTGTATTGGTAAGCGATGCTGGAAAAAATAAGAAGTGATTGCCCCATGTGTGGGTGAAGGTGATCCCCCTCAAACTAGGCACTGATGAGGTGTAATACAAAATCATTGAGTTGGTTGATAAATGTGTAGTTTGTGGAAGTGAAGGTATGTGGAGAAGAGTAGTGGGTAACTCAGGTAATAGGTAGTAGGTCAGGGTCCAAATCAGGTAATGGGTAATGACAATCAAACACATGCGCACGTATAGATTGAAACATGGTACCCGGTTGAAGATCTTGAAAACTCTACATTGTTCAGGGTTGATAGGTTTATCCAAACAAGGATGAAGTAATTCAGGTATCCAAGGTATAGGATATGGTCTGGAAACACAATGTAGGTCAGGTGCTGGAACATTTAGGTATGTTCCAGTAGACCAAAGGTTTGGGTTGGGATAAATGGAATGGAAATAAGAAAGGTATGGTTGTTAGGATAAGAAAACATAGGTAACAACATCACAAGGTATAATGAGTACATAAGGTCAATGGTCACACCAAGTAGGTCAAGTTCAGGAAAATAGGTCATGACATGTGTAAGGCCAAGGTATAGGTAAAATAACAAATCTTAAGATGCAACTAAGGAAATGTAGGGGTAGTTTTTGCATATAGGTATGGTTCAATAGGTGTCTGTAATGATAAAAGGTGTGTGAGCACTAATGGGTGCATATAAAAGGAAGCTTAACAAGGGAAAATAGCCATAAGGGTTAACCGATGTCGGTTATAAGGTGACTGACATCGGTTGGCTAGGGCACAAATATGACCACTGTTGGTCATGTCAATTTGGGTTTATAAAATAAAAATTCCATATTTTATGGAATCATTGTTGTGTTGTGACTTTTGAAAAAATAACAGAGCCATTTGACGTTGTAGCACTTTTCTTGGAGAGAAGGACAAGGCATTGTACCAGGCTAAGGTGGAGATTACAAGTTGGTGAGAGAAGCTAGTAGACGGGTCATGAGAGCGATGTGATTGATTTGATTGCTTAGAGGTGAGGAGTGGATTTTGGCATGGCAGAGGTGGGAGAGGGTTTAGGTGGGCAACTAGTTCATCGGCTAGATGTACCACCACACTGATGGAACTGAGATGAGGTAAAATTTGATCCAATTGTATGCTTGTTAGTTGAAATAGTTTGTAGAAATTGGTTTGGGTAAAAATGGTTTTGGGTAGGAATGGAATTTGAATTTGGAAGTAAAATTGATGAAGTGGGAAGGGTAGGAAGTCTAATGTGGGTTAAATAAGGGTAGGGAGAAATGTAGTGGAGGTTTGGGTAGGATAGGGTAGGTATTTAGGGTAGTATGGTCAAATTTTGAGAAATGGGGGGAGGGTTTTGTGGGTTTGGTCGGTGTGACAGTGACCAACGCCGGTCACGGTTTGGCCAATGTCAGTTAGCATTGACTAGAAGCGGTCAAGTATGAGGTGACCAATGCCGGTGATGATGGACCAATGTCAGTCAATAGGGACTGATGTTGGTCATCTCTAGATGGAAATAGGTCAATAAGAGAAAGGTATAAAGAGTTTCACTAAAAGATGCTTTCCTTAAAGAGTTTCACATCCTTGAGTTTGAGCAGAAGAGTATAAGTGCGCTCAAGGATATCAACCAAGGCACTACTGATAGTGTCAAAGAGTATGATGCCCATTTCAAAATGTTGTTATCTAAGTTGTCTTATGATATTCATGCAAGCCAACATGCACAATGGTTCATTGTGTTAGAAATATCATATTTCTCTCATTATTATATATTGTAATATTATTAATATGAGTTATATTATAACTCATTATTAATAATATAGGTTTGTTATATTGTTTCAACAATATATTTTTGTTATACCCGTAATGATATTAACGGGTTGTTTTGTTGTGTGACTTCCTGGTTTGTAGGAGGTCAGTTTTCTATTTCCATGGCTATTTATTAGCCTTAGTATTGATTGTAATGGTGCTAAATATAATATCAATTTATTTTTTCTGTGTGACAATATTGCTGTCCCAATATTTGGTATCAAAGCTGGTTCGTTCTGATGGAAGAATAGTTTTTCTGTAAGGATCTCAGCGACGTCCTGTTCATGGTTACAACATTCTATTAGCAAGTAAATGAATGTGGAATTTGATGATCACTTGGCATGTGCCTCAGTCACACCACGTTTCTTGTAAGAAAGTGGATATCATTTAGATGTTGTGGAGTTTTGATATGAGCTCTTGTTTTATTGTCACTGTCAGATGACATCGTGTTTGTAGAGTCCCAATCCAGCTTGGTCTTCTTATATGTCATGCACATGCGTAGATCCATTACTTTGATTTACATTCACTTTTATTTCTACATTGGAACGTGTACGTGTGTAGGTGGATGCATTCAATCCTTATAGACCCACATCAACGTTTGACTGATCTCATCATTTTCAAATCATAAGGCAGGATTTTTTTTAAGAGAAGATTGTATCATAAAATCTGAGGCTCACAATTTTGGGATTATTCCCACGCAGTCTTCTTTGGCTTGTGGATTTTATTCTCCCAGGTGGAACAATTATGGAGAATAGAACTCATATCTACATGCACTGCCGACTCTTATTTTATATGCAGTAACTAGTCCATATGCATTCCTGTGTATTTATCTATCTACAAGTATATTTGTCCATGCGTACAATATTTAGTGGTGTTCATCTGATCCTGGTATGTGTTTACCTTGGCATCTGAATCAGGATATTTTTTACCATGCAGAGTAAGAATTTGATCCTTTATTACCACGGTTGCATGTAGATCTGTCATTTTAGATTCGTTACTATTAACAACATATTTTTGGGGTTACAACTGTCCACCATTCATAGCTACAATTCTTGCATTGGGTCCTCCACACACCGCTATTGCACATGGTTTTGCATAACTCACGGTTTTTACAGTCAAGTCGATTCAGGTCAAGAGTCTAAAGTTTCATGGTTTCGTATATTTAGTCAATTTTATGTTTAAAGTATCAAGAGTCGATTTTGTTCCACAGAGTTTTGTTTTTAGTTTAGTTAGTTAATAGCGGTCAAAATATTATAAGTTGTTTATTGTCTATTTAATGAAAAGGGTCATAGTATTTGTCATTAAAAGTTTTGCTATCAAAACTTATTTGTCCATGTGAAGTCCATTTTATTGTAGAGCTATTTTGTCAGAGTCAAAGTTATCGTCAAATTTATGAGTCTTTGTCAAATTTATGAGTTATTTGTTTATTTCATCTTGTTAGTATTAACATAAAATTGTCAAATTATTTTATAGAGTCTTTGTCGTCATCATATTGTCAAAGTATCCTTTGACTCAGTTTTAAAATGTGTCATTTTTCGTAAAAAAAAAGTCGTGTCATTGTAAAAAGTCTGAAAAATAATTTTTTTTTGCCTCGGGGACGCATTTTCGGTGTTACCCGACGTCCAAAAATAATTGCTTTCACATTGCGGGTAAGAGACAAAATAAAGTACAATGTGAAACTTGATGAGTTTCAAAGACATCTTCGGTTGAGTTAGCAGCAGACTATTGGAGGATGGAGGCAACAGAGGCAGGAGGACAATCAGCATCCTCGAGTTCGTCACTACCTCAGAGGCCGCAAACTACTTTAGTGACATCTTGGTGTCTTGTGTGATGAATAAGAACAAATGAGCATCCCTGTTCCTATGTGCAGTGCAGTGCTTGTGTGTCCCCCGTGATGATAAATTGTACCATTGATACTATTGCAGGAAGTGTTCTTGATCAGAATGATTTGATGGTTAATGTGAATTGGTTGAACGGTCCCAATTCATGTATTCATCTAATAGGTTGAACGGTCCTTGGATGATGTAGTTCCCACAGTCAGTGTTGAGGATCGAGACCATGTGCAGGCTACGGAGCGACATGTTGCTTGGTTGAAGATGGTGTTTTCCCTATGTTCGCACTAAGGGGGGGAATGTTAGAAATATCATAGTGCTCTCATTATTATATATTGTAATATTATTAATATGAGTTATATTATAACTCATTATTAATAATATAGGTTTGTTATATTGTTTCAACAATATATTTTTGTTATACCCGTAATGATATTAACAGGTTGTTTTGTTGTGTGACTTCCTGGTTTGTAGGAGGTTAGTTTTCTATTTCCATGGCTATTTATTAGCCTTAGTATTGATTGTAATGGTGCTAAATATAATATCAATTTATTTTTTGTGTGACAATATTGCTGTCCCAATACATTGGAGGCCTAATAAAACCTTTTAGAAGGGTGCTATCACATAAGACATACACTGATCCACGCAAGGCACTTGAAGTAGCCTTACAAACTGAGGTAGTTGGAAGTATAGACATTGGGGTGATCCAATTCTTAGAAGCAAAGATCACAACTATGGAAAAGTAGTTAGAGAATCTATCGAAAAATTCAACACATGATATGTGCATAGGGATTTGGTGCACATATTATGAAGTGGAAGGTCACACAAATGATAGTTGTCCCTATAGATTAGTGTGCTCATTGTTGTTGGACTATGAGATATGCCATTTAAACTATGATGCTAGCCACTACCCATTACTATAACTCATGATAAGGAAGAACATCTCTTGTTACTGTAAAATCTATAGGTCCATGAATCATGACATGGAATATTGTCAGTTGATTGGTCAGATCCAGGATGCTATAGATATTGGTGTACGATAGACGGGAGTATCATATAACTCTAAAGGAAAGAATGAGCATCAGGATCAGGAACCCAATCAGTCACGCTATGATCAAAATGAAGGGCATTTTGAAGGCAATCGTGGTAGAGGTTGTGGATTTAGAGGATGAGGTCATGGCGAAGGAAGAGGTGAGTTCCCTCACAGAACATGTTATTCATGCGGATCTCTTGACCACTACATGATTGAATGTCCTTAGAATATTACATGTTATTTCTATGGAAAGAACCATAGTTATGAGGAGTTCCCAAACTTATATGAGAATCTTAACAAGCAACATAAACAAGAAACCAAAGGTGTAGGGATGGTAAGGATACATTGAGCTGTGGAAAATCAATGGATGCCAAAGTTAGAACCATAATCTGAGGCATTGCAAGAAAATATCATGACCTATGTTGAAACAACGCGCACCAAAAAGGCATTACAATAGAATCCTACCATCACTCAGGAGGAGGTTCTTCATGCACTGTACCCAGATCCCACCTATCAGAAGGAGGTTTACCAGGAAACCATGGAGGCACTCAAGAATATTCAGGGTGAAATAAAGTATTTAAAGGAGAAATCACAAAAGATGGAGCAAAAGAAAGCATTAGAAACGGTTCAAATTGATATAGATGACTTGAGAGAAGTCTGTAAATTTTTGCGCCAAGAGAACATCATTCCACTGTTGGGGAATTAGTTAAAAGGAAACACTTTGTGCACAAGTACTAAGACTGGACGACAGATCCTCCATGAAAATCTTCCCCCTCATAGCCTAGATGATGACAAGGAAATAAATCGAAATGTTGTTGTTGATGGGCGGCTATTGAATAATATACTGATTTATACTGGTGTGGAAGTCAATGTTCTTACCTTAGATGCATGGGTACAAATAGGGAGAACTCCATTGTAGCCATTCTCTAATGTATTGTTCATGGGTAATCAGAATAAGGCCACTCCCATCGGGGTTTTATAAGATGCATCCATTACCATACAAGGAGCCAAGTTCACTGGAGATTTTGAGGTTTTAGCATTGGCAAAGTCAGATACCTTCCCAACTCTATTGGGGTGTCCTTGGTGTTATGAAAATAATGTTGGTCTTTGGTTCAACAAGGGTTATATCAGCTTTGAAAATGAGGAAATATTTATTATCCCTTTAACATATGACAAATGTGTGCCCTATGTTGAGCCCTTGAGTGAATAAGACCTGAATAATATTTATGTACGCACCATTTTAGATCCATAGGTGCTTGAGCTATGTAAAGAAGGAACCATTTAGTGGGAGGATGCACAAGCTATTAGTGATACTACAAGTGTTGCTTGTTGCTTTTGATACTACAAGTAAAGAGCATATTTCCTAAGGGCAGCAAACCGCGTTATATCAAGAAAATAGGTAACAACTTGGTACCTTGTTATATTGGAGAAGGAGATCTTATGGTGTTCCTATGCACCATGGAAGAATGGTAGATAGACCCAGTGGAGAGAAAGAAATATGCTAGTATATACCCTACACAGGACAACAATGCGCTGGTGGGTAGTCCACAAGGATAATCTTATAGAATGGAATGAAATTAAGATTTCTCTTACTACTAGGTTCTTTAGGAGAAATGAACCTACTCAAAGTTTTACTTATCATGTAATCAACCTATTTAGCACCACATTCAGAAGTGTGAGAGACTCTGGACAGAAGGGCAAGAAGCTTTACTACATTTTCTCTAGGTGCAAAATTTTTATTCCACTTTATAAGGCTACAAGCATGCTTGGTATGTTTGTGCCAAATTCCATAGAGAGACTGGTAATCGGCAGGATTTAATTTCTGGAATGACTCAGATGTTTGACTTCTTCTCTACCAAGCCTTTGGTGGAAGAAGCATTAAAAGTCATAAAGTACTTAACTATGGGAGATAGTGCCAAGGCTGAAGAACTCCTTCAGGAGTTTTTGGATGAAGGAAACTCCAGAGTGCATCTTGTTGAAGAAATAGAGGACAATGGCCCTCTACTTCAGCGTGCTTACTTTGAGAAAGAAAAAGGAAAAATGGTCTACTTATTGGATGATGAAGAAGTATAAAATATGAATATTAACTATTCAACAGGTAGGTGTGAGGTGTTGGACAGTGTAGATAAGATCACACGCGCATATAATGAACCTATGAAGACAAAGAAAGTGAATATTGGATCAGATACTGAGCCTAAGGAGGCCATAATTGGGAACTATTGGTCATACTTTGAAGTGGAAAAAATCATAGAGTTACTATGGGATTATCATGACTTATTCCCTTAGGGATACCATGAGATTAAAGGTGTGCATAAGTCATTAGGAGAGATGAAGATAAAGCTTAAAGAGGGTGTGTGCCCAGTTAGAAAGAGACCATACATGATGAACCCAAACTTGCGTGAAAAGGTCAAGGAAGAGATTGAAAAATTGTTGAAGTCTAGAATCATCAAGCCCCTCGACGAGTCATAATGGGTTAGTCCAATGGTGATAAGTATCAATAAGGATGGTCGGATTAGGATCTGTGTGGACTATAGGAAGCTGAATGCTACATGTGTGACTAATCCCTTTCCTACGCCATTTACTAAGGAAATACTAGAAGACATTGCAGGGCGTGAAATCTATTCATTTACAGATGGGTTATCTAGGTATCATCAGGTTAGGATTACCTAGGAGGATAAGGAAAACACTAATTTTACTACTGAATGGGGTAGTTTCACCTATACTGTGATGCCTTTTTTTCTGAGAAACACACATGTTGTATTTTTGCTCATAGTTGGTCAAGCATTCAAGGAATTCATTCACAACTTCTTACAGGTCTATTTGGATGATTGGACAGTGTATGGATTAGTTAAAGATCATTGTGACAATCTACGCTTAATGTTTGAAATATGTAGAAAGTTGAGTATCTCTTTGAAAATCAAGAAGTGCATATTTTCCATGCCATTTGGAATACTATTAGGACACATAATCTATAAGGAAGGTTTTTTGGTTGATCCAGCTAAGGTTGCAGTCATTATAGGCACACTAGTCAAAGTGAGGTGTGCAGATTCTTGGGTCACACGAGGTATTGTAGGAAGGTTATTAAAGGATATGCCAAGGTTGCCGCACCTTTGGAGGAGTTACTGAAAGGAAAAGGTATGTTCTATTGGGGAGAAGTGCAACAACGTACATTCAAGACATTAAAGAAGAAACTTACTACCACACCTATTCTATGTTTTCCTTCACGGAACCAAGCATTTTCATGTACTTGTGGATGCCTTTGGCATGGCCATTGGCATGGTATTGGCTCAGCCTAGAGAAGGTATTATAGATCATCCTATTTATTTTGCTAGTAGAAAGCTGACTCCTACATAATAGAATTACACAACTATAGAGCGTGAAGCTTTATCAATGATCTATGCGCTACATAAATTCCAATAGTACCTATTAGCTACACCATTTGTATTTTATATAGATCACATGGCATCGAATTATTTGGTAAACAAGCCTATTTTACAATGGCGCATATACAGATGGGTACTCTTATTTCAAGAATTTTATTTCACAATTGTGGTAAAACTAGGGAAAATTAATTTTGGATCAGACCATTTATCCAGAATATAGTCAGGGGAAGAATCAAAGGCAATTAAAGATATCATGCCAAATGCACATTTATATAGGTTACAACGAGTGCCATCAGAGTTAGAAGACATTGTTGTCTTTCTACGAATAGACATAACACCAGAAGGAATGAAATCCTTAGAGAAGAAACAAATTACTATACACGCGACACCCTATATGTTGATTAACAGTGACCTGTACAAATTAGGCCGAGGTGAAGTATTGTGCCATTATGTACTAGAACATGAGTGCAAAAATATCATGGAGGAAGCTCATGGTGGTATTGTAGGTGGCCACTATGTAGGTGACACCACTGCACACAAGATTTTACTTGTTGGATTATGGTGGGAGACCCTATATAAAGATTGTAAGGATTATTGCAAGGCTTGTGATCACTGTCAGCATCTCAGGAAACTAGGTCAATGAGATGAAATTCCTCTAAGGCATTTTCCTAGTGTAGATCTATTTGAGAAATGGGAAATTGATTTTTTGGGTCCTATTTCACCAGCCGCACATAGGACTAGATCACGCTATATCATAACTTGCACTGATTATCTGAAAAGGTGGGGATAAGCAACCCCTACAAAGGATTGTACATTAGCTACAACAACTAGGTTTCTATGGGAAAATATTATTACAAGGTATGGATGCCATTTAAGTTTGACCAGTGACAAGGGTACACACTTTCTGAATGAGACAATTAGAATTTTATTGGATGAATTCATGATTGCACACCATAAGACTACACCATATCATCCTTATGAAAATGGGACTACTGAGGATTTCAATAAAATTTTGAGCCAGACATTGATAAAAGTTTGTGATGTTGGAATAAAGGATTGGGATGATAAAGTATTTGCAGTACTTTGGGCATTTTGAACAATATATAAAAGGTTGAACAAAGCCACACCATTTCAGTTAGTGTTTGGTGCATAAGTAGTTCTTCCTATGGAATTCATATTACCATATTTTTGTATTACGTGCACTGGAGGTCTAGTTGATGAGAAATAATTAGAAGAACGGATTGAAAATTTAATCAAGCTAGATGAACGATGAGAAATAACATGTTTGATTCAAAAACAAGAAAAGGCTAGGTAGGAAGCATGGCATGATAGGCACATTAGGGATAAAAAGCTTCAGATAGGACATATGGTGCTCCTTTATGATTCTAATTTTTTATGCCATCTAGGAAATTTCAAGGTGAATTGGTTAGGTCCGTATGTTATCACTCGCATACTTGAAACATATGCTTGCAATTAGAGACAATTGATGGAACACTGCTACCTGGGTACTTCAACGGGAGTACGATGAAGCCCTACTATAAATAAGTATTCTCGGTGATTTTAATAAGGTGGTATTGCCATTTAGATTATGTTTTGAATTTTGTATTTCCTTCTTCGTCACTATGCTTTTTCAATTTAGTTGGTCTTTTTGTGTAATAAGCGTGTTTACATGCCATAAGTTAATTACTATTTGAAGAAGTTTTATGCACAGAATACTGCACATACCCTTAGTGTGGGGTGGTTATTGTTATCCAGGTATAGGAATGTTGAAAATAAGTACACATGAAAGAAACAAACTACTATAGGTGATATTAAAGATGGAGAATTGAAAATAAATTGCTTATGGAAATGAGGACCATAGATGGAGATGAATTAAGAAACAAGTATAATGCGAGGGTAAGAAGGGGTCATTGGGAACTACCAAGGGAAGGTGCAGTGGCGAGGTACTTGGGCGCATGGAGACGTGCTGAAGAGAAGTCCGCGGTTAGAAGGTAGGAAGGAATGGTAGAAGGTTATAGCTTGGGAATGAAGATGCACCATGCGGTGTTGGGCCCCCTAAAATATTGGCTAAGTACAAGATGGCGCGTGGGGTGCGCAAGGCCTATTTGAAGAAGGGTGCACTAAGGTAGAAAGCACACAAGACAAGGTTTTAGGAGGGTTTAGTAGAATCAGATGGCGCGCGTGTACAAGGAAGAGCAAAGGTTTTGGGACTTAGCCGTATTTGGCATTTTGGGCAGAATACGAGGAAAGCATGACCTGACTGTGCATGCGGAGTGGATAAGGTGCCAGCCTGGCAACTCGGAGCCCATGAAAGGAACATACCTTGCGATAGAATATTCCAGAAGGTCATCATGGTGAAGAATGGAGAGATCGGGTGTGAAAGAGCATGCTCCCATGGAGGACCACTTGGATACTTGGCAACCGATCTACAGATTCTAGAAAGGCATGGCAGGTGCTTGCCGAGGCTATATATACACAAGCACCCAGTATAGGAAAAGAGAGATATATACAGAGATACCTGAAGAGAATGGAAAAGAGGCGAAGCTATGTATAAGTACTGTGAAAGTTATATGGGTTGGGTTTAGAGGATATGTAGGAGTATGATGTATCAAGGGGATGGGCCTAAATTTTTTTCTTCTTCTTGTAATATGAAAGACTTAAGTCTAGTTCTGATGCATGACATTGGTCTGCACTAGTATATGGATCTGTGATTGCCTCAGTAAATGTAATGTGGTTATTAAACATATTTAATATGGATATATGTGGTTCTAACTTTTACTTGTATCTCTATGGATCGGTTAGATATATATATATATATATCATATGAGTGGGTGTAAACCCCTATGCATTTCCTTTCTATTTTGATTCAGATCTATGTTCTGTAATGCTTTTCTTATCTGAATGAATGCATTGGTCTAGACCCCCAGTTCTGAGCTCTAAGATGAATGTATGGTTCGTTTCTATTCTCTTCACTTAAGTTTCTGTCTATAAATAATGCATTCTCACACAACTCACATAAAGGAGGGGCTTAGTGCCTAGCGTGTGCCTCGGAAGAGCACCCAGCGCCCATTGGGTGATAGGTTGACATGTGTATGGGATTTCCTTGTTCTTTGAAAATGCATAAAAATGACTACATATTGTTTCTGTTGCCGGGACCTCTTTTCGAAGTTGTTGTGAGAAATGACATGCATCTTTGTCCTTGTGATGTGTGATGACAGAGTGCTTGACTTTAGAAAGTGTTGAAACATGGTTCAAGAGCACGAGCGGACGAGTTTGCTCAAATATTTAGCACTGGACTTGAGTTTAATGTGCGTGTAGATGGGTAGAAGAGAACCTATACCATGAGCTATATGAGACATTCTTTTGCTGCTTCTTAGTATAGCTATTTGAATGGCTTTCAACATATGCATCCAGATCAAGCTGGTACTATAGATCGCGCATGTATGGACCCGAGATGACTATCAGAGGCTAGCAGGATGTAGATCTGACTTAAATGTGTGCTATTGATCACTAGTGGAAGGGATTGATGGCCAGTTTACACTTTATAATACGCCATTTCGACGTATTCTTTCCCAGAAGTTGCTCAGTTTTGAGTTTATGAGAATCGTGAAGCTTAGAGTATCAGATTATTGAGAAATAATCCTCTGCACAATAAAAACACTTGAATAAAATAATATTAGAATAATTTTCAATTCATTCCGGGATATGTCTGGCATTTACATTTACTACATATGATCTCCTATTAAATAGGAAGTCATCCTTTGTCCCACATATCTCATACATTACGGCTTCCAAGGAAAGGGAGGAGAGATCCCTTAAGTATATCTCAAGCACACTCAAAGGGAGATGACTAGACAAAATGAGGTTGCAAGTGTGATTTGTTATATACAGACAAACGTTGTGAGAGGGTGTTGAAGTATCATGCGGAAGAAATGGAGCCTATTATTAATACTGAGATACCCCATTTTCTCATAGTGTAATAGATATTACATTTTAGCTTCTGATGAGAGTCCGTCATATGGATTATCTCTATGATAGAGCCTTCGATGTACATTAAAACATTCACCTGACGACCAAACAATAGCGCTTGGTTTTCCTAATCAAGAGAGAAGCCTATTGAGGATCTAGTTGGTATTGATGGGACTATTTGATATGGTACCCATGAAGATCTTGGTCGTTACTTTGAGTTTGGAAGCATTCCCTATGGCTGCTAAGATACCATTCTGAGCACTGTTTGAGAGGAAGCCAGGGTGGAGGAAAGATGACAGACATTACAGCTCAGGTTTAGGCAACAGGTCTAGGAGTAGCACGGGATACAAGTATAGTGAATCTCGTGAAAGGGAGATGTCATTAGACAACATGAGGTTGCATAGTGTGAGTAGGATCATATGGAGGTAGACTAGTTGCACAGACCAATGTCATGCCCAGTTCCAGTCACAGGAGGATCGTGGAGCTTGAGAAGTCTGTGCTACCCCCATCTTGGCAAGCACAGGACTTGAGCAGATCCCTAGTCCGCTTCTGATGAGAAGTTTGAACACATTGAGGAAATAGCAAAGAGAACCATCGATATGGATCAGGAGGACAGGGGCCTAAACCACCTCCTGAGGTGTTCTTTGAGACCCCTTTACACTTGGTCCAGATTACCAGTTATCAGAGGATGTTGCGGAAGTATGTGCATAACTGTGAGTTGGTATTGCGCGGGAAAGTGACCGATCAGTGCCTCAGAGAGGAAGATAATTTTTCAGTTTGGAACATCGTTGCATGGGCATGCACATACCATTTCGGTGTTTGGAGGATGATCCCTATCATACGGTGCAAGAATACACCGCATTGACGCAATTCCTTCTTAAAGAATTCAACACATACTAGGAGTTTGCGTAGAAGAGAATACACTCTTTGAAGGAGATCCAATAGGATCAATCTCACAGGTTGTTGGCGTGCAGTTCAGCAGAACGTTGGGGACACTAGGCTTGACCACTTCAGGCCCACTTCTGGCTACAGAGGGATCTAGAGGTGGAATTGGTGGATCTGGAGGCACAAGACCTGGTGGATCCAGCGGATCTGGTGGAGGAGGAAACACCAGAGGGAACCAAGGATATGGATCAGGGGGATAGGGGCCTTAGCCACCTTCTCAGGTGTTCTTTGAGATGTCTTTACACTTTCTAGATTACCAACGTATAGAGGATGTTGTAGAACATGTGCACAAGTGTGAATTACTATGGCACACGAAGGGGATCACTACCCTAGAGCAGAAGGAAAGTTAGTTTGCAACAATGTTACAAGGGCATGTGCATATTTGGTATATGAAGTATGATCCCTATCATATGGTGGTAGACTACACCACATTGAAGAATTCCTTCCTAAAAGAGTTCCATATACCGGAGTTTGAGTAGAAGAGAATAAACTCTTTGAAGGAGATCCAACAGGGAATGAATAAGAGTGTGTGGGAGTATGATGCATGGTTTAAGAATCTCCTGTCAAAACTGTCATTTGACATTCACCCTTCACATCATACTCAATGGTTTGTTGGAGGGTTAATCACTCCATTTAGGATGACATTGTCACATAAGACATTCACTCACCCACGCTAGGCTTTAGAGGCTTCCTTACGCACTGAGGTAGTTGAGAGCGTTGATACTAGTGTGAGATCCTTTTTAGAGGCTCAAATCACTGCAATGGCCAAAAACATTAGAGAAGCTATCTACAAACTCTACACATGAGACTCGTAGTGGTCTTTGGTGTGTAGATTATGAAGTAGAGGGGCATGCTAAGGATAGTTTCCCCTGGAATTTAGTACGTGCCATAGCAGTAGATTGTGAATTTTTTTTATGGGGACCATGATGCGAGTAGATGTCCCTTGTTGTAGCAGGAAATACGGAAGAATGTGTCTTATTACTGTAAGATTTTTAGCTCTACGATCCATGATACTAAGGATTGTAGGCTTATTGACCAAATCCATGAGGTCATTGATCATGGTGTGCACCATACCAGCTTTTCCAGTAGTTCCAAGGAGGATGATCATCGTTATGAAGGACGTGTGGATAGAGGGGAGCATGGGAGAGGGTATCATGCAGAGGATTCACGTGGTCACAGTAACTGTGAAGGAGGGATTAGTGAGTTTCTCATGAGGAGCATGCTATAATTATGGATCTATAGAAGATTATAGGCATGCAAGTTTCCAAATTTGTTGTAGTGTTCATGGTGTGGGAAGAAGCATACGTATGAGGAATGCTCCCTGAGTTGTTTTGAGCACATGAGCCAACAACACTAGAAGGACAAGGGCACTATGGGATGGTGAGTATAAAAAATGGTTGACACACAGTGGATGCCTAGAGTGGCGCGTAAGTTAGGGTTAGAACATATTTTGATGCCAACATGAGAAGAGGCTACGCATGTCAGGGAGGGACCATGGCGAAGGAATATAGTCTTAAGAGAAAAAGTGATGCAAAAGAATTATCTAGACCCTACCCACTAGAAGGAAGTGTATTAATATATAATAGATGTCAATTCAAATTTTGTAGGGATAAATCTAGTGTCTAAAGGAACAGTCTAGGCAGCAAGAGCAAAGGAGGAATGCCGAGTCTTTGCAGAAGGACTTGGATGAGGTCAACGAAGTGTGTAAAATGTTGAGGCAATAGAATATTATTCCCTTGCTAGGAGAATTACTATGGGAGAAGGATGCCACATGTCTGGAGCAGAGCACAAAAGGTAGGTGGTACATGCAAACCTCCCTCCCCATAGCCTTGACTATGACAAAGAGATCAAACTGAATGTAGTTGTGGATGGTTGGTTGCTGAGTAACATATTGATTTACACTGGGAGCAAAAGTCAATGTTCTTACATTAGATGCCTGACATCAAATGGGAAGGCCCACATTACAACCATCTTTGAATGTGTTGTATATGGAAAACAAAACCAAGGCAATGCCCATTAGAGTATTGAAGGATGTAGTGATCACCATTCAGGGGGCCAAGTTTACTGGAGTCTTTGAAGTCTTAGTGCTCACCGAGGTAGACAATTTTCCAGCATTGCTTGGGTGCCCATGGTGCAATAAGAACAACGCTGACATGAGGTTCAAGAATGGATATATTAGTTTCAAGAACAAGGAAGAACGGGTCATCATCCCTTTGACGGATGGCAAATCCATTCCTTACACTAAACTTTTGGGAGAAGAGGTCCTTGATATAATTTATGTGCGCTCCATCAGAGACCCAGAGATAATTCACCCTACATGAGGGAGTTATCCAATTTGAGGATTCTCAATCTATGAGTGATACAACAAGCATGGCGTGTGACAATTGGGCACATAGGACCTATGAGTTAATTAGGTGATAGTTGAGGGGGTATGTAACAAGAGTGACTAAGGCGCGCTCACTCAAGTGCCTAGAAGGAAATGAGAGGCGTGCTCACTCAAGCACCTAGGAGGAAAGAAGTTACCAAGTTACTATGGAGGGGCATATCTTAAAATTTTCTTACGGGACATGGAAGTTTAAGTGGAGGAGTGAGGATGAGAGAAGGGGGAATGTTGAGTTATGTCCTACTCGGAGACTGCAATGAACGGTGGTGGGCTACACACCGCAAGAGAATCTTTTGGAATGACACGAAGTAAGTATTTCACGTTTTCTGTTAGATTCTCTAGAAGCATTGTGCCCATTGTCATTCTAAGAATACCATAGCAAGGCGCCCACCTCATTCCACATCCAAGAATGTGAGAAGTCCTAGATAGGAGGCACAGAGGCCTTACCATGATCGTTATGGGTACATAAGCTGTATTCCACACTATAAGGTTGTGTGCGTACGCATGGTATATCCACTTGGAAACATGTCACCAAATCGGAAATGGGTAGGAGCTGAGAACTAATCTCATCCAAGACTTTTGAATATCGGAGCACAAAACCATCAATGGATAATGCATTGCAAGTAATTAAGCATGCCTTACGATGGGGAATAGTGCCATGGCAGAAGACATGTTGCAATATTTTCTAGGTGAGCCTCAATTTAGAGGAACGCTTCGATGACGATGAGTAAGAGGAGATACATAGTTTGAGCGTGCAAATGCCTAGAAAAGGAAAAGAGGAAAGATGGTTTTTTATCATTGATGGAGAGGAGATGGAAAGTCTGGATGTTAACCAGTATAAAGGTACGTACGCGATGTTATAGATAACACTCATGAAAGGATGCGTGCGCTTACCATGAGCCCCTAAAAACAAAGAAGGTTAACATTGGGTCAGAAGAAGAACCCAAGGAAGCCATCATTGGAGAGTATTATTTAGATAAGGAGGTCTCAAAGATTATTTATTTTTTACGAGCGAGTTCCAAGATTTGTTCCCTTGCACAGGTATCATGAACTTAAAGGCATCCACCACTCATTGGGGAAGATGAGGATAAAATTCGAAGGAAGGTGCGCGCCCAATCCGAAAGAGGCCATACCAGATGAATCCCAATTTGTGCATACGTGTCAAGGATGAGACAGACAAAATGATAACACCAGGTATCATTGAGGCTATTGAAGAGTCAGAATGGATACGCCCAATGGTAATCAACATCAAAAAGGATGGGAGGATAAGGATTTGTCATTGACTATAGGGATTTAAATGCAATATGTGTCATCAACCCCTTCCAAACCCTGTTTATTGAATAAATATTAGAGGGCAGTGGCTGGGCACGAAGTATACTCTTTCACGGATGGGTTCTCAGGGTACCACCAAGTGAGGATTGCAAAGGAATACTAGATAAAGGAAAACTTTTGCTATTGGATGGGGAAGTTTTGCGCTATACGGTCATGACTTTTGGGTTGAAGAATGCGCCTGTTGTGTTCTTGTGCGCATTTTAGTATAGGCCTTTCAGGACTTTATCCATAACTTTCTTTAGGTTTATTTGGATGATTAGACTGTGTATGGTCTAGTCAAAGACCTTTGTAATAAATTAATACTAATATTTGAAAGGCATGTCAATAGTTGAGGATATCCCTCAACATCAAGAAGTGTGTCTTTACTACCCCATTTACAACCTTATTAGGACTTATCATATGCAAGGAAGGATTACTAGTAGATCCCCCCAAGGTTGTAACCATTTTGGGGTTTAGGGGAGCCTACTAGCCAAAGCGTCGTGCATGGATTCCATGGGTATATAGGTTACCATATGAAGTTCATCAAGGGATATGCCAAGATCACCATGCCCCTATAAGGAATTTCTTAGACACAAGATTGCCTTTCATTAGGGGAGAGGCACAACAAAGGGCATTCGACACTTTGAAGGATAGGCTTGTCACCACACCCATACTCTATTTCCTTGTTTGGGATAAGCCTTTCCATGTTCATATGGATGCCTCTGGTATAACCATTGGAGCAGTATTAGCATAACCAGGTGAAGGGATTATTGACCATCCATTATGTTTTGCAAGCAGAAAGTTAACATCAGCAGAACAAAATTACACCGCTACCGATCATGAAGCACTATCCATGATCTACACGCACTACAAAAGTTCAAGAAATATCTACTCGCAACACCATTTGTATTCTACACAAACCACATGGCATTCAAATTCTTGCTAAACAAGCCCGTACTTCAAGGGAACAAAATGTCGATGGGTTCTGCTATTCCAAGGAATTTGAGTTCATACTAGTTGTCAAGCAAGGAAAGAGTAATTCTGGACCCAATCGCTTATCTAGAATCGACTCAAGAGAGAACACGTAAAGCATTGAAGATACCATGCCAAATGTGCATAGCTATTTAGGTTACGGAATGCATGCCCTCGGACTTAGAGGATATTGTGGTGTTTCTCAAAATTGGGTGTGGCACCAGAAGGGATAAAAGAATTAGAGAGGAATTAGTTATCCATATGCAATGTACCACACCCTACATGTTGGTTAGTGGTGATTTGTACAAGCTAGGATGTACGATGAATTGTTGCACCAATGTGTACTAGAACATGATCGACTTGTCTATCATGGAGGAGGCACATGGAGGAAGTGCAGGTGGAGGCTATGTAGGGGATGCCACAATGCGTAAGATATTGTAGGCTGGGTTATCGTAGGAGACAATATATCAAGATTGCAAATATTATTGCAAGGCATGTGACCATTTTCAGTGCCTTAGCAAACCAGGGTAGAGGGATGAAATGCCTTTACGCCCTATCCCAAGTACAAAACCATTTGAAAAATGGGGCACATATTTTATATGGGCCACATTTCTCTAGCCACATGTAGGAAGGGATCATGCTATGTAATCACTTGCACAGATTATTTGACAAGATGGACAGAAGCAATGCTTACCAAGGATTGTATATCAGCTACATGCAGCTAAGTTTTTATGGGAAAATATTATTACAAGGTATGGATGCCCATTGAGCTTAACTAGTGATAAGGGTACACATTTTTTTAAATGAGACCGCCAGGATTCTATTAGCAGAGTTAATGGTGGCTCGTCATAAGACCACCCCTTACCATCTGTAAGTGAATGGGACTTTCAAGGCATTTAATAAAATACTGAGTCATACCCTGACCAAAACTTGTGATGTTGGTAGACAAATATTGGGATGACAAAGCATCTATAATTCTTTGGGCGGATAGGAAAACCTACAAGAGGCTAAATGAAGCCACACCATTTCAATTGGTGTTTGACATAGATGGATTTCCTACCCGTTGAATTCATGTTACCTTCTCTGTGTACAGTGCGCGCAGGATCAATGACCGATGAACAAGCACTGGAAGAAAGGATTGACAAATTGATGAAATTAGACTGAGAGATGATCATTGGCCAAGTGGATTCAAACAGATGAAAACGATAAACAAAAAGGCATGGCATGATTGCCACATCAAAAACAAAAAAATTGAGGTTGGGAAGATGGTATAGTTATACGATTCCAAGTTTCTGCGCCATCCCAGAAAGTTAAAAGTCCATTGGTTGGGGCCCTATATCATCTCAGACATCCTGTGAATCAAGCTGCGTGCTCAATCGAGAGCACTAGACAAGATGAGATTAACCAAGCCATTTTAATGGGAGCAGGCTAAAGCCCTACTATAAATAATTCTTCTTGGTGTTTGTAATAAGGTAGTATTTCCAATTAGTTTAGAAATTTTCATTTATGTAATTTCCCTTCTTATGTTTTCCTTTCTCGTCATTTATTCTAATTGTTTTTTTTTGCTTTGAGTGCGTTGATAAGCACATTAATTTTTGAAGTTTGTGCAATGCGATAGATGATCGCACATCTGTTTTAGTGTGGGGTGGAGTGATGCGAAGTATAAGCTTGTAATACAAGTTGAACTGGTAAGTAAAAGTTGTGGTTAATGACCCGAGATGATAGATACAAAGCGCGCAAGAATGGAGGAAGCGCATGGAAGAAGAGGTGGATGAAAAATGTTTGGTGTCAGGATAGGACTTTAGATAAATCAACGTATAGAGGAGGAAGCAGGCACAGGAACAACATGAGGTAGGTAAAAGCAAAAATCAGGTGAAGGACAAAATAAGTGCCTTTGGCACTGTTGACACACACGTAATATTTTTATGTTAGAATGGATTGTTTGTATGCCAGAAGGTTGTAGAAATGTTTCACACAATATTGGGTGCGTAAGTGAAGGCACGTAAGGCTAGATTGGTTGAAAAAGCCACATTTAGTGTTAAGTATGGCGGTAGGTAAAATAACATTTAATGCTAGAAAGAAGGAAAAGCTATAAATAAGAAGTCAGACACTTCATTATTTTACCTTGCGTTCATGAAGGGAAAAAAGATTTTACAAAATAGGGCATCCAAAGGTGATTTGCGTGAAGAAGGATATAAGAAATCTGAGAGGGCATGACTAGATTAGATCTCGCATAATCAGTAGGAAAGGAGTACACGGGCGTGGAGGAAGCTGTTGAGAAGGAATTTTTTGAGAAACATTGTCTTGTGGAAAAACTTTTCCAGTTAGGGTTTGACGGCTAGGGCATGAAGTTAGGAGGGTTTTTTCGCAATATTGAGTTTTGAGGTTGGATAGAGTGGTAGAGAAGAGCAAGGAAAATATGCTCGATGTGTTAACCTAATAAGAAGGATGACACCAAAGAAAGTAACCATCTCACCTAAAAAGTATAAGGGCAAGGGAAAGGGGAAGCAAATGACTACCGTCACAATCAAAAATGTAGAATGGTACGCGGAGATGCAACAACCGGATGGGGTATCGCTAGGAAAAGAATGGGAATGTCATCTATGAAAAATGAATGTGAGTGAATATAATCATCACACTAGCATGAAAAAGAGAAAGAAATGGCTTTGGAGTTGGTTCTCACAAAAAACAAGAGGACACCGGAGGGCATGCCCATATACATATTGATGAAGTAAAATTTAAGTTGGAGAAGGAAAGGTTACTTCAATTTTACGAATTACTCTACTTCAGAAAACCTGAGAACCTCTATTAGTGGTTGATGGTTTGCACGTGTTCATGAAGACCTTTTTTATTTCACAGGGTGCGCAAGATGCACATAACTCCCTAGTTGATTTACAAGTTCACATGCCTTATTTATGAAGGGGATAACATTGATGATGACCTAAGTGATAAAGAGGCCATCAAGGAAACAATATTCACGCGTATGAATATAAGAAAGGATCATAATAATTTGACATTGCAGAGATTCTAGACCCCGTGATGAGGATTTCCGTGTGCTTGGTAACCAAGCTCAATGATCAAGAAAGATGGACTTGAGTGAACAAGGCATGGCTGAACGTATGCCGGAAAATATTTGAGGGGACCATCTACAACTTGTCCGCTTTCATCATGGATGAAATCATTAGCAGTGCGCGAGAGGGCGAGAAGATATTATTTGGAAATGTCCTCCTCACAATTGTTTTCTTAGAGATTGGAGTCCCCGATGGGTTGGAAAGGTTTGTTTGGGAGTACCTAGAAGAAGAACCATCACCCATGAAGAGGTTCACAAAATATACTTGTGAGACCATGACAACCACTCACAAGGCGCACTTAGAAAAGTGGTACAAGAACATGAGAGATGTTCGGGGTGGAATGGAATATTCTAGAGTAGTTACCCACACTCGTGAAAGGAGAGGCATAATTCATAGTGTATCAACACTTATGCATTGGTAGATTTAGGTTGATAGATGAAAATATGGGTCTGTGGTGCAAACTACCCTTCTCCTTCACCCAAAATACTTCCAAGCAAGGGTGAACATGTTCAAAGAGGCCAAGAGACTAAGGTTTGACCTTAGTGAGGTGGATCAAGACCACAGAGAGCTACACTGGAAGCTAGTCTACCCCAAGAAGCACACATACGTGGAGAGATATGTCTCCCATGAGATACAAATCATGAAGCCTGTAACATTTCCAATCACTGGAATGGTTACAAAAAGGATATACATTCACATAAGGCCAAATTTTGAAAAAGGTGCTTACCTAGAAAACAATGTATCCATCCCTGAAGATCCCACAAGAAGGAATAATCTCATGCCAAAGAAGAGGGAAAGAGAAGAGGTGCAGAAATCACCAAGTGTTCAGACTACACAAGTAGTAAGCATGCCAGAGACAAGTGCTAAGCCTAGTACTTATGCGCAGAGAAAGAAGTCCCCATTGAAAGCAAAGAATCCAGAAGAAGAAGTTATAGAGCATGAAAAACCCATCTCTTGGGAGAATTGACCAGAGGAGGAGGAAGAGGAAGTAGAATCTCCTGTCAGGAAGAAGTGGAGGGCAGTAGAGGAGGATGAGTCGGAGGGTATAGAGAGCTTAGAGGCCTATAGAAGTGAAAGAGATGATGATGATGATAATGAACCTGAGGCAGTTCAAGGCCCTCTTGTATTCAAAGTACATAAATCTAAGGAGGAAGGAGAGGAAGAATAAAATGAGTACATCTTTTTCAAGAGGAAGAATGACAAGGAAGAGGAGGATACTTAGAAAAAAGGGGTAAGCAAAGAAGTTACAAAAGAACAAAGGACCCCAAGCCTCACAAATGAATAGGTAGAAGAGGTTGCAAAGAAAGATGTAGAAACAATCATCGAGGACATAGTAGAGCAAGAGATGGAATGCAGCGCAGACATAGTGATGAAGGAAGAAGAGGAGGAGAGCATAGATAAGGAATATGCTAGCATGGGAGGGGATCCCAGTTTGGTTGTAAGATTTCCTAAGGTTGTGTGCATGGGGAGAAAGAGAAAAAAAGCATCATAGGTCCAGAGGATGGGCTACATTGATGATCTAAAAAAGGTGTTGCACACGTGCTTTCAAAGCACCGTACCAATAGAGCAACTCTTGGCTATGGCATCATTTGATGAGGAAGGTGCACACCCTCGGATGAGGAAAATTATTTCTCGGGAATTTGAGTCCCACATTGATGAGCCAAAGTTTGAAGTAAGCCAAGGGGAAATAATGAAGGTATCAAAGTCAAAAGGAGATAACCCCTTGGTAAATGATCAGCAACTATTAGATGAACAAATCTGCAATGCACTAAACAAGGTTTCAGTTGAAGTAGAAGCTAGACTCTTCGGGAGGAACGACGGGATGAAATTCCTAGATGAAAAACTGGAGAAGAAGGAATAAGAGCTCGAGGAAAGCACCAAGGACTTAAAGTAGGAGGAACTAATCAATGCTCAACTAAGGCATGAGTTAAAAGAGGAGATAGAAAGGGTTTTCGAGGTTTACAAGAAAGTAGAGATGATCACAGATGCCATTGTCTTGAAGCATCCAGATCTGACACCACTAGCGCAGAAGTATGGATCCACCCTAGAGTTCCTAAAGGACTTGACCCACATCCTCACAATGGAGAGACGAACACTGGCCTTGGAATCTGCAGAAGAGGATTCGATGCACAAAGAGAAGGAGGAAAAGATGAAGGTTGTGGTAATTATTTCTTAGTACAAGAAATTCCTCGCTGATGTTAAAGCCACTACCCAAGTCGCTGAGGCTACCTATGAAAACTTCATTGATAGAGATAGAGTGGCGAGCATTCTAGTCCCCACTAATGAAGTAAAGATCAAGGAGTTCCAAGAGAAGAAAAAGGGTAATAGAGCGGAATGTGACAAAATTCTAGCCAAGGTTGAGAAGAAATCAAAGGCTATCAAGACCTTGTGGGGCTCAATCAAAAACCGACTGAAGGACTTGTATCCCTATATCACTCGAAGGATGGATGTGCTCGAGGATTTGGGAAAAAATTTGGAGGGGATCGTGGAAAAAATGAATACCAAAGGAGAAGGGCTAAGCTTTGAAGAGGTGAGTGCCCTAGTCAGAGACCTCTGTCAATAGGCACAGAATGAGGTCGATACCTAGAATAAGTTGGAGGTAGACTTGAAGAAATATTTCCCTCTCCTCTTGCAGAAGTAATCATAGTTTCCCCATTCTTTCATTCTTCCGCAAATTCTTCATTCCTTTATTCTTTCTCAAAACTATTCAATGACAATAATTCTTTATTCATTGAAGGTGGTGTTCCCGAGGGTAGAGAACATGCGTAGTGTGGGGTGATGTTGGGCCCCTAAAATATTGTCTAAGTACAAGAAAGCACATGGGCACACACGGTGAAAGTGTGTAGGACAAGGTTTTAAGAGGGTTTAGTAGAACCAGTGGCATGCGCACAAGGCAGAGCAAAGGTTTTGGGACTTAGCCATATTTGGCATGTCAGGAAAAACATGAGGAAAGCATGGCCCGACTACACATTCAGAGTGGATAAGGTGCTAGCTTGACAACTCGATGTCCATGAAAGGAATATACCTTGCAATAGAATATTCCAAAAGGTCACCATGGCGAAGGATAGAGAGCTTGCATTTGAAGGAGAATGCTCCCATGGAGGACCACTTGGACACTTGGCACTTGATCTACAAATTTTAGAAAGGTATGGTGCTACTTGCTAAGGCTATATATAAAAGTGCTCGGTAGAGGAAAAGAGATATATATATACTTATAACTAATGCATTCTCACAAAACTCACATAAAAGAGGCACTCGGTGCCCATGTGTGCCTCGGGTGAGCGCCTAGTGCCCGTTGGGTGATAGGCCAACGTGCATGGGATTTCGTTGTTCTTTGAAAGGGCATAAAAATGATTACATGTAGAAGGAACAAAAATGGTCGATTAATGAGAGGATTGTTGGTAGGTGGAGGAGAAATAAATGCACTAAAGTTTTAAAAATCTATATAAGGACGGGATGCAAGTTCAATTTTACCATTCCAATTGAGAGAATTTGAAAAGAGCTAAGTGCAAATGAGCCAAGCAATCATGTTGAGGTGCGAAGAGTGTTAAACTAGACGTGGAGAGAAGGTTTGTGTGTAGGAGAAGCTTGTGTTCCCATAGGTGAAGGGTTTGAGTGAATCAGATGTGTTACAGAAGAGCTAGGGCATGTAATTTCCCTTAAGGAATGGAGATTTGAACTAGGGTTTCAAATTACTCACTTACAAAGGGTAGAAAAGAGATATTTTTCAAATGGCACCGAAGAAAGCATCCATAACAGGATTAAAAGGGAAGAAGAAGGCCGAAGTGGAAGAATAAATTACTCCCGAGCGTAATTTATCAGAAATGTAGTATCCAGAGGGCATGATTGTGGGAAAAGAATGGGATTCCCACATCCAAAAATGAAAAACCAGAGATTATAACCATCATACATCAGACAATAAGAAGGAGCTAGATGCATTGTTGAGCACAAAAATGAACAAGCTCATGACAAAAGATATGCCAATATATGATGACGCTGGTGAGAAGTTATTAAAGTAGATTGGAGTCTACTAGTTGTACAAGCTGCCATAGTTTGGGAAGTATGAACCATTATATCGATGGTTGATGAGCAGAGTCCATGAGAAATTCTTCTACTTCGTCAGACGAAGGGTTAGAATCACAACTTCCTTGATTTCAATAGTGATAGGACTAAGGGCCTCAGGAGTAGATCTGGAGAGTGATTTAACTGATAAGGATGCAATCCTAGAGACAAGGAAGTAGATGGGGTATACCAAAGGTCCGCACAACATAGACATTGACAAATTGAAGAAGTACCCAGTAGTGCAGGAAGCTGCACATCTTGTAACAAAGTTGAATGACCAAGAAAGGTGGTCGCAAGTGAATACAATGTGGTTGCACATTGCAAGGAAGATGTCTCAAGGAGTGATCTACAATATCGTGGATCACATAGCAAAAACAATCATTGAAGAAGCGTGTACAGGTGAAAAGTTAATTTTTGGCTCTATTTTATTGTCTTTGGTATTTATAGAGATTGGAGTGCCCAATGGGCCAAAGGAGAAGATTTGGGAGTACCCCACGAAACAAAAATCTTTGGCAGAAATATTTAATAAATACTTATGCGAAGGGACCATGGGTGGGCCATTTAAATAGAGGGTGAAGAAGTGGTATGATAGGCTCCATGCAGTTTTTGAAGAAGAATGGTGCATACCCAAGGAGTTACCTTCAGTAGTAGGGAAGGCAATGTAGTTTGTGGTATACCAACACTTTTGCATCACACGATTTACCATGAAATATGGGGCTTGGAGCCCATGATGCAAATTACCATATGTCTTCATAACAAGATATTTCTAGGCATCAATTTACCAGTTTTCAGATGTGCACTACCTAAGCTTCATCACAAATAAGGTAGATTGCGACTACCACACTCTGAGAAAGACATATGTATATCCAAGGTGAAGTGCCTACATTGAGAGGCTTATCTTAGATATTATAAGAACGAAGCCTATAAGCTTGGAAGTTAGGGACATCAGAGTAGTGCTTGTGTACCTTTAACTCAAGCCCAATATAGAGAACAATAAGTATGTGGAGAATGAGTTCGTACTCCTAGGGCCACCAAAAGGTAAGCATACAATGGAAAATGTTCTAGCACCTAAGCCCATAGAGACAATAGAAGTAGAGGATGAAGAAAAGGAGCATGAAGATAGTGGTGGTTTGGATCATAGAAGTAGGAGGTAGCCCTAAAAAAAGGTAGAAACAGAGTGAGTGACTACGCCACCTCAGGGGCAGGAAGGAGAAGATGAGGATTTGGATGCAGTACAAAGAGATCACCACTTCAAAAGGGTATTTAGGAGAACAATGACCCAAGGTTCTACCCCACAATCAGTATGTAGATCACCTCGACTCTCTCCATAGAAGGATACGACTGAGAAGAGAAGAAGGAATTTGAAGCTGAATGAGGAGGCAGAAGAGTCTGAGGAGAGCACGCCTGAATCTCCTACACCTCCAGAGGATGTGGAGGGACCAAAGGATGAAGAAATGAAGGATGGCGAAGAAGGAGAAAAATAGGCATATGAGACAGTACAAGAAACTGCTCAGGGTATAGTAGAACAAACTGTAAATCTTGAAGCTCAAGTCCCTAAGGGGCCAAGATCGAAAAGAACAAGTGGAAAATATGGTGCACCAATCATGGACTACGCTGAGGACACATGTAAAATTATCCACGACCATTTTTAAAGCATAGTGACACCAAAGGATTTGTATGGATGGGAGTTGATGGATGAACATATGGTGACCATGCACACAAGGAAGCAACTGTCATGGTCTATGCACACATACATGGACAAACCGGAATTTGATGTATGTGAAGAGTCATGTGTATCATGAAGGTTGAAGAAGACACCTTAGGCTAAACACATAACAATAAATCCTACTGTTATGTCATATGAATAAGTGAGAAATGCTTTGGTAAAAGTCTAAACAGAGGTGGCATGTCGAAATATAGATAAGGCTGAAACAATTAGGGTGTTGAGAGAAGAACTAAAAACTAAGGATGTAGATATAGTGCACCTAACGAAATAAAAATACTTGGCACAGAAGAAGAACACTATTTTCATCAGCATGGTAGAGGAAATGGGGGACACTATCATAAAAGCGAAGTCGCACTTAGATCCTAAGGTACCTAAAACATTCCCTTCAACAATGCATTATTTATAAACTTTGGTAGACATTGTGCTTGAAGGTGAACCTCTACGCATGCCAGTACCAAAGGATCCAACGTAGGAAGTAGAGAGGGAAAAGGCTTCAGTGATGAGGAAGATTGCATCATATGAGGCATTGCTCCAAAGCTTGTAGGAGGAGATGAAGAAAGCAGATCAAGCGCTGAATATTTGTACATCTCCAGAAGCCGTTATAATAACTAAGACCATTATAGAGGACAATGAAATCCTAAAAGCCATGAAATATGAGACCTTGGGCCACACAGAATGATTAGCACTTGTCAATAAGAAGCACGACAACCTTACATCAACATAAGAACCACACAAGGAAAGGATGGATGAGCTTGGGAAACTCATCGTGTAAAAGATGGAATTATTAGAAGGAAGAGTGAATGCAATGTCCAACATTGTTTTGGTCTTATAGAATGAAAAAGGATAGATTGAAAAAGATGAGCTAGATTTAATTGTAGTAGATATCCCAGAAAAGGCAGAGGCCATGACTTAATGATTGGAAGAATTTAGAGGCAGAAATAAAAGAAGAATATCCAAAATTTATTCTTCTGGTTGAAGCAGAAGAGGATGCAGGGTAATGCCATTATTTTATTCAAAAAAATTCTTTCTATTCTTTTATTCATATTATTTGATTCATTTTGGAGACAACCATTACTAGGGCGACAATGTAATTAGTGTGGGGTAATGTTCGTTAGTCAAAATATGAAACTTAGCGAAAAATATACAAAAGGTTCACGCAGAAGAGTAGAGCGCATTCAAAAGTGTGGGGATCGGGAAGGAATCACACTCTGAAGAGAAAGACAACTTAGCCATTTTCACAATGATGAGATATTTTTGGAGATAGCGTGTTGAGCACACAAGATGGTTAAAAACTTACACGAAAGGCATTGGCTTTTTTAGAGGATCGGCTATGAAGCACTTTACATGGGTACATGCTGAGAATAGATTTACTACTGACAGTTAACTAGAAGACGTCTATTGTTAGCACACTTACATGTGTGACTATTATTGTAATGGAGCATGGCTAATAATACCATGTAACCTATTTTTGGAATAAATAAGAGGTGAAGGGAAAGTCCCCACCCATATAAATATGTAGTGAATTGTATAGTATGATATAGATATATACAGAGATAAATATAGTATGTAAGGACTGGACTACTATGAGATTATACTATCAGACATGTACACGCATGAGTATATGATGCCATTATTGTAAGAAGCTTATGTGTATTACTACAATTAAATAATGGAGGTTATTGACTAAATCAAGGTGTTAATCATGGTTATAGTTTATTATTGCATGAATGATTTTGCTATGGTTATTGTTTGATTCATGATACATTAGGATATAGGTCTGAATATGCACTGTAGAATGATAGATTAATCATGGATCTGAATTCTCTAAGTCTTCATCATGCTAACATTCTGCAACAGTAACCCTAAAGATGGGCCTAGTACCTATGCGCGCTTCAGGTGAGTGCTCAGTCTAGGCTAAGTGATGTGATAGTGCACCTGGCCTTTTACTGGTAAATTCTAGGTTGCATCAATCTTTGTGAAGTTGATCAATGTGGGAAGCTTTGTAATAATTTATTTTATTTCTGCAATGACTGTATATAGTTGTCCTTCAAGGGAGCAGTCTATTTATAGTAAGAAGGTGAAGAGAAGATATATCCTTTTTGAGGGAGTCATCTTTTTGCTAGAATTTTGACTCAAGGATTTGAATCCCATTTCACTTTAGGATGTTTAAGTCATGGACAAGACTATAGAGGAAGATTAGGTTCTTGTTTAGAAGACAAAACCATAACACAGAGAGGTTAACTATGAAAGAGATAGTTTTAAGTGATGAACGACCATTGAATTCCATTTTTCAAAAAGAAAAATTATCCATGAGAATCATGCCATGAGAAGATCCATGGTACTCATATTGAAGATAAGGCTAAAAGGTGACGAGTAATCACATGATTCTTGTTTAGTCATTGATCCTCAAAACGGGTATCATGGAAGGTGAACAACTCTCAAGGGACAAGTGGTCAATAGACATAAGGTGATATATGACTTGATTTCAACAATAAAATGGTCTAAGATGCAAGGCATTGAGAGGATCAGGTTTGGGTTTATCTTCAAGTGAAGATAAAATATAAGCACCCAATCTATAAGCATGAGTAATGATATAGGGTCCAAGCCAATTAGGAGCAAATTTGCCCCGCTTACTTTTCTCTTCCTTGGTTACATGTTGATTTTCCTTCAGGACGAGGTCATTGAAATGGAAGGTTTGTTCATGGACACATTTATTGTTGGCACGTTTGATACATTTTTGGTAGATTTGGAGATGATCAAGAGCATTTAGACGATGCTCATCTAATAACTCAAGTTGTGCTAAATGGTCCTAATGAAATTCATCGTCCCTGAGCATGTCTTGTAGTGAGATGCGAAGAGATGGAATATGAACTTTGAGAGGCCAGACATCCTCGGTACAGTAGACAAGAGAGAAAGGTGTGGCAGTAGTTGAAGTATGAATACTAGTGCGGTAAGCCCACAAGGTGAAAGGAATGTGCATATGCCAATCCTTCCCAGTATCATCAACAACTTTCATAAGAATTTTATTCAAGGTTTTATTGGTTGATTCTGTTTGGCCATTTTTTTGTGGGTAATAAGGTGATGAGAAACTAAGTTGAATTCCAAAAGCGTTACAAAGCTTTCATAGGGTTTTGTTTTTTAATTGCTTTCTGTTATCAGTGATGAGGTAGTGAGGGTCACCAAACCGAAAAATGATGTGATAGTTGATGAATTCACATATTTTCTTGGATTTTATAGAAATGAGTGGAATGAATTCTACCCATTTAGTCTAGTATTCAGTAGTAGTTATAATCCATTGATGGTGTTTTTAAGAATGAGGATTGATCTCGCCAACAAGATGCAAACCCCATTGAGAGAAAAGCCAAAGGTCTCGTGTGACCTGTAAGGCATGACTAGGTGTGTGATGAAGATTGGCATGTTGCTGTAATTTCACACAACATTTGACATATTCACAATAGTTGCGATTTAGGAATGGCCAATAATAGCCAAGGTGAAGAATACATTTAACAACTAAACCACTAAAGTGACCTCCACAATTTTTTTCATGAACTATCTTGATGGTGTAAGTAATTTCAGAACTTGTAAGGAATCATAAGATAATACCATCGAATCCATGCTTATAAAGGAGACCACCCATGATGACATACCGAGAGACACCTTTAAGAAAGGTACATTGTCCATTGTGAGTGATATCAGGAGGTATAATGGAAAGGGAAAGGTAGTGTGCAAACTATTTATACCAAAGTTCATGTGGGTCAGGTGTAATGGTTCCAACAGAATTGATCACATGAGATAAATAAGAGGGTGACTACAACCTTTGTACCATGAAAAAGATTATGGAGTCAGAAGGTTAAGTGGGCATATGAGAATCTAGGCAGGCCATGGTATCCGCAAATTTATTAGTAGATCGTGGGGTGGTTTGAAGTTCATAACAGTCAAAGGTAGTCAAAAGTGTGTTGACATGACATTTGTACTTTTGTAGTATTTCATTACGACACTGGTATATAACATTGACTTGGTTTACAACTAGTTGGGAATTACCAAGGATATTAATTGATTTAACATCTAGGAATATGTCGGTTTGAAGGTCTAATATGAGTGCTTCATATTCGACGATGTTGTTAGTGCAATCAAAATCTAGTTTGAAAGATAAAGGTATAGGTTCACCCTCAAGAGGAATAAGGATAACACCTGCACTGCCTCCACACTGATATTTGGAACCATTAAAGAATAAGGTCATCTGGTAAGTTGTATCATCCAAAAGAGAGGGTAATAATGGATTCGTTTAGGAAGTCGAAGTTAGAGTGTTGATCCCTAGAAAAAGGTGCATTTGTTAGTTGGTCAGCAATGGCTTGGCCCTTGATAGATTTTTGATGGATGAATTCAAGGTCAAGGTCTACAAGAAGCATGAGCCATCGTGCAACATGTTGATGTTGGTAACGTTTGACGTGCATGTAATGTAAGGGATTATTGTTAGTGATGAAAAAGGTTTTGTGGTTGATTAGGTAATGACGTAATTTAGTGGTGATAAAGAATTAGGCTAAGCAAATTTTTTCAGCATGGGTGTACCTAGTTTCATAGTCTAGAAGTGTACAAATTATGTAATAAATCAATTATTCTCTATGTTTCTCCTCGCGATGAGTGAGCATGGAACCTAGGGAATGGTAAGTAGAAGAAACATATATGTAAAAAGGTTGGTCATTTTTATGAGGAATGAGCACTGGTGGTTAGAGAAGGTATTGTTTTAAGGCGTCAAAGGATTTGTGGCATTCATCATCCCATTTGAATGAGACATCCTTTTTGAGGAGATGATGAAATGGTTGACAACGGTCAGAAAGTTATGAAATGAACCAACGAATAGATTGTAACTTATCTTGCAAACTTTGAATTGGATGGAGATTAGTAGGTGGAGGCATTTCTAGAATAGCCTTTACTTTAGGAGGATCAACTTCTATGCCACACAAAGAGATGATGAAACCAAGGAATTTTCCTGAAAGTATCGCAAACACACACTTCTTAGGTTGAAGGTGAACATAATACTTGATGAGGCGATCAAAGATGACCATAAGGACTGTCAGGTGTTTGGTCTAATGTTTGGATTTGGAAAGAAGGTCATCTACATAATATTCTAATATGTGATGCATGATCTTGGGGAAGATATAAGTCATGGCTCATTTATATGTGGCACCAGCATTTTTAAGGCCAAAAGGCATGACTTGATAGTAGAAGGTCCCCCAAGGAGTGATGAAGGTAGTTTTGTGTTGATCTTCTGGAGTGAGTAATATTTGATTATAACCCAAGAAACCATCCATGAGTGATAGCATATGATGTCTAGTTGTGAGATCAATTAGTTGGTCAATGCCTAGTAGAGTAAAATCGTCTTTGGGGAAAGTGAGGTTGAGGTCACAGAAATCTGAGCAAATGTGGAGTCTCCCTATTGCTTTTGTGACATGAATGATATTAGAAATACATTGGGGATATTCAATGGGTAGGATAAAGGAAACTGAGAGGAGGCGTTAAAGTTCTTCTTTGACCAGAAGAGAAATGTGAGGATGTATTTTCCATAGCTTTTGTTTTATGGGTTTGACATCATGAAAGGTAACAATATTGTGGACCACAATGTTTGGGTCAATACCGGACATATCAGCATTGGACCAAGAAAAAGCGTTGTTATGGTCTCAGAGGAAAGAAGTAAAAGCTTCATGTTTAGCAGTATCAAAGGATTGGCCTATCTTTAGAATGTACGGGTTGTCCTGAGTGTTAATGTTGATTTTGATACTCAATTCATTTAACATGGTTTGCATCTCAGAAGGTAATGACTGATGAATATAAGAATCTTCCGTACCAAGGTAGGTGAGAATAGACTCATCGTCCTGACATTGAACGACGTTAATAGAAGGTGTATCATCATTGATCATGTCAGGATACATGAAGGGAAGAGAAGAGCTAACCTTTTCATCACATTGATACGTTAGAGGTCCCAGGGAAATCGTGTTTATGAAAAAAAAAAGTTAGGAGGAATAGATTCAGGATCTATGAAATCCGTGGGTGAAGGTGGTGACATTGGTGAATGGGGTGGAGAAGGTTTTTTTTCCTCAACGAGGTCGATGCGGGCCTTCATGGAACGTGGTACGAAAAATCCAATGCCACTGTAATCATTGTGTTCACGGGTGGTACATGAAATGACAATATGGTGGCCTTGTTCGTAAAAAATGAAACCAAAGCCTTTCCATGTGCAATGGTCAAGGAAAGTATGGGTGAAGTGGCAATTAGTAAGATATTGGAGGTCAGATGAAAATAGTTGTGTTTGGGATGGAGATTCAAGTGAATAGGTGGTAATGTCAAGTCCCCCATACGTTAGGTTAGTGTGAAGGTGGGGAGGACCATAAGGGAAAACCTCACCTATGCGGTAGTCATAACGAGGGTGCTGACACAAGTTTCCATACTCTTACAAAGTGAGGAATGTGTCGATATTGTATAGGCGGTACTCCCCCAGAGTGAGGTGTTGAAAAACACCTTCTAAGGGATTGGTAGTAGATATACAGTAAGTGGATATAGACGATTCAATAGATGATTAGAAAGGAGGGGTATCAGTTGGTTAGGAAGTAGATGGGTCAGCTCTAGAGGTTACATCACCAGTAGGAATAAAAGAGTTAGGTATGGGAGAGGTGGAAGAAACATTGATGGATAAGATCGTGGGTGAAGGAGAAGTTGGGGTACTGGAAATTACCTTGACTAGTACAAGTACATAATTAGGTCGGCACAACATGTTACAAGTTTTGAATGGCGACATGTCAACATGGATGGTATAGTTATGCCATTCATGTTTGAATTTTACACAAGGGTGTAAAGTTAAAGGAACACAACCCATGATGCGAATCCAAAGTCCACCAAGCAATAGGTTATACTTGAACTCTCTCTCTAAGATATAGAATATTTTTGGGACAGTGTGAGGGCCCACACGAATTTGGAGAATAATGGTGCCAAGGATAGAGGTGATGACATTGTTGAAGTAGTGCAACATAACTGGGTTATTATGCATGTAATTATAAGGGATGCCCATTTGATTGTACTCGTGGGAGGAGATGATCTTAATGCTAGCACCACCATCGATCATGATGCGTCATATGCATATGTTATCAATATAGATGGAAATGAAAAGGGTGGGATCATGGTCATTTGACTAGAGAGGTACAATCTCCTCATTAGAGAAGCTGAGGGCGATGAATTGAGGAGTGGGCATGGGGGTAGAAGAAGGAGATGATTTGGTCAATGAGGCTACATGGTGAGGGGTAATAATGGATGCCACTAGTGTGGGGTCATTGGGTAAAACTTTAATGGATTGAAAAACCTATTTAAAGGCTTATCTATGAGATTCATAAGTTTGGATGAGATCGTAAAAATACATCTTTAAAGGGGACTGATGTAATTTTTTTATCATTGTGTGATGGGTTACCCTGTCAGAAATAGGGTACATGGGACCTCGAACGGTTATTTTGGGCATAGGTGTGGATGGTATATTGGGCACAAGGTTGGTTGATGGGCTAGTTTCTTTTTATTTTCCTTTGTCTTTCTGAGTGCGGGTGACAACTTGAACCATGTTAATTTGAGGAAGAGAGGTAGATGGAGTAGGTGTGTCATGGAAGGTATAACGGTATGAAGGAAAAAAACCTAGAGGGGGGTAAGAGCCTTGTGAAATGAGTATGACGCACTGTCATTTAGGTGGAGGTTTGGCCAGATCTTTGATATAGACTATGTTGATCTCAAATTTTGGAGGTCAAAAAAAGGGTTGTGGGGGTGGAGATGCATGTCATTGAAGAGGCAAAGGACGATGATGTGTGGTGATAGGTGAAGGTTAAACATGGTCCTCATCAAGAAGGTCATTTTCATTAAAATTTTGTTCAGGAGGAAAAAGTTGGAGAAGAATGGATTTTAGTGCCTTAAAACCCTCTACATCATGTCTTGGCACGCAAAGATAGGAGAAAATATTGGTTTCGTCAAACCCTTTTGGTTTGGATTTGAGAGGATTGTAAGGTCGAAGCGGTGGTAATGTGATGACGGAAGTCTCTAAGAGATTGGTTAAAATGTTGGTGTAGGACCCTCATAATGGATCACAATGGGAAGTGAGCATGGGTTTGGGTAAGGGTATAGATGATAGTGACGGAAGAGGTTTTATAGGAGGGGGAATGGGTTAGTCCAATGGTTTGATAAGTGGTATTGTCTTAGTCTTTAATGGCATCTGCTTAGGTAAAGGTGTGGTAGAAGAGCTAGTAATGGAAGGTTTTGTTGGTTTGACTACCTTATTGGAGGGTAGTGGGTTCTTATCTTTATGTTGCACCTTCTTGGGTAAAGGTGACACGGGAGTACAAGATGCAGAGGGAAAAGTAAATGGTGGGAGAGGATGGGTTACCCATGGGGAAAACTGAGTTGCGGTGGAAGTGGTTGGTAGAGGTTGGGTAGATAGTATGGGTTAAAGTCATATAGGTAAATTTGAGGGGATAGTAATTGGTGGAGGTATAGGTGGTAAGAATTGTACGGGTGAGGGTGAGGGTGTTTTTTTGTGTGGGTAAATGAGGTGTAATAATGGCTCGTGATGCAGCAGTAGGTTGTTTATCTTTTGACTGGCCTTAGGTAGGAGACTATTTGATTAGGGTTGATGGATGGGGCCCTAGGATGGATGAAAAGGGGGAAGGTGACAAAGGTGTGGTAGGAGAGACTGGTGTATGCGGCCTAGAAGGTTGGGTCTTCCTTTTAGGTAGAGGGATAATGTTGGTGCATGTTTAGGAAGATGCGGCTAAGTCCAATTTGACAGGCGGGTGAGTAAGGCTTGATGTCGGCATGACACCCGAGGTAGTGATGGGTCTAGATATGGGTGAGGAGATAGGTGTGGGTAGGGTTTGAGGTCTTGGAATGGTTTTAGTTATGGGTAGAGGTTTGGATGTAGGTAGGGATGATGAAGAAGAAACCGTTTCAATAGGCATGGTCAATATCGATCTGGTTGCCAAAAATACCTTTGGGTAGATCGTGGAAGTATCTTCAGGCAACATTTCCATTTGGTTCGAAAAGGGGAGCCAAAGACATCCCCATAGCATGAAATTATCAACGTAATCTAGGTGATTAGCTAGTCGTGAAAACATGACTTCTAAAGAAGAAGATGGAAGTGGTTTAGTGGGAGTCCTTGTAAAATATGTATGGGAAATAGGGAATTGGATAGCCTTGGAAGCTATAGGTAAAATAGCCGAGATCATGTCAATGGGATCCTAGGATGCTAAGGGATAACTTCCCCCAAAAATTTGTGGCATGTCTGACGAGTCTCCCATGGGTTGGAGAGATAATAGGTGGGGTGAGGTAGACTGCTCACTCGGTGGAGGAGAAGATGATGATGATTCTTCTATGGATGGGAGAATTAAAAGAATTGAATGTTTGGTAGGCTGTGAGGTGGACAGTGAAATGGAATCGGTAGAAAGTGTGGGTTCCTCTGTGAGAGAAGGGGGAGATGAGGGGACTCCTCTATGGGTAAAGGAGTAGGAGAGGTATGCTCCTCTATGGGTAAAGGAGCTCATGCCATAATTTCCTCAATAGAAAAAATAGGTGGGATTTGAGGAACGACCGGTACGATATCAAAAACCACATGGAATTCATGAACATTGCTATCATTAGATGAATTTTTATGGTTAGGGAACACATTTTTAAAGATGTGTAAAATTTGATTTTTCGGCACATTTGGGTTGTCCACGATGAGGTCTCCATTATCTATCATCTCTTGGACAATGTTCTTAAAATTTATGCAGTTACTGTCACTATGGAATTTAACACGATGATAATTATAGTAGTTATGTTCTTTATACCGTGTAGGCATGGGATGAGAAGGATTGAAACTTGTGAGGTTTTATGGGAGGAATTGTAATGGCTCCAACTTTAAGAAGCTTTTCCAAGACTAAAGAATAGGTCTCTCCAATTGAAGTGTAATTTTGTTGTTCCCATAGGAGATGAAAGGCTTGGATAGGAGAAAGGTTGAAAGAAGGTTGGGTTTGATTAGAAGGATGTGATGGACCTGCCTTGAGGACTACCGCGTTGGCAGATCCTTTGGCCTTTGAATAGTTATTTTGAAGTTTTAAAGATGAAGAAGAATCATTTGATTTGAACGGGGTGTTCTTGTTCCGTAATTGGATCTTCTTTTCTTCAATGGTGTGAATTTCTATCTTTCATGCCATGGTGAATGCTTCGTTGAAGGTTTGAAAGGTTTGGACCTACAGAGTTGGTGAGATGTGTCTGGCACAAGCTCTAGTGAACAACTCAATAAGTTCAGTATGAGGTATCTGGAACGTTAATTTGTTAATAAGACTCAGCCAGTGGGTAATGAAATTTGCGATAGATTCATTTTCATACTGTGGTGTTGAATACAAGTTGGTCATGGTGATGTTATTGACTACGTTGATCGAGAAGTGGTCCAGAAATGCCTGAGCCACTTGGTTGAAGGATTATATGGAATGTCTAGGTAAACTATTGTACCAATCTAAGGCAGGTCCTGTTAGGGACATGGTAAATGTTCTTAAGAGTAGAGCATCATCATGGGTAATTAGGTAGAACCCATTCTTGAATGATAACAAGTTCTATTACGGGTCCTCTTTACTATTAAAAAAGTTGAATTTAAGCATTTCCCAATTCACAGGATATAGGTGAATAGGAATGGATGGATGAATATGCTCATTACAACTATTTTCATAGGTTAGGGAGTTACGGGATTTAGAAACCGATGCTTCTAATATATACATCTTTTCCATCATCATCCTAATGAGGTCATTAGTGGTTTGTGAGGAATGAGTCCCTCTTGCAGTAAAGGGAGGTTGATAATGGGTATATGATGTGGAGGGCATCCCAGTACATGGGGGTACCGAATAGGAAAACTATGAAGGGGGGATAGATATGGGTAGAATGTACCCTGAATAGGCAACATACAAAATCAGGGGCTGCTAATGATGTGTGTAAATATGTGGGGTGGTCGCAACGAATCTCGTGGTAATGGGTGGTAGAGACTGATGGATATAAAGAACTAAATTTTGGAAAAGGGTGTGGGTTGCCAACATTGGAGGTGGTTAAGATGCAACTGGTGGATACGAGGGAAAGGGGGTGGATGGATATATGATTAAGGTAGTTGGTGAAGGAATGGTTGACACCACGGGTGCAATAGACATTTTTGGGGCAGCGGTTATGACAGAGGTGGAACCTAACTAAGAGAACATAAGGGGTAATGTGGATGAGGGAAACACTGAACTAGTGGTAGTTGACATAGAAGTGGGTGCGATGGTAGGAGGGATAGACACGAGCATGTCATAAATTAACTGTCCTGAGGAGCCCCGAGTAGATGAGTGGGAAAGATAGTATTGTAAGGCCGCGAGATTATGATCAAGGATTCTTGCGAACTCCTTGTCACCGATAGTAATGAGGATAAGCTGAGTTGGATCCATAGGTGGCAGGATGGATGGTGGTGATGGACTAGGTGGTGGTGGTGATGGACAAGGGCATTAGTTTGGTTGTGAGTCAACACCATATGAATTAGTGTTGACCTGGTAAGACTGTATTCTATAAATGACAAAGAAAACAACAGAAGAAGAGGAAAAAGTCTGGGGGGAAATTTGGTTAGTGCTTTGATTAAAAATCAAACACAGAAACCAACGACGGTCAGTATGACCAATGACAGTTACAGGGGAACCGACGACAGTTATGATAACCGATGCTGGTCACTGTGGAAAGTACCAATTTCACTAAATGAAATAAAATTGATGAGTACGAGCTGGGGAAACTGTACTTGACAGAGATATCAGGAAGTTGGGGGATATGATGGTGTCATGAGGACCAAAAATAGAAAAGAATAGGCGATGAAGTTTGTTTCAGGTAAAATAACTAAACGCTCCAGAAGCTAACACCAGTTAGGTCAATCGATGAAGGTCAGATGAAAAATGACATTGGTCACTGGACTGATGCTGATTACTATTAAATGAGAAGAAATGAAGAAAGATGGATGTTTGTGAATTAAAACTAGATAAAGGATCAACCCAGAAATATGAGAATACCAGATAGGGTCTAGACACACTCAAAAATAACTATAATACTCCAAATATGATGGGGAGTGAAAGGAAGAAGAAAAAGGGAGAATTGTAACTCACACCTCAAAACGCAAGTCAAGAAGAAAGCTAAGAAAACACGTAATCCTAGAAGTGAATTTATGTTTGTTTTAGCTTATTATTTTAATACTGACTTGTGAATTTAGAATAGAGTTTTTGGTTGGGAAGGCATCCTATAAATAACGAAATCTAAAAGTGAGGTTTTGTGTTATGGTGGGGGCGGTCCTTTCTCTCAGATGATGAGTGGACAAAGATAACCAGCCGGGCACCCACTGTCAATCCTTTGATCGTGTGATCATTGAAAACATATTCTGGGTGGGATGTTGTTTAAAAATATGTGTAAATTAAAATTTGTGTGGTTTGGAAAAGAGAGAGAATAGAGAAATGTGCTTTCTACGGTTCAATTGTGTCAACCATCAGCTGGGCATGACTTCCAACATATAGGCTGCCCTCATTTTTAAATGTGAGCTAAATAATGCAACATACAAGGATGAAATGAAACAAGATTTTAAACCCAAATCCAAAAATTATATTCAATGAGAGAAATAATGAATAGGAAAGAGTATGTCTTTCATTAATGCAATAAAAAATAAAAAATAAGTGTTCTTTTTAATCCAAACTACGATTTTCACTGAGACAAATAGGAGAAGAATAATGTTTCCAAGGGAGAATATTTAATGTGAAATATATTTCAAAAAGAAATAATGACAAAATGATTCCCTAAGAATGAACAATGCAAAGAACCTAAATGGGTCCCATCGGATGTGCCAAAATGTTTCATCAGTTAGTGATGCATACATAAGAGAAAAATAGATAAGGTAAGGATAAGGAGGAATACCTATGGGTGAAGGTGGAAGGTAGAGTTTGTGCATTTTGATTTCTCGATCCAATGCTGATTTCAAGAACTTCTTTTTTGCTAGGAGGAACTACCTACGAATACAAACAAGACCACAAAAGGAATATTAAACAATATATATTAGTGGACTGCCTAATGTATGCTAGATCCAGGAAGTGTGATACTTCCTACATGACTACCAATCCATTGTTTAAAACAAATTAATGCAAGAAATAATATGAACCAATAAGGTCCTACTGTAGTTGATATGATTTAGGTATCTCATTCAAGTACAATAAACAAATCTAATCTAACAGGATAGGTTATGATCAGATCTGGAAGTCAGACAGGTGAATAAAGTGATTGGGATAGGTCAGGGTCGAGCTTTAGGTGATTTGGGTTGTTTGGGTGAAAGGTTTGAGGTTTCTGTTATAGGAAGGTTTATCAGATACAGAGACCGACGTCGGTCTTGTATGCCCGATGTCAGTTGAGAGGAAAATGATGATGGTTCAGGTTAACCAGCATCGGTAGGGTCAGGCTGATAAAAAATTAGTGAAGGTAGTTTTTGGTGATTCTCTGGGATTTCCTAGGGAATGGACAGATAACGGGGAGGTAGCTGACAATGTTGGGGGTAGTCAGAGGTTCCTAGAGTCATGTGTGGGAGGTTGGGAGGTTATAGGTGGTTGGGTAAAGGGATTGACAGGGAGGTGAGAGGTGATGGGATGTAAGAGAAACTAGAACTCTCCAATAGATATGAAGAAACTAATCTAAATAAACATGGGAAGGTGCAGATCAAGAGGAAGAATAGGCATGTGATTTTAGGTTTAAAAGTATTAGTTAATTAAGGTAGCTAGGACTAAGTCTTAGTTAGTTATGGTGAGTGGATATTGAGTCCTAGTAAAAGGGAAACATGCTAAGAATAGGTTTATGATGAGGTGTCTAGGTGAGGTGCTGGGGTGAGGTGTCTAGGTGAGATGGAAATTAGTTTAATTAAGGTATTTAAATTATGACTATTGTGGGCATGGGCATTATTTAATTGTGGGTAATTAAATTAATATACATGTGGGGTAAAGGGGGAGTGTGACCCAAATTTGATGTCTACAACAACTGATAGAATGAATTTTGTTCCTGGAGGCAAGTACATGCTACTGGAGAGACAATCTAAAAATTGTTGTGAACTATGTTGGAGTGAGAAAATGATTATTTTTTCCCTAGGACATTAGCATCTAGAGGGGACATAAGCTCCCACCGCTACCACCTAGTTTTGGGTGCTAGTGTCCACTCTGTGTTTTGAGCCTAAATCTTATTTTGAGCCAATCTGTAACTGTGTTGATTTTTGTTGAAGCTTTGAGATGATGTAGGGGTTATTTTTTCACCCAATAGATCCCCCCCTCGTTTGGGGTGCATGAAAAGATTGTAAGAGAATATGGTCCAAATGAGAGGACAAAAATCTAATATGTATATCTGAAAGTGGATACCTGTATGGGGTAAGGGATGTGCATGGTAGAAACCAAGGAACCGGAAAATAAAATAGGTTAGTAAAACTGTTAGTTTAAAATTAACATGTAATAAAATACAACGTAACAAGAAAGTGAGAAAACAAGATGGACCATGAAAAGTGGTTTTCATAAATGGGACATTGCTCACATTGTCACAAGACAATCAGAGCCGAAGTGGCCAAAATCATATAATGATCAAGAAAGACATAGGGAATAGCCCACAAACAATAGAAAACAATAGGAAACAAGAAGTGACATATAGTCATGGTTGTATTGATCTTGTAAGAAAAATGCTACACATGAAGCACCTGTTAGCATGTTAAAAGTATTGTCAAACTGTGTATGTATCAACAAAAAGTAAGCACTAGTAAGAAAGAGTAGTAAATTATGAAAAAATAGAACATGTAATGTGTGAGAGTAGTAAAGGTAGATACCCCTAAGAGCCTCAGTGGGATTGGCAAGGGATTCAATGTCGAGCATCATGCATCATGTAAGGAGATGTGCATTCATTTTTAGATACCAAGTGAACGCGCATGTGTAGATGATAAAAATAATGACATACTAAGAATCCATCTAACATAGTAATAAAAGTGGAACATGTAAGTAGTATAGGATAACAAGAGTAAATGTAGCCAAGATATGAAAATGATGTGTGAGTGTGATGCAAGGTTTGAGATGGTAGGAGCAGCGTTTCCCCCCAATAGATGTGTATGAGATGAGGCTAATTTATAAATTCCCCCTCAATAGTCAAGAATGAACCATAGAACAAGAGTGCATCGTTGGGAAATGAGTGTATTATGTGAGAGTAGATGCTAGAAAATATATATTATGAAGCATAGTGTGTGAAGTGTGTATGATGTGAGGTTCATGGATGAAGTATGCCCTTAAAGGTCAAGTGTGAACTGTAGCATAGGAGTGCATCATTGGGAAATGAAATTTTGTGAACCAAGGATGTGGTGATGCTCGAAATGATATTCATGAAGTGCAGAGCGAGAGAGAGTAGTAGATGCTAGGAATATGTATCGTGTGAAGTGTATAAAAATTAGATGATGTGAAGTTCATAGAGGAATTGTTTCCTCATCAGTCAAATGTGAATCGTAGCACTATAGTGTGTCATTAGATAATGATGATACAATGTGTGTACCAGTAAATTGAATATGCTTAGAAATTTTAGACATGAATCATGAAGCGTGAAGTGTAGTAGTAAACACTAGAGACAACTGATAGTGATGGAAGGGGAGGAAAAAGTGTGATGCCCCCAAGTGTGCCAATGATGGAGATCTATGTGATAATGCAAGAGAGATATTGTGATGGCGACGTGGTTTGAAATGTATCGTAAGAAAGTATATTGTCGTAGGAATAGGGTTAGAGTTTGAGTTGACATGAGCCAATTTACATATTTAAGATATCACATGGTGAATTGGTTGGAATTTCTTGGTTGGTAGTTTCTTATTTGGAATTGGTAACGTTGTAGAGGACTTGATAGGAGGAGGTGATGGGGTACGGATTTTAAAGGTGGTTATTTAATTAGATTTGGTAATGTTGTAGAGGGCTTGATAGGAGGAGGTGATGGGGTATAGTTTTTGAAATGTGGTATGACATTGGATTGGATAGGCGGCTCTTGATTTAGGTGATAATGGAAAGATTCTTTATAAACAAAGAGGGATCATATTTAGGATCCCAATGGGATTTAACAATTAGAGATGAGCATGCATCAGGATGTTGTGTAGTAATGAAAAATGAAACCATGATGTTTAAGGTGGAAAATCTTTGTTTTAAAACAAAGAAATCATTTTCATGATGTCCATTAATTCTTTGATAATTGCAAAATGAGAGACCTTCATATTTGGAAAGCCAATAAGGAGGGTAGTAATGAGTAGGTGTCAAGTTATTCAACTAGTGATTTAGAAGATCAGGAATAATATCATGTTGCTTAACATTTAGATCAAACTTGAGAGGTGTTGGTATTGGTAAGACTTGGGTTTCACTTATATGAACACATGCAATAGGCATGATTAGGATGAGGTGTAGGAGAAGAACTATCTTGGGCCTGAGAAATATCATTGAGATGTTGGATTTAAACTATTAGAGATGTAATCATGGTTTCCATAACTTACATTTTATCTTGAAATAAACAATGCAAATATTGAATTGACTTGCAAAGGGATTGATTGGATATGGTATCATGAAAAATATGATCATTGGAGAGACGATCGAAGATGGAACTTACTTGTGCATGAGGCATATTGTTAGGGAGGTACATAGTGTCTAGAGATTCTTGGAGAACATATTTGCAAGGTGGGTGCATTTGAAGTAACTAATGCAAGGAGAATTGAGAAACCTTAGGATCCATGAAAGAAAAGGTAATGTGAAAAATAAGGATCTGAAGGACTGATCACTAGTGGGGTTCACTAGAATGATTTGATATAAATGGAATAAAATATAATAGAAGAGAAATTTATGTAATGAATGATATACAAGTAATATAATACAATAAATGGAAAAGCAACAAAGCATGCAATAATATGAAACCCTAAGAAAGATAGAGAGAGGGTGATTTAGCTAATTTCACACAATATCAAGATGATTTGGGAAAGTGAGTAGTTGTAATAGACTAGAAGCAATATAATCAAGGTTCACTAGAGGTTATAAGACCTAAAACTGTGCACGGCAAGAGTTCCCATAGGAGGATGGGAGCTCCCGGACGCTAGTGACTGGATCTGGGCATTAGTGTCCACCCAGATGCTCAGGTTCTAATCTCTTCTGTAGATGAGGAGCTTCACTGTTGATATCTGTTTGTCTCTCTAGATTTATTCCAATGTCATCGTTCGCACCTATAACCTACAAAATATATACCTAGCTACACATTTCCACAAACCACATCAAATATAAAAATAAAGATGCAAAATGTGGAGTGAGACTGACCCCTCTAGTCACTTGAAGAATGAATTTAATATTGATTAATGCACAACATTTTAGAATCCATGTACTTATGTGTGTAATTTTGTGTAATGATGCCCTGGGATGCCCTTGTGCAAGTTACACAATGATAGCGGGCTAGATCTAGAATGTAGCAAATGTATAGAATGTGTGAGATGGAATAAAATAGACTTCCCCATATATGTTGTGTATACAAAGTGATGCAACCCTTGTCCTTTGTGTGGATGTGATAGATAAATGTTTTATAATGTTATTTTTCCCTTTGGATGCAAGATTTTGTGATAATATGTAATGATTAGTTCTTGGCCCCTTATTTGAGAGCTATAACTATGTATATATATGATTCCCTTGTTTGAATTTTGTAATTGAGAACTAGAAATATGAACTAAAAGTATAAAAAGACGCCCAAGAAGTAAAAGAGACTCAAAAGAGTGAGAAAAGGGGAGAAAGGGTTAGGAGTGCCCAGGAGGGACAAGAGCACATGGGCACTAGTGTCCTAACTAGGCGCTAGTGTCCAAGGTCATAAAAGATAAGTCATTCAAATACCGACAGGGTTATAGGGTGTGTAAGGTCAATAAAAGTATAAGAGACAAAATAAAGGACCCAAAAGACATTGTCAATTACTATTTTTCTTTCTTAGGAATCATGTATATATTAGTATGCTTTAGGACCTAGCAATCTACCAAAGTGCATGGATTTTGTGTCTACAATTTCGCGCATTTCATATTTTTATAGTCCTTTCCATAGTCACTCAATGACCATGACATAATATTTTGCATGGCCATGTTCCCTTCTATGCCACTTGTTCTATTCCTCTCCTCCACTCACCCCTTATCTCTTTCCATTCACCTTTTGTTTTTTTATGTCTTTTATGAATGTATAATAGGGTAAAATAAAATTAGAAAGTGGATTGGCCCATTCTATTTTAAATTTTTAAGTTAGGGATGATGGTGGTGCAAAAGTGACACAAATTTGATGTTATTTATGTCATTTTTGTGCCACCACCATCACGTCAGAATTGCGTTGAAATTTCCATATAAAAAAATAGAATTGGGGATCATTCACAAATATATGCAAAATTGACACCATTTTCGATGTTTTAAACACTATATGTAGTAGTGGTTGCAATTTATAAATAGATAATTACAAGTGTTTCTACAATGTAATTTTCAAAAAAGTAAAAAATACAAATCAATAAGAGAAAGAATCTAATATGGTATCATAGCACTATAGAGTGTGAAAAAATATGTAATTTAAAAAAAATGACACCTCACTTCAATGAACAAATGAAAAGCTACAACAATTTAAAGGTTTACAAAGATATAATTGTAAATCAAATAAAAGAAAATTATAATTTTAAACAAAAATGGATTGTTGATGGAGAAATTTGAATGCACCAACACATAAAGCTCAAACAAATAATGAGGGTGAAATTTTTAATTCTTGTAGCATTTAAGGAACGGAATTTATGAGAGCCAAGGTTTTCTAGTCAAATCAAAAATCCCAATAGGAAGGGGTAGAGAGCATAAAAGAAGAAGAAGAAGAATTTTAAAGTCAGCATATTAGACAAAAGATCTTTATGGAATTCAGATCTCTTGTTGGTGAGTTTGATAATCAATTGCTTCACATTAGCATGCTTTATTAACTTGCTGGAATACACAATAACCAACGTTTGGCTGACTGAGCGTCACCTGGGACCGGTATCAGTCAAGGCAAGGAGGAACCGACATCAGTTAAGGTAACCGACATCAGTTTCCTGTGTGTGATTTTTTTATTTAACTCACGGGAATTAGATCTAACCTTTGATATAAATTTGATCTAATGGTTGTAATAGCATAGCTAAGTTTCCCTAAGTTTGTATATGGTTATATAAGCTAGAAAACTAGGGTTAGATGATAAGAAGGGAAATTGTAAGAAGGAATTCTTGGAGAGAGAAAAAGAGAAGCTTGTGAGGAAGAAAGTATTGTACATCCAAGAGGTGTGGAAGATTGCAGATCTTCATTGTATATTCTCTAAAAGCTTTGAATAATAAGATTGGTTGTTTCTTGGTGGACGTAGCCCACACTGGGTGAACCACGTTATATCTTGTGTATTGTTCTTCTAGTTTATTTCCGTATTTATTGCTTGTATGCTTAGATATGAATAATATATTTGTACAACTAGTGTGATTAACCCCAACAACTATATCAGAGATTTTTTGTTTGAGGGTTTTGTGTGTTGACAGATTTACTCACAGAGGGATTTCTGATTGAGTGGGAGCTACAACAATGACAAAAGATGGAAAATACAGAGTTGAGAAATTTGACGGCCGTAATTATCAATTATGGAAGATGCAGGTGGAAGATTATCTGTATCAGAAAGATCTATACTTACCGTTGGATGAGAAGGCAAGACCTACAAAGATGACTGATGAAGAATGGAAAATTCTTGACAGAAAGGCTCTGGGATCTATAAGATTGAGCCTGACAACATCTGTGGCTTCAAATATTACCAAAGCAACAACCACAGTAGAGTTGATGAAATCTTTAGCTAATTTATATGAAAAACCTAGTGCTTCAAATAAAGTTTATTTGATGAAGAAATTATTTAATTCTAAGATGCAAGAAGGTGAATCTGCATCAAGTCATTTGAATGATTTCCGGTCTATAGTAAATCAATTAAAATCAGTTAATATTTTTTGATGATGAAGTAAAAGCACTTTTATTCTTATGCTCTTTGTCCAGATAGTTGGGATAACTTGGTAATGGTTGTTAGTAATACAATGTCTGCTTACTAATATTTTAAAGTTTGATGATGTGGTTAGTATAATCCTGAATGAAGAAATACACAGGAAAAGTATAGGAGAATTATCATCTGGTAATGCTTTGAATGTAGAAAGTAGAGGAAGGTAGAAGGAGAGATCCAAGAGCAAGAATAATGGGAAATCAAAGTCTAAGAATGGCACATCTAAATCCAGAGGTAAAGGAATAACCTGCTGGAATTGTGGAAAGAAAGGACATGCAAAGAAGGATTGTTGGTTCAAGGAAAACAAAGAGAATGTACCAGAGAAAGGTAAAGAGGAAAATGTTGCATCTTCTGAGGTAATGCAAGATGCCCTTATTCTCTCCTTGGATAATAAAATTGAATCATGGGTTTTAGATTCAGGAGCTTCTTTCCATGCTACCCCTAATAAGGGTTATTTCAGAAATTATGTCCAGGGTAATTTTGGGCATGTTTATTTAGGAGATGATGAACCATGCAATATTATTGGTAAAGGAGAAGTTCATCTAAATTTGTAAAATGGAAATACATGGATATTGAAAGATGTGAGGCATGTGCCAAGCCTCAGGAGAAATCTAATTTCTGTAGGACAACTAGGTGAATCTGGTTGCATGGTTACATTCACAGCCAACTCTTGGAAGGTTACCAAGGGATCTCTTGTTGTAGCAAGAGGTAAGAAGGTAGGAACATTGTATTTTTCTACCTGTATTACTGATTCCTTTTCTGTGCTATCTACTTTAGATTTAGATGCAAGCATGTGGCATAATCGGCTAGGCCATATGAGTCAAAAAGGAATGCAGATCTTAAAGGCTAAGGGTAAGTTATCATATTTGAAAGATGTAGATCTTGATTTCTGTGAGCATTGTATATTTGGAAAGAAAAAGAGAGTGAGATTTCTCAAAGTTGGGGCAACAAAGAAGGAGCAAAAATTGGAGCTTGTGCACTCAGATGTGTGGGGACCAGCCCAGGTAGCTTCTCATGGAGGATCCCAATATTATGTGACTTTCATTGATGATGCCACAAGAAAGGTATGGGTTTATTGTATTAAACGTAAATATGATGTTTTTGAGACTTTTAAAAGATGGAAATCCCTTGTGGAAAATGAATCAAATTCAAAGTTAAAATGCCTTAGATCTGACAATGGTGGTGAGTACTGCAGCAAGGATTTCAATGATTATTGTTCAGTGAATGGAATACACAGAGAAATAATGGTTCCTAGAACACCACAGGAGAATGGTGTTGCAAAAAGAATGAACAGGACAATCATGGAACGTGCAAGAAGCATGAGGATACATGTTGGATTACCCTTGCAGTTTTGGGTAGAAGCAGTAGACACGATGGTTTATTTAATTAACCGTGGGCCTTCAAGTGCACTAGATGGTGGAATACCAGAAGAAGCTTGGACTGGAAAAGAGGTAGATCTTTCTTTTCTTAGAGTATTTGGTTCAGAAGATTTTGTGCATGTTGATAAAGAAAATAGAAAGAAGTTGGATGCTAAATCCAAGAGATGTACTTTTATTGGTTATGGCTCTGGTGATTTCAGATTCTATTTTTGGGATTTAGAAGATTCTAAGATTGTTAGGAGTCATGACATTGAATGGAATGAAAAGAGAATGTACAGGGATCAAGTTTTGGTACCCAAAGATGAACCGGAAGAAATTTTATGGATGAAAATGCATTCTCAGATTTAAAATTGACACATACATCTACACAGTAATCGGTGTCAGTTGACCTGAACCGATCGGTCACCTGAACCGACGTTGGTTACAGAAGAGCCAGACTGATGTCATTGGCCTAGCAGAACAGCAAGACAGTGTAGGTTAGCTGAACATGTCGACAGGAGGTGACCGACATCAGTCACTATCTGAGATTGATACAAATTTGCAGAATGAGCAAGATTGAGCCTCCGACACCCCAAATCTCAGTGAGAAGGTCACAAAGGGTAAGTAGACCTCCAGAAATATTTTCACCTTCCTTATCTTATTTATTATTGACTGATAGTGGTGAACCAGAGAGTTTTGAAGAAGCAATGCAGGATGAGACCCACAAGAAGTGGGAGCATGGCATGGATGAGGAGATGGACTCCTTGAAATAGAACCAGACATGGGATTTGGTTAAGTTTCTCCAGTAGGTAAAAGGAACATTGTAGAACAAATGGGTTTATAGGATCAAGGAAGAAGAGGGTGGACAGAAAAGATACAAGGCAAGGCTTGTTGTAAAAGGATTTGCACAGAAATCAGGTATTGATTTTGGTGAGATATTTTCTCTTGTAGTTAAAATGACTTCCATTCGTACTATTCTAAGTTTAGTTGCAGTAGAAGATTTGCATTTAGAACAACTTGATGTTAAGACGACTTTCCTTCACGGTGATTTGGAGGAAGAGATTTATATGCAGCAACCGCTTGGTTATGAAGTCAAGGGTAAGGAGAAACTTGTGTGCAGGTTGAAAAAGAGCTTGTATGGGCTCAAGCAAGCTCCAAGGAAATGGTATATGAGGTTTGATAGTTTATGCATGAGCATGGTTATATGAGATGTGAATCTGACCATTGTGTTTATTTCAAGAAGCTTGAAAATGGAAGCTATATTATTTTGTTACTGTATGTGGATGATATGCTTATTGCAGGATCTAGTATGTAGGACATTGGTGAGCTTAAAGAAAAATTAGCTCATACATTTGCAATGAAGGATTTGGGAGCTGCAAAGAAAATCCTTGGCATGCAAATACACAGAGACAGAAGAACATGAAATTGTATTTGTCTCAGGAAGCATTATATCAATAAGGTGTTGGAAAGGTTTAATATGCAGAATTCAAAACCTGTAAGTACACCTATGGCTGGACACTTCAAATTGAGAAAAGATCAGTGTCCTACATCACATGAGGAGGTCAAGTACATGGCACAAGTTCCATATGCTTCAGCAGTTGGAAGTCTTATGTATGTTATGGTTTGTACCAGACCAGACATTGCACATGCAGTGGGAGTTGTGAGTAGATTTATGGCCAATCCAGGTAAAGAGCATTGAAAGTAGTCCAATGGATTCTCAGGTATTTGAGAGGGACATCCAACATGTAGTTATGCTATGGAGGGTCAGATATTTCTTTATGCAGCTATGTTGATTCAGATATGGTTGGTGATTTGGATGGTAGGAGAAGCACCACTGGATATGTATTCACAGTAGGTGGGATGACAATTAGCTAGATTTCGAGATTGCAGAAGGTTGTGGCCTTGTCTACTACAGAGGCATCGAGTATGTTGCAGCTACAGAGGCTAGCAAAGAGATGATATGGATGAGCAGGTTCATGGAAGAGTTGGGAAAGGAGCAAGAGGATTGCAGATTGTACAGTGATAGTCAAAGTGTGATTCATCTGGCAAAAGAACTCAACGTTTCATTCAAGAATGAAACACATTCAGTTGAGATATCACTTCATACGGAAGGTGTTGGAGGATGGGCAACTGAAATTGGAGAAAATTCATACAAATAAGAACCCTGTGGATATGCTAATGAAGCCATTGGCAAAGGAGAAGTTGGAGCTACACTCCACTTCTGTTGGTCTTCGAGTTTGAGACTTGAAGAGGAAGAAACAAAGCCAAGGAAAGGATCTAAGAATGGAGTTGTATGGTACAATGCAACAATTTATCTCCAAGTGGGAGATTGTTGAGTTGTGGAGCTTAATTGCTTCACATTAGCATGCTTTATTAACTTGCTGGAATACACAGTAACTGGCATCGGTCAGCTGACGGCGTCGGTCACCTGGGACTGGTATCGGTCAAGGCAAGGAGGAACCAACATCGGTTAGGGTAACCGACATTGGTTACCTGTGCGTGATTATTTTATTTAACTCATGGGAATTAGATCTAACCTTTGATATAAAGTTGATCTAATGGTTGTAATATCATAGCTAAGTTTCCCTAAGTTTGTATATGGTTATATAAGCTAGAAAACTAGGGTTAGATGATAAGAAGGGAGAATTGTAAGAAGGAATTATTGGAGAGAGAAAAAGAGAAGCTTGTGAGGAAGAAAGTATTGTACATCCAGGAGGTGTGGAAGATTGCAGATCTTCATTGTATATTCTCTACAAAGCTTTGAATAATAAGATTGGTTGTTTCTTGGTGGACGTAGCCCACACTGGGTGAACCACGTTATATCTTGTGTATTGTTCTTCTGGTTTATTTCCACTTTATTGTTTATATGCTTAGATATGAATAATATATCTGTACAACTGGTGTGATTAACCCCACTAGAAATGCAAAAGAAACAAATTCTCTTTTCCTGTGACTCTTTAGGTCTTTTCCATCTTCTGGTTTCACACCAAAGACGATGTGAATTTTTTATCAATTGAGGTATGAAGATCTTTGTTTTCCATGGGATACTAGCCCCAATAAAAGCCTTTTGTTGATGATCACATGTAGAGTTAACTTCCTCCAATAATACCTCTCCTTTCTCCCTAACGAATTTCCCCGTATAACTTTTCGGAATTTATCTATAACAAAAGTTTTCATCTCTTGGCTATTATTAGGAGACGCATTCAAGTAAATGTTCCATTGTTAAGCCATATGGGCTATAATATATTTGTAAGTAGTCATGTGGGCATTTTGATGCTAAATTGAAGGGGACTAAGGCCCTCCAAGTGGCTTTATTCATTGATATAACAAAATCCAAAGAAAATGGGTATAAGGAACAATGTCCTACCAAAAAAGAGGCCAAAATAGAGCCCAGTTTTCAAATAGAAACCACATGGGTCTTAGTGCTCTAATTTGGGATAACAAATGCTCACTAAAAAGATATTGATGAGGTGAAGGAAATGAGCTATGTTTTTCTCTGCATTATTTTGGAAAACAAATACAAAAAACTATAGTTTTCCTTTTGCTCGTCCCTTTTCCTCTAAATGTGTTATAGGTGCCTCGATGTTCCAATAAGAGAAAACCAATACTCTCTCGAAATCTCTCAATGATCCAGACATAGTGGTATGTATTTCTCTGGTATTTTTGTAAAAAATAATTTAAAAAACCAAACATTCAACAAAATTCATTTTTTAAATACATATTTTTCAAGCACTATTCAATAAAAATAGTGGCTAGTCTCGAAAAAGGTAGAATTTGTTTTTTAAAATATCTATAATAATGTTTTGGCCCAATTGGAAATATCTAGAAAGGGTTTTTATGCCCAGAGAGTACATTGTTCCAAAAAAAACAATTAAGGGGTTTAGGAAAAGTGTAGTAATTCAGTTTTGATAAAAAAAAAAAAAACAAGAAACCCACAAATCAAAATTAAAAATTCTAAGACTACAACACACCATATCAAAATAGTCAATGTCACAATATTATAATTTTCATAGTATGACTCACACCAAGTTGAAACACTATGAATATAGGAAAGAATAATATATATCACAAAGGTGAATACCACAATGATCATCTTAGAGGCCATTAATATTCAAAGAGACGATAAGGGGTAGAGATAACTCGTGCAAGAGCAAACTTTTGTTCCCTATTTACCTAAGTACATGTGGAAATGTTTGATATTGGTAGTACTCAATGCTTGGTATATTAATTGTACATGTGTCTTATTATAAGCTTAGAGATGTATACAAAATACTCTAAATATGGTTAAACCAACATAAATCAACTTAATATTAATACATATAGAATAATCATTAACAAAGAACATGTCCGTCTTATATGAAAAAAATATAACTAGAACACAACTAAAATTAAATAATACTTCATTATACCATCTCAAACGATAATGGTTTGTGCAGCTAATTACTAGTAGAATGGTTGTCAAATGAAAATAAATGCATGCTTGGTTTATTGAGTGACGTTGCCATATAGTAGAGGGTTATGTTTAAGAATTTAAAAAATACAATGCCATTGGAAATTGTTTTAGTGTTGGTGATCTTTGTTAGTTTGATTTTTTTATAATTATTAATTTATATTGTAAAAAATATTACTGCAATAAATAGTAGTCTCCTATTCACCATTCACATGTATATTAAGTGCTAATGCTAGTATTATACACGGATACATGTATACAATTTCATATATATAATTCTTTTCTTTATTGCAGTCGCTCCCATATGTCGTGTTATTCTTCTTAAATGCAAGTATAGAAAATAATAAATACAGTCCAGATGCAAATTCTTGAACATGATCATCAATGTATCTTACTTGTCAGTTATAGCATTCTCTTCATCACCCACTGTGGATTTTAACACTACTTGTGCTGCTGCTGCATCTCTTTGAAGAAACTCTTTGTACCAGGAAGCAGACTTCTTTGGATACCTCTTGAGATTATCACTGAAATCAACGTAATACAAACCAGTTTCCCAACTATAACCTGTCCCAAGTTCAAAATCATCAAGCAGAGTCCACAGGAAATATCCTCTGGTGTCTGAGCCATTCATTATAGCCGCATGCACATATTTCAGGTATCCTACCACGTAATCTATTCGTCCCCCATCATCTAACTTATCTTCCAGAGATAAAGAAAGGTTCTTTTGGGAAGCATATCCTGCTTAAATAAACAAATTGATTAATATTCAAAAATGACCAAAGAGTTCCGTGGAGAAGCATACCCTGATTAGTTGCAGAAGTAATAGTTAACAGAAAAGATTACAACCCATTGTTGAACATGGCGCACTATGTCGACATTTCTATAAAAAAAAAATCTAATTTCTAACAATACTGACCGTTTTCTAGTATTGAGACAGGAGGATTATGATAATGGGTTTTCATGTATTCCAGTAGCCCCTGAATACCCCATGGAACAATGGGCATTCCATAGAAAGCAGTCTGTCAAAGAGAAACAGCCTAATCAGCCACAACCCTTTCATACATTAACACAAAACAGTTTGTTATAGATCTAGTGTTATAGAATTGTACCTTGTTGGAAATGGGTACTCCATTTTTCTCCACTGTTTATTCCAATCCAAGACAAGCAGGGATGTGAGAAAACATGAAGAAATCTATCAATGTACAAGTATTCTAAACATTCACAATGCTAGTAAGTTGGAGTGCTTGTGATTTAGTCTGGTATCGAGGTGAGACACTAATGTTTTCCACATAATTAGAAAGAAAACTCATGTAAAATGTGTTTATTACCTGAAAAAATTGAAGACATATCAGTACCATAATTTTCCAGGATGGTGTTTTCCTTGGGAACATCAGCAACATAATATGTACTATAATGGTTGAGTCCAATCATGTCATAGGATCCATGTAGCTTTTGGGACTGCTCCTTGGTGAATTGAGGCAAACGAGAGCCAACTCTGTTTTTCATGGAGGCAGGATAGTCCCCAAATATAATAGGGTCAAGAAACCTGCATCCAGAACCTAACCATTAAATGCCGGAGAGGGTTTTAGGACTCAAAATTGAAGTATAAAAAGCTTTATACAGGACTCTATACCACCCAATTTGGAAATCACGGGTCCTTTGAGTTGCCAGGAGATCCTCGGATTTGTTTGTCAGGGTTTCAAACCACAGGGAAACAATTGCCAAACCAATAGAACCGCCCTGCTTAGGCTGCATAGATATATATAACACAGACATTGTTGAGCAGCAGTCAGAGAGTATTACTATACAGATAATAATTATGCAACGTTGATATTTAGATAGAGCATAGACAAACCTGGTACTTTTGTCTGTAGAGCTCAACTGCTGCTGAATGGGCCAGCAGAACATTATGCCCAACAATGTAGGGCTCCACTGATGAATTTCCAGCGCTACAGTTTCCTAGCATTGGGGAAGAGGTGCATCTTTGAGGGGGGAAAATGTTAAAAGTGTAACCAAACACAGCAAAAAAATTAGGATCGTTGAAAGTCATCCAATTCTTGACTCGGTCTCCAAATTCAGCAAAACAAACATTTGCAAATCCTGTGAAATCATCACTGCATTCATAACATATTGAAATTCAGAATGATATTTGCAGTAAGTCTCAAGGAAATGCCCTTTCAAAGACGGAAAGTATCATGAACACATTACATTATTTGGGGACTTAGCCATGCTCCATATTCATCCTCCAAGGACTGGGGAAGATGAAAATGGTAAAGTGTAACATATGGTTCAATACCTGTCTCCACAGCCCAATTATAATGTCAACCATTAATCCAATTTATTAATCATCTATGTAGTTTTCACAGGGAGAAAAAACATACCATGCGAGATGAGTTCATTGATGAGGTTGTTGTAGTATTCAAGTCCCTTTGGATTAACAGACCCTCTGCTGTCTGGAAAATTTGGAATATCTCTAATCATTTGGTATTTCTACTAATTATCCTCAATGTACATGATTATTTTATATAATATTTAATTGTGGAAGCCAGTAGATTGAATAAGTAGGGAAAAAAGAGAAATGGTTTACCAGGAAGAAGGCGTGACCAGGATATGGAAAACCGGTAAGCGTCCATTCCAATTCGGTGAATTAGTTCTACATCGTCCTTGCAAGACAAATACACACATTTAACAACACTGAAAAAAAAGAGAGCAGCATTTATTCAACCTGAAACTGTTGGTTGTGGAAAAGGAAGAGCCTAAACATCACATATAACTTGAAATTCCTAACTGTGGCATGAAAGGCCCATAGCCTATCACTATACTTCAAATATTTTAAAATAAAATTTTAGCTTTATAATTAAAATTTCCACTATACAAACATACGTGATATTTAAACACAACAATAAAAAATACCTTATAACGGTGATATTGGTCGACAGCAATATCCCCATTGTTTCCATCCCATACAGTTCCTGCTAAGTTATCCAACACTCAAACTCAGTGCTAAAAAACACACACATTCCATGAAAACTCAAAATGCTAATAACACATATCTCCATCATAACTCAGGCTTGTAAAGCTAGATTTGACATGCCTTTGGGGGTGTGACTTTATTCTACCTGTTTTTTTTTTTTGGGTAGTGAATGTGCTTTTCAATTAAAAAAAAATCCCATCATTACGCATTTGCTAACCTGGCATATGATTGAAGGTATCTAAAATACTGGGTTTTCGTCCATCTTTTGCTACAGCTCCCTCATACTTCACAAATAGAGACAATAAAAATATGTTTGATATTCATGCAACCACAGTAATTAGTTATAAGCTTTCAAATAATCCATAACAGACCTGGAAAGCTGATGATCCGGCTCCAAAAACAAAATCTCGAGGAAATTCATTCCTGTCGAATGCAGTGCCGTCTCTTGTAAAAATAAAACTAGTACTAAGCTAAATAATAAGACTGCAGCCATCTTCACTGAACTAAACTTGGTGAAGGAATATAGACCACCTTATCGTTGTTTATATGTTGTATACTTCACTGGATCCTTGTCTTCGTGTCATAACAGTTGCCTCCCATTTATGTAGATGCTCGACTCCCTGATATTTTGTCTTATTAATAAGGCTGCTATAAAATCCAATGAATGAGCTAAAGAGTTCATGGATTTATATGTGGTTTATGCAGCTTTGTGGAAATTGATAGATATTCGTTTAAGAAAAGGTACAAGATGCGGGTCATTTAGTTTTCTGGAAACTGTTATAGAAGATACGTGCACTTCAAAAATTATTGAAATTTAATGTTTTGCTATTATTTCAAAGAGGACCAACAGAGTTGAAAAAAATGCATCATAGGTACCGTATATCTAGGTTGCATTGTAGTGCCTGTTAATCAGTGATTTTATTTTATCTTTGGAACGTATCAATATATTAACAATTCAATATAAGAGGGTTATAATAAAAAGGTGGTTGAAAAAATCATGGCTCCAAGAAATGGCAGAAGATTATGTGGCAACCAAAAGTAAGGCCACAAATGACATACACCAAAAATTAAGCCAGAGAACCTACTACATTAGAAGAATGTCAAAAAGGTAATATAAAATAGTATAGATTACATATAACCAGACAAAGGGAGGTTAAGCACATGTTGTAGCAACACTAAGGGGTGGTGGTGAATCATTTTGAGGGTAAAACTTCCCAACTAGAAGGCTCCTCTACAGGCGGGTCAATAGAGGTCCACCCATCAGGGTTCTACACATTATCTTGTACAGTGAGAGGAGCCATGATACTCCAACTTGGCAGTGGAGAGTCAACTCCAATGACCCCACTCTTAGCCAAAGGTATCCAATGCGCTGAACCAACGATCACCTTGCCTCGAGGAGGTGGTAGACTCCAACCAATGCGTTGAGATGGCAGAGTGGAGAATCGGTCACAAACCGGGGAAGAGTGGAAACTATGCAAGCAACTCCTACACCTAGCAACAATAAGCTTCATAATCAATCTCGAAGGATTTGGATGTTAGGAAACCATAGACTTAGCAACAATTTTCCTAGTTTTCTTAAACTGGAAGAGTTCCTTGCTGAAGTCGGTTAGGGGTAATCGCAGTCTTCAAGAATCACCCCTCGACTTCAGTTTCTCCAAGTCTTATAGTGCACCCAGCAGTTGAACCCAGTCTGTGTCACTCTTCCCCGCGAAAGATACCAAGCAACAAAGACCATCTATTATTTACATCTAGCGATACTGACCTTGTCCAAAATAGTTAGTCTCCAGGGAATGCTCCAGGTGAAAACCATTGTTCTCCACCCAACCATAAGGAGGCCTCACGGCAAGCTCCCACGTTCCTGAGAATAGGGGATGAGTGGAAGAGAAACTCTTCCAGTAGCATGCCTGATGAGAAGGCTTTTCCCTATAATGAATAAGCAGAAAGTTGAATAACAAAAATAATGGTTTATAGAGAGAGATAAAAGAGATATACAAAATAGCTAAACATGTAAGAGATGAACACCAGATTTACGTTGTAAAACCCCAACTTAGTGCTTAGGGAAACATCCACGGTGCAAGATATCAAGCTTTTATTAACTCAAGATGAATAGATACATGCAAACGCGTTATGAGCTACTTTGGATCTCTGCAAAAATAAATAGACTTAATTGGAAAAGTACAATTAGAATTCCTCCTAAAAATAGAGTGGAAAAACGTCATTACGATTTTTCTTCCTAAAAATAGAATTAAGTGGAATTTGTTTTTCCAGAAACAAGGGATTGACTACTTATTTTTTTGCTTCAGAGGCTCCGCCCCCCCGAACCCCTACTAGAGGGGGGTTCGATAACATGTAGCCACCCACTAGAACCCCTTGTGACAAGAGTGGGGGGTAAGCCCCCCACACCCACCTTTAGGAAGTGAGCTACATACTATACCGCAAAGGGAATCAAAATTTAACTTTGTTGTCACATATCTAACATTGGAGGCACCTGACTAATGGTGCATGATGCACTTCCCCAGTGATTGATAAGCTACTCTAAATATTGGTATTCCGATGCTACTTTTTTACACCTTGACTCAAATATGAAAATGCACAAAATAAATCACAAACACTTTATCATTGGTAAAAAATTGCTTGAAATATCTTCATTTTGAAATGTAGCAACATTTCTAACTTTGTCAAGTAACAATTATAACATAAAAACCATTATAAGTCTATAGGTTAGAGTGGTGTCTTTGACTAATAATATAAGATTGACCACTTATTTTAAAACAATACTCACTAACTCCATAATACATATAACTTTTTGCTATATAATTAACATAATAAACCTATACATGGATCGGCCAAACTTTTAAAAAGAAATATATAAACCCAAATTTAGAGAGTAAACATGGAGGATGATCTTAGCCGCTCAGTCTAAATATCACATATGGTTGTAAGGTTGATTGATCAACCAACCGATGATAAATTCACCCAAAAAGCGGTAAATAACTCATTGGTTGTTGACCAATCAGCATATGTAAACACATGTGATGGATAGGCTCTTCCAATGTTAGTACGGAAAAATTGTATGGTGATTTTGACGTTGACTGGTTTGAGCACACAAGTTTGTATAGATGCTAAAAACATGTAGATACAATCAATGGGGTCTTCGCTGATTGGTAAAGGTCAGGCATTTACTAAGAGGAGGTCTAAGGTTCAAATCCCATTGACAAGCCCAAGCGTGAGGAGTAATCTACTAAAATGTAAAATGTAATGATTTCTCATAATAAAAAAAAAATGCAGATACAGGAGAAGATTGCTGTCACTTTCCATAACAAGAGCAAGAGCAGTCCGCAGTCCCCGATCTCCATTCGATTCACATGTTAATCAAAGCAAAACTGTCGTCGCTAGGATTAAAACGATGCATGATCCAAATGCAAAACTGCAATGTAGAATATATAAAAGCAAAGCGACCTGGCTTAACTGACATAACACAACTTGGAAAAATATGCAGGGATCAGGAAGAGCTTATGGATGGTTGACCATTAAGGGATGATTTAAAGAAACAACAAAATATTATTTTCTCATCCCAGGGTAGTGTCCATTTCTTCTATAAACCCCAACCCAGTTATCGAATCACACACAAATGATGTTGCGCAAATAGATGCCTCAAAAGAGATAATAACAAATTTAAATGAGTGCAATATACTAATATATCGCCTTGATATCCAAAGGTGCCTCTGATCGTAGTTTTGCATTGTCACACTCGGGATTTAAATGTTATAGGAAGACAAAAGCCCGTCCTCCTCCGAGGGCAATAGATTCACGCATGCAAATGCAAACGATGAAGGTAGATTGCAAAACTAGCTGATGCACAATATGACAACCTTCGCATGTTTTCACAGATCCATTCCCGTAGATCTATGATCCATCTGATACCAAATAATATATTTGGTTCAGATTGCACAAACTCGGAACTATAAATCTGAACACAGCAAAAAACACACAATTGCTCAATGATAGGATACAAATAAATAGGCATACATCTCCTATAAATCTGGAGGCCTAACAATGTTCCTACAACTACTCATCAAATATAGATGAATTGTTGTAACACACACCAACTACGTATCACTAACAATTATATATCACAATATTCAAATTTATTAATGGAGCACTAACCATATCATTTCTAACAAGGCCACAAATGATACACATGAAAAAACAAATAGAAGGAACCCACATCAATAGAAGAACGTCAAAAATTCAATATAAAATAGTCTAGATTACATATGACTCGATTAAGGGAGGTTAAGAACACACAACAACAACAGTAGGGGGTGGTGGATTGTCTTGAGGGTAGGGCACCCCACCCAGAAGGCTCCTCTACAGGTAGATCAATAGAGGTCTACCCATTAGGTTTCTGCACATTATCTTGTATAGTGAGAGGAACCATGATAGTTCAACTTGACAGTGGAGAGTTAACCATAGTGACCTCACCCTTAGCCAGAGGTGTCCAATGCGATGAACCAACAATCGCCTTGCCTTGAGGAGGTGGCAAACGGGGGAAGAGTGACAACTATGCAAGTGACTCCATCTACACCTAGTAGCAATAGGCGGTGGACTCAATCTTGAAGGATTTGAAGGGACATGACCAATTGTGCATGGTTTTAATGCCATTAATAGCTGACCCAAAATGTCCATACGATTAGACCGATATCCCTATAAAAAAAATTATGGATTTTTTTAATTTGCTGAAGAGTGTAAAACGATAACAAGCCATTATTACTCGAGCACACTGGTATGTGACTGTAACTAGATTATCAAACTCAATATCAAGTTGAAAAGTAATTGTGATTGCCTACATGGGACCCCATATTAACATAAAGCACAAAGCCAAACAAGAAGTATAAATTATCCATTTCATCATTTGCACTAAGGGCGATTATTAAAGTTTAATAGGTACTTCTATGAAAATGTATAAATTTAACACAAGGTAGAAATCACAATTGGGTATCCCATTAGAGCTCAGTAAGTTCACTCTTTTCTTTTGTTCCTCTGGTTAATTTCATATTGTATTACATAACGATGTTAGTGGTTTACACTCACCAACAAGGCTATTCCATTTTACCTCCAAATCTAGGGTCAATAACGATGAAGATTATAGGTTCCAAGGTATGAGACAACGCTAATGATCTCATTCAAAACCTTTTAAGGATGTAGTACATTTAAAATTTACACATATACATGTTCTCATTTACGTACAACTCTTACTAACATCATCACATACGTAATATGAGCAGATCAAATATGTTCTCAATTCCTATTCAAGGTTACTTGTTAACTACACATATTTTAATTCTTATGACAAAGTTCATGTCTCATTTGCACCCTCATAATGAAATGGGTGGGTTTTCCATGACGGAAAGACATAGGGTTTCCTTTTAATTTCCTTATAATCTCAATAAACTTCATTCATTTTCATATTGATCTAGGTAAGTCTGGTCATGAAGAGTTTTAGTACAACACACAAAGTTATCTATATCTTATTGGGTTTGTTAACTGATAGAACAATATTCTTTAAAATAATGAACTAAAATGTTTGATCAGTTGTTCCAAAAGCAATATTCAACCTATATAGGCTTCACCATTAAAATATAATCATTTTGTACCTCAAGGACTTCATATAGTTAAGATAATGAAAAAGTTATATCTGCATCATACCTTAACCATATTAATCCATGAAAGATTTGTTACTTGAACCAAGAATTATTTATCGTCCTCTGTTCCATAATACCCAAAATTATGAGTCCAATAAAGGGATTGTAATAGTTGTAGACTTTAAGAACACTATTTTCTTTATAATAAAATTTTGACTTGTAAAGCCTTGAAACAACGAGAGCATCCAAAAGTAGAAAATGGGGGTTACCCATTTGCCAGTCTCACTTAAGAATTCCTTTTAGGATGAGGTAGATGATTATTATCACCTCACTCCTTGATGATGCTCTCATGTTCTTATAGTTCTTACATGACTGTTGAGGGATCTATTACAATAAGAACCTCTCTTCACACACTCTATCAATTCATCTAGCACATTCTATCGAATCTTTTCCCTATGACGCACTCTTGCATTACATGGTTCATTCTTGACTGCTAAGGAGCCTTATCTAAATGAACCTCCTCATCTATACGTTGGGGGCATCACTAATCTTCCCCCTATCTTCATCTTACTAACATACACTTCATTACACTATAACAACTATCTCATAATTTTACATGACAATTGATCATTCATCACTATAACATGTATTACAACATCATCTATTATCATATACACTATATTATCATCACATTACGCATCACTCAAAAAATGTGCATTACAAATCAATTCAACAACTACGAGTAACACTTAGCACATCAATCATAATCCATATCAACATCATCATCACATTATAACACAACAAATATAATCATCATGTAAATTTGTCTATATATATATATCAGTCGAAGTTACAAGACATCTCATCACTAGGGGCCAACTCCCCTACATTGAATACATCAATACAAATCATATCTCATCATCATTTTCATTATCTGGTAATACAAGTTCTCTAGAACTAGAAACCTCGCCACTAACTCGGCATCGTTGATCATGACCCCTATACCTCTCCACCTGCCTATGTAATAGTGCGCTCTCTGTAGATTTCTCTACAAAGCAACTCTGTAACACAAGGAATTGTGCACACATATCCTCTGCTAAAGGACCTCCACCTTCCCCCTCTCTAGCTCATCGTGTCTCCTTGCGTGCCTCATCCTTATTACCCAACAACATGGTACATGCCACTACTGCTATGGCCACCAGCTCAAAGAAATGGGCATGCTCACTCGCAATGTCATCCATACACTCTAGCATCCCTCCATTCGCAAGTATGTCAGTGATCACAGTATGTGATATACATCATCTCACATGTAGGTAGCCAAAATGTACAAATGTATGCACACCATCTCTCACACAAAGCTGTCAACATCAACATATTATGGACCACATCCCCATCCTCGCTATGTTCCGTAGGCCGAAATGGTCCATAACCTCCCAATTATCGTCTGACAAACCCAACCCGAGCAACGTACTCAAGTGGCGACCACCACGAAACTCCCTAGAATGGATATCCCTCTACACACCACAACATAGTGATAAACAAAATGTTAAAATACTATATATATATGTAAACATAACCACTTACGACATCACTACAAATCAAATTTCATGTTTACATCACTTGGGACAAAAATCAAACTCTCTAGACATAGGCGCCTAGAAGCAGAACTGGGGCACCCAAGAGCTAAACACTAGCGCCCATGTCTGGGCGCTCCTATTCTGAATGCCATTAATGCCTTCACATCTCTTGTCCAGGTCCCAAACACCGAGTAAAACAAAAATAAGAATTTTGTAAAAAATTACCAAAAACGACTACTACGCACATTTTTCGAAAAAAAATTGTACTTACCAACTCCATCGTTGTATGTGATGCCACGACGGTCATTACCATCTTGAATCGGCTAGGTCACAATTCTCTAACTTGCAACATCCTTACACACTTAGAGCTCACTCTCACACTTGTGCAAAATACAAATGAGTTAGCTAATCACTCTTTCATTTTACTATTTATAGTCACTTTTCATTATTCACTCTACTATGGTCTGTTGGGGTTAGACCATACAGGTTGTATAAATATAAATAAGATCTAAGCATACAAACAATGAACACGGAAATAAAACCAGAAGATAAAATACAAGGATATAACGTGGTTCACCCAGTGCGGGCTACGTCCACTAAGAAACAACCAATATATTATTCCAGAGGATATACAATTAAAGATATGCAATCTTCCACACCTCACACAATGTACAATACTTTTCCTTTTACAAGATTCTCTGAGCTCTCTCAATGAATTCTTTCTTACAATTCATTTAATCTTCTTAATTCTATATTCTAACACCTAGTTTTCCAACTTATATAAGCATATACAAACTTAGGGCACTTTAGCTATGCAATTACAACCCCTGGATCACCTTTTAATCAAAGGTTAGATCTAATCCTGTGTTCTAAAATAAAAACATTTCATGCATAGGTAACCGATGCTGATTACCCCAACCAATGTCGGTTTGTCCCAACTAATGCCGGTTTATCTACCAGGTGACCGATGCCAGTTACTATATAAACCTACAAGTTTTAAATAAGTTATTTGTGAAACAATTCAGCTCCACATTTCAACAATCTCCCACTTGGAGATAAATTGCTGCACTATAACGTACAACTCCATCCTTGGATCCTCTTCCTTGGCTTTTTTTTTCCCTCTTCAAGTATCAAACTCAAAGATAAAAAAAGTGGAGTGTAGCTCCAACTTCTCCTTTGCCAACGACTTCATTAGCATATCCGCAGGGTTCTCATTTGTATGGATTTTCTCCAACTCCAGCTTCCCATCCTCCAACACCTGCCACATGAAATGATATCTTAGTTGAATGTGTTTTGTTCTTGAATGAAATGTTGAGTTCTTTTCCAAATGAATCACACTTTGACTATCACTGTACAAACTTCAATCCTCTTGATCCTTTCCAAACTCTTCCATGAACTTTCTCATCCATATAATCTCTTTGCAACTTCTGTAGTTGCAACATACTCAACCTTTGTAGTATTCAAGGCCACAATCTTCTACAATCTCGAAATCTAGCCAACTGTCGTCCCACCTATTGTGAATACATATCCAATGGTGCTCCTACTACCATCCAAATCTCTAACCATATTTGAATAAACATAGCCACATAAAAAAGTATCTGATCCTCTATGGCATAACTGCATGTTGAAAGTCCCTCTCAAATATTTGAGTATCCATTAGACTACTTTCCAATACTCTTTTCCTGGATTGGCCATAAATTTGCTCACAACTCCCACTGCTTGTGCAATGTCTGGTCTAGTACAAACCATAACATACATAAGACTTCCAACCGTCGAAGCATATGGAGCCCGTTCCATGTACTCAACCTCCTCATGTGATGTAAGACACAGATCTTTGCTCAATTTAAAGTTTCCAGCCATAGGTGTACTTACAGGTTTTTCATCTTGTATTTTAAATATTTTCAACACCTTATTTATATAATCTTCCTAAAACAAATACAATTTCATGTTCTTCCTATCTATGTCAATTTGCATGTCAAGGATTTTCTTTGCGGCTGCTAAATCCTTCATTGCAAATGTGTGAGCTAACTTTTCTTTAAGCTCACCAATGTCCTACATACTAGATCCTACAATAAACATACCATCCACATACAGGAACAAAATAATATAGCTCCCATTTTCAAGCTTCTTGAAATAAACACAATGGTCAGATTCACATCTTATATAACCATGCTCATGCATAAAACTATCAAACCTCATATACCATTTCCTTGGAGCTTTCATGAGCCTATACACGCTCTTTTTCAACATACACACAAATTTCTCCTTACCCCTGACTTTATACCCAAACAGCTGTTGCATACATATCTCTTCCTCCAAATCACCGTGAAGGAAAGCCATCTTAACATTAAGTTTTTCTAAATGCAAATCTTCTGTCTGTAACTAAACTTAGAACAATACAAATGGAAGTCATCTTAACTACAAGAGAAAATATCTCACCAAATTCAATACCTTCTTTCCATGCAAACCCTTTTACCACAATCCTTTCTTTGTATCTTTTTTCCACCCTCCTCCTTGATCCTGTAAACCCATTTGTTCTGCAATGATCTCTTACATGCTGGACAACTTGACTAAATCCCATGTCTGATTCTTTTCCAAGGAGTCCATCTCATTCATGTCATGCTCCCACTCCACCTGGGTATCCTATTGCTTTACTTCTTCAAAACTCTCGGGTTCACCACTATCAGCCAATAATAAATAAAATAATGGAGTAAATATTTCTAGAGTTTTAGTTACCCTTTGGGACCTTTTCACAGAAATCTGGGGTGTTTGGGGCTTAATCTGTGCCTGTTGCACATTCGTATCAATTTATGGAATTGATCGATGTTAGTCACTTGTAGCTAACGCATCATTTCCCCTATAACTGAGGTCACTTCACCCAACCGATGCCAGTCCTGCTCCTACTGACACTGGTTACCCTAACCAACACCGGTTCTTGTAGTACTGACGTCGATACCTGTGTGTGATTGTTTTAAATATGAGAATTCATTTTCTTCAACAAAATTTTCACTCGGTTCATTTTTGGGTATCAAAACCTGATCCCTGTACATTCTATTTTCATTCCAATTAATGTTACGACTCCTAACAATCTTAGCATCCTCTAAATCCCAAAAACGGAATCTGAAATCACCATAACCATAACCAATGAAAGTGCATCTCTTAGATGTAGCATATAATTTATACCTATTTTCTTTATCAATATGCACAAAAGCTTCTGAACCAAATACTCTAAGAAAAGAAATATCTAACTCTTTTCTAGTCCAAGATTCTTTTGGTATTCCACCATCCAGTGTACTTGAAGGTCCATTGTTAATTAAATATACTGTCGTATCTACTACTTCTGTCAAAAATTGCAAGGATAAACCAACATGTATCCTCATGTTTCTTACACGTTCCATGATAGTTATTTTCATTCTTTCAGCCACTCCATTCTCCTATGGAGTTTTAGGAACCATTCTTTCTCTACATATTCCATACATCGAACAATAATCATTGAAAACCATGTTGCAGTACTCACCTCCATTGTTAGATCTAAGGCACTTTAATTTTAGATTTGTTTCATTTTCCACAAGGGGTTTCCATCTTTTAAAAGTCTCAAAAACATCATATTCATGCTTAATACAATAAACCTATACCTTTCTTGTGGCATCATCAATGAAAGTCACATAATATTGGGATCCTCCATGAGAAGCTAACTGGGTTGGTCCCCACACATATGAGTGCACAAGCTCTAATTTCTACTCCTTTGTTGACCCAACTTTAAGAAACCTCACTTTCTTTTGCTTTCCAAATATGTAATTCTCACAAAAATCAAGATCTACATCTTTCAAACCTGATAACTTACCCTTAACCTTTAAGGTATGCATTCCCTTTTTACTTGTATGGACTAGCCGATTATGCCACATGCTTTCATCTGAATCTGAAGTAGATAAAGCAGAAAATGAATCAATAATATAGGTATACAAATACAATGTTCCTACCTTCTTTCCTCTTACAACAACAAGATCTCCCTTGGAAAATTTATAAGAATCGGCTGTGAATGTAACCATACAACTGTCTTCACCTAGTTTTCTTGTAGAAATTAGATTTATCTTGAGGCTTGGCACATGCCTCACATCTTTCAATATCCATTTATTTCCATTCTGCAATTTAAGATTAACTTCACCTTTATCACTAATCATGTATGGTTCATCATCTCTTAAGTAAATGTTGTTGTCAAATCACCGCACCCTTCGAATGGCCAAAATGTGAACAAGATGTTCGGTGTGATTGGGACACATGGGATCACCTCTCAAGCTGTGGGACTTGGGCTCAACGTGAACCTCTAGAGAAGGCTGACATCCTCTTCCTAAACTAAGTGTTGTACTACTCCTAGTGTAATAAAATGGTTATCTAGACCTATGCTAACATTTTCATGGGTTTTAGGGAAAGAGATTTGCAGAAATGAAACTATAGTAGGGATGGTGATGCACCAAATAAAGGGTATTTCTAGACTTAGGAAGGGTTAATTTGAAGAGGGTGTGTCCACCACAAGTCAACTGCACCTACTGCAACTTAGAGAGGGTACATAATACCACAAACCAGGAAGCATGTGTTCCCTTTTTTAAACTTGATCACACAAAATGATCTATCAATCTTCCAATGAAGAAGGATGAACTTCAGAAGGGTGAACAAGCACCACAACTCAACTGCATGCAATACTCCAGCACTTGATAAGCACAAAACTCCAAGAACTTGCAATAGAAACTTAAACTTGCACAGTGTACTTACAAACATGAGAAAGGCACAAAGAAGTATAGAAGGATGAAAGGACTGAGATTAGTCACAAAATACACACTTTTATTACTTCAATAACATGCACAATGCATCATACATTCAGAAGAGGTAGTAGTTTCCATTACAGTCTTGGAAAGGAGGCTTGAAAGTTCCCTCAACATACAAGGACAACTTGTAGAAGAGAGAGGACTCCTGAAAAATTTGCACTTGTCTTAGATATCTAACTTGTCCAATCTGTCTGACCTATTGGAACCTCTTGGAATGAGTTTCCAACTTACATTTATAGAAGAAGTTGAGAAAGATGAGAGAAGGGTAATAAATTCCCTTCCTAGATTGAATACACATGATGTATTTATTACAGTTGGTTGAACCACTTGAGAAGGTTACATCATGTGTCATTAATTGCCTGTTAACCTAGTTCTCCTTAATTAATTAAAAGAATATTTAAATAATAATAATAAAATATTATTATTAAAATATTTAAATAAAAATATTAAATTGATTAAAATTAGATACGTGTGTGTGAAGAACGATGTCAAGACGTAGCAATAATATAATCGACATAATCTTAGATGATCTTGTGGATGTAATCATGAAAAATGTGTGTCATAGCGCATTGATAGGTAGTCCCAGCATTCTTGAGGCCAAATGGCATGACAATATAGCAAAATGTACCCCATTGAGTAGTGAAAGAGGTTTTTTCTTGATCATCTAGATTTATTTTAATTTGATTGTAGCCAGCGAAACCATCCATAAAGGAGAGTATGTCATATCCTGTAGTAGAATCTACTATAGTATCAATGTGTGGGAGGGGAAAACTATCCTTTGAGGAAGCTTTATTTTAATCATGTAAATTAGTGCAGCAACAGACATGACCATCAGGCTTCATCAGCGAAACAATGTTGGATACCCATTTGGGATAGTCAACATCACGGATGAAGCCAACATCAAGCAATTTTTGGATTTCTTATTTGATTAAAAGTGCAACCTTAGGATGCATCTTACATATTTTTTGTTTGACGGGCTTGGAAATGGGATTGAGGATAATGTTATGCATTATGATAGAGATATCTATGCCTGACATGTCACTATAGTCCCAAGCTTAAATATTGGAAAATTTGTGAAGGACTTGCTTGAGATATTTTTTTTCGGTAGGGGTAAGGGAAGCAGCTAGCAAGACAATACAAGGATTGTTAGCCATTCCCAAATAATGTTGAATGGGTTTTTATTGATAAGTGTGGAACGATCCTCGATATTTGGTGCAGTAGGAATAGTGTCAGGTAGGTCGGAAGTATCAGTGGAGTGAACTTAATCCCTAAATAAATCATATTAACATAGGGAAGGGAGTGGTGTCGTTTATGATGGTAAGTAGGTAGATCCTCATAAGTACACATATGATCTGATAATGCATCATCAATAGAGAAAGTATCGATGTTTTCCCAAAAGGCAATAACATCATTATTAATAAGGTATGGGTGTAATAGGGGAAGAGATGTAACATGACATATGGTTTGCACCTCTATGAATGATGGATCAGAAGGCTGATAACCAAGTCCAAACTTATGTGGACAGGCAGGGAGGTCCCAAATTCTGGTAACTTTGTGGTCTTGGTAGTGAGAAAAACAAAAACAATGAAGATAGTCATATCCTAAACCATACTTGGAGAGATACGGACCAACATGCGGGGAAAAGAGGGTGTCCAAAGGTTGTTGAACAAATTTTTAGTATGCGTAAGGGGAAGGATCAACATGAACATCATAAACGATGTCCTATTAATGAAACTTTAGTCGAGTATGAAGTGTAGAGGGAACTGAGTGTATGGCATGGATCCTGGGCCAACTAAGGAGAATGTTATATTTAAGGTCATTAGTCATTACATGGTAGGGGATAGTAAGCATACATGGGCCAATGGTAATGGGTAATTGTATAATACCTAAAACTTGTTTTGGGATGTTATCAAATCCATGAATAGAAACACTAGAAGGAGCGAGGGATGTTGAGGTCATGAAGATATGATGGAGAAAACTAATGTTAAAAATGTTGAGGCGAGATCCATTGTCTACTAGGGCACACTTAATACCGACTTTATTAACACACACCTAGATATATAATGGAGGTCATTAGATGTGAAAGTGATTTGATCTTTATTAAGAGTTAAGGTGGAAAAACAATTATGGTATACATATTCATGTGATAGGTATGGAGAAATAGGATGAGTAGCCAAGTCATTTTGGAGGTGAAGAAGGCAATCTAGGTATTTATGCAAGTATGCATGAATAGATATACTCATAGCACTGCGAGTGGAGTAACAACTATAGGTAAGGAGAAGGTAATAAGGATGGCGAATAAATATTGTATAAACAAAAAGAAAAGGGGGAGAAAAGCATTATGGCAAAGATGGAACACCATAAAAGGTGATGATAATGAACGATCGAGTTCACCAAAATGATTAACAAAAATAAGGGTTTTTCGTAGATGGCCCAAAGGATATCTAGGGTATTAATGTTAATCTAATTAGGAGGACTAAAACATTGTAAATGAACTAAAACAATATGAGATAAATGTAAATAAACTATTCTAGATAAAATAAAACCCTAATATGCAAGGGAAGAGTAAGGAATAGACTTAGTTGATAGGAGAAGACTATCGCAAAGTGTTACAGATTTGGAAATGGAATCTGGAAGTGCAAACAAATCCTCAGGGACCCTGCAAAGGGCATATATGAGCTTTCTAAGATGACACATGCACCTGGGAGTGTACTGGGGTGCCTTGAGGTGCCCTAGTCTGTAGTATGGGTGCTCAGAACAATGCAAATCCTCATAATATAAATATAGTATGGTCTTTAAGTGTCTTTGAGTGCTTCTTGTATGTTGCGCTAGATTCATCAGATGTACTGTAGAATGACCCATGATGCAAGGAGAAGTATCCAACCCCAGAAAAATAAAATATTCATATGAATGGTTTGGACTGGCCTCAGTCACCAAGCTAGTGGACTTATCACTGAGTGTTGCACCACATTACAGACCCTAATGTTGTCTTGGGGTGTGTGTGTGTGTGTGAATGTTGCACCCTAGGTGCTCTCATGTTAGTCGCACTTTGTGAAGTAGTGAGCAATAATAACTATAGGAATGTAAGTAACATGTGTGCATGGAATAAAATGGAATACCTCCCCCTATGAAGTGTGTTTGATGCAGATATCCTAGATTGAATACATGTAACTATGTAGATGGAAGTGATACAATGGATGCAGCCCTAGATGGAGTCATTGTAGTGATAAGATGAAATGACCTAGGACCCTTATTATGGTCTTATAAATTTATATTTATAGAGCTCTCAAGCTTAATTTCAAAATTAATCCCAACAAGGATGGCTGGGAAGAAGATAAGGATGACCAACAACTAGAAGTGACCCTAAAAGAAGCAGAAGAGGTTGTGCATAGACCGAGGCACTCATAATGGGACCAAGGCACCTTGGGGCACCCCAGTACAGGCTGGGGCACTCTGATTTCAGGCTAGAATGTTAGAAAGGTTATGAAATGGGATGATAGGTATCGGTAAATACGTGGAAAAGATGAAATAAAATATAAGAAAAATGTGGCCAAAAGGTTGGATTAATTAGTACTTTATACACTTGAGAACATTCTAAATAGTAGTATAAGACCAGGTTAAATATTGTCTAATGTGTAATATTTGTGTCTATAGTATTCCACCTGAGTTGCCAACAGCTGTAGGGGACTAAGTGAAGTTTTTAGCTATGAAACACTTCAGCTTTGAGAAAGTTAAGATGGCTAATGGGGAAATGGGGCTGTGGTGCAAACTTCCATTTACATTCACTATGAAGTATGTGAAGTGTGTCATCAATCGGCTGAAAGAGGCACATAAGTTGACCATTGATGTAAAAAAAGTGGACTCTGATGTTCACACTCTTCGTACAACCTTCAAGTATGATGCAATCCTGACGTATGTCAAATTATTTGAGCAAGAATTCCTGGATCTATAGCCACAGATCAATGTCACTATCAAGGGCTTCATCCATTGAGTGTTTGTACAGCTGCGCCCTAAGACACAAGGAGTAGTGGAAGTGGAGGTTACAGACTCTACCTTTTCAGTTCCAAGAGAGGCATTGATCCCACTTATGAAAGTGGTCTAAGAAGTAGATGGAGAGGAAGATGAAGAAGGAAGTGAAGGGAAATTGGAAACTTCTAGGAATAGGAAATATAATTCACGCTAGAATAACAATGGGGGAGTCGGTACATCACAACAGGTTAACATTGAGGCTATACAACCAAAGCACAAAAAATTTAAACAGTATGAGGAAGAAGAGCCAGAGTAGAAAGATCCTAAGATACATGATGTCTCAATTTCTGCAATGGAGACGGGATCGGAAGACAATCACACCACACTTAGGGAGGAACTTGAGGTGAAGCTCGAGGAAAAGGAGAAGATAAGGGTTGAGAAAAATGCCAAGGTAGGAGATGATGCATGTGCAAAGGTAAAGGCACCTATAATGGAGGGATCCATGAAGAGTCCTATGAGAGAAAATTCACCTATCCATCCCACCGAAACAGAAGAGAAGAATAAAGGAGACTCTTTTGTTATTAAGGAGGATAAAGGGTTTGTTACAGTATCAACCACCCCGAGGAAACAACACAAAAAATGCAAGGTGGTGAGGAAGAAGTGGACACCTATGTCCCCTCATATAGACTTCATGGATAATCCAGCAAACGTGTTGTATGCACGGTTCCTGAGCACCCTTTCTCTAGAGAAGTTACATTCTTGGGATCTCTTAGACCAAGATGGGGGCATTACGAGGACCAAGAAAATGATAAGTTGGAATTTTCATTGTCATGCATAGGAGCTCAAGTTCGAGGTCAACGATCATGCAATCGACACCATCCATTTGAAGAAAAAGAAATGGGTGAATTATAATGTGGTGGATCCAAGCCACCTTACAGATGAGAAGGCATGTAATGCACTGTTAAAGATGTCCTAGGAAGTCATAAGGAAAAGGATGTAGGGGTGAATATTCAAACCTTTTTCAAAGATCAAAAGGGGAAGAAAAAGGAGATAGAAATATTTTACAATGCTTTGAAGGGATAATAGATGTAGAAAAAGGAAGCATATGGTCGAGCTGACGCCTTGGTTAGGAAAGTCTTGGGACAATTTCTGACACTGGTAAACCAAGCCAAGACAGACTATAATGATGAGATGGAGTATTTGGAAGACTTGGAGGGGAAGTTGTTGGTCAACATCAAAGATGGCATGGGACCCACAACTGAGGAGCTCATGAAGGAGAAGGAAAACAACAAGATTGTTTTTAAAGCCTAGATTACTGAGTTGGAGGACTTTCTCACCCAACTTAAGGAGGAAAACATATTAGCAAATAAGGGCTTCAAAAATTGTTAGAAATTTGATCCCATTATTGATGTGTGGGTAAAAAATGAAGAGGTAATCCTAAAGGCCTTACAGGAGAAGGTCCTGAAAAATAAGAGTGAGTGTGTCCAACTGATAATTAACACCACAACATAGAAGGATAAGATAAAGACCAAGCGTGAGAAGCTAGAATTTTGGATTGGTGAACTCCGAGATTCTATCACATAATGGATGGATGAGTTTGAGGGATTTTGCGTGGAATTGGTAGTAGTCATAGAAGAGCTAAAGGGGAAAGTTGAAGAGATTACACTAGAACAGGTACCCAGCATAGTGGAGGAAGCGCTAGAAAAAGCATTGGCCGAACTGGAGGCATGGAAGAAGTTAAATGGGGAGATAGATGTGGAGCTCCCTAAACTCCACTTAACAGTGTAGACTGTTGAAACGTACAACATTTTTTCCTTAGCTTGTTTTTGGATTGATGGAATTTTGTACGAAAAGCATGAAGAATTGCCAAGGGTGGAGATCAAACTAGTGTGTGGTAATGTTGAGCCCCTAATAAGAATAATTACTTGAGGTGTGAATGGTTTTGTCGTGTGACATTAAGGCGTAAAGGATTTCTTGGAAGTAGCTTCGGGAAGGGCGCGGAGGTTCACTCCTAGGTAGAATAGGCTCAAGACTTAGTCACATTTTGGGCCACGGTTAGAGTTGCAATGAAGGACACGTGGAGATGTGCCCAGAATTGGTTATGGATAAGGTTAAAGTATGAATACTTGTAGCCCAAGAAAATCCTACTTTAGGATATGATTATTATGCTAGGATAAAGAGATTTAAAGTAGAGTTAGTTATGAATTAGCTATCATTAGGGGAAAGATTGCATGCTTAGGGTACTTGAGTATGGCAGGGCATGACAAAATTTTGCATGTGGCCTACTCTTGAATGATGAAAAGGTGGTGGAGGGTGAGTCCCCACCCTTCTCTTGTATATGTATTGATTTTCACGATAAAAAGGAAGGAGATATGAGAGATGCTGGGGAATTGTGTAGGGACTTCTTGAGTAGAGTGATTGTAGAGTTATAATATTGTTTTGTTGATGTATCTGGTCCTTTTATGGTCCTTATGATGTATTTAGCTACTGTAACAATGGTGTTTGTTCTGAATATCAATGCTCATGGATCTAAATATTTGTGTTCTTTATTGTGTTCATGGTTTAGATCTGATTTTTTCTTGTTGTTCTTGATGTTCATAGTCATAATATTGTTCATATGTGCATGGGCCTAGTTTCTTTATTCTTTTTATAGGATGTATGTAATTACTATTTTGCATTAATCTACCATTCATGGTAACATTATTGAAAAATATCACATAGAAGAGGGGCTTGATGCCTTTACATGCTTTGGGTGAGCGCCCAATTTAGGTTGGGTGATATACGAACATGCCTAAGATTTAAAGGGCTAGGAAAAGTGACTACATATATGCTTATGAGGTTTTCTCAATGTGAATTATGGTTGTGAGTGCTTGATCATGTTGGTACAGATTCTCTTGACGTGTTCCAGGTGGTGGAAGAGATTAGAAGTGAAGTTTGAAGTGTCAGTTCATGTTGAATCCAAGACTAGTTCTTGGGACCTAATTGCCAATTTGACTAGTTTCAGAGATGCATGATTTTTTGGGTGTTGTGTCATGATTTGAAGGTCCTAATGAGTTGTATGAGATAGATGAAATTGAGATCTTTCCAGTGATGTGTTATTTATTCCATGATGAGGTTATTTTTTATGAGAACTAGATTGATTTTTGAATACTGGTCTAGGGTTTAAGGAAGACGCCAAGTACAAAGAGATAATGCAAGAAGACATTTCTCCAAGCAAGGAGATTGAAGGTCCAAGTAGAAAATAAGATCATAAAAATATAAAATTCAAAGGAAATGTGAAAAAAAATTCTGTAAGGAATCGTAATGCATCAAGGTATGAGAAATATTTCAATGGCTACTATTTTACTTGCAATTGTTTTGGGCAGAGATCAAAGGAGTGTATAAGTAGAGTCAAGGATGATCATCCATGGAGATATAGTCGAAATGAATATTCAAGAAACATTAAAAGATAAAACTACCAAGATAAGCATCACACTGTTAGATACTCTCTTTTGAATCTCTTTTCTACCATAAGGCTTAGTCTTAGAAATGTATTGTGAGAAGTTTTGTTGTTCCCATGTAGAAAGGGACTTTTTATAATGAGAGGAAAAAAGAAACTAAAGTGTTAATATGTGTATAAAATTATCCTTATAGGATTTATCATTAAATCATATATGATAGCCCCGAATGCCTTGGTAGCTTGGATGATGTCATCTTGGCTTGTTCCTTGAAGAAGGTTTGAACATAATGAAAGAGTGAGGATAGGGAGATCATCAACTCAATCCGTGAGTATAAAATTCCACTCACTTTCCTGACCATAATTGGAAAGATCATAATATCAATGGAACACCACATTCTAAGATCAATGAAACTACTTTCAATACCTGATTCTTCCTGAACCTAAAAATTTAGGCCCATTTTTGTCTGGAACTAAAATGGGAAGCCACATTGTTGTGAAATTATTCATGAAATATTCAATCCTTATAGAAAATTGGATGTCTCCAACATGTAGATGAT